>CM019072.1:11953975-13153975 GCA_009667805.1 Leptobrachium leishanense | reverse complement strand
CGTGTCGTGTGGGGGGGTCATCAGTTCTAGATCTCGTTCAAGGAGAAGACGGGAAAAGGTGTCTAACCCTAGTCCCACTGATTCTATGTCCAGTCTAACTGATGCCAAGATCCCCCTACCCCGTCATGTCCCTGAGGGCTATGTGCAGTCGCCCTTTGGACTGGTGTTCAGGAAGGACCACTGGGTTACCATTCAAAGGGGGGGGGGGGTCAAGTCAACAAAAAACAAATTAATTAGGATTATAATGGGATTGCAACCAGGGTGAACACACAGTATCACAAAGGGAGATTTAATATTAATGTGCAGAACGCACCGGAAACCAAAGAAATGTTGCTCTGTAATAAAGTCCCATCATGTGGCGTTTGCCGATCAGAGTTCACGGCACCACCTCAGCCGCTGGTAAATAGATATAACCAATCTCCATTATACTCCTTTATTCAACCTATTGAGGGCAAAGCTTGGAGGAAAAGAAAGCTCCAAGAGTTGCCACATTAACCAACAAAGCTACCACAAATACCTGCCAATACAAAACCCATGGTCCAATACAATGTAAAGTGCAAGAAAACAGGAGACATAAAAACATTGTCGCTTTTGTTGCTCCATTATCTGTGAAAAACAGTTTGCCTTTTATTACTATAACTTTCCAGCACAGAAGAATTCTCTGCAATGGAGAAACGACTCGTACGTCTTCACATACTGCGAGGGAGATCTGACCGGCCGCACTGCTTAACACAAAGGACTTAGATAAAACCGGTTACAGAAACTTTTCATGTGTTTCCGAGATACAGTATCTTTCTCGTTTACTGTAGCGGTATCTGTGCCCCCATTTACATCAAGTTTAACAGGGACCCTCTAGGGTTAAAAAGGAAAAGGGGGACCAAAAGGGTTAAATATTATTTAGACTCATCAAATGGTCTTAGTCCGTGTACTAATGTGCGGCCTTTTTTGTTGTTATGGGTGACACTGGTCCAGCTGGCAGAGATGCTCAAGGATGCCGCGCTCTCTGTACAGGACACCATGCTTTATTCCCACATCTCAGCGTGATTACACTGTGCGCGGCACACCGGAGGCAACACAAACTGACTGCGCTATTTCAACCTGTATGCAGAAAGGACAGGCGAGATGCTGCCAGATACAGGTTACTCGGGTCTGATCTCAACACATTAATCTGGAAACGAATACAAGGGTAACCAGATCTAAGGCTAGGGTCAGACTAGCGCAGTTTTAACGTGCGTTTAGACGCACGAAATCACGGCCGTGCTAGCAGCAAATGACGTCCAATGCCAGGGAACGTACGACGAACGGCCGCACGAAAGTTCGTCCGCGCAACGCAAGTGGCCAACGAACGCATTTTTTCGAGAACGTCAAACCGCTACTACTGACGTACAGAGTGCGCTGCGGCCGCATAGCGGCGTGTTTGTGTGATTGGGAGACGTCAGACGCTGCTAATGTCCGGCTAACATAACGTCCAGACTCAAAAAGTGTTTTATTGATGATCCGTACAAAATCACGGACGAACAGGCGCATCGTATGACCGCTATCGCGTATTCCGGGAAAAAATACGTGCGTTCGTTCGACCGCACTTTCTCACGGGCAACGTGAAAAATGCGTTCGTCTGACCCTAGCCTAAACTCCACTCGACAACACCAGGAGGCGGCCGGAGAGATACAGGATAACGCTGTACAGAGACAGAGAGAAACAGACACAGTGACAGGGGGACAGACAGAAGGCTAAAGGTACATCAAAAAATAAAAAGAGTGAGAAAGAAATATCAGGACAGACTGATCAACCAATGCAAAGTAAGAAGTGATAAACAGAGGGACGCACAGACAGATACATGAATAGACAGACAAACCAACTGATAGCTCGATGGAAAACATCAAACCAGAGGCAAACCCGAAAAAAACCCGAAAGATAGACGGACAGAGATTAAAAGATGGATGCAAAAACTGAAACAGACAGACTGAAAGGCAGATGGACAGACTGAAAGGCAGACGGACAGAATGAAAGGCAGACGGACAGACTGAAAGGCAGACGGACAGACTGAAAGGCGGACGGACACGCAGACAGACGAAAAGATGAGTGGACAAATTGAAGCAGATACAGACACACTGAAGGATAGGAGGACAGACATGAAAAAGACAGACAGACTGACTGAAAGGCCAGCAGACTGAAAGAGACACAGGCAGGATCATCTGTACCTAATGTATCAAGTTTGTGCTTACTCCATTGTAAAGCGCTACGGAACCTGTTGGCGCTGTATAAGTACTTGTAACTAAGATGAAAAGCTGAATGGAAAAACTGAAGCAGAGAAAGATGGACAGACTGAATCATAGATGGAAAAACTGAAGCCGAGATTGAATGACAGACAGGCAGATACATGGAAAGATGGACAGAAACCTAGACAAACAGATGAAAATCTAGACCAGTAGATAGAAAGACAGACCGGCGTATTGATAGACAAACCGGCAGATGGAGTGACAGACAGTATAGGACAGATCTACAGACATACAAGATAAGGGAGAGCGGACAGATGGAGAGGACACTCCGTACCATGGATGTTCATTTGGAATCTCACATTCCATCTCACTGGGCGTCCATGTGTACATCACTAATATCTCGCCATAGGACTCGCTATGACGGCAGACACTCTGCTGTCCCGGGAGGGGGTCAGGATACAATCCGCTCATGGGTTTTAGTTTCCTCCATGTAGAATCCCTGGGCTGAGTCAGGAATGACTCGGTTTATCCTCAGAAATGGAGTCCAGGCACAAAAACATGCCGGCTGAACCTGAGCTAATAAGAGGCTTCCCAGCACAATCATTAATTCAATTACCACGCGGAGAAAAGTCAGAACAATGTGTTTTAACCAAGTCTTAATCATCCGGCGGCTTCATTAATGCTCACAGTGAAATATGAGCCTTAATATTGGTGGGTCTATTGTTTTTTCATTTTTAATTGAACCCTATTAGCTGCGTTTGGCACCGTTACACTCTCTGCAAACGGGAAGACGTCTTTTATGCTTTCCCTTTAAAGCAGCTATAACACGAGCCGTTTATGATTTTTTTAACCAGAAAGCCATGACACAAAATCACTTTATCAACGGATAAAGAGAAATGATCCGCAGGAGAGATCACGCTGCAATAAAGTAATAAAGTGGAAGAGGCACACTGTATGAAACCAGCTCCTTACAGAGGGTTTAAATGCAGCCATCGCACGGCTTGGGACATACAGTATATACACAGCGTCGCATGGTGTGCTGCATCCAGACGCCAAAAGACCGTATGGGTGCACTCACACACTGTTACTACCCAAAGCATGATGGGATATCCCTGGCTGGAAATGATACAGTGTCTGACCAATTTTATTATTTCACTGTTTTTTTTACTTATTTATGCACCTTATATGAACCCCCCCCCCCTTCTGTTCGGTTACGTAATCCCATAAAACGTCTTTATTTTGGAAAATAGCAATAACATTACAAATTATGATGATTGAGATATATATATATATCAGATATTTAAAAATAATGTGTCAAAAAAATAATTTAAAAAAAGGACAAAGGTGTCAGTAATTGCTTTATGATTTAGGCTAGGGTCAGACGAGCGCAGTGCGAACGCGCGTGCAGGCGCACTTAATCACGGCCGTAGTAGCAGCAAGTGCCAGGCAATGACGGCCAATATACGAAGTACGGTCGCACAAAAGTCCGGCTGCGCAACGCAAGTGGAAAACGAACGCATTTTGTCGAGAACGTAAAACCTCTAGTACGGTCGTACAGAGTGCGCTGCGTCCGCTAGAGGCGTGTGTGCGTGAATTGGAGACGTCAGACACTGCTAATGTCCGGCCAACATAACGTCCAGATGCACAAAGTGTTTTATTGATGATCCGTACAAAATCACGGATGCAAATGCGCATCGTATGACCGCTATCGCGTACTCCGTGAAAAAATGCGTCCATTCGTTCGAACGCACTTTTTCACAGACAACGCGAAAATGCGTTCGTCTGACCGTAGCCTTAGTTGGGTGTTGCTGGAGGTGACAGATGTCCCTGGATATCACCACATACACCACCTCACGACACACTATCACCTTCACATTCACATTCACCTGAACATGCTCAGTGCAGCTTTCTAGGAGAGAGCTGATTGGCTTTTGACTGGCAGAAACCCAAATGTTGCCTTTTTTTTTTTTTTTTTTATGTTAAATCACTTAATGCACTTTACAAATAACCACTTTATGAATACGGGGGTTCGTGGTTAGCACCAACCTGACAGCGCAATTTAAAGCTCGGAGCGCACGTTTCCATTCACCTTGAACTTGCTGCTAGCAGTTTGTGCAGAGTATAGATAAAGCGCCATCCAGATGAAGGCGGCAGCCTGTCATTTTATCATGACATGTGCAATTTCGGCTTCATTGTCTGAAGTTATTTTTACAATGCACTTAGTATTGCTAAAAAAATAAAAGGATAAAAAAACAAAAACCTCGTACTGTGTCCATTGTGAAAACCTGCGTTTTCCATTCTTCCACGCAGAGTCCCAAAAATATTTTAAACAACCAAGGTGTGTGTGTTATATATGGATATAGGTCTTCCACAGCCTAGCACAATCTAATGACTGATCATAGCACATTAACCCACTCTTTTGGAACTCGTATCCTGGGGCTCAAGTTTTTTGGGGTTTTTCGCAAATCATTTATACAGTAGGAAATATTTGGGAATATTCCCAGTCTTATCCTTACTGTAATAACCTATACAGCAGGGAGATCTGCCATCTGCTGGCCAAAAGGAGTTACTGCATGGGCTCCCTGCAGTATCAGTTGGGGAGATGTCAGACACATTCACAGCTGGTGTTAAAAAGTGTTTGCGTCTCCAGTATCATGTCCACACTGCTAAGACTTATGCGGTATGTTCTGGAGCCCAAATGCAAAGAAATTTATTTTACAATAAACACAATTCCTTGGCATTGCCCCTGTGGAACACCATATTGACTATACTCAATACGGGGGTACCAGGAGGTATCTTGCAGATTGAGTATAGTCGATCTTGGTATTCAAGGGGTTAAACAGTCATTAAAGCTATGCTCTTATCTATACATTAATTGGTCAGTGAGAGAGAATGAATTTTATATCAAGTCAGGAGGCTTCATATTTTGCATTCTCTTTTCTTTACTAAAACATCAGCAGCAAAGGAAAGTTTACATAGCAACAGCAGTAACCAATCAACAACAAGAGTGTAGTAAGTCCTAGCCACGCCCTCTTTTCTTGCTGCTGGCCTCCAGGTGAGTCGTTTCAAAAACAGCTCCTGGACGCCAGGATTTATTTAGATTTCTTTAGATTTATTTTCGTTTATTTAATCGTAAAAATAATCTAACTAGTAATTTTATGGTACTCTGTCATGTTTTGTAGATGCTATCTGCTTCCTTTTTAATTTTTTTTCCCTGCTGCGTGGGCACTTTCCCGCCTGCAGGTTTGCGCTTGGCGTTTTTCCTACTAGTCTCCCGGCGGACAAAGAGGAATTTTTATCCTCTGGCCGTCGGGTGCTTTTTCTTGCGGCGCCTACACATCTTATTTTGTTTCGTTTGGCTTATTTCTTTATTACGGCCTCTTTCGTGGCTCTCACTGCCTTCCCGCGCATGCGCGGTTCTCTCTCCCCCTCTCCTCAGAGTAGCGCGGCTTCATCCGCGCGTGTGTATTTGGCGGCCATTTTAGTTTGAATAAACTGAATTGCCGCCATTACACATTCGCGCTCGTGCCCTGCTTCAGACGGCAGGCGAATGCTCCCAGCTTTGTTTTGCCTCATCAAATCAACTTGTTTTAACCTCTTATGTCCGGTCTTGGCTGCAAGTGCCCCACAAACGTTTCCCACACTCTGTTAATTCCGGCGGGATTTTAAGCTCACGTTAAGCAATGGGTGAGCCCCGCTAATTGCCTCCTTTCATTCACATAATATATATATATATTTATATTTATATTTATATATATCACAACGGGTGAGCCCCGTTTTTATATGTGGATCCTCCAGTTTCCCTCTAACCAAGAGGAACTGAAGGCTTGGCTTCTGGCTTCTTTATCTGACATGCTTCCCATAGCGCTAGCGGCTCTTCCCACGCCCCCCAGCAAGAACCCCCGGTTCTCGAGGGCCCAGTCACCGGCCCGCTCTGAAGGCTCACACTCGGACCAATCTGAGTCTGCTGAACCAGCGCGTAAAAGACCCTGAAATGGCCAGTCAGAATCTGCGGGCAAAGGTAAAGGGCCCGCAAAAAAATCCTCACGCCTTTCTGACTCCAAGGGTGAGGAAATTTATGACCTGGATGACTACCAGGCTGACTATCCTGAAGAGGAGGAAGTAGAGTCCGCTGGTGACCCGCTGGCTACTCCAAACTCAACGGGTGAGCCCCGTTCTGACGCCATGGCGATTGTGCCCCTTTCAACCACGCTAGCGCCGCCACGCTACCCAGGCGTCCGCAGATACCCCTTTACAGATCCTCGGCGCTCGAGGTATACCCTTTTTTGACCCGCGCACCACCACACAACCTAGGTCTTCCGCTTGGCTACCGCCGGACCACATTGCAGAGTTTTACGCTTCTGGCTGCGCTGCCCCCTAGACAAGGCTGACAGGGCGCGCTTGCGGGCCGAATGCCATCGCCCGACTTTACCAGACAAGGTCTCCCTTACCCCTGAATTTGACGAGGACTTCGTCACCTTCATGGGAAAGGCTGGCAGGGACCCTCGTAGAGGCTTGGAGCAGGGTCTCCGCGTCGCCCAGGATAAGCTTCTGGACATCTCCGGTCCCCTTTCCCTTATCTTTGTTATGGCAGACGAAGCGCTAACCAATAACAGCCCGCTCCGACCCAGCTTTGGTCCGCGAATGGGCACAGCGTGCCCTCTGTTAGAGCGCCGAAAGGCGGCACTCTTTCGGCTGGATGCCAAACTCACTAGCATGTCCACCAAAGAACTGGGTCCTGCAGCTAAAACTTACCGTTTGGAGACCTCTTTTTGAGAGAACAAAACCGGAAGTTTAACGTTTTCACGAACCTACAAAAGGTTCAGTCAAATTTGAAAAGGGTTTTCCACCCCCAGACGCGTTACAACAATACCTCCTACAGACCTCGCCTTGCCTCAAACCAAAGCACGGAAGTGCATTACAGACCCAGCCCGATCCTGGCTCGGGGTGCCCCGTTGGTCGCGGCTTCGGCAGACCCAGACGCCGCTATTCTGCTGGTAAGTACCCTTGCGCTCCCGCTACCACACATTCCGGTCGCGGGGCGATTACGTTATTTACTTCACAAATGGCGCGAACGCACATCCGACTCGTGAATACTGCGAACCGTGGCGGGTTTTTTGATAGACTTCTTCCAGGCCCCCGTCCAGTCTACTTCCCCGCCTCTGGCCCATTACTCCTCGCAAGAGGCGTCGCTGATAGACAAGGAACTCTGCTCCCTGCAGTTGAAAGGCGCCATCATTCCCGCGCGGGACCCCCCCTGCTTCATCGGCACTGTATTCCTGGTACACAAAAAATCTGGGGACCTTCGACCGGTTATAAATCTAAAAGTCCTCAAACCGGTCATGGTTTTTGTATGGGCCCAGGGCATCAGAACGATCATATATCTGGACAATATCCTGATTCTGGCACAGGACCTCGCCCAATCCTCTAACCACACGACCCTGGTGTTTACGCTCCTACAAGACCTTGGCTTCCTCATCAACAGAGACAAATCGGCACTGCACCCTGCCCAAACCATCACCTTCCTAGGGTTTGATAGACTCAACGTCTTGTCAGCTGCGGCTTCCCCCGCAAAGCTTCGAGCCATCAAGAAGACCCTACGCGACGACCTCACTACGGACACATCTGTCTCCAAGATCTGGCAAAAGTGGTAGGCCTACTCTCTTCCTCCAGTCAAGCCATTTTCCCTGGTCCACTGCATTATCGGGCAACGCAACGTTTGAAGACCACATACCTTCGCCTCATTCCCTCCTACGATCAACTGTTTCCCATCACCCCGGAGGTTCGAGTGGAACTCCTATGGTGGTTACGCCATATGGATGCCTGGAATGGACGGGCCATCTTCGGCTCACTGCCGGATTTCATACTGGAATCAGACGCCAGCCAATCGGGCTGGGGAGCGACATGCGGAACTGCATCCACAGGCGGAGCATGGACTTCAGAGGAACGACAACTTCACGTCAACTGCTTGGAACTCTTCGCCGGTTCGTTTGCCGTTCGCAGCTTTACCCAGGATCTCAGGGACTGCTCTCTTCTTCTCCGGATGGACAACATCTCCGCGGTCCAATACGTGAACCGACTAGGGGACTCCCGCTCCAAGCTCCTGTCGGACCTCACACTTTCCCTCTTCAATTACTGCCTGGAACGGAACATCTCCCTCACAGCGGAATACCTGCCAGGTTCCTCCAACTGTGTGGCAGATTGGTTCAAGATATTGGAGGGACTCCAGCGACTGGAAACTGGACGTGGCGACGTTCCACCGTCTGTCGGTCCTGAGGGGAACTCTTCATCTCGACCTGTTCGCTTCCCGCTTGAATCATCAGACTCGGGCCTACTTCAACTGGCTTCTGGACCCACAGGCGACGGCGGTGAACGCTTTCTTCCAACCATGGCCGCTGTCGGGAGCCTACGCTTTTCCGCCGTTCCCGATGATCACCCTTGTGGCACGCGCAGCCCTGGTGTCCACTGACGCTGGAACTCTCCTGCCTCCATCCGCTTCTGCTTCCGTCCTTACAATCCATTCTGCTGGACCCTCACGGCAGACCAATCTAATGGTTTTGGAGGGCAATCTTCCCCTGGTGGCGTGGACGATTTACGGGGACCCTGCGTGCTGCCAGGACTATCAGAGGCAGCTTGATCTTTATTATGGGAATCCTGGGCTCCCGGCACGAGAAAGAGCTACCGCTACGCTTGGAGAACTTGGTGTAGTTGGTGTGTGCAACAACAGGCTGATCCCGCTACAGCCCCTCTACTTTGATCCTCAATTTTTTAGCGGACCTTTCCACGACGGGAAAATCATACCGTACCATTAACCTGTTCCGCTCGGCTATTTCGGCGGCTCACGTTCCCCTGGGTGGCGTTCCTGTGGGTTGGGACCTTTCTGTGTGTCGTCTCCTCCGAGGCATTCGACTCGCTCGCCCGCCCGCCGGCTCCTAAATATGTTAATTTCTGGGATGTTGCGCTGATGCTCGAATTCCTGCGTAACTGGCCGGACAATGATTCACTGTCCCTCCGTCAGCTCTCGGCCAAATTAACAGTCCTTTTATGTTTGGTGTCCTTTCGCCGCGTCTCAGATGTTAGAACCTTTGATGCGCACGCTGCGGCTTTCTCCCCTGAGGGCGTCATCTTCACACTTACCAGGCGTACTAAAACTCTATTTCATGAGGTTTTCTACCCTTACTTTCTCTCCGATCCTCTACTGTGTGTTGCTCGTTGTGTTACTACTTACCTCTCTGGTTTGCGTCCTTTGCGTTCCTCTCCGACTGGCCAACTTTTGGTCTCAGATGTCTCTCCCTACAAACCTGTCTCTTCTCCTACCCTCTCTAGATGGGTTCGCTGGCTGCGCTCCCTAGCAGGCGTTACTCCCCATTTTGGCGCTCACTCCGTGCGGGGCGCAGCGGCTTCCTCTGTTGCGGACGCAGGGGGTTCTCTGATATACTGGCGGCGGCTGATTGGTCTAGGGCGGTTACTTTCCGTACCTTCTATTTTCGTCCTCGTTCCCATGCATCTGGGACCCTGGTGCAGCTTTAAAACTGCAAAATATGAAGCCTCCTGCCTTGATATAAAATTGTGGATTATTCCAGCCTTGGTGTTAGAATAATCTTAATTTTAATAAAGACAGGAGGCGAATATTTTTCCCGCCCGCCCATGCCCGGGTTTGTTCACATTGTATCGGATTTACTACTATATTCAATCAAAACAAAAAAGAAGAAAAAAAAAAATCGGTTATTTTCATATAAACTTCGACTTTATTGTCCATTATTTATCTAACGGTTTTCCTTCCCCTTAGTAGGGTTTGCATGTCTCGTTAGCTTAGCCTCGGGCTACTGTCTCCTAATTGATTAACTATTGATAATTCTTCGCTTTGCCTGGTTTGTTAACTGTTGATTGGCAAGCCTCCATCACATGGTACTTTCACGTATCCTCTGCTTTCTCCGTAGCTCGATTTGCTTCTGCAGCCCCGTTGGTCTCCCATCGTTTCGGACACCCGTTGGCTTCCAGTTCTGCAACTGACCATCTCGTTGACTCCTACCTAGTCTTGGCTTTCTCCTCTTCAGTTTCCGGGTTCTTCCTACTTCTTGGATTTCTGGAATTTCTACGTCACGACTCTCCTGCTCGTTCAGCATACAAGAAAAGAGGGCGTGGCTAGGATTTACTACACTCTTGTTGCTGATTGGTTACTGCTGTTGCTATGTAAACTTTCCTTTGCTGCTGATGTTTTAGTAAAGAAAAGAATGCAAAATATTCGCCTCCTAACACCAAGGCTGGAATAATCCACAATTCCTGCTGATTGGCTGCTTAGTAATTTTGAACCAATCACAGCATAGCGTGGACCTCTTTTTAGCTGCATCACTAAGTAACATTTTGGAGACCTCAGCCCCCCTAGATGTCAACCTGCATTTCCTGCAAGGCTCAGACACATTTTTGAAGGCTGACAGAGCATCAAAGGAAATATAATAACAACCAAACTGCAGAGCAGAGTTTGTCAACACTCAAAATAATATTCGCTGTATCAAAAAGAAAAATTTCCGCATTTGGTTTCTGACCCTCGAATATAATTAGCATCGCTCATTCCCTGGCAAGATTTTAATCACCGATCCCACGTATTGATGACACTAATTAAACGCAAATGAGCACCTGTTCCTGCATCGTCACCCCCGAAATAAGATCTTCTCGTAATAAATCACCGAAAAATATTTTAAAAAAATTATGAACGGTAGGTTTCCATTAATTATTTTTTTACATGACCCTACACCTGTGGGATTTAAAGCAAAATTTCATTCCATCATTATTTCTCTGTTTTATGCTTTGCTAAACCACAATCCCCATTAATGGTATGCAAATCACATTTCTAAAAAAAACAAAAACAAAAAAAATCTAATCCTAAAAACCGCAGAATTTTTATATTCTGAACATTCCTGGTTTCACTGTTATTTTAATTTAATTTTATGGGGTTGTACCTATGGGGAAAAGACACGGAATAAATTGGAGGCGCTGGAGATGTGATATTTAATATATGGAAGGATGATTACTGGGGCATTTCGTCCTATTTGTTACAGATTAATATGTTAATTACGGTGCATATTTTGTGAAAAGATTAAGTGGAAGAAAAGTAAATTTATTTTTGAACCAGCTTTCTTTCTTCCTTTACGGTCCATAAATTATCCGGCAGAATGCGTAATGAGAGATACAGACACCAACATCACTGGAACATTATGCAAAATCCGGCCGCGCGCGAGATAAAACGTTTTACTCCAAACAAGCACTTTATTAAATATAAGTGTGGAGACACTCTAACACCTGGTATTATGCACATTCCCTGCCCAGAATAGAAATCGCACTATGAGAAGAAAACAAAACAGTGAAATCTCAGGAATAACCGGACGTACAGACCAATGATTCACTGAAGAGAACAAAACATAAATGTGGTTAATTAAAGCAGACTCCGCTGCTCGTCTATAAAAGGATGCTCGGGGCTGGAGGTGACCTTCTATTTGGAGCTAAATTGGAGGTCATCCACTCATTTGGGATTTGTCCAGAATTCAAAATGCAGTTTGTATTTTAATCTTCATTTTCAGCGTTTAAGAATTTTTCAAGCTCTGTTCTGCCGAACCAAGATTTATTTCAGAATCAACCCCCTCCCCGACCAAGTAAAAGACAATACATATGACCACAGGTTTATGGGATATTTGACGCCATCATTGAGTATCGGTTAGACAGAAATGGCCTGAGTAGATGATTAACATTTTTCTTTACCCCTTCACTACCAAACACTTTTTAGAAGTTACGTTTATTTAGGTTTCATTCTGTGGTTCACAATTCTAATTTCAAGAATTTATCCTTTAAAGAAAATTTGTTGAGATCAAATGTTCCAGACGTTAGATGGCGTCATTCGCATTGCTCTATTACAGACAGGATCTACATTACCCTAGGTCAGGGGTCAGCAACCTTGGCTCCCTGATGTTGATGTTTTGGGAACTACATCTCCCAAGATGCTCAGTCACCCATTAGGCTGAATGAGCCACATGGGAAATGTAGTTCCCAAAACATCAGGGAGCCAAGGTTGCTGACCCCTGCTCTAGGTCAGAGTAAATGTAGTAAAGGTAAATAAAAAGGGATGATCAGATACCCTGCTTATTGCCAACTGCAGGACAGAGGAGATTATTAGCAATGAATGGGTTACAGGTATGTTCAGAAGCATCTGAGCAGAGCCTTAGTAATGGATTGAGTACCTGCTAACTGAAAAGTCTCCATCAGCTCAGGTATGTCAGGCCTTGAAGAAATACACCGGTTTGTACTCGAGTCAGCGACAGACACCGCCGTGGTTCCCCCTCCATGGGGGGGAGGTAACTAGGGCTGCCAATCAGTGAAACACATTTGGCCATCAGTCATCACGTCGACAGCCAATCCGGTGCACAGAGTGTGAGGCGGGCAGTCCTGTAGGATGGCTCTCTGCTCAGAGCTGTCACTCCCCCCTTGCGGCATGCCACAGAAATGAGAGGGCCAGAGAAACTTTACCAGAGAATAACTCCCCCGTTTCAATTATACATGCCAACATAAACATAATAAACACATTTAAAGTGAGAGATTCCCTGTCAAGTGAGCCAAACTTGTATTGCGCATACCAGTGTCACATTATTTCTTCATTTTCAGGAGGATATATTTCCATCCTAGCAGTCATTTTGAGTTTCTGGTATTGGGTAGGATGAGGTATCCTTATGTGAAGTTTTTGTTTTTAGACAAAAAACAAACAGATAATAGAATCTACTATGTACCTTTAACATCCAGTATTTCTCTATATTCTTCTGATTGGTATAAAACGCTGGACTGTTTACAAAAGATGTCCCTGAGGATTGCATGGCTAATGTAGCTGTCCCCCCTGATCTGGCCATGGTACCATAACCCTTAACCCTTTTTTGCGAACAATCTGTAAGATAAATTGCCTGCAAAGTAACATATGAGGAGAACATAAATTTTGATTGACAACTGCCTCAATGTTTACGTTTATAGCTGGTCTGCCTTGCGTGCCAATCCGTCAGGGCTCAGGTAAAACCTGCATTAATTAAGGAGGGATTATCACGGAAAATTAAAGGCGGATTTAACTGCCCAGTTTTCAATCTGTCTGCCAAGCTAACGTGGAATTTAACGGAGCCAAAGTATCTTCCCTTTGCGAAACATATGGTTTAGACGGAATTCTTTGGGACCCATTAAAACTAAAAATAATATATATAAAATTAAAAAAAAGACTACAAACCAAAAATAAGGGGGAAAAAAAAGATAAAATTTGTAGAGTGTCATTACCATCTATAAGTCAACACGGTAACTATTCTATCCTGCCATTTGCTATAGAGGTTGAATGTCCGTCATCATAAATGCTGGGGACCAGAGTGTTTTGCATTTGGTATTTTTGGGGCCGTTGGAATATTTGTACATAATAATGAGATATCTTGAGGAAGGGACCCAAGTCTAAACACTGAATTAAACTACATTTCAAATACATGTTATACATTCAGCCTCACGGGTGTATAATAGTGTTTTTAATCATTTTGCAACAGTCACACGAGGTCCGGGGGGTGTTCCACTTTCGATGTCATGTCTGCACTCAAAGGTTTTGGTTTAGGGCTGTAACAAACTACTTTCACAAATCGATTCATTGGATTAAAAAGAATTTTAAAAAATTGTATGTAAAAATCACCCGTCTCCCCTCCTTTTTTTCTGCACGCAATATGCGCAGTGTACAAAACTTTGGTACACACGCAAACTGCATCATATCTTGCATACTTTTTGCACACAAGTTGTGCGAGCGCCTGGTCAGAATGGATTAATGTCGTGTGCGGAGCTCATGCTCATGTGTTTTTTCTCCGAACAACCGATAATACAAGCACTCTGATAGACAAGAGGAGGTTGGCACAAAAGTGGGGTGAGAAGGGGGGGGGCATACTAGCTTATTAAAGTGATTAGACTACATAAAGTGGTCAGGGTGCATAGATTAAAATAATTTCATGAACAAAGGGACAAACTGAGCGGGTGGAGGATCCAGAGGTTGGGGGTGGTTTGGGCAAGAGACCTGACTTGAGTGTGGGAATGTTGGAGGAAGGGCCCGGACAAAAAGTAGAGATGGCAACTATAGACAAGACATGGGGCGGCAGGGAGGGGGAGGGTGGTGGCACAGGACTCCAGCTCCAAGTAAGTATAAAACATCCACTGGCAGTACCCCAGGGTCTGTGCTATAGCTCTGCTAATGTTATAAACTAAATAAAAACAAACTGGTGAATTCTAACATAACCCTGCAACTAAATCTTACTGTGTCAAGCACCAACAAGGCTTCCACAATTCGCTCCGAAGTAGAGGCTGATATTATTAATGTTTAACTCCGTCCGACTCTAAACAATGTGTGCTATACATGCAGTGATTAATTGACCAACCGATTAATCAATATTTAAAATAGTTGTCAACAATTATCGTTATTGATTGATTAGTTGTTTCAGCTCCATTTTGGGAAAGTTTGGTATTCTCAATAAGGGATACTGAACTTGTGCTACAATCTTGGTAATATACACATACCGGCCACTTTATTAGGTACATCTGTTCAGTTGCTTGTTAACACAAATTGTTAATCACCCAATCACATGGCAGTAACTCAATGTATTTCGGCATCTAGATGTGGTGAAGACGACTTTCTGAAGTTTAAACCGAGCATCAGAATGTGGGGGGGGGGATTTAAGTGACTGAACATAGCATGAGGTGTTGGTGCCAGACGAGCTGGTCTGAGTATTTCACAAACCGCTTATCTCCTGGGATTTTCACGCACGACATCTCTAGGGTTTACAGAGAACGGTCCGAAAAAGAGAAAATATCCAGTGAGCGGCAGCTGTGTGGACGAAAATGCCTTGTGATGTCAGAGGAGAATGGGCAGACTGGTTCGGGATGATCGAAAGGCAACAGTAACTCAACCACTTGTTACAACCAAGGTCTGCAGAATACCATCCATGAACGTATGACACGTCCAACCTTGAAGCAGATGGGCTACAGCAGCAGCAGACCACACGAGGTGCCACTCCTGTCAGCCAAGAACAGGAAACAGTCTACAAGTCACAAAGGCACCAAAACAGAATAGACGATTGGAAAAACTTTGCCTGGCCTGATGAGTCTTGATTTCAGCTGCGACATTCAGATGGTAGGGTCAGAATTTGGCACAAACAACATAAAAGCCTGGATCCATCCTGCCTTGTATCATCGGTTCAGACTGGTGGTGGTCTAATGGTGTGGGTGGTGTTTTTTGGCACACTTTGGACCCCTTAGTACCAATTGAGCATTGCTTAAATGCCACGGCCTGAGTATTGTTGCTGACCACGTCCATCCCTTTATGAGCACAATGTCCCCTGTATCTTCTGATGGCTCCTTACAGCAGGATAATGCACCATGTCCATCCCTTTATGAACAGTGTCCCCTGTATCTTCTGATGGCTCCTTACAGCAGGATAATGCACCATGTCACAGAGCTCAAGTCATCTCAAACTGGTTTCTTGAACATGACAATGAGGTCACTGTGCTCCAATGGCCTCCACAGTGCCCAGATCTCAATCCAATAGAGCACCTTTGGGATGTGGTGAAACGGGAGATTCGCATCATGGATGAGCAGCCGACAAATCTGCAGCAACTCCGTGATGCCATTATGACAATATGGACCAAACGCTCTGAGAAATGTTTCCGACACCTTGTTGAATCTATGCCACGAAGAATTAAGGCAGTTCTGAAGCAAAAGGGAGTCCAACCCGGTACTAGCAAATTACCTGTTTTTATAACACTGGATGACTGAGACGTGTAGAAAAGCCCTTGTCATAAATCAATCTTTAAAACAGGGCCCAGCAGTATAAAGATTGTGTAATTCAACAGGGATGAGAGTTTTTTTTCCCTCTCCCCATTTCCTCGGAACTTAATGAGCGTTTTCTTTGAAGCTAAACCACGTTAGCGTGCTTTTTAATTGAAATACAGCTCCCTCTGCATCTCATTATTAGGTGACTATAGAGTGTGCTAAATTAGCCATGAGGGTATTTTTTTTAGATTTTATTTTAAGTCACACAAAAGAAGCTACATTTAAGAGCTGAAAATTAATCAGATCATCTAAAAGTAGAAATTAAAAAAAGGGCCGATCATAAAAGACAATGGCTGCTGGTCTGAACAGCGGGATTTAATGAAATATTTTAAGAAGAAGAAGATCTTCAGACAAGTGAGAAGATGAATTAAATTTAGATTAGAGGAGGGGAGCTTGGTGTTCCAGACATTTCTGTATGAAGTAAAAAAAGATCTATAAAGCTGACGAGTGTCTGCGTAAACACTCAGGGCCCTATTCAATCTCACGCTAATGGTAGCGCTCAACTATGTGAGCGTTAGCGTTCAGAATGTAATATGGAGGGCATGTGTTAAAGTCCCTTAACCTAACGTTAATGGGTTAAAATCATCAGCTACTTAGGCATTATCTCACACATTAGGGACTCCCTGTCAAATACTCTGCTGACACTCACAGGAGTGGAGGCCGCGACTGGTTCCTCTGGGATACACTCACACAGTGGCATCGTAACGTGGGGGCGGGGGGTGTGGCTCGCACCAGGTGATACCCGCCCTTAGGATGACACCGTCACCCTAAGGGCGGGTGTCTCACCCTCCGCCGCAGATTTGCTCCCTGCGAGCGTCCGAAGCATGCAGCTTCGGCGCTCGCCTGGAGGAAACACGTCACCAGCCAATCGCGGCTGGTAACGTGGCTCCCCCAGGCGAGCGCCCAAGAGGGAGCGAACACGCGGCGGAGGTGAGCTGGGGCCATTATCCATGTGCTGGGGGACAGTATCCATGAGCTGGGGCAGTATATCCATGAGCTGGGGCAGTATATCCATGAGCTGGGGCAGTATATCCATGAGCTGGGGCAGTATATCCATGAGCTGGGGCAGTATATCCATGAGCTGGGGCAGCATATCCATGAGCTGGGGCATATCCCATGAGCTGGGGCATATCCCAGTAAAACTCAGTAAACCTCTATCAGAAGCAACATCTCAACACAAGATAGTTATCTGCCACCTCCACTCCCACAGGACCCCTCTGCCACCCTCTGCCGCTTCCTCCCAGCCACTGAGGAGGAAGTCAATTCCTTATTGTCCTCCTCACATCTCACCACGTGCCCGCTCGACCCCATTCCCTCACATCTAATTCCTCCCCTCTCCTCCTCCCTCACCCCTGCTCTCACACACATCTTCAACCTAGCTCTCTCCACTGGCTCCTTTCCATCCGCCTTCAAACACGCGCTAGTTACCCCTTTACTAAAGAAACCATCCCTCGATCCCAACTCTCCATCCAACTACCGCCCTGTATCCCTGCTTCCCTTCACATCAAAGCTCTTAGAAAAACTAGTCTTCAACCGCCTCTCCCTCTTCCTGTCCTCCAATTCCCTACTTGAACCCCTGCAATCTGGCTTCCGTCCCCTACACTCAACTGAACTGCCCTCACCAAAGTCACCAACGACCTCCTAACTGCCAAAAAACACGGCCACTATTCTATTCTCATCCTGCTTGACCTCTCGGCTGCTTTTGACACTGTTGACCACCCCCTCCTTCTACAGACCCTCAACTCTCTGGGTCTCGGTGACACTGCACTTGCTTGGGTTGACTCCTATTTATCCAACAGGTCCTTCTGTGTGTCCTTTGCTGGTAACTCCTCCTCTTCATTGCCTCTATCTGTTGGTGTACCTCAAGGCTCTGTCCTTGGTCCTCTGCTCTTTTCCATCTACACCTCCTCCCTGGGCAAAATCATCAACAGCTTTGGCTTTAATTACCACCTCTACGCTGATGACACTCAGATCTACCTCTCTACCCCTGATCTCTCTCCCCCTGTCCTTTCAAAAGTCAGTGACTGTTTATCTGGCATCTCCTCCTGGATGGCCTCCCACCACCTAAAGATCAACATGTCAAAGACTGAACTCCTACTTATTCCTCCCTCCAATGCCTCCCCACCTCCTGACTTCTCTATCACGGTGGAGGGTATCACCATCTCCCCATCAAACCAAGTTCGCTGTCTTGGAGTTACACTGGACTCTGCTCTTTCCTTCATCCCCCACATCAAGTCTCTTTCCTCCTCCTGCCGATACAAACTGCGTAATATTTCCAGAATTCGGCCATTTCTCACCGCTGTCACCACAAAACAGCTCATACATGCCCAGGTAATCTCCCGACTCGACTATTGCAATAATCTCTTATCTGGCCTCCCTCTGTCCCGTCTCTCCCCCTACAATCCATCCTGAACGCCTCCGCCAGGCTAATTCACCTCACCCGCTGCTCTGCCGCTCCCCTCTGCGAGTCCCTTCACTGGCTCCCCATCCACTGCAGAATTAAGTTCAAAATCCTTATCCTTACCTACAAAACCCTCACTAACTCAGCTCCCCACTACCTGTTCTCACTAATCACTAAATACACCACAGCCCGCTCCCTAAGGTCAAACAGTGACCTGCGCCTAGCTTCTCCCCGCATCACCTCTTCCCATGATAGACTTCAGGATTTCTCACGCGCATCCCCCACTCTCTGGAACGCTCTCCCTCGTACTGTCAGACTTTCCCCTAACTTCTCTTCCTTCAAACGCTCCCTTAAAACGTTCCTATTTAGGGAAGCCTACCACCCAACTCACTGACGCAACCATCAATCACTCTCACCTTACAGTCCTCTCCTCCTGTTTCCAACCCCAACCCTCCTAGATTGTGAGTTCCTACGGGAATAGGGCCCTCATCTCCTCCTGTAATGTTTGTCAAATGTTGTTCAATGTATTGTATTGTAACCCTGTCTATACTGTGCCTATTGTACAGCGCTGCAGAATATGCTGGCGCTTTATAAATAAAGAATAATAATAATAATCCCATGAGCTGGGGCAAATCCATGAGCTGGGGCGTTATCCATGAGCTGGGGCGTTATCCATGAGATGGGGCATATCCATGAGATGGGGCATATCCATGAGCTGCTGGGGCATATCCATGAGCTGGGGCATATCCATGTGCTGGGGCAAATCATTGTGCTGGGGCAAATCATTGTGCTGGGGCAAATCCATGTGCTGGGGCAGTATAACCATGAGCTGGGGCAGTATAACCATGAGCTGGGGCAGTATCCATGAGCTGGGGCAGTATTCATGAGCTGGGGGGCAAATCCATGAGCTGGGGGGCAAATCCATGAGCTGCTGGGGCATATCCATGAGCTGCTGGGGCATATCCATGAGCTGCTGGGGCATATCCATGAGCTGCTGGGGCAGTATCCATGAGCTGCTGGGGCAGTATATCCATGAGCTGGGGCAGTATATCCATGAGCTGGGGCAGTATATCCATGAGCTGGGGCATTATCCATGTGCTGGGGCATTATCCATGTGCTGGGGCATTATCCATGAGCTGGGGCAATATCAATGAGAGGAGCTGGGGGCATAGCCATGAGAGGAGCTGGGGCAAAATCCATGAGAGGAGCTGGGGCAGTATATCCATGAGAGGAGCTGGGGCAGTATATCCATGAGAGGAGCTGGGGCAGTATATCCATGAGAGGAGCTGGGGGCATAGCCATGAGAGGAGCTGGGGCAAAATCCATGAGAGGAGCTGGGGCAAAATCCATGAGCGGAGCTGGGGCAAAATCCATGAGAGCTGCTGGGGCATTATCCATGTGTGCTGGGGTCAGTATCCATGTGTGCTTGGGGCAGTATCCATGTGTGTTGGGGGCATATCCATGAGAGCTGGGGCAATATCCATGTGTGAGCTGGTCTGGGGCAATATATCCATGTGTGAGCTGAGGCGCAATATATATCCATATCTGAGCTGAGGCGCAATATATCCATGGGTGAGCTGGGGCAATATATATCCATGGGTGCGCTGCTGGGGGCAATATATAATTGTGAATTGGGGCAATATATCCATATGTGAGCTGAGGGCAATATATATCCATGGATGAGCTGCTGGGGGCAATATATATCCATGTGTGCTTTCACTGCCTTCGAACAGGCATCGTACTTGCTGGCAGTTGGCAAAAAGTTGTGTGAGCATATGAGAGAGCTCCACAGCAATAAACCTCACAGTAATGTGCGCTGTGTGTATGAGCATTCAGTGTTATTTGGGAGTACTGATTTAGGAGTAAGAGTAGTTAAAAAAAAATACGTAAAACTCGGGGGGGGGGGTGACACCATAAGTTACCGCACCGGGTGACACCAACCCTAGTGACGCCACTGCACTCACACATTATTTCGATCAGCTACAGTACACGGAGGGTGGATATACAGCCACCTGCCTGGGCCTTTCAGTCGGCATGGACAAGGGAATCTATTCCACCAACTTTCTCCCACGCAGTGGATGCAAACTTTTCCATTTGACATTGGGGCCTCCCGAAACATCACCTTACTGGAGACTAAGCGTAAATTTTTATATATATATATGGTATCTTACCCCATCTCGTTTAAACCACTTCTCACAGGGAACCACGCCAATGTGCTGGAGATGCCTAACTGATAGGTGGTCTTATGTTCACATATGGAGGTCCTGTTCCCTATTGGCAGTCATTTTGGCAACAGGTGCACTCGTTAATACGTAGGGTATTGGGGGGAGATGTCCCTTTCATGCCTGAAGCAATGCTTTTGGGAGTTTTACCCCGCACGATAGGGAATAAACATAAAAAGATATCTTCCCATATAATCACAGCCGCGTTGCTACTGATTGCTAGACTATGGAGACAAACTGGTGTCCCCCATCTTGAGTGAAGTGGTGGAAACGGTCTTGACCTTCCGCTTCTACGAGAGTCTAGCTGGTCACCTTCGCTTAGATTTGAAGATCCAGGCAAGAGACCCATGGCTCTTGAACAAAGATTAAGATAGACGAGTAGAGGTTTATAGATTAGAGGGGTCAGTGTTTTGGTGAATAGTGATTTTAGAGATGTTTGGGGTAGAGCAAGGATACGAGATCGTTGTAACGGGGCCGACACCCTCCGTATTTTCATGTACCGTAGTCTGTGTTTTTCTCCGAAAGTATCTGAATTGTTGTAGGATGCTCCATTTTATCTTGCCTTCATACCTTGCTATGTGTCACTATGTTATGTTGCTCGTAACTCTTACTTCCCCCCTTTTCTCACTTCTGTACCCTATTTTACTTTTGAAACAAAAACATTATTTAGAAGGAAAAGAAAATCATCAGCTACTGCATCGGTTAATTGCGCTCGTTTGCGCGAGCTTACTGTGATACTCATGGCGGCGCAGACGCACTGGCTGCTGAATTAGCACCTGTCCCATAATATGGTGCTAAAACAGGGATGCTAAGGAGAAACCCACAGGCGCTGGTTTTCCCAGTTAGCGTCCTGTTTCAGCACCAAGAGTGTAATAGTGCCCCCAGTCTGAATTACGGGGCAGGCATCAATCACGTCTATTTATAAGTGTGTTTATATTGTCTCTGCACGCCAGGATTCGCAAAGAGTTCTAAGAGTTGTAGGCCACCAACATCATGGGGGGGCTACAGTGTAACATCCCTTTTCAAACCCTTTTGGAATGAACCACAGAAAATGTAATGCTCGTTATTTCTGATTGACAGTCTAAAAGGTGGAATTACAATCTCCACTATAAAGCCCTGCACTCTTTGAAACCGTGACTGCAGAGACATTACCAAAAGGCCTCACAGAATTCATTTACAACACTCTGTAACCCTGTTACTGCAGTCAGACCAAAAAAGAATTTTGTGTTTTCAATGCTGGCTTTGGGAGCCGAGACTAATTCCACCTTGAAGCTTGTCAATCAGAAAACCAGCGCATTACATTTCCTGGCTTTCATTCCAAAAGGGTTCACAAAGGTTGTTTAGATGCACCTCATGCGCAGGTATTATGAGATTTATTAGACTGTGGGGATTGGACTGTTTAGAGTTAGGATTAGAGTTAGAGAATTGAAGAACAAAGATTAAGATAGAGGAGTAGAGGTTTATAGATTAGAGGGGTCAGTGTTTTGGTGAATAGTGATTTTAGAGATGATTGGGGTACAGCATAAAGATTAGAGTAATAGGGTTGCATTTAGGTTTGGAGATTAGAGGTTCAAACTTTGGGTTAGGGATTATAGGTTTTAAAATATGGTTTGATCTGAGGTTTTCCAAATCAGAGTTAAACACATAAAGAAGAGTGTGTGTTTTCTTTTTAAATTGGAATTACACAACGTCAGACTAACACTGTCACCTTGTTGCATGATTCGGGAGTCACCAGTTGGACCCACATTTGATACATTTAGTTTAAATCATTTGACAGCTCAGTCAGCCCAGATAAGAAGCTCCTGCCCTACAGACACGGGGAGCATGGCCAGATTGTAAAGACCAGTTATAGAATCTATTGTGGCGCTCATCAGTTTGTGTTGCTACAGCTTGGCTCCTCTTCTGAGCAGTCGTTCCGGCTTCAGACACTGCTTTATATATTTTAGTGTATTAAAAGCAAAGAGTATAATAAACACTCCAAACTGCTGAGCGATACAAAATATCTGAGGCTCCAGAACACTGTAACCCAGTTAACTTTTATATTCCAAAAAAAGGCATTCAGCTGAAATCATTGTCTAATTGGCTTAATTACGCGCTCTCCCCCACGCGCCTATCTCTGTAGCGGAATGCCGCTGAACGACGTTCAAAGTACATCTCACAATATACAAAAACGAGTAATTAAAAGTGGTGGAGACATCTTCATTGTGCTACTGTGCCTGGGACACACGATTCGCCTATCATCTACTTTCAAAGTCGTTCTTCAAAAGGACTGCAAGAAAAATCGACTGAAGCCTGGACTCCTATCTTTCCACTTCAGCCACCGACTCCTAGCCAAAAAACCCCCAAAAAAAACACCCACAGTCCAACAAGCAAAAGCAAAATCATCTGATGTCCATTACTGCAGGTCTATCTGCCAACCTGAAAACAAAGCAAGACACGTGGTAACCTCTTCCTGCTTCCAATCTCATCATTGATCCCGGTGCATGAAAAGAATGGGTGTGAGCACAGACTAAAAAGGCAGACTGGAGTACATGGTTTTTGCTTTATATTGCCTGACGGCAGCTCTAAAGAGAACATTATCGGCCACTACTACCCGAAAACGAATAGCTCATATCCTGTAAATGCATCAAGACCAATGTAGAAAGCCACTGTAATCAGAAACGTCCTCTCCATAAAGCATTATAAAGTCATCTCATTTAGAGAGAGATTATTTAATATAGGCCGAGGTCGCGCTAGGATTAGGGAAAAAGGTCACCAGACACCCACTCAAACAAGGGCCAAAATAATGGAATCCCAACCATACTGACATACACTCCTATACCCATAAACCCTTTCAACCAACAGGGAATTATAAGCTTGCATTATTACTAACCCATAGACCGGGACCCTTGAAGCGTCAATGGCGTTTGAGCTTGGTGGTCACCATTGTGAAGATTCCCTACGAGAAAATATTACCGGAATCCACCTGGCTCTCTCGGGAGTAAAGTCGGACTGGCACGGACAATGACTGCTTGGACACGAGTCTCTTCAAGAAAGGCAAACTTTATTGTGAAGTCACCACTCAGCCTTAGCGATTCAATCCTGACTGAGTCCAGATTACATACAGACATCGTTTTTTATATCAGTAATAGATTAGGTACATCCCAAATAGCCCACCCTATGGTGACACTATCCCACCCCACGTGGGTCCGTACCTCCCTTAACTGAATACAAAGACATTCCACACATTGGTCATAAATTGGCAACTTTCACGGTACTTTGACAACTTGAGAATTTACCACTCTTTGGGATCCTGCTCGTGCCTACCTCCCCTGGGCCTGTTTATTGTTTATTCTAGATAAGGCCTCGTCTGGTTTTCACATCCCTCTTTGTTCGGACTCTAGCTCTCTGACCTTGAAGTAACTATTCTCCCATCCTGTCACTTCGTGCCAGCATCGGCCCGGATCCTCGTTAGTTTAATTGCCTGTTAGTTTAACACATTCCAAACATTCTATGCAAGCGACATCCTAATTTCAGCTAATATCTACTTATCTAGATTCAAGTGAACCAATGTTCTGAACAAGATGGCCGCCTGGCTCACGATGGCGGCCATCTCCTGACCTGAGTCCCTTACAGTACCTATCACATCATAAAAGATCAGTAGGATGGTAGCTCATTCCTGGAAGAGACATCTCAGACCACATATACACCGTTCCCTCGCCGGGCACTACCTTGTTTGTCGTTCACTGGCATCCTACACCTGTGTGTGATTGGACATCTGCAGTGACATCATTGCGCTGACTCAATCACCTTCCAGGTGCGAGGAAAGCACAGTCACGCATTCCAGAAGCATGCTAGTGGGAGTAATAGAGTATTACTGAATTTTCCTATATACCATGTTATTGGAAAAACACCGGCACGCAGTTAGGAAGTGATTCCCTATCGATCACATCATCTTCTATAGATTGGAAGATCCCCTCAAACCCTCCTGTATCTGCTCATCAAATATCATCTAGTCTCAAAGCATCACACCACTGTCTACGTTAGACACCGCATTAAAAAGCAAGCCAATCCATTTAACCCCCTGACAGCCAGGAAAATATGTTCAAAAGACACATTTTATACTGCATTATCCCATTTTCCAGAATTCTCTTCCAGACCAGTGGCTGCTTCTCCATTTTGAACCCAAAATAATTAATATAGCTTTGGTCATACACAAGGATTCTGCAACAAGTGACCGCGATAGGACGGATTGCCAAGCTATAAATTATCATAAACCGTACCGGTTTCTTTTTCGTATTGGCTCTCTGTATATGTTTATTTGGACAACAATCACAGAAGATCTTCTGCCGTGGTGAGAGTCTGACAGGAAGATAAATCCAGCCCATCCATTCAACCCAATTTGCAGGTTGTATTTTTTATATTCCCTTTAATCACGAACTTGTGTTTTCTTTCACAGAGTAGAATATAAATATATATATATATATATATAAAATCAATAAAAACAGATGACTAGACGTACATGGGTAGACCGGAGTGAAGAGTATACTTTTTATCAGTGAAGACGAGGCTCGATGAGAAGTAGAGTTCTGCTCCTGTCGTTCGCTGATGTCTTCATTTTTGTGAACGGGCCAAATGATTTCAATGTTCCAAACCATTTCCCGACAATTAAGGACATTTTGCTGCCAATCTATCTTCCTGACGGCAACATAAATAGGTTACAGCTTCCCAGTTTCCCCCGCCGCCCGGCACACATTCTGCCCATGCAAAAGACAGGCTGATACATCCACAAGCACAAACGCTCTTAATGCAAAGAAAGCCCCAAGTGTGAACCCCCCCCCCCCCCGCTGAAATCGATGCAAAGGAGGTTTACACAGGTATTGGAAGAGACCCCTGTATATATCACCCTTATGAAAGTCAGGAGAGATTTAACATTGACTGTAACATGGTGAAAGGAAAAAAAGCCAATAGGATAGTTATTTTTTATTACAGGACACAATACAGGGAACCTGGGATTTACGGATAGGTCTACACATAATACACAGGGGTGACATAATACAGAGAGTCTGGAGACCGCACAGAAGCTCTGAAACTGGCATTTGGGTCTATAGGTTGGGGATAAAGATTCAGGATGTCTGAAGAGGGCAAAGGGTGACCTGACGTGTCTCCGTTCTCTGCGGTTATCATTTAAATTGTTCTAACGTTTCTCTCATGCTCTCAAAAATAAAAGCTTTCGATATTCTGTCCAACTGTCCCCAAAATATATTCTAGTTTCTAACACCTTCACAGGATTTCCTTTAAATCTGGACAAGGCTTCCAAAATAAAGCTGGCCATACAGTGGCACCATAGTCGGGCGACCGACATGGTCACCAGACTACAGACAACACAATTGTCCCATCAGGGTCGTCCACTGGAAGCGTCTGTTGATGACCCAGATCGACCGATGGACAAACCGGCCAAAAACAAAAAAAAAACTGCTGCGTGGAAACCCCCCCCCCCCAAAAAAACTGTCTTTGGTGCTGAAACACAGTTTTATGGCAGGTTTACTATACAATGCAACTTTCACGTTTTCCCAAAGCACGGCGGCTTTACTATACAATGCACCTTTTCACAGTTTCCCCGAAGCACGGTGGCTTAACTATACAATGCATCTTTTCACGTTTCCCTGCTGTGGCACGGCGGTTTTACTGTACAATGCATCGTTGCAGGTTTTCCCTGCACATGGTGGTTTTACTATGCAATGCATCTTTTCACGTTTCCCTGCTGTGGCATGGCAGTTATACTATTCAATGGATCTTTTTCATGTAAACTTGTACCAGATCGTGCCGGCAATATCCGATAACGATCATTGAAAAGATCGCTAGTCTGTAGTAGTCGCAAAAAAATCGTCCGATGTTGGTCGGATGCAGTGGAAGAGGGCTGATTCACCTGCATGTCGTAGGATCGGGTCGGACAACTTCAAACGATATCGGATGATCACACCATTGCAAAAATACGGTGCCAGTGGATGGCCAGCCTAATAAACTTTACTCCATTTTATTGGAAAAATAGTCAAGTAGACTAATCTTTAGTGTTTTACAGCTGAGCTTTTGGTCTTCTTGGCTTTGCAAACTGATATCCTCTTCATTGTATAGCAAAAACTCCCTCCCCTTGCTGTGAAACAGGGCGATAAGGATCAGGATGCTAGGTCCGCAGTATGCTGAAGGCTGCTGTATAAAGAAGATTAATTCCGTGTGGGCAGAAGCTAAGCAAATTGCTAAAATTTGCATATTACCAGACTGGATTCAGACGAACGCAGTGTGAACGCGCTTGCAGCCGCACTTTATCACGGCCGTAGTAGCAGCAATTGACGCCCAATGACAGCCAATATACGAAGTACGGCCGCACGAAAGTTCGGCCGCGCAACGCAAGCGGCAAACGAACGCATTTTTTCGAGAACGTAGAACCGCTAGTACTGACGCACAGAGTGCGCTGAGTCGGCATAGCGGCGTGTGTGCGTGATTAGGAGACGTCAGACGCTGCTAATGTCCGGCCAACATCATGTCCATTTGTTTTTAATAGCTCCGTCAAAAATTACGCACGACAATCGTATGACCGCTGTCACGTCTTCCGTGTAAAAATACGGTCAATGCGTTTGGACGCACTTTTTTACGGACGATGCGGAAAATGCGTTCGTTTGACTCTAGCCTAAAAGACGCTGGATAAACCTTCTAGTATGAGGTGAAAGGCATGAGTTTTCAAAGGTGTAAATCTAAAGAGATGTCGCAGTCGTGTCGGTATGACGACTTCTGAATTGGTTTGCAGTGATTAAAGCCTTATAAAAGACATTATAACTGTTCATCTTGAAAACGTGGGCTGCGAGCGGCCACCGTCACCGAATGCCATGGAAAGGAGGGCCAAACGCTCGCTGCAAGGTCACGGAAACCTATATAAAAATCTGTTTTCTCTGAATAATTATTGGTATTGGAGCTGTGAAAATCAGTGTTGTCTGACGGTGAAAATTATGGTTTTCTCACCTGCATGTTCCCTCGTTTGAAAGCAATTTATTCAGTCATTTGTCCCTCTCCATGTTATAAGACAAACTGCGCCACACACTAGAATTACCGCCAACGGCCCATCAATCCATTAGATTCCCGGGCGACGAGTGTTGTGACTCAGGTGAGATGTGCTTCTTAGTCTCAGTAAAAAAATAAAAATTTAAAACATT
Source organism: Leptobrachium leishanense (assembly GCA_009667805.1). NCBI lineage: Eukaryota > Metazoa > Chordata > Amphibia > Anura > Megophryidae > Leptobrachium > Leptobrachium leishanense. The sequence goes on along the minus strand of CM019072.1, from coordinate 13,126,071 downwards.
CAATTTTTCTTTTTTTTCTACGACCACTAAGGTCCAACTTGAAACCTATTTTTCTCTCCAGCTTTTTCCTGTTGTATGCGCCGCTGTATGTAGATAAAACACAAGGTAATAACCGCTTCTACAATAAAACAGCATGTTTTTTTTTTGTTTTTTCTTTTGAGAAAGGATTTTACCAGGAAGTATACATTGAGATTTCTCTTGTTTTCAGTATGTCCTGGGAGGCAAGTGTGTACTGTTAGGTGTCTTGCCCAAGGACACTTACTGGAGAGGTGCTCGATGGGATCGAACCCATGACTCCACAGCAGTGGCGACTCTAGGAACAATATTTAGGGGGGGCACATAGGATACCACAGTCAAAACTGGGGGGGCACTAATAATTTTCACCACTAAGGCTAGGGTCAGACGAACGCATTTTTCACGTTGTCCGTGAAAAAGTGCGTTCGAACGAATGGACGTATTTTTTCACGGAGTACGCGATAGCGGTCATACGATGCGCATTTTCGTCCGTGATTTTGTACGGATCTCAATAAAACCCTTTTGCGTCTGGACGTTATGTTGGCCGGACGTGTGCAGCGTCTGACGTCTCCTAATCACGCACACACGCCGCTATGCGGCCGTAGCGCACTCTGTACGTCAGTAGTAGCGGTTTGACGTTCTCGAAAAAATGCGTTCGTTGGCCACTTGCGTTGCACGGACGAACGTTCGTGCGGCCGTTCGTCGTATGTTCCCCGGCATTGGACGTCATTTGCTGCTAGCACAGCCGTGATTTAGTGCGGCTAAACGCACGTGAAAAATGCGTTCATCTGACCCTAGCCTAAAATCATACCACTGAATAAAACTAAGCGCCCTATCACCTGGTGTGAGCTAAAACACCATCACTAAAGGAAAAATTTAGTGCGAGTCGCTAAAACGTAGTGCCTGACGACCTACTAACAGATCACCTTGTCTGCGGTAGTCCATGAATAAGGTCGTTTAGCGCACGCTAGGGAAACGAATGCGGTTGTGTACAGGATAGAGCTGTTTTTTTTCCAGTGCAGAGTGTCGGGTCATACCTATCCCCTGTTCTCACAAGATTGAATATGAACATATCTAGTGAATAACCTCTCACCCCTGCATTATTAAAATCCTCCACGGTGGTCGTATCATCTATGTTTTGATGCACACATATATTAACCCCTTAGTGACCGGGCGGTTTTACACAAATCCGTCCGTTCGTGACCGCTGCTGTTTTTACGTTTCTGCGCTCTTAGTGTTTACGTCAAATTTTCCTCTTACTCGTTTATGTAACCCACACATATTTTACACAGTTTTTCTCGTCACTAAATGGACTTTATAAAAAATACCATTTTTTTCATCATTTCAATAATTTACTATAAAAAATATTGTGAAATATGACACAAAAATTGAAAAAACACCACTTTTTCGAACTTTGACCCCCAAAATTTCTTATGTATCAACAACCGTCAAAAAAAATTAATTCCTTGGTAGTTTCTAAATTTAGTCCTGAGTTTAGCAATACCCAATGTTTACATATTCCTCGCTTTTTTCCTTATTTTATGCAACAATAAGTGCAAGTAGCACTTTGCCATTTCCAAAGAGTTTATTTTCAAAACTAGTGCTAGTGACATTGTAACACTGATATCTGTCACTAATTCCTGAATAACCCTCCACATATACATATTTTTTAAAGTACACAAATCAAGGTATTTTGACTCTTTCCATGCAAACCATTTTACCACAAATCTATGCCAAAGTTGAGGAAAAAAAAAATTTGGTGATTTTTTTTTTTTGAACGCAATTTAAGAATACATGTACTGTGAACTTTAAGGTTTACTGCCAAAAAGCACCCCAAAATATGTTCAGCAACATCTTCTGAGTAAATTGATACCACCCAAGTATAGGTATGTCGGGTCATTGGGGCTAAAAGGCCTTATTTGGGGGGTGCACATTTCAGTTTTCAACTTGGAATTTTCACATTTCGTCATCATGCACCCATGTCCTATTGGGACATTTTTGAAGCCGCCAAAGTAATTTACCCCCATCAAACCATATATTTTTAGAAAGGGCACACCCTGGGGTGCTTCAAAGAGTTGTATTTTAACACTTTCATGCACTAGCTCTATGTCAAACTTTCAGGTAGTCACTTTTTGTGTTATTTTTTCACACACATTGTACTTTAGGCATGAATTGTCAAATCCAGTTATGGGTTACTGCCAAAAAAAACACCCCAAAATATGTTCAGCAACATCTTCTGAGTAAATTGATACCACCCATGTATAGGTATGTCGGGTCATTTGGGGGCTAATAGGCCTTATTTGGGGGGTGCGCATTTCAGGTTTCCAACTTGGAATTTTCACATTTCGTCATCATGCACCCATGTCCTATTTGGGACATTTTTGAAGCCGGCCAAAGTAATTTACCCCCATCAAACCATATATTTTTAGAAAGGGCACACCCTGGGGTGCTTCAAAGAGTTGTATTTTAACACTTTCCATGCACTAGCTCTATGTCAAACTTTCAGGTAGTCACTTTTTGTGTTATTTTTTCACACACATTGTACTTTAGGCATGAATTGTCAAATCCAGTTATGGGTTACTGCCAAAAAAACACCCCAAAATATGTTCAGCAACATCTTCTGAGTAAATTGATACCACCCATGTATAGGTATGTCGGGTCATTTGGGGCTAATAGGCCTTATTTGGGGGGTGCGCATTTCAGTTTTCCAACTTGGAATTTTCACATTTCGTCATCATGCACCCATGTCCTATTTGGGACATTTTTGAAGCCGGCCAAAGTAATTTACCCCCATCAAACCATATATTTTTAGAAAGGGCACACCCTGGGGTGCTTCAAAGAGTTGTATTTTAACACTTTCCATGCACTAGCTCTATGTCAAACTTTCAGGTAGTCACTTTTTGTATTATTTTTCACACACATTGTACTTTAGGCATGAATTGTCAAATCCAGTTATGGGTTACTGCCAAAAAACACCCCAAAATATGTTCAGCAACATCTTCTGAGTAAATTGATACCACCCATATATAGATTTGTCTGTTGTTTTGGGGTGCTACGCCAATCTTTGACATGTGCTGTCAATTTTCTAATTTGACAAACAGTATCTTCTTTGCTTATCTTCTTTTTAGGGGCCTTTTTACATACCCCAGTTTTATGAACGTGCATATATTTGGGAAGCTAACACCCCAAAGTATTGTAAATGGAGTGTTTTTATGCTATGGATGCATCCGTTGCTCCAAACAAATGGATACAGTTTGGTGGTCATTTTTCATTTTCACACCCACATCAGTTTTGGACTGTGATTTAGGAGACACTGTTGTTTGTTACTGCATGAAAACTCTCCAGGTTGTTTTCTGCAAGGTCTCCTGAGTACACCCATGCCCCCCATGCATAGGTTTGCCAGGATTTTGGGAAGGTTCAAATACAATTTTTATGACTTTGTCATTGGAGTTGAAATTGAGATTATTTCTTCAGCTAGGCCTATCTTTGGTTTTGGGTCTACCGCATACCCCAGTTTGAATTATTGCCAGAAAATTGTTTATATTTGTTATGTTGACACCCCAAGGTATTGCATATGGAGTGCTTTGATGCCATGGATGCAACGGTTTTAGCCCAAAACATTTGAGAAGGTGTGTGGTGTAATTTTTCAATTTTCAGATTGTTACGCCCACAGTAGTTTTGGACTGTGATTTAGGAGACACTGTTGTTTGTTACTGCATGAAAACTCTCCAGGTTGTTTTCTGCAAGGTCTCCTGAGTACACCCATGCCCCCCATGCATAGGTTTGCCAGGATTTTGGGAAGGTTCAAATACAATTTTTATGACTTTGTCATTAGAGTTGAAATTGAGATTATTTCTTCACCTAGGCCTATCTTTGGTTTTGGGTCTACCGCATACCCCAGTTTGAATTATTGCCAGAAAATTGTTTATGTTTGTTATGTTGACACCCCAAGGTATTGCATATGGAGTGCTTTGATGCCATGGATGCAACGGTTTTAGCCCAAAACATTTGAGAAGGTGTGTGGTGTAATTTTTCAATTTTCAGATTTTTACGCCCACAGTAGTTTTGGACTGTGATTTAGGAGAACACTGTTGTTTGTTACTGCATGAAAACTCTCCAGGTTGTTTTCTGCAAGATCTCCTGAGTACACCCATGCCCCCCATGCATAGGTGTGCAAAGATTTTGGCAAAATACAGCACCAATTGTAGAACATAAAAATGTACGAATAAAATGTAAAAGTCTGGTGCCTGTCAAACTGGGGATGCTCTCTAGGGGGGCACAGGCTGTTGTCACTGAAGTGCATGAAACGCAAAATGTTTTCATACCTTCTACGTGACATTGATTGGGGTAAATGGGGTAGAGCAGATGGGGCTACTGCTCCAGTAGGAGCGAATTGAGGGCTTCTTTATGATGCCCTCAGCATAGTAAGTGCCCAGAATTTCAGAAATTCTGGCACATCTAGCGGGGTCCATTGCTGCCTTGCCAAGTAGGAGTCTGGCTTCGCAGCACAATGCTGATGGGCATACAGATTTGATTGGGCCACGATGTGGCCCACAAATCATCCCCCATAAACACCTGCAAAAACTGTGTGGCGGTAAATCCTGCAACATCAATATTGATGCCAGGATTTGCCGTGAAAGGAGGGATATCTGGCCTCTGGCGATGAGGCACTACCCACACTCCTCAGCTGGAGCTGTGCGTCTCCTGCTGGCAGGTGGTGACCCAGGATCTGCATCAGAAACATCACTAGATACATCAGCCAGCGTAGATAATGTATCTAGCGACGTCTCTGAGCAATTAGCGGGGTCGAAATGAGGGTCTGAGTCTGACGCAGATGCCTCAGATTCTGACGCCAGGATGGCATATGCCTCCTCGGCGCTGTACACCCTCTCAGACATTATATATAATAGATTATAAAATTTATAATTATTATATATATATAAGCGGATTGTTGGTTCTTAGAAGAACCGTTGGGTTTCACAAGAAAATACAAATAAACACCTAAATCTCTCTAAATCCCTCTAAACCTGCCTCAATTCTTCTAAATCTCCCTAAAATCTCTCTAAATCTGCCTCAATTTTTCTAATCTCACTAAAATCTCTAACCTGTCAAATCTGATCTCTCTCTCTCGCTCACCAAAACACAAGTGAGGAGAGGGAGGGAGAATCAAAGAGGTCAGAGCCAATATTTACAAAATATTGACCTGACCTGACAAATTAGAAATTTTATTTTGATTTTTTCTAACTTCTGATTGGATGTTGCTAGCCTGCCTCTCTGATGAGGCAGGCTAGGAACATCCCACTCAGCCCCAAGATGACTCTGCCCTTAGAACCCTACCCCTAACCCTACCCCTACCCCTAACCCTACCCCACCCCTACCCTACCCCTACCCCTAACCGTCATTTTATTTATTTTTATTTTACTTTTTTTTCACTTTTTTTTACTTTTTTCCACTTTTTTTTTACTTTTTTTTCACTTTTTTTTACTCTGCTGGGTGCCTTGATCCCTCGAGGCACCCAGCAGAGCACCTGATCACTGATGTGATCGTTTTTGTACTGAGTGCCACGATACCTCGTGGCACTCAGTACTTCCTGCCGCTACCGGAAGTGATCGCTCGGGGGGAGCGATCACGGACGGACCGGCGGCAGGTAAGCATATTGCAAGGATGCCTCGATGTCGAGGCATCCTTGTAATATACTCAGAGCAGCTGGAAGCGATACCGATCGCTTCCAGCGCTCTGTAGAAGTGCGGGCACCTCTCCGGTAAAACCGGATGTGATCGCTCCCGGGGAGCGATCACATGGTGCCCCGGCACTTCTAACCGCCATTGCACGGCTGCCTGGACTCCCAGGCAGCCTGCAATGGCGTTTGAGCTGCTGGAAGCGATCCGATCGCTTCCAGCGCTCAAAAAACGGCAGGACGTACCATGTACATCAGCGGGTCTAAGAGAGACCCGCTGCAATGACGTACATGGTACGTCCTAGGTCCTTAAGGGGTTAAGGCTGATGGGCATTGCATGATAAATGCCACCCAACAGCATGTAGAATCCTTACACTGAATTTAACAGATCCAAAAGGAAGGCCAGGTGAGCGACACAAATTTCCCTGCTGCAGCATATAAAAAATACATGTTTCAGGGCAAGACTTATTGATGTGTCCCTTTAAATATGGTCCACACGGTCAGCCTAATAATCAACCGCTTCCATTCTATGAATAACCCCCAGCATAAAATGTTAAAAATTAGGCAATATTTAGAATTAGGATATATATGGATAAAGGATACATTTATAATAGAGCCGACTGCAGCAGCAACAACATTGCTGACCAGATCCATTACTATGGCGTATGGGGCCAAGAAAACACCTGTGCTACATTCCTTTACATTGCCTATTAATTGCCTGTTAATTTTGGGCGAGGACCTGTTTTTTTGGAGTTAGCACCAGGGTTGAGCAGTAGGTAAAATGTTGCAATTAGCACCCCTCAAAAAATTAGCGCTGGCACCAAGTGATCTGTTAGCTGCAAAAGCGCTAAAGATCTCTAGTGCTCCCCATGTTAAGAAAAGGACGCGGAAAGTACAGTAAGCTTGTGGTACAAAACGCTAATAGCAACACGCTAAGTGATTTTTCCCATTTGTAGTGGGAGGCAAACAATCTGTTGGTCAGGCGCTAGACTCTATTAACCTGGCGCTAACGCAAAACCATGCCGACGCAAGGGTTAGCTCACACCAGGTAATAGTGCCCTAAATAAGTATATATAAACAAGATTCCAAAACCCCAGAGTAATGTGATGCAATGATGCCTTTTCGTGATACTAACCGGATACTTAAATTCAATATTTTATTTGCTACAATTCGGCAGTTTTCGCTGAATGTCTGATTGCTGCTTCATTGACTCCACTTTTAGAAATATACAGTGACCATTCGCTAAATAGGGAATTCACCTTATTTTCGGCGAAATAAATTCCCCGAAATGTGACGAAAAGCAGAGGATCTAAAAATGAATAGACCCTTTAGATTCTAACTTCCATAATAACCCCTAAAATGCCATAAACCCAGGCAAATACAATAAAATAATAAACAATGTGGCAATTAGCTAGTATAGCTACCCCTTAACCCCTAACATGCAATTGATCAAGGGAATACATGAAATTAATACACTTTGAGGCATGTAGCCAACCCATTAACCCCTAACATGCAATGATCAAGGGAATACATGAAATTAATACACTTTGAGGCATGTAGCCAACCCATTAACCCCTAAAATGCCATTAATCAATGAAAAAATAAAATGTATACTATGAGGGATGAAGCCTGCCATTAACCCTTAATATACAACTAGAACCAAGGCAAAAACTAACGTAATACACAATATAATGTATAGTCTGAACATTAACCACTTCACTGCTGAGCCATTTCAACCCTGTGAAAACGTTTAAGTTTAAGTGCACGTTTTTATTTAATGTTTTATGACTTTTACTTTACACTGAATATGGTCATGTTGGGTATCATTGGAAAGGCCAGAATCTGCCCTTTCCAATGACACCTAGAATGTCCATATACGATGCATAGCAACGGAGATACCGTGGTCCGAAAAAGTGTGGGAAGCTGGATGTTGATTTTTGGTGGGGGGGCACATGGGGGGGCAAGGAATAACCTAGGGGGGGCAATTGCCACCCCTTGCCCCCCTGTAGAGACGCCTATGCTCCACAGGCTCTCTCCACGCAGAGCAGTGATGTTACCTCAACTCCAACCAGCCGGTATGATGTTTGCTAGGTTTGTGTTTTGGCGCAGAGGTGTCAACGTTATAAAAGCCAAAACAATTCCCAGACCTTTCTGCACTTGAGGGCTTCTTCACTAATCTTCAAATAGGCCCAGAAATTAATGGTGAATTTCACTGTCCTGTGCAACTTCGGGTCAATACGTCTCTTCACCAAGCTGTTATTTTGCCAAATACAGGCGAACTCGCAACGAAATACGGAGCAATTTACCGCAATGCGGCTTTACCGACATTATCCCATAGAAGACTATAGTGTCTTCTAATCAAAGAATGCTGCATTGCAGCTACATTCCGGCAAAATGCCCTGATTTTCATTGCTTCAATTCGACAGGCTTAAAAAGGCGAATCCAATAGGTTTCAATGTAAAAAAGATTTATTTTTTTAAAAAAAGGACCTTTTTGTATTTTTTGATGACAGTTTTTTAAAGCCTTATTTTCTAACAGACCTTTTAATTATTTGTTCAAGGACTTTTCTATTCGACACATTTCTGCTACATTTGTTGGATTGAAACTCCTAGGTCAATATTACAAAGTTTGTGCCAACTGAAACAGACAGGGTTATTCAGAGAGAGTGAAAAGCAGGAGAATGACTGGAGAATGAAAAATTCTAGGTTAAAATAGCCAAACCAGAAAAATTCTCCCTTTCTTCTCACTTTCCAAATCGGCTATTTTGACCTAGAATTTTTCATTCTCCAGTCATTCTCCTGCTTTTCACGTTCTCTGAATAACCCTGAGAGTTGTTAACAACTCCATAGACTGTGGGCCATATTACAAAGTTGGTGCTAACTTAACCAGAGCTGTTGTAAACTGAAAACCTCCATAGACTATAATGGCTCTGGGAAGTTTACAACAGCTCTGGGTAAGATAGCACCAACTATGGAATAGAGGCCCTATTGGGTGAACAGGAGACCTTTTTCACCCAGTTCGGTGTATTAGTCAAACCCAATTCTGTGATTTTCAGCGATTCCAATTTCGGCGAAATATGGTGATCATTCGCTAAATAGTGAATTCACCATATTTTCAGAGAAACCGAATCATTGAAGTGAGCCGAAACACAAAGAGCCGACATTGTCGGCATTTTCAGTGATTTCTAAATAGACACTTTGGGGGTTTTTCAACTTCTGGTCTCCATGCAGGGGTCTCTGCACTACGGGCTTTTAGTTCAGTTCAACCATTTGTCGCGATTGTGTTCTATACAAGATTTAAACTTTACGGTATGATACATTGGCTTTTTCCTTCATCGTTTAAAAAAAGACCAAAGCAGTTATGTTTAGCGCGACCAGTTACCGTCATGGGCCTCTGTTCACGTTTGACCTTTCTGCATCTGCACAGTCACAAAGAAACCGTTTCCTGCTGTCAGGTGCTTGAACTCAGGTGACAGCGATAGATGTAGTCGACACCATTAACAAAGCAGGATTCTTGTAGAAATGCATTTTATAAAAAGGTAGAATACACCAGAGCAAGGCTTCAGCGGGTTAATACTGTATTATGTTATACATTAGGAATGTGTGACTTCAAAGACCCCCCCCAGGTAATCCGAAAATAAAAATTCAATTTTTTCCCATTGATTAAAAATAATAAAATTGCTTTAGAATATAAACAATAAATTTCAATAACAATAAATGTTCTTGCATTCTCGATTTAACTTTAAATATGACGTATGCTGCGTCTGATGTGATGGAAAAAGCTATGACACGTTCGAATGTCAACTGTGGCAATATTGGATATTTAGAAGACAGAAGCAGGTATGAAGATATAGAGAATAAAAAATGATGTCCCATATCACAACGCTTTACATATAAACGGGAGGGGGGCTCCTTTAAATCGTTTAATTTTTTTATCCTGTGGACTTTTTGGGCACTTAGTGCAAACTAAATTCGAACATGGATTTGTATTGGTTGCTTGGCGTTTTCAGCCAATCAGAATTCATCTTTAAAAATTTCAAACACCGCAGTGCTCCTATGTCTCCGTCACCACTGAAAAAGATTAAAATATATAAAAATTTAAAATGCGATGGTATAATTAAAATCTGATACTGATATTACTAAATACAGAGGAATCTAAAATCCGAAATGCTCGGGGTCCCAAGCATTCTGGATAACAGGTGATCAAGTTGTAAATGCCATGTAGATTTTGCTGTAACCCAACCATTAAAGGGTTAACTACCCAGCTTTATAAAAAGTCTGATTTGGTCCAACGTAAAGGAGAGTGACAAAAAAAAAAAAAAAGAACCTCAACATGAGTGAATGCTCCACAACAATAAGCACAACTGTAGCAATACACAATACTGGGATCTTGATGAACCGGTCACCGAAATTGTGCACGTTCAGAACGGAATACTAAAAAGCCAAAGGGAAATTTCGGTGCTTAGGGGTGAGCTTTGAAACGCTTTGTTCGGTAACTGAAACAAATGGTGACCGCGCATACATATTTAACATCCATTCAATCCATACAAACGCGCATTAATTGTCTTTCTATCATTCCTACAGGCAGACATCCCTATTGTCTGTGGCCTGACATATGGTAATCCGGGAATTGGGGACGGCAGCCTCTGTGGAACCGATCTGTTTACATTAGCAGGTCGTAATAAGTCAACTATTAAATTCTCACCCTTGAAATGAATTGTGTCCCCGTCAAATTATCCTTTATGAAATTCTGAAAACCTCCTCAACAATGGTCGGTTTGCAATGCAAATGCGGGGAGACCTGAAACCTGTCCATTCTTTGAATACAATGTCAGGGGTTTAAAGAGACCAATCCCAATAATAAGAGGCTTTCTGTAGGATATATATAGATTTCTTAAAGAGGTTATCTTCATCAATGTGGAACGTAGAGGTGCGAAGGATCAAGGATCCACGGCCTTCATCGTCTAATAAAATTTTACACGGGAAAAACCCAAAGTGGTAAATTATAGAATGTGGTATAAGTGACATGATGGAAGATTCCACGATTTTAGATCTTAACTCGCACGTGGGAGTACGTATGAATCCCTGACATCAATGAATATCTGTCTATCTGGTAACGTTTGGCCCTGACGCCCAGCATACGGAAACTTGTGGACCCTATTCTGATGTGGGCAATAACAGAGATGCTAAGGGGAAATATTAGCACACGCCATTAACCCTTAGCGGCTTGCTAGTACCGGATTTATTACAACCCAGTCACTATGTACGAGTTTCGCACTGCTGCATTGTCGCTCAGCCCAATAAATTCACACCCACGCACTTTTTATTTCAAATCTTGGGATATTTTACTTACTTATTGCCCATTATGCCTATTGGCATGTAGGGCAGCAACAAAGGTTCTCCACTCCTGTTTGTTCTGGGCCAGCTTTTGTATGGTACCCCACATGTGCTTCATGGTCTTGAGTTCTCGGTCCACCATTCGCCGCCAGGTGCTCTTTGGTTTTCCTCTCTTGCATTTTCCTTCTGGTGTCCAATGAAGGGCAGTTCTGGTGATGTCCCCATGCTCTTTTCTGAGGACATGCCCAATCCATCTCCATCGTCTTCTTGTGATGATAGTCTCCATACATTCTTGTCTACACTGAATGAGGAGTTGTTGGTTGCTGATGGTTTTGGGCCCGAAGATTCGCAGGATTCTTCAGAGGTTCTTTGTGTGAAATATTGATAGTTTAGAGAGGTCGTTTTCGGCCATTCTCCAGCTTTCTGAACCATACAGCAGGGTGGAAAGTACCCAACTCTGGCACAGTCTCAGTTTGGTATTGGTGCTGTATTGAGGAGATTTCCATATGTTGTTGAACATCTGAAAGACGTTTCTGGCCTTGTTGAGGCGGCTCATTAGGTCTCTGCACGTTCCTCCATCAAGCCTGATGTTGCTGCAATTGGAAATTTTTAACCCCATGTAAACAAGAACAGTGCTGTAACAATTGTATGAATACACACATATCTATAAACATAAATATCAATCCTGAACACACTTCTTAACTAGATAACGGTTAAACCCGACCCTTTCCCAACACTGTCTCTCTTACTCCCGCTGTGACGAGGAGATAAGCCACCGCGACAACCCCTACCCAAGTCTCTGACATCACCAAACCTGCTTTAAATGATAGGCAAGCATCTCCTGGTTTCTGCCCCGCTGGCTACTGAGCCTTAGAGCTCTATGTTTAACCTTAAGCTCCTGCCTCCTCTCCCATTTTCCCAGGCTAAGTCCTTTGTTGGGTCTTTTGCCACGTTTAACACCTACTGAGCTGGGCAGTGAGGGTCATCTCATGGGCTCTTCCGTTTCATTTGCTCCAGGCCTATAATACTGGAAGTGGCAGTGCCGCTAGTCTCAGCTCCAAGAGTCCATAGGACTCCATGGAGACAAGCGAGAACTCATGTAAGCAGGGTCGTGCTGGGGCTGTGGATGGACAACGAACAACAGCATGCGCCCACGCGTCCCACTGCATGTGGCCATGGGAGGCAGCAGATCGTACCGCTCCCTGCATTGTGGTTTATTGATTTTTTTGGGATATTTCTTGCCATTTGTTACCAAGTCATTTACAAATACACTTAACATCGAGGAAGAGTCTATTATGCACTGCATAGAATGCATTATCAGGAGACCCGCCAAAGTACAGGAGCCGGTAATTTACTGCAAGGTGTTGTTATACTGGAGACACAGTCAGTATAGCAGCTACAGCCTTTAAGGAGCAGAGCTGGAGTTAACCTGAGGGGGTGTTATAATCAATGGATCGGTCTGACTAGGGTTCCTAGTTAGTGAATTGAGCTTCTGGAGCCAGAAGACAGTGCATTATATATAAATAAAGGTTAAACCATATAACCTGAAAGAGCTTTTATTGCATAGGGCAGATTTGTTCCCGTTTTAAATAATATTTAAAGTACACAAATGATAGTGGCAATAATGCAATCTGAAACCCCACACAGACGAGACAGACGTGTGCTGGTCATTAAAACATTTCGTTCAGCCAAAGTCAACACGGGGGTTTGGTTTGAGCTGTAAGGCTCACAATGTCACTGAGATCGACTGCTTATTAGTCCTTATCATGAATGATGGTGCACGGTCGCCTGTTGATGGAATCTGCAATCCACCGCGGGAAGGTCTCGCTCTTTGCAGAGTGACAGCTGAGATAATGAGTTTGGGAGAATACACAAACCAAATGCGACCAAATCTCAGGTCCCTCGATACAACCAGCCCCTGACAAAACTAAGAGTCTGAACGAATGACCAGAATCGATACGAAGAGACGAAGGTCAGAACTCCATCGTCTCACGTGTCGTAAGGAGTTTTCTTCAACAGTCCCTAGGATGCACATGTGCTGCTCTTCACAGCAAGGATTAATAAGTGAAGTACAGCTAGGACTAGAAGTATGGAGTGGAACGTGGGGGGGGGGGCTCAACAGATAGGAATAAGAAATAAAAAAAGAAAGAACCGAGGCCAGGAACATGTCTCAGTAATTGGACACGGACAGGAGCAGAACTGTATAAAATGCATGTAGCCCCAGACAAAATTATGCCCATTGCTAGTAAGTCCTGCTCTATAAAGCTGAAGCCATCCAAAAGAAAGTAACATAAAACACATATGAATTATTTAACTTTATAAAATAAATTATTTTGTCTTGTTTTCCATTTAGTGCCAAATTACGTCTTTCCAGTACGGACATTTCCCGTGCTGCTGTACCGAGAGTTCATGTCTCACGGCAGGTTATATTACGCTGGTATTTACAGGGTTATTCAGAGAGCGTGAAAAGCAGGAGAATGACTGGAGAATTAAAAATTCTAGGTCAAAATAGCCGATTTGGAAAGTGAGATGAAAGGGAGAATTTTTCTGGTTTGGCTATTTTGACCTAGAATTTTTCACTTCTCCAGTCATTCTCCTGCTTTTTCACCTCTCTCTGAATAACCCTGCAAGTCTCCGATTCCTGACCATGTGGCATTACGGAGGAATCTGCAAACTTGCAGGGATGGGATGGAAATCAGGATCTGGACAGTCTCCGGTGGATACGTTGGAAAGAACATTGGTGAGTAAATAACCCTCTGTGTTGACAGATGTAATTTTCTTCAGACCCTGCGACAAAACGTGATGCATTTACAGGCACTGAGGGTCCTTCTCCTTTGGTCGTGCAGGTAGGACCTATAAACGTACAGCTTGGCTAAAGGTAAATTTTTAATCTCTCATCTACAGCCACTGTTTCCCAAAATATAAATCCCAGCCGAGCTCAGGACGAATGTAATCCAGAGCACAATTCCATGACATTAGCACAGAACCTGAAATCCGCACTTCCTGAGCCCATCAATCTCACCTCGCATTATCATCTCAAGGAAAGGTCAATGACATTTTGTTAATTGACCAGAGAACTCATTATGCCCTTTCACCTTTAGCTTAATATGCATAATTGGAGATTGACCAATTGATACATGTTGATGGATTTTAATGTCATCCACAGGGTCAGGATGTCAAACGTCCCCCTGTGATTTACTCTGACAGGTGCAGAGATGCCTTCATTCAATACACCACGCAGGCTACATAACAACCAGGGTTAAAGAATGTGCAGGAAAAGAAATTAGAAGAGCAGAAGATTAATTAAATGCAGAATCAAAGTACAGAACGGGGTGGTCACAGGGTGTCCAGTATCATGGTGTGGAGCATGGTGGAAACAGGGGTTCCAGTATCACAATACTGTGTGTAGTGTGGAGCATGGAGGGCACATGGTGCCCAGTATCATGGAAGACACAAAACGCCTTTTATAATGGTGCCTAGCACTATGGTCACAAGGTTTCTTGCCAGGTATTCACCACTCTTTGACTGTAGTCTTCTCTTGGCTTTCATTATGTATTATCCCTTTAGTAATTGCATTAAACTATGCTCCCACTCAGGAATGGTGTGTCTGTATTATGTAGGAGGCTCTGAAACCTCTTGGGAATGAAAACTTCCCATTATTCCTCAACATCGAATGACATCACCTAATGAAACAAAGACTTTACAGAGGACAACCCACGATACAATTCACCTTGGTTCTTGCTGTGGTTACTCAGGGCTGTGGTTGCTAAACCAGGGCTGTCAAACTCCGCTGCCCAGATGTTTATTGTCTACAAATCCCAGAATTCTTTGAATGCAATAAATGGCCAGAGAATCATGGGAGGTGTAGTTCAGAAATATCTGGGGGGGGGGGGGGTTGAGATCCATGCTCTAAATATATTGGCAACTAACCTCCAAGCCTCTAGGGCAGTGTCTTTGCTCGTCAACCTGACAACAAGTTAGCAGTAATCTGGCCATGCCCAGATGTGTAAGTCCTGTATTTATGACCCCTAAATTTAACCCAATCCTTTTCAATAAATGGTGAGAAACATTGGCTGACGTACCGATGAACGTCCTTCAAGCAGGTGAAATATTTTTTAAGTTTTCCACGCAACCCTACATCATATAACCGTTTTGGTTTCAATTCATATTTGTGTGGCCAGTGAACCAAAATACAATGCCCGCCATGTTCAAGCACACAACCATTAAATGTGGTGGGGAAATCGTAGCTGTCATTGAAAGCAGACCAGCAGATTTTTGACCCAAGCCTTCATTAAATAACCATTCGACAGGTATGGCCAAGGTTCTTTCCAAGCGGTCGTAGCTAGAAGACAATAAGATATTCCCACCAGTCCTTCAGTGTGTGACCATTTGAGGTATGGTTCCCAAGATCAAGTCAACGGCCAGCTATTTCATCAATGACAGCACAATGAAGCCATTCAATACCATGAGCCACTGAAACTCCATCCATGCCTTCAGTACGTAGGCACAGAAGAGGAGCAACCAGTTACCCAACAATCAGAAAGTAACTTCCTACCTGCTTTCTCTGAAAAAGAAGAAACTTTCAGAAGTAAAGATAAATAAATAAAACAAAAGCTTCACTGGCTTGAAGTAATTAAGCAATGTTTTTCTCAATATTTCCTCTTGCTGCTGTAAGTCGATGCCAGAGTTTCAATAAAATTAAAGCCTGTGTATCTTCAAGGATGATTTCCCATGTACAGAAAGTTGCCTGCTGCAGTCAATTTGAAGTATTAAAATTTGATAACTCTTTAATCACTTTATTTAATGAGATAGAAACAGCAGGAGAAAGGGAGATCCATCATGTCAGTTCAAGTACCTGGCTGTCTTCCTGCTGTGAATATTTAACATGACACCAATTCCTGAGCCCTCCTTTTTTCGCGGCTGCTGTTGACTGAACAGTTTCTTTATTCTGGATGTCTGAATTCCCTCCAGGGCCTCCGTCAAGCTGGATGCTTGATGAAAAATCCATCGTAGGATGCAGAAAGTCATCACAGCGACTCCGAGGAAACGGAGTGTTTACCCGGTAAAGTGTGGCTGTCATGCAAAAACATCCCACTAGGACTTTATAGTAATCATTTCATGGTTATACATTGTACTGGTCACATGCACAGGACAGAAATACAAAATTAAACCCGAAAAATCCCTGCATCTATGAGGCTACCTGTTATGATAGCCTGGATAAACGAACACTAGACTTGTTCCGGTGACATCATCAGCAACTCAACTTGCACCAGTGAATGCTGGCTCAATCCATTCTTTTATTTTTTTTTAAAGGATTTTACCAGGAAGGATACATTGAGATGTCTCTAGTTTTCAAGTTTGTCCTGGGTCGCGAGTCTGTACCGTTAGGCGTCTTGCTCAAGGACACTTACTGGAGAGGTGATCTTGCTGGGATCGAATCCATGTCTCCACAGGCTCTCTAAACGCAGAGCAGTGATGTTACCTCTACTGTCTAGGGCGAAATCAGTATTCGAATATGAGCCAAGTAGTTAGTGAATGCAAGTTTTATAACAATCCATGAACGTTCATAGAGGGCATACATATGGGAATGAGAGGGGGGGGGGGTTACAAGCACAACCAGCAGCATAAAGCTGGAGGAATATACGGCTTATTCAGTCAGTGATGGTGATCACTGGTCTTGCACGCACCAATGAAAAATGACCGGGTTGTTCAGGTCTATATAAAAGAACTGCTACCTTAAAGCGCAAGCTGGCTGTAACGTGGGGGTCTTGGTGCCCATGCAGCCTGTTCCCCTTTGCTGCCAGTATCCTGCAGGCGTACTGCTTCTGACCCAGGAAAGCACAGGAGATCCTTGCAGGTTGAAAATCAAACAGACTGGCTTCATTTTCACTTAACACATACACGAATGTACAGAAACAATGGAAACACGCCTAGCATTTAAACAATGGCTTAGTGAGTAGCACAGGGAGTAGGAATCTGGTTACAGCTGTTTCCACGGGGAGGGTGACGCAAACATGGCCAAAGGAATCCAAACTCAAATGAAAAGAATAACAACATATACAGTTATACCACAGGAGACTCCACAATACATACATAAGGGAATATTAATATAACTCAGACATCAGGGAATAGGGCACAGAAAAGAGAAACCCCTGCCTCTAAAATTGTAGACACAGGGGGACTTTAACCCCTTAATGACGTCGGACGTACTACTACGTCCTGCATAGGCGGGCTTTAACGCCACAGGACGTAATAGTACGTCCCGGGCGTCTGCAGGCCCCCCCACCTCCCGCCGATACGTCCTCCGGTGGCTCCCTCGCCGATCTGACCTCCACGAACTCAGATCAGCAGTTTTGACTCCTCCTGGCGCACTGACATCATCGCGCCGGGCGCGATGACGTCAGTTTCAGGTGCCCCCGCCGGAGCAGGGGGGAAAGCCTGAAGGGGAAGGAGGATATTTTGGATCCCTCTATCTCCCCATCGCAGGGGGCTAGCAGCTAATGCCAGGCATCCCTGAAAAAGGTCACAGCCTGGCCATTCCAGGGATGTATGGCATTAACCCTTCGCTAGTAAGGTCGCGATCCAGCACCAATCGGCGCCATATCGTGGCATTTTTCTTGGATGGCAGCCCCACCTCCGGGACTCCCCACGTCCACTGACGTCAACGGGCAAGATCTCGTGAAATTCCAGGAACTCTCAAGATTGCGGCTGGCAGTTCCCAAGTGTAGCGAGCAGCTGGGCTACAACCTTTGTCGGCGGCCGCTCGAAGCTACTAATCCACCCGGATTGGGCCCGGTAGAAGTGGAGGCTGGTCAGAGTGCTCTGAGGCCTGTGGGGGTACGTATATGTATGCATCTCTGTGGGGTTAGGCATGTATGTCTGTGGGGGCACGTATACACACATACAGTCAGGTCCAGAAAAATTGGGACATCGACACAATTCTAACATCTTTGGCTCTATACACCACCACAATGGAGTTGGAATGAAACAAACACAATGTGCTTTAACTGCAGACTGTCAGATGTACATACCCTCAAATTAAGCTAACTCAGGTGACCGGTGTAGGACTTACAGCAGGTTGCAGATGTGCCTCCCACTTGTTAAGGGACCAAAAGTAATGGGATAGAATAATAATCATAAATCAAACTTTCCCTTCTTAATACTTGGTTGCAAATCCTTTGCAGTCAATCACAGCCTGAAGTCTGGAACGCATAGACATCACCAGACGCTAAGTTTCTTCCCTGGTGATGCTCTGCCAGGCCTCTACTGCAACTGTCTTCAGTT
The DNA here is from genome assembly GCA_009667805.1 of Leptobrachium leishanense. NCBI lineage: Eukaryota > Metazoa > Chordata > Amphibia > Anura > Megophryidae > Leptobrachium > Leptobrachium leishanense. Next base: position 13,107,760 of record CM019072.1, on the reverse strand, counting down.
CCTGCTTGTTCTTGGGGCATTTTCCCTTCAGTTTTGTCTTCAGCAAGTGAAATAAATGCTCAATGGGATTCAGGTAAGGTGATTGACTTGGCCATTGCATAACATTCCACTTCTGTCCCTTCAAAAACTCTTTGGTTGCTTTTGCAGTATGCTTTGGGTCATTGTCCATCTGCACTGTGAAGCGCCGTCCAATGAGTTCTGCAGCATTTGGCTGAATGTAAGCAGATAATATTGCCCGAAACACATCAGAATTCATCCTGCTGCTTTTGTCAGCAGTCACATCATCAATAAATACAAGAGAACCAGTTCCACTGGCAGCCATACATGCCCACGCCATGACACTACCACCACCATGCTTCACTGATTAGGTGGTATGCTTAGGATCATGAGCAGTTCCTTTCCTTCTCCATACTCTTCTCTTCCCATCACTCTGGTACAAGTTGATCTTGGTCTCATCTATCCATAGGATCTTGTTTCAGAACTGTGAAGGCTTTGTTAGGTGTTGTTTGGCAAACTCTATTCTGGCCTTCCTGTTTTTGAGGCTCACCAATGGTTTACATCTTGTGGTGAACCCTCTGTATTCACTCTGGTGAAGTCTTCTCTTGATTGTTGACTTTGACACACATACACCTACCTCCTGGAGAGTGTTCTTGATCTGGCCAACTGTTGTGAAGGGTGTTTTCTTCACCAGGGAAAGAATTCTTCGGTCATCCACCACAGTTGTTTTCTGTGGTCTCCCGGGTCTTTTGGTGTTGCTGAGCTCACTGGTGCGTTCCTTCTTTTTGAGAATGTTCCAAACAGTTGTTTTGGCCACGCCTAATGTTATTGCTATCTCTCTGATGGGTTTGTTTTGTTTCTTCAGCCTAATGATGGCTTGCTTCACTGATAGTGACAGCTCTTTGGATCTCATCTTGAGAGTTGACAGCAACAGATTCCAAATGCAAATAGCACACTTGAAATGAACTCTGGGCCTTTTATCTGCACATTGTAATTGGGGTAATGAGGGAATATCACATACCTGGCCATGGAACAGCTGAGAAGCCAATTGTCCCATTACCTTTGGTCCCTTAACAAGTGGGAGGCACATCTGCAAACTGCTGTAAGTCCTACACCGTTCACCTGAGTTGGATGTACATACCCTCAAATTAAAGCTGACAGTCTGCAGTTAAAGCACATTGTGTTGGTTTCATTACAACTCCATTGTGGTGGTGTATAGAGCCAAAGATGTTAGAATTGTGTCGATGTCCCAATATTTCTGGACCTGACTGTATATCCCCTTAGACAGGCAGACAGACAGACATACATACACATACCTCCACAGACCTATATACATACTGTATACACACATACACATATCCCCACAGATGTGTGTGAGATATAGATATATATATATATAACACACATCTGTGGGTATATGTGTGTGTGTATATATGTCTGTGGGGATATGTGGGTGTAAACAGTATATAGGTCTGTGGGGATATGTAGACACACACACATACATACCCTCACAGACCTGTATATATACACATACCCCCAAAGACATATATACATATACACATACCCCCCACAGACCTATATACTGTATAAACACACACATCCCCAGACCTATATACTGTATACACACACATCCCCACAGAAATGTGTGTGTGTGTATGTATATATCTGTTCTTATTGGAAAATGGTCACATGACATTAAAAAAAAAACTATCGGTACCTGGTATCAGTGAGTACTTTACAAAAGTATCGGCACTTGTTCTTAAAAAAGTGGTATTGGTGCATCCCTAACAAGAAGTCATGAATGCTCCTGTTCTAGTATAGACTCCACTTTTTCTTTTCCAGTAGAATACCAGAAATAATGGTCATTATTTAGGCATACTACACCAGATAGGAGTTTGAAATGAGACACTGAAATCTGAATACACTGCGATATGATTTATCATTATTGAGATGCAAGGTGTCACGTGTTAATTTAGATAACGACCACCTTCTGAAACTCAAATATGACCCCCCCCCCCAATGATTAGAACAACATTGAGGTGCAGTGTTGTGATTGTCTACTCAACCCCCACTGCTATTCAGATGTGAAAGGAACCCCATTTTGTACCATAGGCAGGAGGAGCCTTATAGCCAAAAACCCACTTCAAAGAAAATCATGACTGAAAAGACTACGGACAGAGCCGAAACGCTGCGTGAGATTGTGTGTCCCAAATGAAGATTCCCCAGATGACCTGTACCCAAGTGACCAGTTAATTCATGATTTTCTCTTCGAACCCCAAATAATCCGTTAACTCTTGTTTTTTGACTCTGCCCTTGAAGATCTGTCCTTCACACTCAAATACACTTGTGAAACTTGAATGTTTGTTGATTGTGCATTCAACCCTGCGACCTAATAAAGATCTCAATACACAATTCTCACCCCCAATGATGATCTATTCATAACTCTCGACTGCACAGTGATTATCTACCCATCACACAGGTCTCTGCAACCCCCCAGATGATGAAGGACCATTTACACTGGACACTGCACATAAAGCGAGTATACTCTTCCCTCTAGACCTCCTACATGGTCAGAGAAAGCCATTGACGTAAAGTGGCCAACTGTAAGGAACAGCCTGCTTGTACCAATGGCAAGAAAACCACTGCTACATCAAGCAAACCATAGATTACAGCAATTTTTAAACATTTTAAATGGTAAAAAGGTGATCGCAATGAATCATTATGGGGGAAATGTAGTTTCCCAGTTACAGGCTGGAAATTAAACCAATCTGCCTGCATTTTATTATTCCAAAAGAGATAAATCATCACCAATTAGCTGATAACCATCCCCCAAACAGAGGGTATAATGACCTGTACAACAGACAGATCTATCAAGATGTTAAACAACGCCTCTTATAACGCTTTTCAACATCACCGGGCTTTTTTCTCTCTGAAAAGAAATAAAATACTAGAAGCCTCACCGGTACAAAGTGCCACTAAGTCTAGATGTCAGACGCCGAGAGCCGTGTCAGCGTGAGTCCCTGCTACGCTTCACTATTCCAATTATATCGCATCATCGCTGGCAACATATGCTCTGCTTGAAGACTTTAAATTAGTGTTTTCATATCAAAGAAAACTCAGGATGGAGTCATGTCTCCAAATAATCCCATTTTATTTTTTTCGTCTGCAATATTTAGTGTGTTCCAGGCAGCCTTCCTTTCCGACAGTCATTATGACTCACCCTCCAGCTTGTTCTTACAGTGAATTTTGCATGAATTTTGAAGGAATCCGATCCTAATGCCGAGCCATTCGGCAGAGACCTCGCAGGCTAGCATACTGGACATCCGTGAACCATTACAACTTCCACCACAAAGTAAAACCGATATGGATTCCTACTAAACACTAAATTAAAAGGAGCAAGAAATTACACAGGAGAAGCCGAGCGAAGATTAACCAAAGACTTTAGCTTTAGAAACGCGTAGATAATGATAGCTGCCACTCTTTGATTTGTCCGCTACGAGGGACAGCAACGTCCTCCATTTTTGGTCGGGCATTCATATATTCGCCGGGAATCAAAGTGTCAAGATGTCGTTTGCTTCAGACACTGCAGGACGTCTGAGTGATGGGATAAACAGGACGCCTGCTGTGTGACCAGGGCCATGACGGAGTTTACCAAAATGGGCATTTCTCACATACGTGAACAGACATCTTCAAAAAACAGAATGATCTGAATTCCCAATGATTGAAGTTTCAGAGCGAACAGACAGATTCTCAGGGTCAGATGGGTAGTTTGTTCATTATGGAGTATTGACCAGGGATTCCCCCAATTCCTGTTTATCCCATTCTAAATAATAGAGTATTAAGGGATAGTCTAGGGTTAAAATGGGAGGTGGGAACAGAGGGGTTACACATTAACCATTCCTCGACACCTTTGCACTGCAGTGAGCAAGTTATTGGCTGGTAGCTCCAACGAGCGTCCAGACATTCCAGTGGCTGCGAGCGAACTGGGAACAGAAGGTTTCCTTTTTCCTGAAGCCTAGCGCACAGGCCTTGGTATGGGAAGGCTGAAGTGAAGGGGTTAAATACAGGGCCTTCGACGCTAGCTGCTGTTGTCACTAGATTTCAATGATCCACCTAATTGGAGCGATAATACACAGTATATAAAGTAATAGAAACCTCACAATCCGGACGCCACATTCAAGATCAATTAACACCTGCTAATAGCAGCTTCCAAATCACGTATTCTTCCTCTGTAATTATGTGTAAATAACTCTGATTCAAGATACATTATTCTTCCTGTACTACTGTCACCAAGTGATTCACACCCTGGGTGGTATTTATAATTACACAAATGTTTTGCATACTTTGTCCTCTTACAGACGCCTGGAATACAGACACGGATCCATCGCGTCACACATTTTTCAAGTGGAGTTAATTTTTGCTGTGTGGTGACTGTGGGCTCGTGGGATCCAAATCTATATGCCCACCTTCACCATCACATACATCACAGGGGGAAGCTAGGCTTCTCCACCAGTACAACTACTTGTACGGTGCTCCCACAGGTCATGTCCCCCCTCCCCACGCAAGACCCCACACCCCTGAGGATCACTTTCCAGGTATCCTAAAACCGGATCGACAAGATCAGCAATGGCAACAGTCGCATTCATATATCAGACGAAGAGAACCACTGCCATTGCAGATATATGGTCCCATTTTGGTTAAAGCGGCGGCTAGGACTGGCTGGAAGGTATCTGACGCCTCCTCGTCTTGGAAGAGCTCGATGCACGAAAGTGCACATACATCTGCTATCAATCACAGTGCGTGTGTGCATATATGTTATACTTAAACACACAAAAGTTGAGTATCCCTGATCTGAAATACACCAAAACCCAAAAACACATTATGATCTGACATGACACCACAAATGAATAATCCACTCCTGACCTCATGTGACGGCACAAAATGGATTAATAAAAAATATATATTTTTACATATAATTTTTTATATTTATACAGTCCTTCAGGCTGCGTGTATGGAATATAAGTGAATTTTGCGTTTAGACTTGGGTCCCATCCCCAAGATCTCTCCGTGTCAATCTCTCTGCGTTTCCAGATCCGGCATTCATCCAACACCAGTATTGCAGGAGTAAATTCCTGTTGTTTATTGAATGACGTATTTGTCGTCTCGCTGATTAGGGGATAGGATACTTCTGCTAACAAACAAATATTTTGTGAACTGTTCTGATGAACATGGATGGAAATGTTGACGTGATGAAACCTTAAAACTATGAAATTTGTTGGAGCCCTTGTTTATCAACAAGAGATCATTATATATTTATTTACCCACACAAATGTGTGTGTATATTGTGACTATATACATATACTGGATGCACAGACACACTTATATTTTTTAATATAGGGAAAGAGAAATGGATCCCTATGACAGCGCCCTAAATGCGGGGAGGATATATCGATGGTAGTGCAGCCAATGTGGGGAGAAAATGAAACGGCAGAATCCCCCCTCTTTTTACACATTTTTTTAAATATAGCTCTAGCTACACACACATCTGATTATACATAAAATACGTGTGTTCATTGTCAGTATGGAACAGTATTTTACAGCACGTCACTAAAATATTAACATATATAGGACAGTTCTGTCCATAACTGGTGAATGCACAGGATATCCTCCAGCAGCTTGGGATCCAGTATGAGGGGCGCAGTGGAAGAGTGGGGGCATATGCTTGGAGTGTGGAGGAATGTTGTTCGCCTCAAAGAACCTTGATAAAATATTTATTTGGTTTTGCCTTGGATAGTCTAGTTATAAACATGCATAGGATTCCTTCTTTAGCATGGAGTAACCCCCCCATTACTGCGGCTAGGAGGATGGAAGATGGGATTCTTGTCGGTAGGAAAATAATCTGCTGGAGGAGGACGGTGCTGGACCAGCATAATAGAAAGTATTGTTGTTCTCAATTTGCTCCATTAGGCGCCACAATCACATACGAGAACGTTGAAAAAGGAATCCGCGGCTGCAAAAGGGATTAAATTTGTGGCTGCATTTTCCAACACAACGGGAAGCCATCATTGAGCCGTCCGCTGGCGAGAAACAAGAATGTATGTGCATAATCTGGGCGCTGATCTGTGATCAAAACTGAGAGAAGGAAAACATATCTATTACTGCAGAGCCCGGCACAGCGAGGGAGGACACATGCCGAATATGTGCTTATCCTCGCAACACAGTTAATTTCAGGGATTTTAAAAAACTATTCCTCATTGGGTCCAAAAAATACTCATCTTCTGGCACAATGGCGAGCCGCTTATATTTATATATTATATATATTATATATATATATATATGCAGGCAGAAGCCGTCTCTTATGGGGGAGCAGACAGCCTAAACGAAACACTTCTGTGATATTATCTGAGCGCAGGGGGGGGGACCAAAAAAATAAAAAAATACAGAATTATTCTCCTGAAAAGTTCCAAAATTAGTCTGATGCCTTTTCAATCATGCAGTCGTTTATAAATTTTCTGATCTCGCCACTGAGACACCAAAATTTAAGCAGAAGCCAGAGAATTAAATGTTTAATCTCCATTTCCAGGTATATCCATATTTGGTGAGGATTTCAGTAAAATGACAGGTACGATGCTCCATCTCTCAGGTTCTCCAAGATCAGAAAAGCCCAGTGAAGAAAGTAAGCCTAATGTCTCCATTTCAAGAACATCTGGGAACAGAGGTCACCAATATCTCCATCCATATACAACACATGAAAAGAGAAGCACCTACATCTCCATTCTTATAACTCCTGAGAGCAGAGGCCATGACATTCATTCATATAAACCCTGGATTTTAGACCTGGTGTGGGTGTATATATGTATCGGAGGTCTGGTCACTCGGTAGGTCTGTGTGCTCAGGCGTGTGCAGGCCTGTGCACAGGGGAAATGGGGTGTGTAACCGAGCTCCCTCCATCTGTGTGCCCTCACCCTCTTCGGCACCCTTTACCACGCTATACAAGGCCTCTGTTCCTGTTGGAGAAGTGTGGATGCTGGCCCCCTGCCAAGGGCCCGACGTGGTGAAGCCAACTCTCAAGGACAACGGGCATAAGTGAGCACCTATGGGTTAACGGGTTAAATGCATTGCTATCTTGAAACAGTTTGTATTTTAGGAGTTGGTTTGTCAGTGATATAATGTAGACTTATTGTTCTTGCTATCTGTAGAACGGTTTGACTCTAGATTGAGGTTTGTTTGCTAATCTTGTCTAGTGTAACTGATCAGGTTTCTGTATCTCCTGAAGGAATTCACATATCTCTCATATAGACAATATATTCTGTTGATTATGTCAGGTTACGTTACCTCCCCCTCCCTGTTTCCCCCAACTGGTCCCCATTTTAGATTAAATATTCTTCCCTGCACCAAGCTGTGTCTGGTGTTTGGGGTGAGATAAACGATATTGCCAAAAGTATTGGCTCACCCATCCAAATAATCAGAATCCGGTGTTCCAATCACTTCCATGGCCACAGGAGTATAAAATCAAGCCCCTAGGCATGCAGACTGTTTTTACAAACATTTGTGAAAGAATGGGTCGCTCTCAGGAGCTCAGTGAATTCCAGCGTGGAACTGTGATAGGATGCCACCTGTGCAACAAATCCAGTCGTGAAATTTCCTCGCTCCTAAATATTGCACAGTCAACTGTCAGCTGTATTATAAGAACGTGGAAGTGTTTGGGAACTCAGCCACGAAGTGGTAGGCCACGTAAACTGACGGAGCGGGGTCAGCGGATGCTGAGGCGCATAGTGCGAAGAGGATGCCAACTTTCTGCAGAGTGAATCGCTACAGAGCTCCAAACTTCATGTGGCCTTCAGATTAGCTCAAGAACAGTGCACAGAGAGCTTCATGGAATGGGTTTCCATGGCCGAGCAGCTGCATCCAAGCCATACATCACCAAGTGCAATGCAAAGCGTCGGATGCAGTGGTGTAAAGCCACTGGACTCTAGAGCAGTGGAGACACGTTCTCAGGAGTGACGAATCGCGTTTCTCCATCTGGCAATCTGATGGACGAGTCTGGGTTGCCAGGAGAACGGTACTTGTCTGACTGCATTGTGTCAAGTGTAAAGTTTGGTGGAGGGGGATAATGGTGTGCGGTTGTTTTTCAGGAGCTGGGCTTGGCCCCTTAGTTCCAGTGAAAGGAACTCTGAATGCTTCAGCATACCAAGACATTTTGGACAATTCCATGCTCCCAACTTTGTGGGAACAGTTTGGAGCTGGCCCCTTCCTCCTTCAAACATGACTGTGCACCAGTGCACAAAGCAAGGTCCATAAAGACATGGATGACAGAGTCTGATGTGGATGAACTTTACTGTTCTGCACAGAGTCCTGACCTCAACCCGATAGAACACCTTTGGGATGAATTAGAGAGGAGACAGAGAGCCAGGCCTTCTCGTCCAACATCAGTGCGTGACCTCACAAATGCGCTTCTGGAAGAATGGTCACAAATACCCAGAAACACACTCCTAAACCTTGTGGACAGCCTTCCCAGAAGAGTCGAAGCGGTTATCAGGGCCGGTGCTAGACTATTTAGTGCCCTAGACAAGACCAGCTACTTGCGCCCACTCCCCAAAAAATTGTTAACTGTTAAAATATGGGGGGAATACACACACTGTGCACGCATGGGGGATGACACACTGTGCACATGAACACACACATACTGTGCACAGGGGCATCACACGGTTTGTGCCTCTTCCTTGCCTCTGCCCTCTGTGCCTTTACCTTTCTTTTTTCTGTGCCTCTTTCTTTCATCTGCCTCTTATTTTCATCTGCCTCTTTCACGTCTTTCATCTGCCTCTGTCTTGTCTTTCATCTGCCTCTTTCTTTCCTTTCATCTGCCTCTTTCTTTCCTTTCATCTGCCTCTTTCTTTCCTTTCATCTGCCTCTTTCTTTCCTTTCATCTGCCTCTTTCTTTCCTTTCATCTGCCTCTTTTTTTCTTTCATTCTTTTTCTCTGTCTTTCGTGCCTTTTCTTTCTTTTGTGCCTTTCTCTCCTTCTGTGCCTTTCTTTTTTTCTACCTCTTTTTTTCTTTCATCTGCCTCTGGTGGCACCCGCACATCATCTGGTGGCACCTGCGCATCACCATAAGACGCCCACTTTCTGCGATGCTAGCGGGGGTCCTCAAGCCAACAATGTCAGCTTTGCGAGCAGCCACTGCCGGCTTTACAAGCTGCACGATGAGGAACGGGTACAATAATGGAACCCGGGTTGGGGCCAGCTGTGCCCCTAGGCGGCAGTGCGCCCTAGGCGGTTGCCTAGCTTGCCTAGTGGGAGCACCGGCACTGGCTGTTATAGCTGCAAAGGGTGGACCGACGTCATATTGAACACTATGGATTAGGAATGGGATGTCACTTAAACTCATATGCGAATCAAGGCGGGTGAGCAAATACTTTTGGCAATATAGTGTACTTCGAAATATACAACACTCCCTCAAGTCCTGGCTGAAGCTTGTGAGACAAGAAAAGCTGCTGCGGATCAGCTTCACTAGAGAAAAGGGACAGACACTGTAACAGGTTCGGGTCTGGTCCACAAGCTGGAGACCAGTAACCCCAGTTGCTGTTACAGGGTGTCTGGCCATACATTTCAATATGAACATAAATTGGACAGACTTTCAGCAAAATCCTAATTTATGGGAAAGCGGTCCCATGACATTAAATAAAAGTATCGGTACACGGCATCAGCGAGTACCTGAAAAAAGTATATGTACTCGGCATCAGCGAGTACCTGAAAAATGTATCGTGACACGGCATCAGCGAGTACCTAAAAAAAAGTATTGGTACGTGATCTTAAATAAAATTATTTTTTAAAAAAATGGTATTTGTTCATCGCTAGTTGTGACCATCTCCATCCATATAAGAATACCTGGGAATGGAGGCTATGAGCACCTCCATTCAAATAAAAATACCAGGGAACAGAGCCGACTATCTCGATCCACATAATACTTGAGAGGTCATCTATGACTCCATCCCTATAACATCTGGGAAGAGAGGTTGTGAACATCTCTAGCCATAGAATACTTGAAAATAGGTGCCAGCAAAGTCTCCATCCTTATAATAACCAGGAACAGAGGCCATGAACGTCTCCATCCTTAAAATCCACCAGAAGATGAGCTGTGTTCTTATGAAACCAAATAACACTGTGGTTTAAATAATACATTCAATTTGGACAAACTGAGCAAAGGAAGTGATTGTTCATTAAAAAGGACATGGCAGACAACAGACAAAGAAATAAGGATATTTTTCCCCCAGAGCTGGAAACCTGACACCAATCTCCAACTCAACCATCTGTAGTTTCTGAAGCTGTGCTCTAGGGTTTAAGACGCACACGTTATCTGGTCAGTTTACCATGATCCCTCTACTTTTAAGGAGTATCCACCAGTCAAAAAAAACACTTATCACTGTAAGAAGATCTCTGGCCCCAATGATGTAAAGGTACCACCAATAAAACCATTGGTGCTGCTGTTCTGGTGCCAGAGAGAGGATGTGCAGGTATCAATCTCCCCGGATAGAACGATTTGTGTCCGTACGTTCAGGACTCGCTCATCTCCCATGCCGCATTAAACTTGGCACCTTATTGTCTGCGGGATATATTGACACGCGTGACAAGCCGGTGGAGCGTGCGATGGAGCATAATAAATCATTCCATCACAACACAAATTGTCGCAGTACAAGATTTATCCTGTAAATATTCACAGAACAACACTCAGACATTGCGGCCACATTGAAAAGTCGAGCTTTAAGACGGATCACTGTGAGCATTGAAGGGCAGGATGGGGCAGGATAGGGCAGGGATCCCTTACCATTGCATTTCTGTCTAGTTATGTTAATCTATTCTAACCCCACTACAATTACAGGTATTTATAAAGCACCAACAAATTCTATAGTGCTATACAATGGGTTGATGAAAAAACATCCAAGTATATAAGACTCAATGAGAACAATGGGAGGATCTGGCACAAGAGCTTACGTTCTAAGAGGCGAGGGGTGACACGAAATTAGAGGACTAGGGCCACAACCAATGATTATCTTTTTTGATTAATCGCTTCATCGGATAAAAGAAAAACACACTCTCAAATAGCATATTTTTCGCAAACAAAAAAGGTACACAAGTGCCTGGTCAGAGTGATGGATTGATGCTGTGTGCGCAGCTTAAGCCCATACCGGCTTTCTCCCCAAATGAAGGCTGCTACAAGCGCTCGGACATGATGAGGTCGGCAGCAAATCCAGGTGAGAAGAGAGGGAGCACTCCACACAGCCTAACCACTTTAGCTTAATCTCCCTGGCGGTCCAATTGACATATTTTTATATGACAAAATCGGCACATTTATTCAGCCCCCTGGTGGTATTACCAAGTGTGGCTCGGGGTTAAATTTCAATGTCGAAAACGGTAACCCCGAGCCACACTAGGGGTGATACATACCGGTCCCTGCGTTCTCTTGATATCCTCCTGCAGTCACCTCCGTCCAATCGCGGCGTCCTGCTTCCCTTCACGCGATACCACCCAAAATGTGACACTGTCATTTCATTAATACCAGGCAACTGATCTGTCAATCCCTAGAATACCCAAAAAAAAAGGAATCACCAACATCTCCATCACTGTAATACATAGGGAACAGTGGCCACTAACGTCTCCATTTGAATGATATCTGGCAACAGGGAGCATCAACGTTTCCATCACTACAGGGACCACAAATGCTTGCATACCTAAAATGCCTAGGAACAGGGGCCACTAAAGTATCAACCCCTGTAAAACCTGGGAACAGAGGTTATCAACCTCACCATCTCTTTAATCCTCGAAAAAAATGGGCCACTAATGTCTCCATCCTATCATATCTCACAAGTACCAGTAGTAGCTCCATCCCTAGAATATCTGTCGAGGAGGCTACTAGTACCTCCATCCTTGTTACGGTGCATGGGGCATTTCAGTTTTGGACGCATTACTGGGTTTCTAGAGCAAGGTTTATTCACTGATTTTGGAAGTAACCGCTACGTCTTCTCTGCCCCTGTCCCACTACCCCCATGCGGGCGTCTGCTGGCAGATTGTGGACCGGGTCGGCCTACTTTTATGAAGACCAACATCACCCATAAAAAAAAGACTATGAGCAAACGCCCCCTTTCTGCATATTTTCAGTTCTATACACCCTGTACCAAACTTGACTCTAATGCGGAATTTAACGGTCACAAAGCACCAACACATTCCGTGGAGCTGCACAAGCGACAGGGAAAGCTGTGATCAGGATTGGAGCTTATCACTTTATTTGTTGAGTTTATCGGACACAATATGTAGCTTTAATAGAACACTAGGATGTCTTTATTTTGTTTTATTAATGTATTTTTTATTGGGGGGGGGGGTTAAATCCAATTCGTTGCTATGTATTTACCATTAGGTTTTATCCTTTACACAAACATCCAAACTTTATACAAACATCCTTCCCCTCCATTAATATTTATGGCATGAAGCAGGCTGTGGGATAGTAATGTACGGGTCGTGTTATTGCCACCGGCCGTCGTTTTATCGCAGATCCTTGTGGTGGCTTGGATTTGGCAACAAGTCCAGGTCACCATAGGAGACCGGGCTTATTATTCCATGGCAGGTGCCAGGCGAGCAGACGTGCTAAGCTCAGGAGGGCACATCTGATCCGGACTCTCTGCGTGAATGCGATTTGTGGTATTTCGACGTAGTCTCGCTGGGAAGAAATCCGTACAGCTTGTTATGGCAGCACAGCGACGACAATACATTTCACACTGCTCTTAGTGGAACGGATACCGTTAATGAATCGCACAGCCGGGAACCAAAGCCACCGCTGGGAATAAATAGACAAACAACAGATCGAGTGGGAACAGTTGGCATATTAACCTCTGAGTTCTCGCAGGGAGCTGAAAAATGTATTATGTTTTTCCTACTACATATGGAATAGAAGGTCCTGGGCAGAGAGTCACTTTATATCCATAGGAGTGGCAGAACCATCTTCATGCTTGGATAGAAGACACATACCGGGTTAATCTGGCCTCTTGCAGTTGCCCAAAAAAATGCTTAACTTCCAACTGTTCCAATTTAGGAACGACCCTTCCTACTCTACATTCAAATCTGTAATTGAACTCCTAATGTCGCTCCTTTTAGGGGCTCCTCCATATATTCCGGGTGTGTGGGTGTCCTTTTAGGGGCTCCTCCATATATTCAGAGTATGTGGGTGTCCTTTTAGGGGCTCCTCCATATAGAGTGTGTGGGTGTCTTTAGCAGCTTCTCCATATATTCAGGTTGTGCAGGTGTTGTTTAAGAGGCTCCTCTAATACGCCGTAGCGAGCATCCCCTCCTGGGGTCCATAGGACTCCATGGATGCTTCTGCTGCCAGGTCATATGACCTGCAGGATATCGCCTCTCGTGAGATCCTGCTGGTCCAGAGTGAGACTGGGGACTTTTTTCCACCCCAGTCTCCCTCTGCTCCCAGCGGCCAGAAGCAGTGGTTTGGCCTGCCGTTCTCGCCGCAGGATGAGCGGTGAGTATCTAATTTTTTTGGGGAGTTCCAGCTGCTGCGGATTCAGACGAGCGCAGTGTTCACGTCCGTGTTGCTGCACATTTTGACGTCCGTGGTAGCATACAATTATGATCAATGGAGCGCCACACACAAAGTATGTTCGCACATTTGTGCGGACGCACAACGGACGCGGCAAACGGACGCAAGTTAGGCAAGAATGTAAAACCGCTAGAATGGACGTGCGGAGTGCGCCATGTCCGCATAGCTTTGTGTGTGAGTGATGGAACGTGGTCAGACGGACTGCATTTATACGTCCAGCATTTTTGACGGACAAAATGTTTTTTTTATTTAATTTTATTTCCCATCTACATCAGTAAAAAAGTCAGTCACAAAAACGGACCGTGTGGCCACTACCTTGTCGTCAGTCAGAAAGTACGTATGTTGTGCACGGACGCACAGAATGCGTTCATCTGACCCTAGCCTTAGCTCGTGCTAAAAAGTACTAATACGGATGCGCTTACGGATTTTTTTTAACCCGATGGTGCTCTGGCTGTAACACTATCACCTCAATTAATCTAGCGCTAACACGCACTTACGGCCCTTAGACGCATCTTCTAACTGCTAAGGGAGCTTTGTGGGAGATTTGAAAATTGAAGCCCTCAAATTCCATGAAAATTAAGGTAGAAAAGGTTGCCGATGGCCTGGGCTCGCGCCATCCTGAATTCGTGCCAGCCATTGAAGTCTGAAAGCTCACATACCAAAAAACAGGAAATACGGCATAAAGGATCACTACAAGATTTACTGTCCGCAAACAAGTCAATAACTCTTCGAGGGAACGTTTATTTTACGCTGGAGATTGATAGCTAGAATGTGCAGAGAAAGGGAATATACTGTATAAACAAATATGGTATTTTTGCCCATGTGCAGCGATGACGAGCCACTTTATCATGGAGAACACATTTTGAATATGCTTCTGTACGTCTACCACCTGCCAAGGCATTAGCCGAATCGAGGAGTTCCAGACCATTGGCACCTTAATCATCGGAGGCTCCAGAGGCCCCGGGAAAACAGCAGAAATTTGTGCGCGAATTTCCTGGCAAACGCGCAGCGGGCAAGAAACCTAAAACGCAGCTCAGCAAATGTAGGATCGACTAATTTATTTACGTTTTTTGTTGTTGTTGTTTCTCACCCGTCTCTAATTAAACCGGTCACAGTAGATAACGGCATTAAAGATTCAGTGTTTTCGCCACCGAACCTCAATGTCATCCTGTAAACTCATCCCGGCTGGGCGTTTAATTTAAATATCCCTGACACTAGGAGTCCTTTTTGTCGTCGTCGTCCCCCCTTTTTATAAATCTCGTTCGTTCGACGCTGTGAGCTCATCTTTACACCAAATTATGTTGGCTACAGGAGTCGCGGATCCAACGGTCATTTGTCTGTTTAGCCGCAGACGCATGAAATGTCCATTAGGCACGCCGCGTCCGGCGGATTAACTACAAAAAAATGAAGGTGAAACGGCTCCTTTTAAAGGTCAATGCTAATGGTTTCAGAACCGGGAATTTTCTCTGCACCGTTAATGTGGTCCGTGTGTCGCGTGCCACCCGCAATCAGCATACGAGACGGATATTCTGCCTGCGATTAAGAGGCTTTTCACCCCCATTGATTATCTACTCCAATTAAACAGAAAACTGCCGACATCCCACAAAATGCACATCATTGCGGTATGCCCGATAATCATGGAGACCAGAGGGATATCCAGACCTCCGAGCGTATCAGTTGTGACATTTAGTAAACTGCATCGTGGGTAATGCTGTCTGCAATAGCCTGACTGGATGACAATTGTGTCATTATGATAGAGGGTGGGTATCCGGCTTCTATAGCGAAATAAAATATAACAAAGAATATAAGTATCTGGCGGCGCGATAAGAGTCCCCTGTGAGTCCGGGTTTTTCCTTCAGATCACGAGGCAGCTGCTTGAGGTGGAGGTCACAGAGGATATTCTCGTTGCTGTGTTTTATATATGTTTTATTCAGTCCCCGGCGTGTCTTGGTGTTCAAGGTTTCTATGGACTTGACCTTCAACAAGTCCACAGGCGTTCCAGCCTAGAGCTTGGTCCTTAAGCTCCATCAAATGTGAGTGAATTTCCATCTAAGTATACTCACGCAATTGTTATCAGATCTGCACAAAGAAGTCTTTTCTCGTCTTTATCCCTATGTACTAATCACGATTTAAAGAAGATCGCTCCTGCTTAGAAAGGTGTGGGTCACCTTTCTATACTCATAGAAGAAAAGGACCCTCCTGCCTTGATCCACTCAGAGCCAGTGTTGTGGCTCTATATTTGTGAGTGGAAACGAGTCACCTAATATATCCAGTATTGTCTATTACGCACTTCACTATTGTATTCTCCGGTTTCTTTTTACATATATGTATGGACGCATTACCATAAGAGAGCATCCAGACTATCCATAGCGATTGTTATCGCGCCGCCAGATACGTATATTCTTTGTTATATTTGCACTTTGGTTTGGGGGAAACCACTGATTGCTGGCCGGCTTTGGGAAGTTGGTTGCTGCACAGGCGGGGGCGCCTACCACTTTGGTTTTTGTTTTATTGTTGTGATACCAAATAAAATATAGTTGACGGTTCCTGGCAATGTATTTTATGTATCCGATTCAAAATAGTGAACGGTCCAGCGAATTTAGAAGAAGGATATTGTATTAAATATCAAGACAAATTATATATATTATTTATTTTTTATTTTTTTAGACCAGTAATTTGAGAGTCAGCTGGAAGAACTGAACAGCCAATCAGAATACTACGCTAATTTCTAAAAGATTGGATTTTTTTAGTTTCTTTATTTGTTTTCTCACGTTTTCACCTCTTGTTAATAATGGCTGCTTTCTGAGTCAGTAAAATATACAAGAGGCGAAACGCGATGCTTTTAACGTACAAATCTGAACATGCACAGACGTGTCACTTCACATAAAAGCCATTCATATCCCAGCGAACAGAACCTGTAATTTATAGACCGACACACACGCAGGGCATATTACATATTCCCAGGTGACTGTCAGTAGGAGGAATATTCTCACTTTTAAAATACTAGTTTTCTATTACAGTCAGACCCATGTCGATTAATAGATTGGCAGAATCCATTCAACACCATGGAGGCCCCCACCGAACCGGTCACTGCGGATTCAATGGTGGCAGAAGGAAGGGAAGCTGTGAAATGAAGAGGACTCTGAGCTTTCTTCTGAAGTAGTTGTATGATCCCAGGCGGGATTTCCGCTCCATCAAGGCGTATGACTTTGAGGGGCACGTGGCTAAATACCTAGAACGAACAACACATGGCAGCTATTGCAAATTGATATTACAGCCTTTCCACCCCATGCTAAGCTTGTCTTCTGCACTGGAAACAAAGTATTATGGTTTGGAAACCTCTTCCCTCACTACGAGGTAAAATATAGCCATTTTCTGTCAAATAAAATCCACTCTCCCCCCCGCCCCCCAAGAGACCTGACCTTTTATATTCCTCACCTCCGATGCACTTTCCCCCCCATGCCTGGTTCCTTTCATTTACATCTGTGGTGAATGTGTCCTATCTAGCATCGCTGATATAGCATGAAAGATTGCAAAAGTCTCACACCACCCCGAGGTAATGATGAAATGTGATCCTGGGGGCTCCACTACCTCAGCCGTATGGGGACATATTCGTTGGAGAACCAGTTGGATGGTGGTTGAAAAAGAGGGAATGCCATTGTACGAGGACACCCGCAATGTATGTGCTTTGCCAAAAATCACTCCATGATTCCTATAAGTGCTGACCAGATTGCCAGAGAGAACCAATCACCGTGAAACGCGGTTCTTCTTGGTGCAGGCACTTCAAAGCTCCTGGGCCTTAAGTTATGCCCCAGCTTGACCACTCCAAGGGTGAGTCTGGTCAGGATAGATCTCGCACACTCAGACTGGTCAGAGAATTGAGACCATGATTTATTTGCCTTCTAGAAGAGCGAAGTCCAATCTCAAAAACAGCTCTACAGGGTTCCCTCCTCAACATTTAATTAACCATGAACATTATCAGGGCAATCTTGCCAAGAAAGCATGGTGACCTTAAAGAAACAACACATGGGTTGTTAGTCTTGGAAGCAAATATTGCTTCATGTAATACGATTATTGTTAAGGAGAGGTGAAGGCACATTATGGAGCGATCAAGGATCTGCATCTCATCCCTGCACATTTGCAAGACACCGGCTATATCTGTCATCGTAAATCCAATGCCTTGATTGAAACCATTTCTCCAGGAGTTGTAAAATATTTATGTGTGTCACTTCCCAAGTCACTCCGCGCTGTATAAAGTTCCTCGTTACAATTTTTTGGTTTGATTTCCAAAACCTTCCCTTTTAACGCTTGTGGATATTTCATGGCCCTATTTTTATCTGCCCGAGTCTGGATTAAGCAGTCTCAACGAAGCCTCCCTATCCCAAATCTCATTATTTCGGCAGTGAAACTTTCTATCGACTGCACCGCAGTTGAAAATAGGAATTATTTATAACCTCCCTAATGTTCACAGGAGAGGTCAGAAAGTGGAATCTCATTTCATAGGACTAACTGAGCGCTTTCTAAACTTTGCTGCGAGATTCTGTTCTGAAAATGTGCCCGACTCCTGGAAAAGGACCATTCAACACAAATGTATCAAGCCCAAAGCAGTGGTAACGGAGAGAATTCACAGTCTGTGAGGCCCCACTGGCCTTTAATTGCTCAACTGGAAGCCACCTACGCCATACTGTCCTCGAAAGAGACCAAATCCCAACAATTTCCATGTTTCTATTAGAGGAAGGGAGTATATTTAAAAGGAAACAAAGTAGCAAAACAAGAGGACATAGTCTTAGATTAGAGGGGCAAAGGTTTAAAAGTAACATCAGGAAGCATTATTTTACTGAGAGGGTGGTGGATACATGGAACAGTCTTCCAGTAGAAGTGGTAGAGGCCAAAACAGTAATTGAATTTAAGCAAGCATGGGATAGGCATAAGGCTATCCTAAACAAAAGATAAATCCAGGTAAAGTATCCATGTAATTGGGCAGACTAGATGGGCCGAAAGGTTCTTATCTGCCGACATTTTCTAGGTTTCTAAGCCAGGACTTCAGAATGCACGTGGCATGGATAATAAGTAGTAGAAAATAAACACATATTCAAATCACCAATATTCACATTATATGGGGAGCAGATGGCAAGGATGATTGTTCGACAACATGGAATCAAAAAACCTCTGCAGGATGTTTAGGACTTGCTGACCTCGCTGTTGAAGCGGTGGCCCCCGTTATCCAAATAATCATGATTACGATCCTATAAAAGACAATTACTGCCGTCGCCCACGACTGGTGTACACAGCAGGTCCTATTACTTCTCTTTAATGGTTCAGTAGCATCTCAGACCGCAAGATGGTAATGACAAGTCCGGATGTTCTGATGAGGGTAGGAAACAATTCCAATGGCAATATGGTCGAGCAATTATAGTTCATGGTCCGAGAACAATTCATTAAATCAGGCAATTCACTGAAAGAAACAAACACAAAAACTTGAAATTATAGATGCAACTGCCTGCTTAAGATTCATTCATACATGCCCTGGACTTGGAGAAAAAAAGAAATCATCAGGGAGGATCATATGAAGGATTCTGTGCTTACAACACCGCAACAAACAGCCCGCAGATGCTGTACATATTGAATGCGGTTACAAATGAAATGTAAATCTGATAAGAGTCCTCATACACATTAAACCACACCGAAAGGATTGTAGGTCCAGGGCAAATCCATCACTGGACAATCACGTTTCATGATGTACGGTAATTGGACGCTAGAGGGTTGCTCACCGAGCACTGTGGTGGCAGTGAGGTCCTCAGCAGTTGCAAACAATGTTAAAGCGTCCTGTTGCCATTATGGGGCTCTTCAGCAATGACTAGGAAAAAAGTTCAACGCGGCATGTGAAGGGGATACAAACAACGAAAAAAAAAGCGGTACCATTGTTATTCTACTGAAAACTAGAGGTGAGCATTTGTTTTGTAACGAGTCTCAATTCATCTGAAGTTTCGTTAATTAGTATTTCGGAAGTATTTCCGAAATAACCAATTAGTTTCATCCAAATTGAAATGAAAAGGAGACAGTAAACAACGGAATAGATCCGTTCTACGGTTTCACAAGAGGACCATTGATTGAATGATTCATCTATTCACATTGTAGCGAAACTGTAATTTAACCTTAGCGTGCCTTTTAACCCTCATGTTTAACCCTAATCTAACAGTAACTGAGCAGGATTTGATTTATTACCTTATTTTTATAGTGATCCTTAAAGGCCCCGGCACACGAGCGTATTTATGGCTCATGTGCGCCCGCACTTCCCTGCGTCCGTGGGGTTTTGATGGGGAAGGCCATCCACCGGACGTGAAAAAGCCCTCCCCGTCAAAAAGCTAAACGGACGCTGAAAGGATACAAAGCGCAATTCTCCATAGGAGGATCGCGCTTTGTACGCGGAGCGCGGAGAGTGAAAGGAACGTCCACTTTTACGGACGTTCCATCCTCTGCTCATGTGCCGCCAGCCTAAATTTGAATCGATCCCAAATTACAAACAGGTTTCGTTTTACAGTTTCACAAAGCACCCAGTCCCTGTCCATTGGCTGTGGTGCTGAATCTGTTGTATTGAGCTCCACAGGCCAATAGACAACTGAATATTTAACCCTAGCTTGCCTTTTAACCCTCATGTTTAACCCTAAAGTAACAATAAATCAAATCCTGCTCAATTACGGTCTTTTTGTTTGTTTGTTTGGCAGTAACTTGCAGAATCTGCCCTGCCTGGCATGGAAGACTTCGGCAGCTAATTCTGAGGCCCCAGGATTTCTTTACATGAGAGAGCTCCTGTCTGGATACGGGTCGTGCAGTAACAGATCGAGACACTGTGGGCCATATTACATACTTGGTGCTAACTTAACCAGAGCTGTTGTAAACTTAAAACCTCCATAGGCTATAATAGCTCTGGGAAGTTTACAACAGCTCTGGTTAAGTTAGCACCAACTATGTAATATGGTCGTGTATTGGCTGACCCCAATGGCAAATGACTCAAAAATAATCGGTGGCTCAAAATCAGGGATGGGGACATAACTAGAAAAGTGACTAATCCCTTAGGTCTCTGTTGACCACTGGATTAATTCATTCAAGAAGGGTGGGGTTCACGTAACACAACTCGTGCTTTTACTCTTTGCATTCCCATGATCCATTGCCAGTTTGTTGCTCCAACTTAAAGGGCCACTACCACCAACAAATGCAATGACCTTATTGTGTTTATGTTGCCGATATCTTGCATGTGTTTTGTTAAGCTCTCGTATGTTAAGAAAATATTTTCCTCTATATGTGTCACTGGGTGCATCCACTGTGTCATATTTTGTGTTGTAAACTACCCCCCCACAGTATCTTTCCATCACTTGCTCCTCACTGTGTGGCTTTAGTCATAGAATGGAGTGAATGTGTCAGTCGCCGACTCACTTCATTGTATTGTTTGGGATGTATTCAAAGGACATAACGAGGGGAGAAATTAGACATATTATAAGCTCCCTGTCTTCTCTCATTCAACTGCCAGCGCTTAGCTCAGGTAGCCTGCAGAACACTACACCACCTGCTGATTTATCTAAACATTACCTCCGCCACCTCAATAACTGTTAAATATTATAGATTAAATAGACAAGAGCCACAAAGCAAAGCTTAAGATAAATGTTGCATCACGGGAAAAAATTCAGAAAATGGAACTCAGACAAAATACCTCATTTTATTTTTCCTTTATGCATGCAATTACTACAGACCAAAAAAAAAAAAACAGCATGTTTATTTTATTTATTTATTTTATTTATAAAGGATTTTACCAGGAAGGATACATGGAGATTTCTCTCGTTTTCAACTATGTCCTGGGTTCGAGAACATTGAGTGGTTACAGAAATACAAAATATTAAAATGCAAGATATTAACACAAAAACAAATATACAGATTAACAGAAAAATAAATATGTAGGAAATAAAGTCATTATGTTACATGTTTACAGGTGCATTTCGTATTGAGGTATGTTAATAGGGAAGTCTTAAGGGACTTTAGACTGGGGGAAGATTTGACGGTGTCTGGGAGGTTATTCCATATTTGCGGTGCTCTGTAGGAAAATGAGGATCGAGCCACTTTCTTTTTGTATTGCGGTATTGCAAGTAAGGTGCTGGTCCTGGATCTGAGGTTATAGGATGAGAGAACTGCCGGGGGAAGCAGCATATTCAGGTAGGGTGGTAGCTTCCCAGAAAAACTCTTAAACACCAGGTTGGAAAGGTGAAGGGTGCGTCTAGAGTCCAGTGGTGGCCAGTTTAGTTCTTTTAATATGTCACAATGGTGTGTCATGTAGTTACATTGTAGCACAAAGCGACAAAATGAGTTATACAATGTAGTAAGTTTCTGAAGGTGTGTTTGCGGGGCGGCTGCATACACTACATCTCCGTATTCAATGGCTGGCATAAGCATTTGTTGTACAATCTGCTTTCTTACCGCGGGGCTCAGGCAGGATTTGTTTCTGTACAGGGCACCTAGTTTGGGGTAGAGTTTAGATGAGAGTTTTTCGATGTGGGGGCCAAAAGATAGATTTGGGTCTAACCACATACCTAGGTATTTAAGAGAAGTGACTGTGGTCAGCGTGCCATTTGATTTTGTCCCAACACATAGATGGGGTGTTTGCAATTTGTGTAGTTTAGGTGTGGTTCCAAAGAGCATTGTAACAGTTTTGTCAGTATTTAGAAAAAGTTTGTTATTTGCGATCCACTTTTCTACCCCTGTGAATTGCTCTTGCAGCACTGCCTCCAGCTGTGGGAGATTTGGTTTGCTGGTGTAGATCACAGTGTCGTCTGCGTACATATGTACAGTTGAGGCTTTGCAGACGTTGGGCAGATCATTTATGAATATTGTGAATAGCAGGGGGCCAAGTATCGAGCCTTGTGGTACAGCGGACGTGACTGGGAGGGGAAGGGAAGTGCTGTCAGAAATGGACACAAATTGAGACCTATCAGACACATATGATTGGAACCAGGTTAACGTACTATCACCAATACCAGAGTTTTTAAGTTTTTGTAATAGGATGCCATGGTCTACTGTGTCAAAAGCCTTGGCAAAATCAAGGAAGATGGGAAGATGGCTCCAGTTAGATTTCCTTGTTCCATGCCCGCTTGGATATCATTACAAACTTTTAAAAGGGCAGTTGTAGTTGAATGGTTTGGACGAAAGCCTGATTGATCTGGGGTTAAATATTTCTGATACTGATAATAATCACGTAATTGAGTGTAGACACATTTTTCCAGAATTTTTGACATTACAGTGAGCAGTGATATTGGGCGGTAGTTGGATACCAAAGTATTGTCTCCACTTTTATGGATAGGTACCACCCTTGCAGTCTTCCAGAGTTTGGGTATGTATCCAGTCGCCAGTGATTCATTAATCAGGGTTGTGACAGGTTTTGCAATTGCTGGTGCACTGATTTTCAGCAGCATTGCTGGGATTTGATCAGGTCCAGACTAGTATTTCATTTTTTGGTTATGGAGAAGTTTAGTGATGGCACTGACAGGCATTGGTCTAAAACTGAATTTCTCTGGGTTACGGGGTCTTTGCGCTGTTGGTGGGTCCTGACCTGCGTGCGGCCTTTCTGATTGCGTGTCATTTCCTAGCTTAGCAATCAGGGTGGTGGCGCATCCAACAAAATAATTATTAAAAGCATTTGCTACATCTAGGGGGTGTTGTACAGTTTGGTGGTTTACTTTTAAAGCAGCTGGTTGGGAGTGGACGGGGGGTGCTTGTATGTTACTTATGATTTTCCAAAAATTTCTGGGGTTTGATATGTTATTGTTTGAAGTATTGGGCTTTAGCCATTTTTGTTTGCTTTGTGCATTCATTCCGGCATTTTCGGTATTCACAGTGATCGTTCATGGATCCAGTACTCTTGAACTTTGACCACAGGGAGTCTCTAAACTGGTACATATGTGTGAGGTCAGCTGTAACCCAGGGGAGATGGGCCCCTTTTACTCGCACTTTGCGCAGTGGGGTATGGGTGTTCCAGACTTTCAGGAGCTCGGCTTGAAAGTATTCAATTGCACAGTTCAGGTCTGGGATTAGGTTTAGTCTGTACCATGGGAGCTGTTTGAAATCATTTAGGAAGGATTCAAGATTAAATTTCTTGAAAGACCTGGTGATTATTACCTTTGGTGGACATTTTGTGGCCCTTATTTTGCGCACACAGTACACTAGGCAGTGATCACTGAAACTGTTAGCGTGAACGCCTGCCTCCTGTATTCGATCAGGACATGAGAAGAGAATCCAGTCCAGCAAGGTGTGGTTAGGGCTTTTCATATTAATGCGAGTGGGGGAGGAGATTAATGGTGTTAGCTGCAAAGCCTTAAACAGTGAGCAGTGTTTATTGTTTTTAGGATTCAGCCAATCAACATTAAAGTCGCCGAGGACCAGCAGTTTGCTTTTTTGGTTTTGAGCGACTAATTTACTAAGAATTTGGGTTATGTCAGAAAGGGATTGCACTGGGCAACTTGGTGGGTGGTAGAATCCAGCAACAATAATTGTTTTACTGAATGGGATCTCAATAGTATCAGAAAGGAAATCAAATGTGGCCGGGGAGCTAGGATTCTGCAATGGGGTGAAATTTATGGAGTTGTCAACATAGATAACAATTCCCCCTCCTCTCTTAACTCTGTCCTTTCTAGAGCATGAATAACCTTGTATTGCTATGGCAGAGTCTGGCACTTTAGGGGTTAACCATGATTCTGTCAGCACAATGACTTTAGGTTTGTAATAGAAGCACCAAGTTTTAAGCTCATCCAGTTTAGGGAGTAATGTGTTTTATAATGTGCAAGTAATCTAGTTTCGACTCATGTTAGTGGTAGGGTACCTTTAAGAGGAATCAGAGATTTTACTCTAAGGACCAATTACAGATCTCATCTGCAAAAAAGTTAATGTTTTTCCCAAATCTATGAATCAGCCGGGGTGACCTGTCATTTCGGGCACTCTGAATTAGATTTGCGATGTAATAAAACAGCAGCATACAAATGCACAGCAAACGACATCAGGTTAGTTTCTGGAAACTTACTGAGTCTTATGTGCAGCACATCTTCATCCGTGTCAAATACAAACGAACTTCATTAAAGCTCAGCAGGAAAAGAAGGGGTAAAACAAGAACCCATATAAGATAATGCTGGTTTCCCAGAGCCGGTGAATGAATATAGCGGTAAGAAGCGCTGGCCCTTGGCCCCCTTGTAATGGAGACATACTATTTGTTGGCCTTCTGTAGTCCCGAGTGGGAATTATTTTAAATCAAGCTAACATTTTGAAAGTTTTGAAGCTCGGAGGCATCGGGGAGACGCATCTTTAAGCTTCAGTGCGTCTTGAGATTGCTTTTGTCTGGGCACAACATCTTATTATCTGTGGAGTGACTGGATGGGTTACCTGCCGTGACCTTTCTTTGTTTCACTTTAGATAAAACGTGTCTTCACAAGCCGAGTGGCTTTAGATTTCTGTCCTTTTTATTTCATCCTCTGGTTTTAAGAGATGTAAACCACAATTCAGAGTCAACAAACTCCCTGTTCCGTCTTTATCCAGCCACAAATAAAGGCTCAGTAGCAAGTAGTGCTGAAACAACTGATCGATTAATAGACAACTAATCGATAATGGAAATAGTTAACTATTTCCATTATCTATTAATCGGTGTCGATTAATCGTCCTGTGTACAGCACACACGGTTTAGAGTCAGATTGAGTTAAACGTAAAGAACCTCAGCTTCGGAGCTGATTGGAGAAGACGCGCCGCTGCTTTACTCTTTATGATTTAGTTCTAGGGTTATGTCAGACACAACCAGTTTGTTTTTATTCCGTTTACAACAGTAGCAGAACTAGAAAACAAACAATAGGATACTGCCACTGGGTAAAGGAGCTGTGTGCCTGTGTTTTATCCTTGAAGCTGGAGTCCTGTGCCACCACCCCACCCTCCCTGGTCGGGAATTGCCATTCCCTCCTTTTGTTCTGGTCCCTTCCCCAAACTCACTCCCACACTCAGATCCGGTCTTTTGTCCATACCCACTCCCTCTCACACTCAGGTCAAGTCACTTGAGCAAAGTCACTCCCTTCCACCTCCAGTCCCTCCTCCCACTCACTTTGTTCACGAAATTATTTAAAAAGGGACACTCTACGCACCCTGACCACTTTATCTTATTAACCCCTTTTTTATGCTGACATCATCATCTATGACCAAGTGCTTGTAGCTGCGTTCATTTGAGAAAGCAAACATGGGCATAAGCTGCGCATGCAGCATTAACCCATCCCTCTGACCAAGCACTCGCAGCATCAACCCATCCCTCTGACCAAGCACTCGCAGCATCAACCCATCCCTCTGACCAAGCACTCGCAGCATCAACCCATCCCTCTGACCAAGCACTCGCAGCATCAACCCATCCCTCTGACCAAGCACTCGCAGCATCAACCCATCCCTCTGACCAAGCACTCGCAGCATCAACCAATCCCTCTGACCAAGCACTCGCAGCATCAACCCATCCCTCTGACCAAGCACTCGCAGCATCAACCCATCCCTCTGACCAAGCACTCGCATACCCTGTGTGAGAAGTACACAAGATACGCAATTTGCGTATGTACGTACGAAAGTTACGTACACTATGCAAATTACTTATGAAAAAAGGGAGAGGGGTTGTGGTTATTTATCTTTTTTACATAAAATTCCTTTTAAGTAAACTATTTTTTTTTATCCGATGAATCTAAATAATAAAATCGGTCGATGAATCGATTATGAGAATAATCGTTAGTTGCAGCCCTAGTAGCAATAAAGATGTAAACTACACTTTGTATTAAAGCAGAAATAATAATGTACAGAAAACTGGAAAAAAAAAACTGAACGTATCACCAATATTCACACCAAAAACCCATCGCTCAGAGACCAGGAAAAGGAGCTGCTATTCCCACCTACTACTATATACCCAGGACATGGGGCTGCTAGTCCCATCACTGAGAGATTAAAGTACTATACACCCAGGACATGGGGCTGCCACTCCCACCTACTACTATACAACCAGAACGTGTGGCTGCTTCTGCCACTTACTACTATACACCCAGGACATGGTACTGCTACTCCCGTAAACTGAGAGATGATACTACTATACACCCAGGACATGTTACTGCTACTCTCACCTACAAACTATATACCCAGAACATGCACCGCTACTCTCACCTACAACAGCTATATACCCACAACAAGGCAGTGGTATGCCAATCACTGAGACATACTACCATATAACTAAGTCACGGTACTGTTACTCCCATCGCGGAGACTAGAATACTATATACAAGCACAAATATATATGTATATATACACACACATATCCAGGATACCTGCAAGGCTGCTGTTCATGGTGCCGATTCAGAACTATGGACAGCAGCCCCGCAGGGATCTGGAGCCACCTATGGTGTTGAAACATAGTATTCATTGTCAAACGCAGCAAAGAAAAAAAAAGCCTCGTTACCTTAAAATAAATTAGGAAACAAAATTTTAACTAAAAAAAAAAAATCCTGAAAAATGCAACAAAGATAAAAAAAAAAATTTTTTGCTTCAAGTGAAAAAATGTAAACGGTTGAATAAACATTTAACAGAAAACAGGGAATATTTTTCACGGCTGGTATTTTCATTTTATTGTAGTAATAGTAATCCGTTCCACATTCTGAAATAAAAAACGAAATACGAATGAATCAATCCAAAATACGAAATAACTCCTAAAAACAAAAAACCAAGTGATCCGAAATAACGTCAGTCGGAAAATAAATTACTCCTAAAAACGTAATACAAATCAACCCAAAAAGTGAGATAACTCAAAAACAAAGTGATCCGAAAAATGGCCGCTGAATTTTCGGATCGGTCTGAATATACGAATCCTGGTAACATACAGAACGACTGGAAACAAAGGGCAAAATAAATAAAAATATATAAAAAAAAGAGGAATGAAATGATTGGAAACGAAAATAGCGGCCGTGCACAAATCTACTGAATTATATGTATTATTTATTAGGTAGAGAAGCCTGTGCAACATTGGGATTAAGTCAGGAGCACCATAACTCTTGCCACCAAGGCTTTGATGGTCCTTTAGCTTTTTCAGTAGGTCACTCTACAGCACGGCTCAGCAACCTTTGTCCTTCAAATGTTTTGGAACTACTTCTCCCATAAGGCTCAGGTAACATAATGAAGAGTTGAGCATCACGGGATGTGACAATTTCTGAATGCATTAGATGGCCAGAGAATCATGGGAGTTGTACTTCGGAAACATCCAGGTGGCCAGAGGTTGAGATCCCTGCTCTAAAGATTATCAGGGTTATTCAGAGAAAGGTGAAAACCAGGAGAATGGCTGGAGAAGTGAAAATTCTAAGTTGAAATGGCCAAACCAGAAAGATTCTCCCATTTATCTCACTTTCCAAATCGGCTATTTTGACCTGGAATTTTGAATTCTCCAATCATTCTCCTGGTTTTCACCTCTCTCTGAATAACCCTGTATGTTACTGTGTTATAGATCAGTAATCCTGATACTTAGCACAGGTTTCTTTTGTTTATATATTTTTGTTGGTGTCTTTTAACCATTTTCACTACGATGGCCATTAACGGACACATAAGGATGAAAAAAATAGGAGCAAACCACGACATCTAGAGGTTTATCTGTGCCAAACGTTTTTTTCCTTCTCTACTGGGAATTATTTCCTAGAGTAAATGACCATTACTGGAGGGTTTTTCTGAACTATTGTCTTGTTTTATGTGCATTTTATTTGTTACTTTTCACCACTAAAAGAATATTCTGTTTTATGACACCCCCCTGTAGCGTAATCTGGAAACAATACAGGGGGAACGAGAGGGATGGAGAGAAAGAAACAGTGCAAGAACCAGAGAGAAACGGAGAAGACGAGAACTGGGAAGCTCTGCAAGCATTCCACAGCTGAAGACCGGGATGGCAGTTTTCCTTAATTTTATATTTAAAGGTCGACCTCCGGTTTTACCTTCAAGAATATCAAGGAACCTGGATCTTCTAACTAGAGGAGAGTCTATCCAAGCATTGGCAGAGCAGAAATTTACAGGTGCCTGCCAGCCGTGTCCGCTCTGCTCTGCCGATGCTCGGGTTGAGTCTACGGCATTTTTTTTTAGATCTCCATGTAACAGATCTCCGTACCCTGACAGGGTCACATCTGCCAATGCTGCTTCCTTGCTGGACCCCGTGTTCCCCCGCATGACTCTCGTGTCTTCCTCCAGTCCATAGCTGCAGGCGGGTACACTTAGAAGAGCATTGCTAGCGTCCCCCAGAAATAAGCCGTGGCTGTAGATGTGAGATCTTTCAGGGTTAAAATGGAACAGCAAACAGAATATAGCTGCTACCCAAAACATGAGTCATGGCAGCATGTAGGGTCAGAATAGAAGTTTTTTTTTAAATGAGGGACAGACATATTTATACGGTCACACATGGGTCATTTACATACACAAAACCTCCCCTAAAAACTGCTGGGGGTCCCAGCCAGACCGAAACAGATAAATGGGACACATTTGCTTTTTGGAATGTGAAACCTAATTAGATTACGTAGAGACAGTGAAATCAAACATTATGTAACAATTCAAACGAGGCAGGACAACGGTAATCAGGATGATAAACAAGATACAGAAAGCAGATTTACAACCTATTCAAATTGAACCAGATAACACATTCCCGAGACAAGGGTATGCTGGAAATCTAATCCTTTCAACAGATGACAATAGCATTCTTGCATAATCCGATTACACAAACATTCTGCACACAAAGGAATCCTACACCATAGCAACATGCCTCCAGGTCTATGCACCCCAAGTCCAAAGTGACTTGCCCCACACTCCATTCTTGTATTTTCACAAAATTAAAAATAAATAAGAAGTTGACCTTAATTTAAATCACTAAAAAAAAGAAAATAAAAAGAGAAAATTGCTCAGCCCTAGCTGAAGAGATAAAATTAAAAAAATTCTCAAAAGTCAGCTCTACGACCTAAAATTTGCATTTTCCTTTTAAGTGTACCTAATCCCCTAAACAAACCAATTTACAGGCTATTTTCTCTCCGAGGAATCCTTCTCGCTCACTCCAGTAATGCATTGTAACAGCAGTAAGAGAAACCTGTAAAAGATTTCTGGGGTTCTGCTAGAAAATGACCACCGGCTGGTCGTACATTAACTGTCAAAACAAGAAAAAAAAAAGCTGCAGAGTGAGTAAATGAGTGGGTTTATTCCTCCTGAAGATTATTAACGCACTTATTATTGATAGCAGCTGCCGACGCGCTGCAGCCGCGGGATTTATGATTAGTAGGTAGAAAAGGCATAATAATGTTTGAAGGACACATCTGGACTTCCCTTGGAACGCTGAAGCTGCAATTACCAGCCTGATGAGCTCCAGATATACTTTTATCTCTACGCGTTGCACGCAGCTCTTACGGTTATTGGAGGGATTTATATGTATTGATAATTTCCCTGCGCTTTCTCCAAATCAGCTTTCTATGCTGCGCCGCCCGAGCCGACATTAAAAGGGACATTATTATCATTCAATTACAGTCGTGCGTTTCCGAGAGGACGTGTCAGACACTCCTTTCCCTAAACTGTAATGACATTATTTGTTGTGGATCCGATGGCGAGCCAAGGAAACTTCGTATCTCGAGAAGGGACGGCTGTTAATGCATGCAGAGAGACCGCGCGGCTGCCAGGAACCCCTTTCTCTTGGACGGCACGCGCAAAACCGCGTCTGCATCTATTTTGACATCTGTCCACCAATTCGATTCATTAGTCGGCTCCTCAGCGTGATAAACAATAATAGCACTTGACATCCTTATCAATTTATAATACGCAGGGAAACAATGTGACAACTAATAGACGGAGTATATATCAATGAGTGACATGTGTCACGCCGCTGCAGACTGTGTGTGTGTGGGGGGGGGGGGCGGTCACCTGTTTCCGTGAGAAGAAAAACAGAACTATAAAACAAATTTAAAAAAACCAAAACATCAGCACAGTAAATAAATCTTAAATTTTTTTAATTTAAAAATAATTTTTGGATTTAAGCGCCAGGGCTTTAACCCCTTCAGGACACCTAAGGATTATGTTCGCGTTTCTTTCGAGAGACACACACACACCTCCAAACTCTTTCAAGCGGGTGCAGGACTTTAGCCGTACAATTCTATTGATCTAAGATAAATCTGCAACTCTGTGATTTATTAATGAATTTGAAGCTACAGTAACAAATCAATGTTTCAGTTCCTCTGTATTTTTACCGTCTTGATAAAAGTTTGGAGGAACTGAAACGTCAGGGATTTGTAAATAAATTTGAAGTTTCAGTAACAAATCTCAGAGTAGCAGATTTATCGTGGATCATTTTATACAAATTTTTTTTACCTCAAATGGCGACGACAGTCCCTGTCCTTCACAGTCTGGCTAGAGGTCCAAGATTTGTGCCATTGCCCGGTGATGCAAGCACTAACCTTGTATCACCGTGTGTTGGAAAAATTAGCGTTGGTGTTCTTCTAAAGCCGTAGCACTTTCTCGAAATTAAGTATGGGACAATGTATGTCACAGCACAGGACCATCTGATATGCCACATGGTGAACCCCACAAACCAATTGAGTATTCAGGGACCATCAGCCATATCTTCCTGCACAAAAGGAGTTGAGAAGTGAGGGTGCAAATCAAAGGTTCAGCAGGAGTCAGGAGCTTTAAAGTCAGTTTGGGTTATTTCTGCATTTCTATTAATGCTCTTTGAGCCTATAGACATTCCAGTGACCACAGAATTGAGAAGACAATGAACAATAGACGAACAACTATATTCTGCAGGGACAGCAGGACAATTTGTTAGTAACCATCTTCCGTAAGATGAACAGGTGAGAAACTAGCTTCCGCGTGGCGAGGCAATACAATTGGCAGATGACTATCTTATGCAAGGAGAAGAATAATGGGAGAGTGTGACAGATCGCATTACCCCGGCAGGGTCACATCCGTAAATGCCGCTTCCTTGCAGGCGCTCCAGTGATCTCCCAAGCAGACTCTCTTGCCTCCCTCTAGTCCTCAGACGAAGCTTAAGGACCGGGACACTTAGAGAGCCTGCTAGCATCTCATTAATAAAATGAGGCTATATATATGTGGAGGTTTTCCGGGCCAGAATGGAACAGAACAGACTGAACACCTTTATTGAATATACACACAGTTCCAGAAAGGGCTAGAGACAAATCGAGAACTACACCCCGCGCCCCCCCCCCAGTGAACCAGACATGAAACTCTATGGTGTCATGTAATTGTAGGCTACGCAACAGAATGCCTGAATACATTACATAACAGAGTAGAAGTTACAAAAGTTGACAGTCAGTGACCACATGGTAATTATATAAACCACTGTAACAGTAATCAGATAGCGGGCAGTGTTTGCCTGACAAGGCAGATTGACAAAGACTATTCAAATATAGATATTGACACATTCCTGAGACAGGGTAGGCTGGGAGGCTAATCCTCGCAACATGTAACAGATACACATGTACCATACAACAGACAAATATGCAACAACGATGTTATTGTTCAACTCCAGATGGCAAGAAGATGATATAGAACATCAGGCCTGCCCCCTACAAATACACCTCCAGTACACCTCCAGGTCCAAAATGACTTGCGTCACAGTGAGCCTTTCCATGCCGCAGGGAGAGGCAATACAATGGGCAAACAACCATCTTCTGTAAGGAGAAGCAGGAGAAAGGGTGAGTGGCCATATGCATGGAGAAATGCAAAACAGATGAACACTAAATTTCTACTGAGAAAATCAGAACACTGGGTGAGTGGCTACTGCCATGGAGAGAGGGAGGTCAACAGGCACCTGACTGCAGGCATGTGGAGAGGCAAAACAATGGGCAAGTGACTGTAGGCATGTGGAGAGGCAAAACAATGGGCAAGTGACTGCAGGCATGGAGAGGGGAAAAACAATGGGCAAGTGACTGCAGGCATGGGGAGAGGCAAAACAATGGGCAAGTGACTGTAGGCATGGTGAGGGGAAAAACAATGGCTGGCAAAGAAATTACTATAAATCATGCGAAGGCCACACTTCCAATTTTTGGCCACAACCAGTGTAAAGCCAATGTAATTGGGCCGATATAGGCAGTTTCAGAATTATAAAAACATATTTAAGTAAATGATAGGGTTTATACAGCTGCTAAGCTGGAAATCACCAGATAATACATTCTCCGAGTTGGCACAGTACTAGATGTTTGGTAATTTAAATGTATAATACCAGGAGCTCCATGATCAGATGCAGACTATTAGCACCACTCATTCACAGCTACTGTAAGCAAAAAAAAGACAAAAAAAACACAATTGTAATCCCAAACTCAACAAAACAGACGGTCTTGTGAAATCAGAGACAATGGAGGTGAAAATTAAAAACAAAAAGAAACACAAAAACACCCCACTAAAAACAAATGCATAAAACATGAATATAGCAGTCCTGTATCACTGTCAGTTGCCAGTAAGAACACACACACACACACACACACACACACAAAGATGCAAATGAAGAACAAAGGAAAACACAAATGCAAATACTCAACAGGTTATGCAAAGAGACACAAATTGGCCAACGAATTTCTTCGTACGGTGTAATTCAGCGAATTGCCAGCAAAATACATTGCATTTTGGCAGCAGTGAAATTCCCCATACAGAAGTAATGGTTAATCTATTCAGAGAACGCCGAACCGCCGTGAAAAGTTGGCAAAATGCCTGGATTTTCAGTGCTTTCGTTAGGTTTAAAAAGGCAAATCCTGTAGGTTTTAAAGTAAAAAAAAAACGTGCTTTTATAAGATTTTTTTTATTCAACCGTTTATTCTTTTCATTTGCAGCAAAATGTCCTATTTGAGAATTTTATAGGCATTTTTTAGCTAAAATTTTGATTCAGATATTTTTTTTTTCTATAAATGGCAATTTTGTTTAATTCTGTAGCAGACCTTGTTATTCATAGGACCTTATTTTCGTGCATTATTTTCTTTTTAAAACGCCTTATAAAAAAACATTTTACCCCTGTTCGGTGGCTGGTTGGCTTTTTTTGGCAGATCGCCGGGTTGATAAGCCGCACTTCGGGGACCCTGCAGTGAATGCTGAATTCATCACAGGGTCAGCATATTGAGCTCACCAAAACTCTGCTGCTCTTCCCCGATGTATCCTTAAAATACTAGCCAGAGAATGCAAGGGACACACACACACACTAGGCAGAAGGGGCATCCGTTTTTTTTTTGTTTTTTTTTAAACCCAAAATTTATGTATTCCATTAAGGTGCCAAAACGTTGGCTTTTTAAGGATATAGATATATATAGAATATATCATGTTCTTGTCCTGAAGAAGGTCTCATGGACCAAAACGTTGATTTTATAAGCACATGGATTAATAAATTTTTGCAACTTTGGAAAACCCTGGAGTGCTGGCGAATCTTTGATCGATTCTACATCCCTGAGGCCACCGTTGAGCACCGGGTGCGTGGATTCAAGGGTTAACCGTGAGTGCAGACCACAACGATATATTTATTATATACACACCAGAAGCCTACCCCTCATTCAGAGACTAAACATTTTCTTCTCCTTGCTTAGAATACTGGGCAGCTAAGCCGCTTACCAGTATATAAAAAAAAGCAACAAAATAAAGAGCTTGCACTTGAGGGCTTGCCTCCTCATTTGCTGCTCCCAGGCAAAAGGCTACTCTCCAAGAGGGAACCACAGTACCTATAAAATGCAGGGCAGTCAGCTGTGAATTAACCCTATAGCACAGTGGTTCCCAACCGCGGTCCTCAAATACCTCTAACAGGCCAGGTTTTGAGGGTCACCTTGGAGGAAATGCAGACTGAATCCTGCAATCACTGAGCAGCAAATCATATCACCTGTGCTGTGCTTCACATATCCTGCAAACCTGACCTGTTGGGGGTTACTTGAGGACCGCGGTTGGGAACCACTGCTATAGGGGAAAAGGTCTTTCTCCAGCCGCCTGTTCCGGTCTACCACCCTACCCCTAAATCACACATATAGTCACTAATATATATATAAAACGCACACACAAATTATATAATATAAATATTATATAAATGATAATTGCTTTAACAGAACATTTATACGATGGATTCATTCATCGTGTGGTGCACAAACAAAGCATTTTCATGTAAAATGCAGCAAAAGTAATTAAAAGGTTTACAGCAACTAGACGGCACAGGAAACCAATGATAATTACACCGACACTCTGAAATTAGGTGTTACCAGGAAAAGCATCTGAATACAAATTACACAGTCCCCTGCAAGAGGTCATAATAAACCACAATGGCCGTGTTAAAGTGAATTATGGGACAAATATTCAATAAACAACATTGAAAAAATTTAATTGTTTGCTCTTGGTTGTGCTGTTGCAGATTGTTGGTAAAAGCAATAAAAGGGTAAGAAAATTACACATTAAAGAAACGACGCATTAAATAAAGTTTGGATAAAACGAGGTAGCTCCAATTCATTTATGTAAGAAATGAAATTTGTCTCCAGCGCTAATTAACATCTCTGCAAAAAATTACAGCTACGTGTCGGGGAGCAGTTTGTTATAACTGGATGCAAACGAAGGCGAAGAAGAGGTTTTGCTTCTATAAAGCCTTAAAAAGAAGTGTAGATATGGAGTCTTGGAATGAGTATAGAGCAACCTTAGTATGGAATAAAGCTCACTAAATGCCGATGAAAAACATGGGGCACGAAAGAACCAAAACTGGATCCATAAGAACTGGCATACATATTGGAGCAGTACATATTGATTATATGGGCCGAGCACGTGGAAAGTGAAGGACTGAGGCTGCGTCATTGAGTACCAGCAAATATACTCTATTACTAAATATCAATTACATTAGAATGATGGGGTAGGAGAATAGAGTAGGACCGAGATCAGGGTCATCTGTACCAGTATCCTCACAGGAAAGCCTAGTCAGTCACAGCAGCACCACAGTCCATGGAAAACCGTTGGCAGAAGTTCCACCTTACTCCATGAGATCTTAGTTGGCTATTGGGCATCCGTCATGACTCATTGATTAAACACGATGATCTCACCATTCAAGAAGATGACTAACTTTTGGCGCCAGGGATGAGGAGGACCTACTCTTGCTGGACAATTGAAGGCCCCTCGTCTGGTTCGCCAAAATGAAACTTATGACCCTAGTTTATTCATCAAACAGTATACGTCGAAACTAACTAGATCACATAATTGGAGTAACTTCGTTTGTCTTGTCTTTCATTTAGCTACTCTTACCATGCTTTACCTGCTCTACTAACCCCATTTGCTTCAAGAGCGCTCTCAAAAGATACCTTTGGCAGGCATTATTATTCTATCCAGACATCAAATTGGTCCAGCGTATGGCGACCAAGATATCCTCCATGCCATCTACCTTCCTCACTTTCCTATTGCTACGGAGCCAAGGCCCATATTCCTAGGTTCATAGTAACCTATAGCCAGCCATTGCTGGGGTGGCCACCCAACCCCTTCTACTAGAGTTTTTTTCTTTACTTTGATCTTTTTTGTGGAGTGGTCCTGTGTATTTAAGTATTGTATGTGATCCTGCGGATTTCAAACCTAGTCCACGATTGGTGGTCCTTTTATTTGTAAGCATTAAAGGTGAACTTTTATTCATTTTTCTCCAGGCACAGTACCTATTCATTATTTTACCTCCCCAGCCAGCAGAACAGGTTAAAGGAGATCATCCTAGCACCCACTACCATGTTTGTCACAATTCATTTTACAAGTGAATACTATAATCATAAAGGCAAGGTGGACAATGGAAGCAAAGGCCTCAAAAAAGACTTCAGTGTCACCTGAGGAGACAACCACTCCATGATCGATTATGTGACAGTTTCAGGTCATTGGAGGCAAGGAGATCACTGGTGAGGACCTCCATATTTGCGGGACAGTTGGATTATGCTTCGAGGAGATGCTCTCAACTTGCCACCCGATTCTCTGACAGCAATGCCTCCAATTTCATTATATTCCTGATGGAAAGGATCAATGCACATTTTAATGAAAGTGATAAATGGGCGGACTCTTAAGCTGAGCATTTGCTCATGCCATCCTTGTCTGCTTAAAACCCAGCCATTTGTCTGGCATATCCCCATTCACTTAGCATTGGATTGGTAAACCTCAACTTGGACAACCTTAGAACAACAGAGAAGACCACTTGCCAACACATGGACAGCAATGTCCCTCAAAGAACAAGTATTGTGGTTATTACCAGATGAAGGAGATATTTTCGGACAGTTGGAAAGGTTCAGAGGTTTACTGTTGGATGGAATGTTATTATTGCCCACCATTGACCCCCAATTTTAGGACCCATCCCAAATACAGAATAAAGCAGGTGGGGCAGGCTGCTCATTCATAGAGAGCTTAACAATTGTCACATAATGATAGAGAAAATACATCTCACTCAATATTTATTCAGAAAAACAACTGCAATCAGAGTTTGTGTGTAAATGGATTATATATGTATTTACTCTCCGGGGCATGCTTGTAAATGAGCGAAACCTGGATGTGTTCGTCGGCAAAACACTTCATAAATGAATGAATAAATCTAAATCTTGAGCTCCTTCCATGCAAAAGGGCTTTGCTTGTGATTGAAATGTGCTCCTTCAATCAGCAACATGGGGGTGATGTGTGATGAGCAATTCTGTGACTAAAAGTCAGAAAGAAGCAACTTCGTGAAAGGTCATTCTAAAGCACATGTGGTCCTGGGAATACCGTCGGTCCATTTTATGATTGCCAGCCTCGGGTGCAGGTGCATGATAAAATGATT
Source organism: Leptobrachium leishanense (assembly GCA_009667805.1). Lineage (NCBI taxonomy): Eukaryota > Metazoa > Chordata > Amphibia > Anura > Megophryidae > Leptobrachium > Leptobrachium leishanense. Next base: position 13,070,330 of record CM019072.1, on the reverse strand, counting down.
AACGAATATACAGCAAAACCAGTCGTGCAATGCATAACAATGCACAGGGCTAAACACTCTTGCTGGAATTTGTGGTCTTTCTCCCCCAATTCCTGAGGATCATCTTGGACATTCCAGGTTCTACCTGCCAAAAGCCGGAACAGACAAAGGACGAGGGAGCTTCTCCACACCTGCAGGGATCCGGTCTCCGGCTAAGCTGACCGGTCATGCGGCTATGCCTTGTTAAAGTGTGAAGATTAAGTACAAATCGATAGAAAAAAGAAGTTCAGGGACAGGCAGCGGTGAGCATCTTTTCTCATTGTGAAAAGAGGAACATTATTTTTTTAGAAAAGTGACAAGTCTGCAAAAAAAATCTATATTTTGTATCATATGATATAGAGTTCAGGGAAGGGAGACAGACCTGGATAATGGAGATACAATTGACCAAAACCCGTCTGTAGAGGATTTCAACAGAGCCCAAAAAATAAAATGTAAAAAAAATAAATCATATTTTGAAGGAATTTGGAGCATCCAATGCTGGAGGATTTTCCCACGATGCTCAGCAAGCTATCAGGCCAAGGTTACTCATCATCACTTCCGAAGCTCGAGGTCAGAATATAATAATAAATTTGGTGGATATAGGCCAGACGTCATCTGGTAAGGTAATAATCTACAGTCAAACCCCATAGCCAGGGAACATTTGGTGTGGGGGGGGGGGGAGCCAATAAAGAAATAATAATAAATTCTCAATCAAGCATGGTAAGACAAAGCTACATCTGGTTCCAGGAAAAAGGGAAATCAGAACAAATAGAGTAATTCTCACCTGAATTCCTCACTGTTTGGCAATACTAAGTGTTCTCCTCCCAAGAAACAGGAGATTACAAAGAGGGGGGAAAGGAGCCCTTTGCCACTGTAATCACATGTGCTGTCTTGGGTCTGAATCTCTAGCGAGGGTGGCTGTCAACTTGATTTATGCTGGTAGCAATTTAAAGGGAAGAGATCTCCCCAAAGATCTCCACGTCTTTCCAGACATCTATTCTCCGATTCTATTCGAGTGCTAGACACCTAAAAACCACAGTAAAAAAATACAGTACATGGGCTTCAGCTCTTTAGGAAAGTAAAGGCAGTTAAATTCTGCTCATCCCTAGAACATTTATATATTGGATGTCAATCCGTAGCCATAAATCTCCAGCATTTAATAAATGGGAGTGTTATAGCCCTAGCACAGTTATAAGCTCTATTACACCATTTAAAAAAAATGGCCGCTCTTTCAACTTTTTTCATAATTCAGCTTCAGCATTATTAAGTTTGTCCTCTGCCCCATCACTCCCGCTCACCTTCCAATCCTATTACCTCCTTCACCATCATCCCGCTCTTTCATCACTCTCTACGTCCATCTCCAACTGACCACCATCCCTCTCTACTACAGTCCAACTGACCACCATCCATCTATCCATCTCTACTACAGTCCAACTGACCACCATCCATCTATCCATCTCTACTACAGTCCAACTGACCACCATCTATCCATCTCTACTTCCATCCCCAACTGACCACCATCCATTTCTACTTCCATCCCCAACTGACCACCATCCATTTCTACTTCCATCCCCAACTGACCACCATCCATTTCTACTTCCATCCCCAACTGACCACCAACCCTCTCTACTTCCGTCCAACTGACCACCATCCCTTTCTACTTCCGTCCAACTGACCACCATCCCTTTCTACTTCCATCCCTAGCTAACCATCCCCCTCTACTTCAGTCCCGATCATCTTTCTCTCAGTCCATGTCCCCCCCTTCCTCCCTCTCACTTTCTGACCCGGTTACTTGCTCAACTTCCGCCAAAGCTTAAGGCTTGCCTTTTGTTCCCTTAACGTTACCTTTCCCGTGACGCATTGCAATTAGTCACATTTGTAAATTCATGTTGATCTCTAATAAAAACGCAATGTAAAAAAATAAATAAAACAGTAAATACAGATATTTCACTTTTATTTACTTTTTCTCTATTTTTTTAAACCCTCATGAAAAGGTAACAGTGAATGGCATCCTAATAATCGTTGATTTATGCATGAAAATACACGCGAGGATTACAGATAATCCCAGTAAAATCTGTTAATTAAATAATATTCTCAAATTAAAATGCAAAATTGAGCTGGGATCACGTCCTTTAAATCACCTCTAACATGATTGGCACATGGGAGGGGGCGACTACAGAGTCTGTAGTATATGAGACGCATAACGTCTGAAATCTAAAGGACATTCACAGCCACAATAATAATATTTACGAGAATGTGTTTTCAGGTCTCTTTCCTCTTCGAAGCCTTTGAAAGTCACCTTGAAACTCCACATCAGCTTCCTTTGTGTTTACCTTCATACTGCCATGGGAGATGTAAGGTCTCCTCGCATTCATTTGAGGGAGCATCATGGGAAACCTGGTCCATGACTCTTGCACATAAAAAATGATAAGCAACTTAACCGGCCAGAAACGTTTCAGAGGACGGATGTAATAAATCATTAAGTGGATAGAGGCCAATTACTGGTCAACCAATGGATGCCAGGGGAGCAGAAAGACTTTGCTAATGATGATAATAGCATTGTGTCTCTACAGAGCAGTCTGTAATGCCATCAATTAACAACAACTTGACTCTCCATGTCAGGACCCAAGACACCACCACTGGTGAACCTATGAAGGTGCTATGCACCCCAAGTGTATGTACAGTACCCCCAATTTGGCACAGCATGACATTACCATCACATTTGGCTGCTCTCCATTCATTAAGGTCTGATTGACAGAGCTACCTGTAGCATTTGAGGAGTCCTGGGCAAGAAAAATCATTGGGGCCCCTCGCCACACTTTCAATGCCGCACCTACTTACTCTCCACTTTTGTGCACACACACACACACACACGTGTGGCAGTCTCTGGCACTTATCACATGAGGGGGGGGGGGGGTCAGCAGTAGTGCAGAGCCCAGGGTGTGCGCCCTGCTCAACCTACACAAAGGGCAGGCCTGCTGATGGACATAAGAGCATGTTGGAGATGGAGGGCAAGGTGGTTGATGGGGACAAAAGGGAGAACTGACGACAACTACAGATACAAGTATTTATAAAGCCCCACAAATGCCTTAGCACTGTACAATGGGAGAAACAGTAACAAATATACATACACGGAACAGAGGGAGGGAGGACCCTGCTCCAGAGTTTACAATCTAAGAGGAGATGGATGACCCATTAGGTAAGGGTGAATAGTGTAAGTGAAGTGGCAGGTTGCAGGAGGGCTGAATGGAAAGAGGAGGAAATGACAGTGGGGAGACCATGGTGTGAGCCTGTAGGCTTCTCTAAAGTAATGAGTTTTCAGAGACTTCTTGAAGGACTGGAAAGACGGGGAGAGTCTGATGTTGCAGGGGAGGGAGTTCCATAGAAAGGGGGCAGCTCGGGATAAGTCCTGAAGGCGTGAGTTGGGGGTTCGGGAACGCGGAGCTGATAACATCAGATCTTTGGCTGAGCGACGTGGTCGGGATGGGATGTACCGGTCAATAAGGGAGGAGATGTAGGCAGGGACGCGGTTATGGAGAGCTTTGTTAAGTGAGCACCAGTATTTTGAAATTGATTCTAAAAGGAAACCGGAGCCAGTGTAGAGATTGACAGAGGGATAAGGTGTGAGAGGAGGGGAGAGGTGTGAGAGATGCGAGAGGTGAGGTGTATGCGGCTGGCACAGGCGTTCATTACATTGCACTTCAGGACCAAGACACCACAAATGTTAATGCAGGGCCCCATTTGGCACGGTGTGACAGATTTAGATACTATCATCACATCTGGTTCTGGTTTATTTTCAAGGTCACAGTAATGATACTAGTAAACTCTCCCCCAACAGCAATAAGAGAAAGACAATAGAGTTGGAAATGGACGGTCAGAAGGGGGTGATGGGGATAGAGAGAACCAATGACATTCCAAGTCCGACACCAAGACACCAATGGTCGATCTATGGCGGTGCAGACACACGCTATGCACCTCAAATGCTGTACCCCTATTTTGGCACGGCATGACACATTAGCAACAGCAATGCTTTGGCTGAACACCCAGCCTTTCTCAAGATCGACATTCAGTTGAAAAGTCGTCATTGTAAATAAAATGCATCTTTGCTTCTGGGGTGTTGGGTCCTGGCTTGCGATTTTGTTTACATAGGGGTGGCTTCCCTGGGCACCCAATTTTGACTGACACGCTGTAGCACCGTTGCATCATATCTGAGTGCCGTCATTCCCTTAGATATTAGCGTCACATTTGGCTGCTGAGTCTGCCACAACAGTCACAGATAGTAAGAGCCACATGAAAACAGACGAACAAGCAGCACCGACTGGAAAGACATTAAAAACTTCTTTATATATGGCCAAACAAATGGTGTAAACCTCATATCATGAGCCCCTTCCAAGTCTAGGATCTCCATGATAGGAAGGTCACAGCCAATATGGTATCAGAGGCCATCCTGGCACATTTCAAGAAAGAGCCTGGAGGCCTAAAACAATGAGGTCTTGGTGGGTTCACTAGCACTTCAGGCCAACACAAGTCATCCATGGTGGGTTTCAGAAAGTCCTTGTATAACGAGTCTAACCTCGGTCGATCCCTTCAGACTAAAAGCTTACAGGTGAATTTCTCAGAGCCAACAGTGTCCGTTAGCTTCTATGGCTCAGACAAAGCCTTTATTATGCACTTATTTTTTTTCTTAACAAGAGACGAAGTCAGGAAAAAGCTTGCGATCTATTGAGATAGCCATTCTATATCATTCAGATATCTCCTGGGGGGGGGGGGACATAACCAAAATAACCACAAGCAGGTGGAACTAAATCACAGTACAAGACAAGGGTTTGACACCAGAAATACATGAAATCATAAAAATAGCAAAGGCCCAAGAATCCAGATCTCATAAAACTCAAACTACACGAGAACCTATTAGAAAACACAGAAACAAGACGAGACTCCAGGAAAGAGAGCCACAGAAGAGCAGGGAGCCCTGGAACGTCAAGGTGTACTTCGACTTCGCTAGCACGTGTCATTCCTGCACTAATTTTTGTGTAAATGTACAGAGGGAAAAAAAAAACAAGGTGAATGTGCAAATTGCATCATTTAACACGCACTGCTTGTGTGATGTCATCTGCTAGAACAAACCTACTGGAAAGTTGCTAATATAACGATAATTACGATAAGGTGGTATCTACAACATCAAGAGATGTGAGGATCCAAGGGTTTACATCGCAACCGAGACAATAAAAGACAAGCAACAAGAACCAACAAAGTGAAATGCGTGGGCCACAAAATGAAAGGAAAACAAATAAGAGATACATAAACACAAACAAAAAAGCCAGAACAGCCGCCAGTGTGATCGCAGAAGAAAAATGAAACAATGTAGTAAACACTGCAAAACTGAAAAGGAGTTTTACATCTGGAAGAACACAGACCGAAATCAAAAGGGACCGTTGGGGAGGAACATAAGCTTCCATTAAAAAAAGGCCATTACTAATCGGAAATAATGTAATTTCTGTGCTTTTGCTCCATTTAATGACAGTTTTTGGAGTCTTCTTAATAACGTCCAAATTGGTTTCTTTAGATTTCGATGCGACAGGCTGCGGATTGTGCCTACGTTTCCTGATCGGAAAGTCAGACGACGTGCGTATTCCCGGGGCGCCGATGTGAAATCAGCAGCAGTATACAGAAACCTGTTGTGATTTTGCGCAGACCCACACCTAGGCATTTGAAAGGACCAGGGTTTCCCTTGTTGGAGATGCTATCACAGGGGAGCGCACACATACACAGATTGATAATGTGCAGTGGGCACACAGATGTCAGCATCACCTCGGATCGCCATGTCAAGGAAGCCGCTGGTAGAAGTGCTGGAGTTTTATCGGTGGGATTAGCAGGTGATTTAGTATTTCCTTGAATAACATCCGGCTCCTTTTATTATCTTTTAATTTGTAATACACTGCCTGGTGCATTTGGTTAAAGATTTAAGCGTTCCAAGCCCAGGAGGAGAATATGGTGTGACGACTCGTACATTTTTCACATCGGGAATAAACCTGACAGCGTAGGTGACCTTTATTCAGGATGCTTTGATAAATGGCCGCCCTGTGCAGCCACCAGAGCCAGCAGCACATGCGGCTTATTTTTTTTTTATATTTGCCAGAGGATGAATCCTGGTACTTTGTGATCTGCCGCAATCAGACCTTTGTAAGTACAGGGACAGGGGAATTACACGTTGTACCAGATTCAAGCCGATATGCACGAAGATAAAAAAAGCGTATAAATTTTGTTTGTTTATTAAATCACACTTTTCAGAGCACAGAAAGACCTAGAGCAGTGGTGGCAAACCTTGGCTTCCAGGTTTGGGAGTCCCTGAGCTGAAAAGGAAGAGCGGTGTGCGACAAAAATCAACAAAAATATTAAAATGATCGGGCACTGGCCGTCAGCAGCATCTGCCATACTATTGAAAAATAACGTGTGTTTTTTTTACCTCTTGCCTTTCAAATAGAAAATATTGTGTTCTTAAAGGGATACTCTGAGAAATACTGGCTCCAGGACAGAAGAACAAGCTACCTTGGAAAAGCTGAGACTTGTGAGGCGTAAATTAATGCCTTCTATACAAAGTATTGGAGATGTTAATTTACAGTAAGGAGGCACAGGGACACGCAATGCTTGAGGAGCAAGCCCAGCTTACACCAAGAGTGGCAAAGCGATTCCCAGCGATTAGATAACTTCAATTGTTATACAGAACGTCTTATTGCCAAAATTGGAATAGGGCCCTGGGGTGGTTAAATGTAATGGGGTGAGGGTGCAGGCGAGATGGTAGGGGCCCAGGTTTGGGAGGACAGGAGGCAGATCGAAGTGCGCTACCAGAGGGAAAATTCAAAAGGCGTAGTCAGACAAATCTGGGTCAGTTCTGGCGGCACATGTTCAGGAGTGTAAGAAACAAGGCAAGGGTTCGGTACACCGAGAGGGAGCGCTTCTTGGCTATCATCTTCCTACGTGAAGTCCTGTGCCAACACAGAGCAAGGGGAAAGAGTTGGTTTAAATACATCACAGGTGAGGTGGATACATCTTGCTGGGTTGAACCTCTCACTTGCCCTAAGAACGCACCCAAATCCCTAGAGCACTCCAACCAATAAGCTCTCCTGTCCCCCAACCGCTCACCCATCATGGACTTCCCTCTGGCCCGGACGCCATCTTGGTTGCGCGCCCAAAGCTTTGGAAATCCGTGGTCCGAGTGCGGCCGGATGTCATGAGGCAGAACCATCTCTCCATATTGGTCCAGACGTTGGACGGTGACTCACGAGAAGGTGCATCCTGGTCCCAGGCCTGGGAGATCCTGGATGAGACCACTAAACCAGAGGAATGGCTGGCTCTGGACCCGGATGGTACGGCAACCCCGTGGTGTGGCACAACATTAAAACTTCCCTTGAAAACAACTAGAAGGACCCTTTAATAGGGCTGGGTGATATTTTTCTAAACTTTCATGATTAAATAGACTTAGTGTTTACTTTATCGAGAATAAACAAACATGTTGGCTCGGCTCTGCCGATAAATGACAAACCTTTAGTCTGTGTAAGAGGAAATTCAGATTCCTCGAGTTTCGCAAGAGTAAAAACAGAGTCGACCTAAACCTCAATTTATTCATGAAAAATAAAAAAGTTGTGTCACTCAGTAATGAAAATCATTATTTCCCAAAAAACTGAGAATATTTTACATTTAATTCTACCAGGTTTGATACTTGGGCATCAGCCTCCCCTCTTATTATCTGTTATAAAGCAAACGTGCCGACATATTTTAATAAATGCTATGCTAGCACGGGCTGCTCAGCACATCAAACTCTGCACTGCTGTCTGCCGTGTCCTTTATTTTGCATATAACGCACAGATCGGCACCTCGAGTGGTTACCGTCACTTTCCCACCTGCCGACACAACCAGAGGAGATCTCTAAAGAAACACAATGTTGGGCTCAATTCTTTATTGAAAGAGGAAAAAAGTTTTCCTTTCTGAACTTTAAGAAGAAAAGAAATCAATGAGGCAATTTAGGATTAGATTTACCTTAGGGGGTTTAGAGCTTTCTAAAAGGTAAATTAAAAGAAAGCTGCACAGTGCAAATCGACTTCAAGAGAACCCGATTTATAACGAACAAAGATTAACGAGTAACAAATACAGCGAACGGCCAAGGTCTGTTTACAAAAAATAATCTTAAAAATGACATACGGTATTTCTGTCACGTGGTACAGCGGCTTGCCTACACTCCAGATGTGACAGTTTTATACAATGTGACACTCAAAACCCATCTCTTCAGATTAGCGCATCACATCACTGACGCAACTCATCCCTCTGCTCACCTACTCTCACAGGATTGAAGCTGCTTCTATGGCCCCACCATTCCCGAACCGCTGGCACTAATGATCCTGGCCTAACATCCAGTAAAACGCCCTTGGTCTTCCTCAACCCCAATCCCACTAGATTGTAAAATCCTATGAGAAGGGCCCTCTACACCTCTTGTTTCCATCCTATGTCCGTTTATCTGTATCGCGTTCCCTTTGGTTATTGTAATGCGCTGCGGTAACTGTTGGTGCTATATAAAATGATGATAATAATAGATCAGACCTTTACGGTGTTATTTTTTTATTTGGACAGGCAGATAAATAGAATTGCAAAAAAAACAACACATTCAACGGTTTGGCACAGTGTTCTCAAAGGGACGCACTAGGCAATGGCACAATTCAATGCAAATTTATTGGCAAGGGCTTGAGGATTAAGGCTAGGGTCAGACTAACGCATTTTTCACGTTGTCCGTGAAAATGTGCGTTCGAAGAATGGACGTATTTTTTCACGGAATACGCAATAGCGGTCATACTATGCGCAGTTTCATCCGTGATTTTGTACGGATCATCAATAAAACACTTCTTGCATCTGGACGTTATGTTGGCCGGACATTAGCAGCGTCTGATGTCTCCAATTCACGCACACACGCCTCTAGCGGACGCAGCGCACTCTGTACGTCAGTACTAGTGGTTTAACGTTCTCGAAAAAATGCGTTCATTTTCCACTTGCGTTGCGCAGCCGGACTTTTGTGCGACCGTACTTCGTATATTGGCCGTCATTGCCCGGCATCTGCTGCTAGTGCGGCCGTGATTAAGTGCGCCAGAACGCGCGTTCGCACTGCCTCAGTCTGACCCTAGCCTTATCCCTCGGAGTCTGGAGATAAGCTACGCCCAGGAAGCTCAGATCACTCGAGCGCTGATGTGATTTCCTGTAAAAGGTCAGGAATGAACAACTGTTCATTCTGCCTCTAGCCAATGGCTCCCAATGCACTTTTAGGCTGGGTGCCCACGAGCGCATTCAGAGTGGAAGGAACGTCCGTGAGAGTGGACGTTCCTTCCACTCGACGCCCACCTCCCACACCCCCTCAGCACTGCAAAGCGTGTGTCCGGCCCCGTCGCAGCATCACATGGCTGCGACGGTAAGCGCGTGCGCACTAGGTGCGCTCGTGTGCACCCGGCCTATATCCTAGAGTGATGGCAAACCTGGACACCCCAGATGTTTCAGTACTACATCCCACATGATTCTTAGTAATACATAAGGCTAGCTGAGCATCATGGGACATTTAGTTCAGAAACATGTAGGGTGCCAAGCATCACCATCACTTCCTTCAAATATCTCGATACTCTGTTAATGTACCATTCTGGTAATTGCCAGACCGGAGAATAATAGGGCTACAGTGCACGGATCACAAACACGGCGAAACATAAATTTTCAGTTTCTTATCCGGTTACTACGACTGCCAGATGATACACGTGTACCTGTGCAATGCTCATAGCCAAACATATGGTGACTCCTTTGGATTCTGCAAGTACTGCACTCGAAAGGCTCCTGTGTGATTGCCTGGCCTGCATCCCAAGAGCTCCCACCCCAAAACAGAGGAGAATGTAAGCCTGTGTTAAGTGCGTTTTACATGCCATACAGTTGCTAGCACAGCATACGGGTTCATTTCAATAACGGACCTGATGTAGGCTTGTCACAGACAAAAAAAACACCAGGTGCCAATGTGCCACCCAATGCTGCGACTCCAAGAAGTTAACTCTTTCTGGTGACCCACATCAAGACATCACAAACCTGAAAGCAGAAGTTGTGTATGTGGTGAGGGGTTGCGGTGTCACTGAGAACCGACAGGTGTAAACTCGTTCTCCTCGTCAACTACGGGTGTGCAAGCAATTCACTGGTGACAAGGTCGCTCCGAAGTGGCCCACGCGCTGCGAGGCAGCTGAAGCGTTTAACATTCAGAATATCTAGCGTTAGGAACGCTGTCGGTGGAAATTAAGCCGTCATCTGAACGATAAACAGCCATATTGATATTCATGGAAGAAGAAGCAGCAATCTGCTTACTGGGCTACAGAACGACTGGTTATACACATTAGACGGACAATTAAAATCATTTTTTTCTCTCTTGATGTCCCTCATTAATAGTAAAACCCCAGTGACATCATTTCCCAGCAGGAAATGCTTTTTAGGACAGGACACAGCATGCTGCAGTCCTCACAGTCTTTGTTTCAGGGGGATGAAAATACAAGCAGGTGTACATCTCTGTATGAAATCCCTGTCCACTGGGCAGTATGACTACATTTCTGCTACTCTTTCCTTTTTCACACCTACGAGTGTCATTATGTATTCAGTGATCATTCGCAAGCATGAAATGTCAAGCTTGGGCCATGATCTCTAACCAGAGTGACAGGAGTCTGCCGGGACTTCTCCAGCAACGGCAACACATTATCAGTATACGTTTCTGGTGGCAGTAGAGGTTACAGAAGACAAAACATTAGGATGATTCATTTACAGAGACAAAACCGAATCGGGGAATGTCAAGAAATGGGTGCAGAGGCACCAAGGAAATGGGGTGTAATGACAGAATCATGTGGAAGACACTTATATGCCAAACTCGTCCCATGGGAGCTTTGCAGCTCCACCAGACCTCATTAGGAAAGGGGAAGATACAAGAACAAATTGAGGCGTGTGTGTTTGTAACAAGAAATCTATCCTGTATCAGCTTCAAACAATATACAGCCAAGTGCAATCAATATGGCAATATGTCACAAAAAAACCAACTCGTGAACTGCACGGATATGCTCACCTTGGACCTACCTTTTGCTGTAGACTCTCCAAAGCGGTTTTTCCTGCAAAGTAATAGGTTTGCTAGCAGGCACTTACCATCAAGTTTATTTCAAACATGTGATGTGTGCAGTTAATACTAAAAATAGCAACTTTTACATAAAGATTGCTGACCGGAGATTGTTCGAGTAAAATAATGTAAATCTGTGTATTTTTAACTTTTAGTTTTAATTTACAGTAATATCACTGAGATAAAAAGGTTTTAACCTCTAGTTGGGTCCCTTATCTCACACAGGGTCTGTATTATCAGCATACAGGCAGAAATGGCCTTTGTGTCAGTAAATGTGATGCAGACAGATAATAAAATGGTGAGATCTCCTGCTTATGGGGATTTGTAGTGATCATAATGAGATTATTAGCAATGCAATATCTGTATGTGCCGCATAATGCCTGTGTATGGCAATGACAGCAACACCTTGTATCTGTATGTGCCGCATAATGCCTGTGTATGGCAATGACAGCAACACCGTGTATCTGTATGTGCTGCATAATGCCTGTGTATGGCAATTACAGCAACACCTTGTATCTGTATGTGCTGCATAATGCCTGTGTATGGCAATTACAGCGACGCCTTGTATCTGTATGTGCCGCATAATGCCTGTGTGTGGCAATTACAGCAACACCTTGTATCTGTATGTGTTGCATAATGCCTGTGTATGGCAATTACAGCAACACCTTGAATCTGTATGTGTTGCATAATGCCTGTGTGTGGCAATTACAGCAACACCGTGTATCTGTATGTGCTGCATAATGCCTGTGTATGGCAATTACAGCAACACCTTGTATCTGTATGTGCTGCATAATGCCTGTGTATGGCAATTACAGCGACGCCTTGTATCTGTATGTGCCGCATAATGCCTGTGTGTGGCAATTACAGCAACACCTTGTATCTGTAGGTGTTGCATAATGCCTGTGTATGGCAATTACAGCAACACCTTGAATCTGTATGTGTTGCATAATGCCTGTGTGTGGCAATTACAGCAACACCTTGTATCTGTATGTGCCACATAATGCCTGTGTATGGCAATTACAGCAACACCTTGTATCTGTAGGTGCTGCATAATGCCTGTGTATGGCAATTACAGCAACACCTTGTATCTGTATGTGCTGCATAATGCCTGTGTATGGCAATTACAGCAACACCTTGTATCTGTAGGTGCTGCATAATGCCTGTGTATGGCAATTACAGCAACACCTTGTATCTGTAGGTGCTGCATAATGCCTGTGTATGGCAATTACAGCAACACCTTGTATCTGTATGTGCTGCATAATGCCTGCGTATGGCAATTACAGCAACACCTTGTATCTGTAGGTGCTGCATAATGCCTGTGTATGGCAATTACAGCAACACCTTGTATCTGTAGGTGCTGCATAATGCCTGTGTATGGCAATTACAGCAACACCTTGTATCTGTACTGTACAGGGATTTGCACTCCTTATAACCCCCTGAATCTTATCCCTGTACAGCAATGAGTGACCCCACAGCTCTCCCTATATTCTGCCAAATTCCTGGTTGCTGAAATGAAGCAGCAAGGTTTGTTGAGCTTTTTGTTACAATGAGGGTTGAGACTGCCCCTTGTAACTTCTTCACAGTAATAAAGGGGGACAGAAGGGAGAGCTCACATAATTTCATGTCTCTCCAGGGTGCATACACTAGAAAATCTTGTGGAAGAAACTTGAAACAGATGCAAACACCCTGTCTAATACACCTAGAAACATGAAATCGACTAAGTGACAGCAATATATTTTAGAACTACACTGCCAATGACACTCAGCAACCTTTTAGCATGACTTTGAAGCCTCAAAATATCGGGGCTGCTGCTGTTGGTGAAGCCAGGTTTAAACCATCTAGAAACATGGCAAAGTAATAATAGAGTCATCAACTAAAAGTCACACCAATGTGCAGCACTCACCGTGAAACATAGTAAATCTTTATCGGAGAACATGGGGTAGCGTCATCACTATGTTTTCCACGGTGCTCAGTCAAGGCTTTAAGGCAACTGAGAATTGGGGGATTGCAGTTCAAGAGTGTGCCCAGGTTAACGAAAAACTGGTCTGGAACATCTGGAGCCACCGTAGTTTGCTGCTGTTGGGATGTAGATATCTCACATAAGAGATGACACAGTCATGCACAGCAAACCATCTCTGATTGCAGCAACATCTGCAAACAGTAGCGCTCTTAGTCTTTCATTAAAGACGCCTTGGAAGGATCACCAACGCAAGGACAGACTGTGCAATGCATGACTTTGCCTTTTGCGTATCATTTTGGAATAATATTCTGCAGATAGCAAGATGAGTATGTTGGGCTCAATGCAGGTAGATTGTGCAATTACACCACCTACCCCGGACATTGCATCAGAGAGGCTCCCGCCGCAGCATTATCATTCCCATCAGAAGCCGGCTTATTCCCGTTTCCTGGAAAGACAAACAAACTTGTTAGGCCGATTATTTGATTCATCGGATTAAAAATATATATATATACAAATCCAGAGGTCCAGCACACAGGCTATGGCTCTGGAGAAGTCCCGTGCCGTGGTGCTGTACAAATCCCAGTGAAATACGTATAGATGAAGCAAGTGGGAGCACTCACAGATTTGTATAAAACAAAAGAAAATTTATTGGGTATGCATTAAAAAAGTTCCGACGTTTCGGCTCACTAACAAGCCTTAATCATGGATAAAGTTTATCCATGATTAAGGCTGGTTAGTGAGCCAAAACGTCGGAACTTTTTTTAATGCATACCCAATAAATTTTCTTTTGTTTTATACAAGTCCGTGAGTGCTCCCACTTGCTATATATATATATATATATATATATATAATATATATATATATATGTGAACCCTTTGGGATTACGTGGAGTTTTGCATGAATTGGTCATTAAATGTGCTCTGATCTTCATCTAAGTCACAACAATTTGAAAAACACAGTCTGCTTAAAATAATTCAACACAAACATTATATGTTTTCATGTTTTTATTGAACAGAACATGTAAACATTCACAGTGCAGGGTGGAGAAAGTATGTGAACCCCTAGCCTAATGACTTCTCCAAGAGCTAATTGGAGCCAGGAGTGAGCCAACCTTGAGTCCAATCAGTGTGATATTATCGGATGTGTTGCTGAAAGCTGTCCTGCCCTTTAAAAACACACACCAGTTTTGGGTTTACTGGTTTCAAGAAGCACTGCCTGATGTGAACCATGCCTCGCAGAAAAGAGCTCTCAGAAGACCTATGATCAAGAATTGTTGACTTGCATGAAGCTGGAAAGGGTTACAAAAGTATCTCCAAAAGCCTTGATGTTCATGTGTCCACAGTAAGCAGACTGTCTACAAATGGAGAAAGTTCAGCACTGTTGCTACTCTCCCTAGGCGTGGTCGTCCTGTAAAGATGACTGCAAGAGCACAGCGCAGAATGCTTAATGAGGTAAAGAAGAATCCTAGAGTGTCAGCTAAAGACTTCTAGAAATCTCTGGCACATGCAAACATTTTTGTTGACACATCTACAATAAGGAAAACATTAAACAAGAATGGAGTACATGGGAGGACACCACGGAGGAAGCCATTGCTTTCCAGTAAGAATATTGCAGCACGTTTGAAGTTTGCAAATGAGCACCTGGATGTTCCACAGCATTACTGGCAAAATATTATGTGGACAGATGAAACCAAAATTGAGTTGTTTGGAAAAAACAAACAACACTTTGTGTGGAGAAAAAAAAGGCACAGCACACTAACATCAAAACATCATCCCCACTGTAAAACATGGTGGAGGGAGCATCATGGCTTGGGGCTGCTTTGCTGCCTCAGGGCCTGGACGGATAGTTGTCATTGATGGAAAAATGAATTCCAGAGTTTATCAAGACATTTTGCAGGAAAACGTAAGACCATCTGTCTGCCAACTAAAGCTCTGCAGAGGATGGGTGATGCAACAGGACAATGACCCAAAGCATACAAGTAATTTAACAAAAGAATGGCTTCAACAAAACAAAATACGCCTTCTAGAGTGGCCCAGTCAGAGTCCTGACCTCATCCCGATTGAAATGCTGTGGCATGACCTTAAGAGAGCGATTCACACCAGACATCCCAAGAATACTGCTACACTGAAACAGTTTTGTAAAGAGGAGTGGTCCAAAATTACTCGAGATCGTTGTGCAGGTCTGATCTGCAACTACAGGAAACGTTTGGTTGAGGTTATTGATGCCAAAGGAGGGTCAACCATTTATTAAGTCCAAAGGTTCACATACTTTTTCCACCCTGCACTGTGAATGTTTACATGTTCTGTTCTATAAAAACATGAAAACATATGTTTGTGTTGTATTATTTTAAGCAGACTGTGTTTTTCAAATTGTTGTGACTTAGATGAAGATCAGAGCACATTTTATGACCAATTCATGCAAAACTCCATGTAATCCCAAAGGGTTCACATACTTTTTCTTGCCACTGTATATATTGTTAAGAGGAACAATGTAAAAATTATCCCTTTTTTTTTACGCATTTTGCATAAGGAGCATAACCGTCATACGTAAATAGCATACGTTGAGCACTGTTCACACACACGGGGTACATAAGCACCTGCTCAACGTGATGGATTGATGCTGTGTACGCAGTGCAAGCTCATGACTGCTTTCTCTACGAACGCTGCTATGAGCGCTCCGATAGACATGATGTCAACACGCAAAGCGTGGAGAGACGGGGAGCACTGGACACTGCCCGACCCACTTTAATAAACTAAATAAGTCAGGGTGCGTAGAGTGTCTTTACGGGTGATGGGAGGGAGTGAGTTTGGGCAAAGGACCAGACCAGATTGTGAGAGGCAGTGTGATTGGGAGAGTTTGGGGGAAGGGAACCGACCAAAAGGAGGGGTGGCAGCTACAGATCAGAGAGAGTGTGGCAAGGAGGGTGGGGTGGTGGCACAGGACTACAGTTCCAAGTAAGGATAAAACACCGGTGGCACAGCTCCTCCACCCAGTGGCAGCACCAGTCTGTGCTATAGTTCTGCTACTGCTGTAAACTAAATAAAAAGAAACTGGTTATCTCGGACATAACCCGACACACGAAATCATACAGAGTAAAGCAGTGGCACATCTTCTCCAGTCAGCTCTGAATACGAGTCGGGAGGTTATTAATGTTTAACTCCGCCCGACTCTAGTCAGCCTGTGCAACACACACTGTTTAAGTGAGAATAGTTGTTAACTATTGTCATTATTGGTTAGTTGTCGATCAAACGGTCATCGTTTCAGCCCTATACTTGAAGTATTCCGCATGCTTCATTAACATCATGATCATATATCTCAAAACTAAAACCCAAACACCACCAGGAGAAATTTCACTCAGCAACCACTCCTGCCAGACATCAGGGGCTCTATTACATTCTCCGTGCAAAAATGTGTGCGTGCACAAAAACGCATTAACGCAAGGGGCAAAACCCTTCGCACTGAATGTCGTATTACGACGTTCGCGCATATGATGCTCGTTAACGTCTAATGCGAGTGACCCTGCACGAACGCAAGTTTGTGCGCGCATGCCATACTTAACATTGTGAGCGCAAATGTGTTCCTGCGCTGGTATGCGGATGGTATTATAATCGAAGCGCAAATTATTACGAAAGACGTTTGCGCGCATAATTTTAACGTTTTTGAAAAGCTGGTGGTAACTGCAAATCTGAACGTTCTGGCCGAAACGGAAAACACCAGCACGAAAATAAAAATACGGCACAGTATAGTTACCACGTACCCAAACAATAAAATTGAGAAATTGTGCGTGTTTTTATTATTGCTGCAGCATATATACTCAGATTGATTTTGGTTGGCGCAAAAACTGAACGGGAGACAATTGTGGTTCTTAATTCTGTTTGCCCACCGATTTCTGCGCGCAACGTTAATGCGTGCGCGTTTTTGCGCGTCTTTTTCACGTGCGATATTTTTTGACAGATTGAAAAATGCACTTGGATCGTAATAACTGCGTTAATTTACACGCGTTAACGTTTAACGCTGCGCGCAAAAAAACTTGTGCGTGCGGAGTATGTAATAGAGCCCACGATTTGTGAAATGCCAGCGTTCGTCAGTGCTGCAATACCAGATATTTTTGCAGGTATTTGCAACATCGGAAGACTTTGACGCTTCCTGAATAACAACTCTAGTTTTTTTAAAAGGTCAGTAGTGAAAGAATAAAAAAAAAAAAAAGATACAAAATTTCTACACTTTACTAGTGTGCCCTGCTAATTTTAACGCAGACTTTAACCGGAAAAGTTCACATTTAAAAAGAGGTAACTCGAGTTCAGAAAATCAAATTAGCATATACATACATACTAGGGCAGAAACTAACGATTATTCTCATAATCGATTAGTTGGCCGATTATTTTTTCAATTAAATCGATTCATCGAATAAAAAAGTATACTTAAAAAAAAAAAAGGAACATTATGTAAAAAAAAAAAACTCCTGCTTCCCCTTTTTTGCATAAACAATTTGAGTAGTGTACATAATTTACATACGTATATACGTAAATTGCATACTTTCACACAAGAGGTGCACGACCACTTGGTGACAGCAATGGATTGGTGCTACGTGCGGGGCTTAAGTCCATGTCTGCTTTCTCCCCAAACGAACGCGGCTACGAGAGCTCAGATAGACATGATGAGGTCAGTATGAAAGTGGGGTGAGAAGAGGGCACTCCTCGCAGCCTGCCCACTTTAGTATAGTGGTCAGGGTGCATAGTGTCCCTTTAAAATAATTTCATGAACAAGCTGAGCGGGAGAGGGTCTGTAGGTGGAAGGAAGCGAGTTTGGGCAAGGGACTTGACCCTAGTGTAAGAGGGAGTGGGTTTGGGCAAAAGACCGGGCCCGAGTGTGGGACATCGTTTGTGGTAAGGAACCGGACCAAAAAGTGGAGGTAGGAAGGGTGGGGTAGTAGTGACACAGGACTCCAGCTTCAAGTAGGAATAAACCACCAGCGGTACAGCGCCCATACCCAGTGGCAGTATCCCAGGTTTTGGTGTTCTAGCGCTGCTACAGTTGTAAACTGAATAAAACCAAACTGGTTATGTCTGACATAACCCTAGAACTAAATCATATGGAGTAAAGCAGCGGCGCGTCTTCTCCAACCAGCTCTGAAGCAGAGTCTGAGGTTATAACATTTAAGGCAGTCTGACAGTGTGTGCTGTACACAAATCGATCAATCGACACCGATTAATCGATAAGGAGAATAGTTGACAACTATTTTCATTGTCGATTAATCAATTAGTTGTTTCAGCCCTAATACATACACTTTTTTTTTTTTTTTTTTTAATTATTTTCACAACACAGCTCTCTAGTGGAAAAGCACATGAAATGCATTTTATGCAAATGCACTTACATTTCCCAGGAATTTCCTCTCCATCATGGGCCCAGACACTAATTCAGGAAAGAAGCATCAATACGTTCAGAGAGGAAGACTTCTGGGAACAAATAGATTTCAAGTGGAGTCCTATGAAAAACAAGCAAATGTGGAGAAAAAAAAGGAAATTATTTCACGTTCAAGACTACCAGAATTAATAAATCAAATAAAGAGGTGTAGATATGTAAAGGGACCTCATCGGAAAGAGCAGAATAAAAGCTTTCCTTTTTCTACTCACACCCAAACATTAACAGCGTAATCTTTCCATTAAAAGGCTGAATAGAAAACCAAAAGGTCAGACTTATTTTCCAGAGTCTATGAATGTACATAAAGCTTGTACACACATTCTTCTGATTATGATGTTTTTCAAAGCAAATAGCAAGAGGAAAATACATAAGCACACAGAGACTGACATTTAAACACAAAGAGATACACACATTATGTAAATAAAAAATATACACAATGTAAAGGAGTGATGCGAGTGAGGGTGCACATATATACATATGTAAATATTTATAAACACTACCCCTATGTAAATAAATAATATATTACCCTGAACGCAAAAAAGTGGGACATTGGGGACTTAATTTGCATGTCTTACCCAGAGTTTCTTGCTGCATATGAAGAATGTAGCACATGAGCTCTGAGTGCAAAGCAATTCTCTGAATCGCTGAGATGTGTAACGGTCTTCTCCAAAATTTATATATATTATTGCAGAAGCCACTTGCACATCACAGCAATTCGATGAATTGCATCCCAGAGCTCCTGTGCACATTCCCCATATGCAGCAAGGAATTCTGGGTAGGACATGCAAATGACATCTGTCACACTTTTATGCATCCTGGGTCTGTTATTACACAGAACCCTAAAATCAATGCTATGCCACACCGCGGCTTTGTAGCAGAGATCAGGTTTATGCGACTGGTAAAAAGCCACTCCTAGGACGGCGCTGTTGGTTTGTTGGACCCGAAAGGTATTTTAATAGGATAGGTAGTTTTTTAATTTTTGCATTAGTGTGAAATCCCCCCCTCCTTGTTCCAGCACGGTGTCTGTTCAATTTCGTTTCCTCTCGAGGCTAGTCAGCGGGGTGATGGAAATAGATATCCTGTGTTAACTTAGAAACGCCCGCGAAATCTTTGTTACATGATGTAGAAATGTATCTGCTCTGATTGGTTGTTGTATCACATTCCTATGTTGGGAGTGAACACTGCAGGAAGTTTTTATATATAACGAACATTTCTATTGGATGTTGAAATAATAAACGGACCTGACAGACCACGAACTGATCAGATGATAATCTGCCACATCTCGGTGTGGTTGTGTCTATCGTCTCCTCTGATCAGAGTCGCGCAGCGCCTTACTTCAATTTTCAGATGCAGAGAACCGTTTATTAGAGAACACAAGGTATGGACACTGCAAACTGATGGAGGGAAACATCCTCAGCTTTATGAAAGCCAACATCACTTTAGATACTAAAAGGGGACTGGGTGGAAATCAACCCTTTGAGCAGCCAGAGGGAATAATACCATGTTAAGCATGGGTCGTTTCCCCACACCGGGAGAGGGCTTGGTCATCTGGATATCAGATAACGCTTTATATTGAAGATTGCATAAAAGAAAATAAAAAAAAGTGTGAGGATCACAATCTATGAATGACAGGGGTAACTGGGTGAGGGGTTGCAGGCCATACAAAGTGTTAAGACATGGAGCAGGGTTACTACAAAATCAAACTGACAGAAAAATGGTCTTTAAGGGTCACTCTGCAGCCATGTGAGGTCTTTGATGCGAGGTCACTGGATGCACAGGTCATTCATTTCTTTACATTCCAGTAAGCTCTGCCATCTTCTTGGAGTGATACCTCTCCGCTGGTCACAAGTTGCAGAGCACGAGGGAATATTCTATGTTCAGCTTTCTTGACTCTCTCAGACAAGGTCTCCACTGTATCGCCAAACTCGACAGGGACGGCTTCCTGGCAGATGATGGCCCCGGCATCTACCTCTTCAGCAACAAAGTGTACAGTGCAGCCGGTCACTCTCACGCCTGCTGCCAGAGCCTCCTTGTGTGCATTTGCCCCTTTAAACGAGGGCAACAAGGACGGGTGAACGTTAAGGATCTTCCCTTGCCATTTGTTGACAAACTTCCCTGACAAGATCCTCATGAACCCGGCGAGGCACACAAACTCTATATGGTTTTTGCGAAGTGCTTTGTCGATGGCGTCGTCAAACTCCTCGCGGCTTCTGAACTGCTTGTGGTCAATAACCATTGTAGGAATTTTAGCATCTTGTGCCTTTTTCAAGCCCTCCACGCCATCTTTGTTGGAGATCACCAACGCGATGTAGGCTGAGCTACTAGGTCCCACCGAACTCCTTATTAAAGCCTCAAGATTGGTTCCTGACCCAGAAATGAGGACAGCCACGAGCTTCCTCCCACGCGTTAAGGTGTCCTCAATGATGTAGCGCAGTTCCAGGAAGAGTGGCTCAGGTTCAGGGTTTTGCCGGTGAAGAGCTTCCATCAGATTTGTTACTTCCACAGCGCTAGAAACTGCGTCTTGCGTGGTGACCGTGCCGATAAGCCAGGCTTCCTCGCTCTTGCACAACTTGTCCAACACCAATTCACAGATGTCGTTCTCCAAGATCAAGATGGCACCGATCCCACAATTAAAGGTGCGGAGCATCTCCTCCTCTGTAAGATTCCCACACGACTGCAGCCAGGAGAAGATGTATGGTATCTTCCAGCACATGGCATTCAAAGTGACTGCAAAAGATGGAGGGAGAACACGCGGGATGTTTTCCAGAAGACCACCCCCAGTGATGTGCGCGTAGGCCTTCACTTCCCCAGATCTCAAGATGGGAAGCAGAGACTTGCTGTAGATTTTGGTCGGGGTCAGCAGAAGCTCTCCGAAGCTCTGTCCTCTGCAGCAGGCCGGCACCGGAGAAGAGAGGTCCAGTTTTAGCCCATCAAGAATCTTTCTCACAAGGCTGAAGCCGTTACTGTGGAGTCCTGAAGAGGAGATGCCGATGACCACATCACCGCTTCGGATCCTCTCGCTCCTAGGAAGCATAAAGACCCTCTCCACAGCGCCGACCGCAAAGCCGGCCAAGTCGTACTCCCCCTCAGGATACATGCCAGGCATCTCTGCCGTTTCTCCTCCTAGGAGGGCACATCCTGCCATTTTGCAAGCATTGGCTATTCCTGAGACCACGGACTCGGCCACGGATACATCCAGCTTCCCGCAAGCAAAGTAATCCAAGAAGAAGAGGGGTTCTGCCCCTTGTGCCAAGATGTCATTGACGCACATCGCAACCAGGTCCTGTCCGATGGTATCATGCTTATTACAAGCTTGTGCGATCTTAAGCTTGGTCCCAACACCGTCAGTCCCCGACACAAGGATGGAATCTGCGTACCCAGCAGCTTTGAGGTCAAAAAGTCCAGCAAAGCCTCCAAGCTCAGCGTTACATCCGGGTCTGGCAGTGGCTGCAGCGAAGGGTTTAATCCTTTGCACAAGAGTATTCCCGGCTTCAATGTCAACGCCGCTATCTTTGTAAGACAGGCACCTGGCTTTCTGGAGGTGAGCAATGGCGCGAAAGCCGATGTCCTTGCGGTACACTGCTCCTTCGAAAAATATGGCGGATACACCCTTGTTGGCCTCTTCTAGAGCAGAGAGGAGATCTCCCTTTATGGATGTGACCGTGAGGACCCTTCCACCGCTGGTCACCACCTTCCCGTCCTTCAGGGCAGTGCCTGCGTGGAATACCTCCAAACCCAGGTCTCTGGCCTCATCGAAGCCGGTGATCTCCAAGCCTTTGGCGTAGCTGCCAGGGTAGCCAGCACTGGCCATAACCACAGTGACGGCAGAGTGATCGTCTAGCCATGTCGGCAGGTTGCTGGCCAGTTTACCATCGAGAGTTGCCTGGATAATGTCGTACAGGTCACTATGGAGCAGTGGAAGAATAACCTGACACTCCGGGTCCCCGAATCTGCAGTTGAACTCCAGCACCTTTGGCCCTTCCTTTGTCAGCATGAGCCCTGCATAAAGCACACCGGTGTACGGGAAGCCATCCTCGCGGATTCCATTGACAGTTTTCTGCAGCACGGTTTCATGGATGTTTGCCAGTAAGTCTTTAGAAACCTGTGGAGCTGGACAATAGGCTCCCATGCCTCCCGTGTTAGGACCTTGGTCTCCATCCTTCAGCCTCTTGTGGTCTTGGGCTGGTGGCATAGGGGCTATTGAGACCCCATCAGTGAAACATAAGCAAGAAACCTCCTCTCCTTCCAGCAGCTCTTCAACGACCACCGTGTCTCCAGCATCTCCAAACACCCGTTCCGTCAAGATGTCCTCCACCGCTTTGCAGGCCTCCTCCTTACTGGTTGCCACAATCACGCCTTTCCCAGCCGCCAAGCCGCTCGCTTTCACCACCAACGCCGGGAAATCCGCATTCATGATAAAGCTGCAGGCGTCAGGAGCACTGGTGAAGGATTTCCACCGAGCTGTCGGGATGCCGTGCCGGTCCATGAAATCCTTCGCGAAACTCTTGCTGGATTCCAGCTGCGCGGCTTGTGCCCTGGGTCCAAAACATCTCACCCCAGACAAGGTCAGATCATCGACAATACCAGCAGCGAGGGGAGCCTCAGGACCGACCACCACCAGGTTGACGTTGTTGGATTTGCAGAACTCAATAAGCTGCGCATGATCACCACAGGGGGCGGCTGTGTTGGAGATTTTGCCATAGTCCGCTGTGCCTGCGTTACCCGGCGCGACCAGCACCTGCTTCACTTTTTTGGACTGTGCCAGTTTCCATGCCAGCGCGTGCTCCCGGGCACCACTGCCAATCACCAGGACCCGCTCACCCATTTCTGCAATAAACTTTAGATGCAGGAAGACACTGGAAACACCTGAGAGCAGGACAGCGAGCTGCACCCACGTGGTCTGCACAGAGCCCCCCTTACTTCAATTTTGATATATAAGAAGAAACTTGAAAAGGTTTATGGTAAATATACTGGAAACATTCTAATTTATCAGGACCCTCATCATATACACCTACACACACAGTACCCAGGGTTCTTGAATCCATGGACTTGCTAAGCGTAAGGCCGCAGTCACACAAACACGGAGAGAACGTCTGTTCTTTCCGCTCGGGCGCCCGTGTGGCCACATCGCTTAGCGGACGTTATATGCACTCAGCCCTACAAAGCGCGAGCCTCCTCGTGTGACCGCAGCCCAAAAGCCCATTACTCCAGTTGATGAAAAACATATGTAGTAAAGGAGAGGCAACACTCCAGGGTGTTTTCTATTAAAAAGAACACAATATATCGTACATCGATTAAGAAGTTGACGTTTCAGCTCCCCAGCTGAGCTTTCATCAGCAAAGCAAGTGGGTGAACTGAAACGCTCAACTTTTTAATCTATACTTCATTTTGTAATTTTTAATTAAAAAGACCCTGGAGTGCTGATATATATATATATTTTATTTTCATAATTAGTTGGACAATTATGATTTCAATTAATCTGATAAATTTTTCCTTAAGTATAAAAAAAAAACCAAAAAAAAAAACCCACAGAAATATGGAATAGGTCTACCTGAAAAACAGACAAACAATAGTGCAGACCAAAGATTTTAAAAGGAAAGGAAATTGGGAGACCTCAGCGTCTGGAATGGATCTCCGTAGGTCTATTCAACAAACCACGGATACTGGAAACGCCAAAACGCCAAAATTTGCGCACAAAGATGGGTATAGGATAAAAACTTTTTATTCCAAATAAAAATAAAGTTTACATATACAAGGCCCAACGCGTTTCGTCTATGAAAATAGACTTTCTCCTGGGCAATAAAGATACATATCTTTATTGCCCTTGAGAAAGTCTATTTTCATGGACGAAACGTGTTGGGCCTTGTATATGTAAACTTTATTTTTATTTGGAATAAAAAGTTTTTATCCTATACCCATCTTTGTGCGCAAATTTTGGCGTTTTGGCGTTTCCAGTATCCGTGGTTTGTTGAATAGACCTACGGAGATCCATTCCAGACGCTGAGGTCTCCCAATTTCCTTTCCTATCTTTGTGTGGAGTATTGGACCATCTCCAGGGAACGTCCTCAGCATTTCATTTTGAAAGATAAGTAACAATTTTCTCCATATCACCAGCTGCTTGTTGTCAAAGAATTTAAAAAGCAGTAGCGGGAAAATGGACTTCCAAAGGACAAAAATATGCACATTTCAGGGGACTCCTGTTCTGTCCTTTATTAAAGCCCTTTCAGCACCAGGGACAGGACCGGACTCCCCTGCAGGTCTTTGACAGTGTACGCAGGTGGGGGGGGGGTTCAGTTTGGTGGTGAAGGGGGGGGAATCTAATTGAGGATCAAAAATTTTGCCTATAAAACACAGAAAATAAATAAATAGATAAATAGGCTTTGGTTGCAAATGAAAGGAATAAACTGTAGAATAAAAAAAAAAAAATGAAATCGAAAGTATCATTTTACATTGAATCCTATGGGATTCGCCTGACGAACTGAATCTCAGACCATTTCCCTGCCGCCGCACAGTGGTTTAACTATACAAGTTATTTTCATGATCGATTAGTTGCTTCAGACACATTACACCTGAATACATCAAACACTAAACACATCTCCAGGTTCAGGAGAAAGGTTAATATTCGGTATATTCCGTACAAATATATTTGGCGTACTACTCAAATCTCCAGCTGGGTTTCTCCTCCTGCTTTTAGTTACTCAAGTAATTTCACTCTTATATCACACATCCTCCACAAAAGGTCTTGGCATTTAAGAAACCGATAAAGTTTAATTTGTCCGTTTGACAAACAAGCCTGCTTCCTTCAAAACACGACTGCTGGATACGTACAACTTGTACAGATTTAAAACCAGAAAAAATAACTGCAGTTTGCTTAGGGTCAAGAGCAAATTTCCAGATTTAAATCGGTTTAGAATTCCCACTCCAAAAGGCCTCCAAAATAGATTTAGGAGAGCAGTAATGTGCAGTGTGTATGAGCGTATAACAAAGCTCCACAGCAATAAAACTCACAGTAATGTGCAGTGTGTATGAGCGTATAACAAAGCTCCACAGCAATAAAACTCACAGTAATGTGCAGTGTGTATGAGCGTATAACAAAGCTCCACAGCAATAAAGCTCACACTAATGTGCAGTGTGTATGAGCGTATAACAAAGCTCCACAGCAATAAAACTCACAGGAATGTGCAGTGTGTATGAGCGTATCAGAGCTCCACAGCAATAAAACTCACAGGAATGTGCAGTGAGTATGAGCGTATAACAAAGCTCCACAGCAATAAAACTCTCACTAATGTGGATTTGGCGATACAGTCATACACACTTCGCAACACTAAAACTCACATTCATACATACCGCACATTACTGTGAGTTTTAGTGTTGCGAAGTGTGTATGACTATCGCCAAATCCACATTAGTGAGAGTTTTATTGCTGTGGAGCTTTGTTATACGCTCATACACACTGCACATTCCTGTGAGTTTTATTGCTGTGGAGCTCTGATACGCTCATACACACTGTACATTACTGTGAGCTTTATTGCTGTGGAGCTTTGTTATACGCTCATACACACTGCACATTCCTGTGAGTTTTATTGCTGTGGAGCTCTGATACAGTAATGTGCGGTGTGTATGAGTGTATCAGAGCTCCACAGCAATAAAACTCATAGTAATGTGCAATGTTTACCACTCTGTAGGTTTAGCTTGCTGAAAGTCTTCAGGAAGTCTGTCGGGTGAACAGTGAGAGCTGAGGGATGTCCTGCAGGCTATCTTTCCACTTAGATGCTGCGGCATGCCACACGGAAGTGTGTGACAGATCAACTTTAACAGGGAAGTACTCCATCCCTCCCCCTCAAACTTACATTACCAAAAATAATTATCACATGTATATCTGGGGTTATGAGTGCCCCCTTCATGGGCAAATTTAAATATCACTTCTTAAAAAAATGCTAGAGCCTGTACATCTTCTGTTTTAGAAGAGACAAATCGCTCGTGTGGTTGATCAGTACAGAAACAAAATTACCGATGTCACTGGCGGCGATGATTCTGTAGGCTGCATGTATAACACAATTAGAACATAAAACGCCTGTCTATGTTCGAGACTTCGTTATGCCGCATACATGTACGGGAGCCTCTATCCGTGCATCTTACATACTGTCCTGGATGGGACCATGAATTATGCAGCAGATGTATTATTGAAATCAGCTTTTATTCATTATTAACATGTTACCAAGAAGCCAATGTGACTTGAAGTCTCTGTCGGAGGTCGAGCCCGCAGCGACCTTTTCTCGGATCAGCGCCGGTCCGCCACATTAAGATCAAATTCCTCTCTTATTCAGGAGTCAAAGTGCACAAATTGAATATTCGCCTTTTTCATTAGTACTTTGCATCGGGCGGGCTGGAAATGCTCCGCCAGGAAATCGTTCAGCAGAAAAGCAATGATATTCTTATGGCCATCATTTAATTAGTCTGCTATGCGTGGTGTCCTCGTAAAGTATTCACAGAGACCCCTGTGAAAGCAAAGCTGTGTTTAGTTTTCAAGTTCACAGACTGGCAGACGTCAGGAAAAATCTCATCGAGTGACCGACGTCATATGACTCTGATACACCTGCATAAAGGCAGAGGGTGTGTGTATATATGGATAGCTTGTAGATTCTGATAATGCTGCTACATGAGCGTGTAAGTCGGGGGAGTTTGGGGCAAGACATGTCATTCTTAGGCCAGCACAGACAATGCATTCAGGCACCTGAATTTCTATCTCACAATGTGCAGGAGTAATGGGGCAGGGGCACAGTGTGCGGGAGTAATGGGGCAGGGGCACAGTGTGCGGGAGTAATGGGGCAGGGGCACAGTGCGCGGGAGTAATGGGGCAGGGGCACAGTGCGCGGGAGTAATGGGGCAGGGGCACAGTGTGCGGGAGTAATGGGGCAGGGGGCACAGTGTGCGGGAGTAATGGGGCAGGGGCACAGTGCGCGGGAGTAATGGGGCAGGGGCACAGTGTGCGGGAGTAATGGGGCACGGGGCACAGTGTGCGGGAGTAATGGGGCAGGGGCACAGTGTGCAGGAGTAATGGGGCAGGGGCACAGTGTGCGGGAATAATGGGGCAGGGGCACAGTGTGCGGGAATAATGGGGCAGGGGCACAGTGTGCGGGAATAATGGGGCAGGGGCACAGTGTGCGGGAATAATGGGGCAGAGGCACAGTGTGCGGGAATAATGGGGCAGAGGCACAATGTGCGGAAGTAATGGGGCAGGGGCACAGTGTGCGGGAGTAATGGGGCAGGGGCACAGTGTGAGGGAATAATGGGGCAGGGGCACAGTGTGCGGGAGTAATGGGGCAGGAGGCACAGTGTGCGGGAGTAATGGGGCAGGGGCACAGTGTGCGGGAGTAATGGGGCAGGGGCATAGTGTGCAGGAGTAATGGGGCAGGGGCACAGTGTGCGTGAATAATGGGGCAGGGGCACAGTGTGCGGGAGTAATGGGGCAGGGGCACAGTGTGAGGGAATAATGGGGCAGGGGCACAGTGTGCGGGAATAATGGGGCAGGGGCACAGTGTGCGGGAGTAATGGGGCAGGGGCACAGTGTGCGGGAGTAATGGGGCAGGGGCACAGTGTGAGGGAATAATGGGGCAGGGGCACAGTGTGCAGGAGTAATGGGGCAGGGGCACAGTGTGCGGGAATAATGGGGCAGGGGCACAGTGTGCGGGAGTAATGGGGCAGGGGCACAGTGTGCGGGAATAATGGGGCAGGGGCACAGTGTATGGGAATGCAAAAAACACTATCATTGAGTACAACCATTCCGAAGTCCAAGTGATATCTGAAGGCCCTCGTGGGTACACACGGCTTCGTGCCATATAATCTCTTCTCTGCTTACAGTTGCCGTTTATTCCACATACTCATTTTTACAAGAGGAACGCATTTTTCCTTGTTCTGTGCTTTTTGTTTTAAAATGGAACTGTAATTAGACAATACGTCGTCATTTTTGTTTCTCTCCCCACTGAAAACAATAGGAGCTGAGCCGCTAGCAATACGGGCCGATCCAGAACATTTAACTTCGGCGAGGACAGTAAGCATGTTCTGTAATCAAGGGAACGCTCACTGCTGAAACAAGAATAAAAAGGAAAACCTAGGTTTTTCTGGAAGAAAAATAAATAAAGGGATTTCTGGAGGGAATCTCATGAATTGATGAAATGCGTGCGTTCGCTGCCAAAACGAGGGCCCTGCTCTCCTTATCAGTCCCGCTTTGCGGTTGAAGTTCACATCGGAGCAGCTGTTGGCATTCAGTCATGGACGCGGCAGTGAGGATGGTTACAGGCAAGGCGACCCGGCTTTTTTATTATTATTAAACAATCGGTGCTCTGGGACACTATAACACAGCGAGTCAGGTCGATGGCGATGTCTGGATCCATTAGGATCAGCACTTAATTAATCTCTGTAATAGATGCAACCGGGAGATTCATCTCCAACCACCAATTATGCAGCAGAAACGGCAAAGAGCAGACTCAAACAAAACACTCCAACGGCAGATCCACGAATCGCACGAGGTACGTCAAACAGAAACGTTTTCCAAGATTTAACGAATTTAGAAAAGCCTGATTTGGAAAAATTATGGGGATTTGGATTGGGTCATATATCACATAAGCCTGCCACAATGCCCATGTACTCCACCACGGCAGAGTCTACAGCAGTGTTTCCCAAACCTGTCCTCAGGACCCTCCGCCTTGCCAGGTTTGCAGGATATGTGAAGCACAGCACAGGTGTTATGATTTGCTGCTCAGGGATTGCAGGATTCAGTCTCCTTCTCCCCAAGGTGATCTGCAAAATCTGGCCTGGTTGAGGGTCCCAAGGACAGGTGTGGGAAACACTGGTCTACACTATGCCAACCTAATGACTGCTCTTTCGCGGTTTACCCTCGCACATGGAATATGCATCCAGGGGGGCAATGTAAAAAAAAAAAAAAAAAGTTTATTTTATTGCCTTTAAATAATTGGACAGAGGTTGCTGAGACTTTCTGCCCAATTTTTTTTTGGTGATTTTACTCACCTTATGTCGCTCACCAGGCATCGCTCCTCCTCGCCAGCTCGGGGACTCCCAAACCCAGCAGTCTCTCAAGCATTTCTGCTCAATTTGCCCTCCTATGCAACTTGTGTAGCATAGTAGCCACAAACAGCGCAACGCAACAGGACTTGCGCCCTTTATGTACGTGCAGGACACCGAGAGTGATAGGTCGCTTCCGGTATTTGGATGGCGAAGTCGGAGACGCCGTGTACACGATTGGAGAGTGTTTTTAATTTCAGATATATAAATGGAGGCATAAGTACATTGTTATTTTACCTTAAAAACTGCTAAATTTTGAGCCGAAACCTTTTTTAAATAATACTTCCTAAAAAACGTCCTTCTTAAATCCGAGTGCTTCCATCTGGTTATTTCTAGAATTATTTTGGGGATTTTTGGCACCGAGGCAGTTAATTATTCTACAACTCTGGTAGAGTGTGGGACATCTTTTGTAGAATACACACATATATACATACATGGATATAGATATATCTATATATATATATCCATCCATATACAGAAATGTATTGGCGGCACCGATACGTTTCTGTATATGGATGGTTATGTCAGCCAGGCGCAGCACCAGGCAGTGGATTACAGCATTCTGAGTGCATGAGAAAATACACACATACATACACTCGCTCACTATCTCTTTCCATTGATTTGTGCGTTTATTTGGTGGGGTGACATTTTTTGTGGTGGATCCACTGTTGCCCGAGCTTCTTCCATTAGCATTTGGATTCTTCACCCAGATGTTTGCATTTGTTTATTGTCTTGATGTTTAGATAAGGAAACTTTAAAACAAATATATATAGAATACATGCTACGCCAAGTACACAGACATGTCTCTCCGCCCCGAGGGACCGAGTGCAGCGCACAACTGCTGAGTGAATAATTAGTTGTAATTAGTACCAGAAATTGATGCCTTCAGAGATACTCTGCCAAGTATTTAAGCACTTTAATACTAATGGGCTTTTTCATTGGGATAAATCTTTACAGAGGAAGCGAGCGCAAATTGATTTTTAAAGAGCCTGTCCAACATGGAATCCATCTTTCAGAAGAAAAACATTCCCGTTTCAAAACAATTCGATTTGTTACGTATTCAATGCATCAACACTTTGACGTATCACAGGAGAGGGACATTGCTAAATATAGGAGTATGGATTTATTTAAATATAGATATAACGCATCTGTTACCCAACAACACGGTTTCTGTGGATATTTCCATAATGTGTGATTTCTGTAAGTGAGGGGGTCGGGTTATTTCTGTGTGATTTGTGTCAGGGACGGGTCGGGTTATATCTGTGTGGTTTGTGTCGGAGAGGGGTCGGGTTATATCTGTGTGGTTTGTGTCGGAGAGGGGTCGGGTTATATCTGTGTGATTTGTGTCGGGGAGGAGTCGGGTTATATCTGTGTGATTTGTGTCAGTGAGGGGGTCGGGTTATATCTGTGATTTGTGTCGGGGAGGGATCGGGTTATATCTGATTTGTGTCGGGAGGGGTCGGATTATATCTGTGTGATTTGTGTCGGGGAGGGGCTGGGTTATATCTGTGTGATTTGTGTCGGGGAGGAGTCGGGTTATATCTGTGTGATTTGTGTCAGGGAGGGGTCGGGTTATATCTGTGTGATTTGTGTCGGGGAGGGGTCGGGTTATATCTGTGTGATTTGTGTCGGGGAGGGGTCGGGTTATATCTGTGATTTGTGTCAGGGAGGGGTCGGGTTATATCTGTGTGATTTGTGTCGGAGAGGGGTCGGGTTATATCTGTGTGATTTGTGTCAGGGAGGGGTCGGGTTATATCTGTGTGATTTGTGTCAGGGAGGGGTCGGGTTATATCTGTGTGATTTGCGTCGGGGAGGAGTCGGGTTATATCTGTGTGATTTGTGTCAGGGAGGGGTCGGGTTATATCTGTGTGATTTGTGTCAGGGAGGGGTCGGGTTATATCTGTGTGATTTGTGTCAGGGAGGGGTCGGGTTATATCTGTGTGATTTGCGTCAGGGAGGGGTCGGGTTATATCTGTGTGATTTGTGTCAGGGAGGGGTCGGGTTATATCTGTGTGATTTGTGTCAGGGAGGGGCTGGGTTATATCTGTGTGATTTGCGTCGGGGAGGAGTCGGGTTATATCTGTGTGATTTGTGTTAGGGAGGAGTCGGGTTATATCTGTGTGATTTGTGTCAGGGAGGGGTCGGGTTATATCTGTGTGATTTGTGTCAGGGAGGGGTCGGGTTATATCTGTGTGATTTGTGTCAGGGAGGGGCTGGGTTATATCTGTGTGATTTGTGTCAGGGAGGGGTCGGGTTATATCTGTGTGATTGGTGTCAGGGAGGGGTCGGGTTATATCTGTGTGATTGGTGTCAGGGAGGGGTCGGGTTATATCTGTGTGATTTGTGTCAGGGAGGGGTCGGGTTATATCTGTGTGATTTGCGTCGGGGAGGAGTCGGGTTATATCTGTGTGATTTGTGTCAGGGAGGGGTCGTGTTATATCTGTGTGATTTGTGTCAGGGAGGGGTCGGGTTATATCTGTGTGATTTGTGTTAGGGAGGGGTCGGGTTATATCTGTGTGATTTGTGTCGGGGAGGGGTCGGGTTATATCTGTGTGATTTGTGTCAGGGAGGGGTCGGGTTATATCTGTGTGTGATTTGTGTCAGGGAGGGGTCGGGTTATATCTGTGTGATTTGTGTCGGGAGGGGTCGGGTTATATCTGTGTGATTTGTGTCGGGGAGGGGTCGGGTTATATCTGTGTGATTTGTGTCGGGGAGGGGTCGGGTTATATCTGTGTGATTTGTGTCAGGGAGGGGTCGGGTTATATCTGTGTGGTTTGTGTCGGGGAGGGGTCGGGTTATATCTGTGTGATTTGTGTCAGGGAGGGGTCGGGTTATATCTGTGTGATTTGTGTCGGGGAGGGGCCGGGTTATATCTGTGTGATTTGAGTCAGGGAGGGGTCGGGTTATATCTGTGTGATTTGAGTCAGGGAGGGGTCGGGTTGTAATTGTAGGATTTATTTAAATCTCTTCACTTTGCAGGGAGAGAAGTATAGTTGGTGCTTTTTGTGCAATCATTACATGGCGCAAAGTGAGCAGATGCAGCCAAGTTGCTCAGTCTTGTGTGATTAAAACAAAAACAAACAAAAAAACATACAAAGCAACTTCAATTAAAAGGAACCTCTGGATCTAAAGCAAAATGTAATATATAAAATAAAAGAAACGGTCACAGCAGACTCTGTAGGGTTAATGCTTTCATACCAACTAGCCCCCCCCCCTTCACAATTAGATGCAGCAGCGATTCCCTTTTTGCATGGGCTGTGAGAAGCCGGCAGAATTAAAAGTGACTGCTGTTTAGGGATCACATATCTGCTCTGGCCGGAGATGTAATTACAGAATATAAAACATGGCTGTTAGACACATGTCCTGAGTGGCACCGGCAAAATGATGATAGGCAAAGGGATAATTTGAAAAATGAAGGAGAAAAGTAGAGCGTAGTAAATCGAAACTATCAATGAGCATAATAACTGTAACCAACACCTAATGCACTGCGCCGGAGCGCTCTGCGAGCAGCTGGGCCGCGGCTTTTCAATAAACGCACGGCATAATGTATTAAGTAACGCTAGAACCTGTGTGGGATTTGCATACTTGAGTATTTTCAGCCCACTCAGACCAGAATATGAATATTAAGCACCATTTAGTCCCCCCTCCTTAATAGACACAGGAGCTGTCACAGTGGAAGGAAACCTGATTGCTCGGTGCGATGATCGAAGGGAAGATAAGGCCTTCTGGACCTGGAATCGTTAAAAAATGGAAGAAAGAAAAAAAAATCACTTTTGAATTGAAGGGGAAATTGATTCATGTAACAAATGGTCCCCGTGTTCCGGGTGAAAATGAACTGAAAATGGTTCGCTTCCCATGAGCACAGTTGATAACAGCATACACTGCGGAGGCTCAGCGCGGAATATTTAAAAGGAGACGTACAGGCGTGACGCGGCTGAAATAAACACATTCTAATAATTCACGTGCACAAAGCGGTAAATAAACCACGGGAGTAGGGTTTTAAAAAGCGAAGAGTATATTATAGGGAAAAAACCAGTTGAATCCAGAAAGGGCAGAATAGGAGCGCGGTTCTGCATTGGTCACTTCCAATCGTGTACTATAACCCGAGTACACCGACAGAGTGTTGTGGAGCCTGAACATCCCATGTTAGGGGGACACCGGGTGTCACTGGAAAGCAGGAGAGGTTGGATCACCTCTTATTCTGATGTCCCGAAACTGAAGGAAGCACTTGGCAGAAGACAAACACTTTTTTCTTCAACTTATTTTAAAGCGGGTTTTGTTAAGGCGACAGATTCTGTAAATTGTTTTGAAGCAAACGCGAGTCTCAATAGAAGGGGCGGAATCCGCCGCCTAAAAGAATGATAACCCTAAATGTATATGAATGTATAGGAATGATAACCGTAAACCACAAACCGTAGTCTAACCCTAAACCTAAATGTAACTAACCCTAAAACAAGCACTAACAGTAACCCAACCCTAGTTCGTAACATTAAGGCTGGGGTCAGACGAGCGCATTCTGCGCGGACTGTGCATCCATGCACAACGGACGTACTTTCTGACTGACAACAAGGTAGTGGCCACACGGTCCATTTTTGTGACTGACGTATTTTTTGACTGATGTAGCAGGGAGAATAAATTAATATGGAAAAACATTTTGTCCGTCAAAAATGCTGGACGTATAAATGTAGTCCTTCTGACCACGTTCATCACTCACACACAAAGCTATGCGGACGTTGTGGACGTGGCGCACTCCGCACGTCCGTTCTAGCAGTATTACGTTCTTGCCTAACTTGCGTCCGTTTGCCGCGTCCGTTGTGCGTCTGCACTTCTCTGCGGACGTACTTCGTGTGTGGGGATCCATTGATCAAAATTGTATGCTACAACGGACGTCAAAATGTGCGGCAACACGGACGTGAACACTGCGCTCGTCTGACCCGAGCCTGAAACGAGCACAAATATCAACATAACCCTAATCCGCAGTTGGATTGGAGCATCTTTGACATGTTAAACTGTGCTTTTGCTTCAGCTGATGCAGATCAGTGGATGACATTTGGATACATCCCTTATAGCTAGTGTCTAAAACTGCTACGGCAGAGCACCACAAAACTAACAATCGGATGGAGAGATCATAGCTGTAAGCATGAAGTGGCTATGTGGGCAGGGAGGAGAGCTTGCCCGGTGCGAGAGACAAGAGCACTGGCATAGGGCGACCTCCATCCCCTCCCCTACCTCTCCCCTACCCGAACAGCCCCCATTGCTCCTCCCCTACCCGACCAGCCCCATTGCCCCTCCCCTACACGCCCCCTGCCTCTCCCCTACCCGACCAGCCCCCCCTGCCTCTCCCCTACCCGACCAGCCCCCCTGCCTCTCCCCTCCCCGACCAGCCTCTCCCCTCCCCGACCTGCCTCTCTCCTCCCCAACCAGCCCCCCTGCCTCTCCACTCCCCAACCTGCCTCTCCCCTCCCCAACCTGCCTCTCTCCTCCCCAACCAGACCCCCTGCCTCTCTCTCCCCAACCAGCCCCCCTGCCTCTACCCTCCCCGACCTGCCTCTCTCCTCCCCAACC
The DNA here is from genome assembly GCA_009667805.1 of Leptobrachium leishanense. Taxonomy (NCBI): domain Eukaryota; kingdom Metazoa; phylum Chordata; class Amphibia; order Anura; family Megophryidae; genus Leptobrachium; species Leptobrachium leishanense. The sequence continues at coordinate 13,035,120 of CM019072.1, read as the reverse complement.
AGCCCCCTCTGCCTCTACCCTCCTCGACCTGCCTCTCTCCTCCCCAACCAGCCCCCCTGCCTCTACCCTCCCCGACCTGCCTCTCTCCTCCCCAACCAGCCCCCCTGCCTCTCACCTCCCCAACCCGCCCCCCTCGGATCTCACGTCCCCAACCAGCCCTCCATGCCTCTCCCCGACCAGCCCTCCATGCCTCTCCCCGACCAGCCCCCCTGCCTCTCCCCTCCCCTCATTGAAACTGTGTCCGTCTTTACCCATCTCTAAGTCGGTAAGTGCTATGTAACCGTCGCTCTTGACCTCATGCAGCACGAGAAGTTTCCTTAAAAATCTTCACCAAGTCGCATTTTACAGCTTTGCCTCTTCAATAAACTTTGTCCGATTCAAAGTTATCTGGAATAGGCCTCCATAATGGGTTTGTCTGTGAAGGCGTCTTAAAATGACGAAATTGCATGCAGTCTCTCAGACGCCAAGTCAAAGATGAGGCAATTTAACTGAGATTTATGGCTCATCTTTAAAAATGAAAATGGAAGTGGAGCACACAGTGAGGGAAACGGGAGGGATGTAGGTATTGAGGCAGCGGTAAAGAGATCCGAGATGATATTTATGCGGTTTCAGCGCTCACTCAGTGCTGTGGAAACTAGAAGCTAAATGCATTACCGTTTCTCTAGCCGTAATTCTTAGCGATCCTGTCACAGGCGTCTTCCCGGAGAATAGATTTACATGATAACCAGGCAGAAACATTAAAAAAACAAATACTCTTTGCATGTTATATAGCCGAACACTGACGCTATAAAGTCCCACGATGGTCCCATAGCGAGAAGGGGTTGATTATTTATAGGAGAAAAAACAAAACTGGGAAAACAGGCAGCGCTCGCAACGGGGCGTAAAGTGCAACAAAATAGCAAGTAATAGGGAGAGCCCTCGAGAAGATGTGTACATTATGAAAAGGGATAATATTGAGGGGGTTTGATTGTCCCCCTGAAATATATCTACTACCAACTGCATCAATCCACCCATTAAATCCATGAAAACTTACTGAGCACACAACAAACCCTCTGCAGTATCTCCCTCAATCCAATTTACCCTCTTGAAATTGCAGCGAGAAAACGAGGATTAGCTGCATATAGGCAGAAAAAGCAAATAAAACACTGTCAATTGCTGAAATGCTTCTTTTACCGGACTGAATTTATTAAGAGGGACTCTGTAGCCTCGGTGACCATTAATTTTAATGATCACTGTACCTTATATACCCCCCCCCCCAGCCTTCGTAGGAAATTATGCAATAAAATCTATTGCTTCTTGGGTTATGACAGGCCCTCGAGGGGAGGGCCGCAGGCTTCACATTTACTATCGACTCCATCAACACATACCTAGAAAACGAAGGGAAAACCCAATATCGGTCCTTAACCCCTTTACGCGGAGATCGCGATAACTCGGGACTCAGAGCTATCTTGATCTGTGTATATGAAGGACAAAAGCAAATGAATATTGATTGCTGCAAACTTCGTTTGCTTTTGGACTGCAGAAGGTGCCCTCAGAGTTTTAGCTCTGTGGGCATAAAGCCCAAAGGAGCTAAAATTGTTTTAAAAAAGCTAATGAATGCCCTAACATATCGGGCTTTCAGCAGCCGATGCATGGAGCCACGAGCTGCAGTTGAAACTGCTGTAACTAGTTGGCCAATAGATGGCGCCATCTCCCTTCCAAACAGGAATAAATTGGGAATATTCCCAAATATTTCTTACTGTATAATTAAAAATTATTTAAAAAGGAAAAAAAAAAAAGGAAAAAAAAACACTGGTTCCTGACAATGTTTTTTTGGAAAATCACTTAGTAGTGAAGGGGAGAATAATGACCGAGTTCCAAAAAAAAAAAAAAAGTGGAAGGGAGTGGTGGTGGGTAATTGGAAACAGAATACAAGTCTATGTTTAGGAATAGAGGTCACCAAAGCCCCAGAACTAGCAATGAGTCAGGGCAGGGGAATACCAGCAGAGTCAGATACTCTATACCAGTGGTCAGCAACCCGTGGCTCCGGAGCCGCGTACGGCTCTTTCATCGCCATGCTGCGGCTCCCGGGATGGTGCTCATGCTAGGGCGCAGACAACCCCGACCTGGAGCTTCCCCACACTCCGCCGGCTACTGTCACTGGGATCTATCACCATCACCACGCTGTGCGCTTGCTCTTGGCACAGCGTAATGGAAGATGTTGGCTCGTGGTGGTTGTCCAATAGTTCTTGCAGAAGAAAAGGAAGGAAAGGGACCTCAGTTAGGAGAGAACACTAAAGAGACATTTACATATGAGTTTACAGAGGAGGAGGTTCTACAGCAGCTGTCTAAATTAAAGACAAATAAGTCAATGGGGCCTGATGGGATCCACCCTAAATTATTAAAAGAGCTCAGTGATGTAATAGCAAAACCGTTAACAGATTTATTTAACCAATCCTTGTTGACGGGAGTCGTCCCAGAAGACTGGAAATTAGCAAATGTTGTGCCCATTTACAAGAAGGGTAGTAGGGAGGAATCGGGGAACTATAGGCCAGTTAGTCTTACGTCAGTAGTGGGGAAATTAATGGAAACCATGTTAAAGGAAAGGATTGTTGAACATCTAAAAACACATAGATTACAGGATCAGAAACAACATGGGTTTACCTCAGGGAGATCATGCCAAACTAATCTTATTGATTTTTTTGATTGGGTAACAAAAATAATAGACACAGGAGGTGCAGTAGACATTGCTTATTTAGATTTCAGTAAGGCTTTTTGATACTGTTCCGCATAGAAGGCTTATCAATAAATTGCAATCTTTGAGCTTGGATTCCAATATTGTTGAATGGATTAGGCAGTGGCTGAGTGACAGGCAACAGAGGGTTGTGGTAAAAGGAGTTTATTCGGCGCAAGGTCTTGTTGCCAGTGGGGTACCTCAGGGGTCAGTACTTGGACCCATTCTATTTAATATTTTTATTAGTGATATTGCAGAAGGTATTAAATGGAAAAGTATGTATTTTTGCTGATGACACAAAGATTTGCAACAGGGTTGACGTTCCTGGAGGGATCAGCCAAATGACAAATGATTTAGGTAAACTAAAAAAATGGTCGGAGTTGTGGCAATTGAGTTTTAATGTGGATAAGTGCAAGATAATGCACCTGGGACGTAAAAACCCAAGGGCTGAATATAGAATATTTGATACAGTCCTAACCTCAACATCTGAGTAAAGGGATTTAGGGGTTATTATTTCAGAGGATCTAAGGGTAAGTAGTCAATGTAATAGAGCAGCAGGAAATGCTGGCAGAATGCTTGGTTGTGTAGGGAGAGGTATTAGCAGTAGGAAAAGGGAAGTGCTCATGCCACTGTACAGAGCACTGGTGAGACCTCACTTGGAGTACTGTGTGCAGTACTGGAGACCGTATCTCCAGAAGGATATAGACATCTTAGAGAGAGTTCAGAGAAGGGCTACTAAAATGGTGTACGGCTTGAAGGAGAAAAGTTACCAGGAAAGGCTTAATGATCTTAACATGTACAGCTTGGAAAAAAGACGAGACAGAGGAGATATGATAGAAACATTTAAATACGTAAAGGGAATCCACAAGGTAGAGGAAGGGAATATATTTAAAAGGAAACAAAGTAGCAAAACAAGAGGACATAGTCTTAGATTAGAGGGGCAAAGGTTTAAAAGTAACATCAGAAAGCATTTTTTTACTGAGAGGGTGGTGGATACATGGAACAGTCTTCCAGTAGAAGTGGTAGAGGCCAAAACAGTAATTGAATTTAAGCAGGCATGGGATAGGCATAAGGCTATCCTAAACAAAAGATAAATCCAGGTAAAGTATCCATGTAATTGGGCAGACTAGATGGGCCGAAAGCTTCTTATCTGCCGACATTTTTCTATGTTTCTATGTTTCTATGCTAATACTAATAATACATGGGGGGCTGAGGGTTATAAATATATACATGGGGGCCTGGGGGTTATTAATTTATACATAGGGAGACACTTGAGTATTATACATGGTGGGGCTGGGGGTTATTCATTTATACATGGGTACTGGGGGTTATTATAAAATGGGGAACCTGGGTGAGTATTATATATGGGGGTCCTGGGTGAGTATTATATATATGTGGGAACCTGGGGATTATTAAATATGTGGGGCCTGGTGGGGTTAATATTTATGGGGAGAAGAAATTTAATAATTATAAATAAATGGCATCATTCATGGCATGGCTGCATTAAGCTCTCGAGCAGAGTCCTCCCTCCTACTGTTCTGTGTGTTTTGTGTATGGATATACAGGTGCATCTCAATAAATTAGAACGTCATGGAAAAGTTAATTTATTTCATTAATTCAACTCAAATTGTGAAGTTTGTGTATTATGTAAATTCAATGCACACATACTGAAGTAGTTTAAAGTCTTTGGTTCTTTTAGTTGTGATGATTTGGCTCATATTTAACAAAAACCCACCTCAAAAAATTAGAATACTTCATAAGACCAATAAAAAAAAGCATTTTTAGTGAATTGTTGGCCTTCTGGAAAGTGTGTTAATTTACTGTAAATGTACTTAATACTTGGTAGGGGCTCCTTTTGCTTTAATTACTGCCTCAATTTGGCGTGGCATGGAGGTGATCAGTCTGTGGCACTGCTGAGGTGCTATGGAAGCCCAACTTTCTTTGACAGTGGCCTTCAGCTCATCTGCGTTTTTTTGGTCTCTTGTTTCTCATTTCCCCCTTGACAATATCCCATAGATTCTCTATGGGGTTCAGGTCCGGTGAGTTTGCTGGCCAGTCAAGCAAACCAACACCATGGTCATTTAACCAACTTTTGGTGCTTTTGGCAGTGTGGGCAGGTGCCAAATCCTGTTGGAAAATGAAATCTTCATCTTTAAAAAGCAGGTCAGCAGAAGAAAGCATGAAGTGCTCTAAAATCTCTCGTTAAACGGGTGAAGTGACTTTGGTTTTCAAAAAAACAAAGTGGGCCAACACCAGCAGATGACATTGCACCCCAAATCATCACAGACTGTGGAAACTTAACACTGGACATCAAGCAACTTGGGCTATGAGCTTCTCCATCCTTTCTCCAGACTCTAGGACCTTGGTTTCCAAATGAAATACAAAACTTGCTCTCATCTGAAAAGAGGACTTTGGACCACTGAGCAACAGTCCAGTTCTTCTTCTTAGCCCAGGTAAGACGGCTCCAATGTTGTCTGTGGTTCAGGAGTGGCATAACAAGAGGAATATGACAATTGTAGCCAAATTCTTTGACAAGTGTGTGTGTGTGTGTGGTGGCTCATGATGCCTTTACCCCAGCCCCAGTCCATTCCTTGAGAAGTTCACCCAAATTCATGAATTGATTTTGCTTGGCAAGTCTTTGGAGGCTGCGGTTCTCTCGGTTGGTTGTGCATCTTTTTCTTCCACTCAACTTTCTGTTAACATGCTTGGATACAGCACTCTGAACAGCCAGCTTCTTTGGCAATGAATGTTTGTGGCTTACCCTCCTTGTGAAGGGTGTCAATGATTGTCTCCTGGACAACTGTCAGATCAGCAGTCTTCCCCACCATTGTGTAGCCCAGTGAACCAAACTGAGAGACCATTTTGAAGGCTCAGGAAACCTTTGCAGCTGTTTTGAGTTGATTAGCTGATTGACATGTCAACATATTCTAATTTGTTGAGATAGTGAATAGGTGGGTTTTTGTTAAATGTGAGCAAAATCATCACAATTAAAAAGACCCAAAGACTTAAACTACTTCAGTCTGTGTGCATTGAATTTATTTAATACACAAGTTTCACAATTTGAGTTGGATTAATAAAATAAATGAACTTTTCCGCGACATTCAAATTTATTGAGATGCACCTGTATGTTTGGTCTCTCCCATTGTACAGCGCTACAGAATTTGTTGGCGTTTTATAAATACTTGTAACTGTAATTAATTGAAATATATATTTTTTTATACTAATGACATGGAGATTGATTTTTTTAAAAAAAATATTATTAAAAGTTTTAGTTTAGAGTACCCCTCCCCACCCATAGCATAAAGGTAAAAAACGATATATGCAGTGTTATCTTCATTTTAGATGTCAAAAGGGGTTTGCGGCTTCCAGTGTTTTCTTTTTTGCGGGAAATGGGTCCAAATGGCTCTTTGAGTGTTTAAGGTTGCAGACCCCTGCTCTATACCAACCCGGATAGTGTAAAAGATCAATAGAACGTGCTCTCCGGGTAAAGGACTGCGACGGGACATCAAACCAAGCATGGAGTGTAAATATATGGATGCCCATCTGCCCTCTGATACGTTAGCATCACCAATCTTGCGCCATGTCGTTCTGGGCCGCCGTAATGACGCTTGGACACAGGTGCCCAGGGATGACACAGGTTAAGTAAGGTCTAAACAGAACTGATGGACACATTAGTGAGCAGCATCAGTATCGATGTGAGCATGAGCAGAAGAGGAGCCAAGATCCGTGGCACCAATGTGCAAGCTTAAGCATACATCTGTGCATAAAGCTACCATCTGAAGAAAATTTGGAGCGCTCCTATCATTGCATGTAAAAACCTCTGGCTGCTGTGGAGTCGACCAGGACACAATGTTATATACATATCCGAATTGGCACTGTGCCGCTCCTAAATGGATACGAAACCGCAAATAAACAGCCTTCCAGGAACTCAGTTCATGTGGGTCCATTGACATAGGAAAATGGAGAAGTAGAATTGATGATGCCAATCAATGCTTCTGATTGATAATAATTAACGCCTCCAGCAAAAATAAAAAACACAATTAAAAGGCACCTAAGGCCGGGGGCACACTAGGCGTCTTCTTGTGCGCACTAGCACGCGTTACCGGGGCAGCGTTGTGATGCTGCGGACGGAGCCGGTCCCATGCTTGCGCGCGCGCGCACTTAGTGCATGCGTGCACCTAGAGATCATCACTGTCGATGCGCGTCGATAGGGCTGCAAAGCGCGATCCTCCATAGGAGGATCGCGCTTTGCAGCCTTGTGGAGGGGGGCAGGCTGGCGTCGAGGGGGGGCCGTATTAGCGTTTTCTTTAACGCACGCTAGTGCGTTAAAGAAAATGCCTAGTGTGCCCCCGGCCGAAGAGGGGCTCCATGGTATTAAAAGAGGTTTTTTGAGAGGTAGTTGTTAGAGGATCTTTTAAATCCATTCACTGCAAGCGACTTTAAAAGAAGAAGAGGGGGAGCTTGGTTAGCCAGTGTTAATATGTAGAAATAATAATTATCTCCAGTTGACCTTTCATCTTTTACACAAAATGTTATATTCCATTATTGCCAGTCATCTTTGTCTTGTCATGTTCATGAGAAAGTAATGGAACTGCCCCGAGCCAACACAAACGCCATGGCGGGTCCATCTCCACCACAGACAGGCAGGATAATTATCTTCTGCTAAAGGGGGTGAAACAATACGCCTGCGAGAAGAAGAGGCCGTTATCAGACGGGAAGGGAGCACGCAGGGAAAAGGAGGGGGGGGGGAGAAACAAAGACACAAAATCAATTAGTTTTGCAATGCAAATTAACAAGCAAAGACACTAGTCTATTAAGGATCTGCCACGGAACGTCTCGATCATTGACGGGTTGGGGCGAGAAAAACAAGAGTTCAAATTGTAGACACGGAAATACAAGATAAATAACCGCTGTCCACGGGCGACGCTTTACATGCAGGCAACACTTAAACGAACGCTGACAACATCCTCATTTACAACAACTGGATGTGGTTAGTCTTAAAATTTACACATTTTTTTATACTAGTTTTGATTAGGATTTTTTTTACTTTCGTTTCTAAAATCTCATTCCCCCCCCCCCCTTTTCGGAATAGGAACGATAATCCCTCGAGTTTCCACATCAATTTAAAAATTCAATTTACACTCTTAAGTGAAACTTTCTCTCCTATGAGTTCTGAATAACGCCAACGTTCCCATAAGTGGCTTAAAAAGAAAAAAATGGAAAAAAAGAAAATTAATTAGGTAACCATGAAAGTTGAGATTTGCACAATGATTAGAATTTTATCGGCGCTCTAGATGAGCCTCATTATTTCTTTGTTCGAATGCAATTAGAGTACAGGCCTGTCTCATCGGGTCGGCGCCACGTCACTTATAACTCAAATACAGAAATATTGCGATTTAGTTGAACATACATTTTTCTCCGGCAGACCCACGGGTACCAATGAGTACTCCAGCAGCTTATATACTCATTTTATTCCAGTGTCAAAATCAGTGCCGTGCGACGGCACATGTCGGCAAAAGCAACCCCTTCAGGGGGCTACCCGCACGTCCTTAAGGGGTTAAAACCAAAAACAGCCTTCTAGTATGGCATGGCATGGCATTGGCAAGGAGGGCTCTGTGTTATTACGGAGCCTAAATGCAAAAAAAGTGAGAAATTGGAGACTTCATTTGCATATCCTACCCAGAGTTCTTTGCTGCATATGGGGAATGTAGCACATGAGCTCTGTAAGCGGTTCTCGGAATCGCTGGGATGTGTAAATGTACTCTGCAACTATAAACATACATGTTCTAGGACAAGAATGCCATTTCTTTATAATAATAAAAGAAACATAATCAGGGACCCCACTGGTCCATGTCAATGCCAAGGGTACATACAAGTGGATCCTTCAAAGCAGTGGTGTGTGTAAAATGAAAGTCTGTGCCCATGTTAAAAAAAAGTGTAAGAACTGTGTGTTCCCACTCTACTGAACGCTCGTGTATGGTGTAGGGTAGGTCAATCAATTCTGCACATGGCAGACGAGTAAGAAAAAAAAAACAGAATTCTCCCATACTCAAGGATTTTAATGTGAAGATGGACTGGTATTCTGCTATTATGGTAAAACCAGGTAGGAATAGACCGATATCATTTATTCAGGGCCGATACGGATTATCGGCAGTTTTTCTGACCGATAACCGATATTTGATGCCGATATTCTGTAAATATAAAATTGTGGGGGAAAAAAACCCAGCACAAATCTGACATTATGCCATGAACTCAATGTGTTTAACATTTAAACATTGCACCACGTCCACTTCATTTATTCAATTTAATAAAGAATTTTTTTTTCGTTTAAGCTTTTATTTTTACAAACAATAAAACGGTGTCTTTGGGTTTCTTAAAGATCCCTCCTATGACCCTGTATGTAAGGGGTTTAGCAACCTTGGCCCTCCAAGGGTTATATTACAAAGCTGGAGCTAACTTTGCCAGAGCTGTTGTAAACGTAACAACCCCATAGACTATAATGGCTCTGGTAAGTTTATAACAGCTCTGGTTAAGTTAAGTGAGCATTGACTTTGTAATATTGCCCCACATTTTGGAATTACATCTGCCAAGATGCTCAGCTTCTCATTAGGTTCTCAGAGCCTCATGGAAAAAGCAGTTCCAAAACATCTGGAGGGCCCAGGTTGCTGACCCCTGCTGTAGGAAATAGATCCTGCATCTCCTGTATAGGGAATTCCCTGCCAGATGGGATGGAAGCCCCATTTCTGTTGTCACCAAGCTCATGGGCAATACGGTCAGTGATCAGGGGTCGTTCTGCAGTGAGGGCTTACAGCCTGATGTGGGAGAAGCCCCGGATTCACACAGTTCTGTGGGATCTTGCGTGTCACAGCTGCAGGGAGCGAACTTGTCCAATTAGCGGCACATAAAATGCCGATACCGATAGCAGTAATTTTCTGAATATCGACCGCCAATAATCGGCAAAACCGATCTATCGGTCTATCCCTAAAACCAGGTCTCTATGCCTATAGCACGCCTAGCGGCGCAGTCCATGGTTATAAGAGAAGTTAAAGCATATAAAAAGCTTATTATGGTTTATTGTAGGCTTCTTTCTTTTGAAAGTGACCTCGCCCCAAGTGTGCCATGTGGAGGGGTGTGTGTGTGTCTCAATAACCAGGGTTTTCCAAAGTTCCAACAGCAATAAACACAGGCGTTTCACAAAAGTTATGTCCCAGACACTGAAGCTTCTCCTGCTGCTGTTTAGATTTAACTTTTGAAAAACATCGTCATTTGTCGCAGTTGCAACACTAGTGATTTTAATTTTATTATTATTAAATCATCATCAATATAGCACCAACAGTTTCCGCAGCGCTTTACAATAACCAAAGGGAACGAGATACAGATAAATGGACATCGGATGGAAAGGAGAGGTGTAGAGGGCCCTGCTCATAGGAGCTTACAATCTAGAGGGATTGTGGTTGAGGAAGACTAGGGGAATTTTACTGGACGGCAGGATCATTAGTGCCAGCGGTTTGGGAATGGTGGGGCCATAGAAGCAACTTCATTCATCATGTTTGAGTAGGTGAGCAGAGGGATGAGTTGCATCAGTGATGTGCTGCTAATCTGAAGAGATGGGTTTTCAAGGATTTCTTGAAGGCCTGAAGATCAGGGGAGAGTTTGATAGGACAAGGCAAGTCATTCTACAGGACCGGAGCTGCCCTTAAGAAGTCTTGGAGGCGAGAGTTGGCAGTTCGGGTGTAGACAGATGACAGGAGGAGATCACCCGCTAAAGGCCCCTATTACACGCTTCGTGCATGCGCAAATGCACGAGGACAAAACCATTTGCGCAGAACGTCGTATTTCGACATTAGCGCAAACGATGCGCGTAATTGTCTACCGCGATTGACCCTGCGCGAACCCAGCGAGAGCGCAAGTTCGTGCACGCATCCTATACTTAACATTGTGAGCGCAAATGCGTTAGTGCGGATGGTATTACAATCTTCGCGCAAAGTCGTACGAGCGACGTTTGTGCAAATTTTCGTAACGTCTTTGAAAACTTGGTGTTAACTGCTAATATGATAGTTGTGGCCGAAACGAAATAACTCAGCAATAAAAAATAAAAAAAACACAGCACAGTACAGTTACACACTCTACACATACCCAGACATCAAAAATTAATAATTTGTCAAAAAAGATTTTGCTGCAGCATATATACGCAGATTGACTTTGACCGGCGCAACAACCTAACTTTAGAAAACGGTGGTTCTTAATTCTGATTGCCCACCGATTCCTGCACGCAACGTTCATTTGCGCATGAATTTGCACGTCGGATTTGCGCACGAAAAAACATTAAGGCTCAAAAAATGCGCTCGGATCAGAATGCCACGTTAATTTTCACGCGATAACTTTTTTTCTGTGCGCAAAAAAAGAAATGCGCTGCGGGAGCACATTTGCGCGAAGCGTGTAATAGGGGCCAAAGTCGTCTGGAAGGGACGTGCTTGCAGAGTAATGAAGACATGTAGGGAGGTGTTGAGTTATTGAGTGATTTGAACGTGAGCGTCAGTATTTTAAACTGTATCCTGAAACGTACAGGAAGCCAACGGAGGGACCGGCAGAGGGGGGTACAAGAGGTGCATCTGGTTTGAAAAGTAACCTTGGCGCCTGCATTACAGATTGCAAAGGGGCAATACGGGAGTTGGGGAGGCCAATAAGGAGTGAGTTGCAGTAATCAAGACGTGAAATGACCAGAGATTTGTGTCAGTGTTTGCAGCTTCGGCAAACACCAACAGTTATTGAAAACCGGTAACCCCTCTGTGCATCTATTGGTGTATCTGTGTCTCTTTGTGTAGGTCTCTGTCAGTGTCTGTATTGTAGAGCTTGTGTGACAGAGAGACGGACAAAGTCTTTTCCTAAAGGACTTTTTGGATAGTAAAAAGGTCCCCAGGATTACATCCTAAAACATGGGGTGGGGTTTTAGCACTGAGGATTCTTGTATTTGAGTCAAAGTTATGGTAAGGTGCTTGACTGGAGCCCCAGGGCACTAGCCCATTTTATAAGGGCAGGCACCTATGGAACATTTATGCTCAGAATTGGCACGCATTTAAATATTCTTTGCTGGGAATAAGCAGCATGTATGGACAGATACAGTCTATTTTCAAGCCATCTTTCAAGAGCATATGCTTATTCAAGGGACTCCTTGTTTATGGTTTTAAATACATCTTATTGACTGCACATCAAAAAATATACACAACATTGGCACATTCTTTCATGAAACGAGGATTTGAATGCAATCAAAGTACCATATCTTAAGAATAAACTTTTTATGTCAATCGGATTTTCAATATTAAGAAAAAAAAACAAAAAAAATGAAATACATACAGACACCATTTGCACCAACTATAAGGCTAGGGTCAGACGAGTGTGATTTCTACGGACTGTACGTCTTTGCACACGGACGTACGTCAGTACGGAAGACGCAGTAGTGGCCAGACAGTTCGTTTTTTTCACTGACGTTTATTTTTTGACGGATGTAGGAGGGAAAATAAATTAAAAAGCAAAACCATTTTGTCCGTGAAAAATGCTGGACGTATAAATGCAGTCCGTCTGACCACGTTCCATCATTCACACACAAAGCTATGCGGACGTTGCGGACGCAGCGCACTTTGTGCGGCCGTTCTAGTGGTTGTACGTTCTTGCCTGCCTTGCGTCCGTTTGCCGCGGCCGTGGTGCGTCCGCAGTTCAGTGCGGACGTACTTTGTGTAACAGGCTCCAATGGACTTTCTTTCATGCTATCACGGACGTACTTTTAGGCGCAATCACGGACGTGAACACTACGCTGGTCTGACCCCGGCCTAAAAGGAAAGGGAAAGTAAAAGAAAAAAAGAGGGGAGGGAAAAACACACCGGGGAAAATACCACCTCTCTAGGTATCATACTCATCCCACAACTTTTTATAGGATATATAGATATATATCTATATATCTATGACTCCTTGTTTATGATCCCAGTCCAGTGACCAACAGTAGCCGTGTGACTACCGTGCCCCAATAAAGGTCATTCTTTTTTCGACAGTGTTAAAATATAGAGATCTTTTTTATTTTAACTGCTATGGCAACAAAGGCTCTCGACATGTCACTGCTCCTGTCAAAGGACCACAGGCTGGAATTAATCAGACACAGAAAACATATCAAGGGGCAAAATTTGATGGAGAGTTATTCGAGGTGACTAATTAAACCTCTTTTTTAGAATAATAGCCTCTTGTGAAGATGTGATTCTAAAATTTCGCACATCTCATCCTTGTAATATCGCCATTTCCGCTGAAGCCCATGGTTTGTAAATTCGTGCCAAGCTTCAGAGAGGGATGGGGGGGGAGAGATCACAAGACACGAACCAGGCGATTAAAAAAAAAAAAAAAAAAAAAAAAAAAACAGACCAGCTATATTTGCTGAATTCAGCGAGAGAATGCGTGGCCCTAGTGACTTAACAGACACCGTTCCGACAGTAAATCTAGAAAGCACAATATATTGTAGGTTCGTTCCTAGAGAAAACAATCAATAGATGAAGTCAACGAAATTGCTGACATGTGTATGGATCGTGAGCCGAGCAGGATTCTAAATTAGCATTCCTTGCAGGAGTTAGCGAGTATCGGCATCTATAAGAAGGTGTGAGGCTCAGTGAATATATAGGATCCGTTGGGTGAGTAAGTTTGTATGAATGCAGGGCCTTTGAGGCATTTGTCAGGGAGGTCCCCAGGGGCCGAAAGGGTCTCTCAAATTCAAAACAGGAGAGGAATTATTCAACCGACAGAAAACATATCCAATTTAGCCACTGGCTGGACTGGTCGTTGGGAAATCCTTGCACGTGGACGAAGAGATACCTGGGAAGGTCCTACGATCTGTCTGGCCAAAATAAAGTCAATGCCCTGTAAAAGCCAGTGGGGGGGGGGGCTCCAAAGTTAGTTCCAGTCCACTTGTCTTCCAGGGTCAGACTACATGGCATCCATAAATACGCAACATTGTCATGGAAGGACTTGAAAGGTTCAGTGTGTTCCTGCTACACACCAAAAGTTGAGGGTGCCGCATCTATTGATACCTGAATGTTGGGTCCGTGATTTACATTGCAGTCGGCTACACTCGCCATTGAGAGTATTGGCCAAGTGAAGCATTTTGGGGCATTTAGGTTTGGATCCAAGGAGGTGGACATCTTGGAAAATAGAAACGCAAGTGTCGGGTGTGGTAATGTACAATTGCAGTGTTCATCTTATACATAAAATCTACTTCAGGAACAAAAAAAACCCACAATGTAAATTAAATAAAAATATGTTCATTTTGGGTGGGCAAGCCATAAAGAATTTGACTGTTTTAATGAAACCAGGATATGTAATATCTCATTTAAGCGATGGGTTATTTTGAGTAAACAAAGCCCTTGACGCTTCCCTGAAGATGCAATCAGAGAGGCCGGGCTTTAATTATATAAAAGCCTTTCTGACAGGAGAGGTATTGGCTAATTTCTCTCGTTTCCATATTTCAATTGGAAACGTCTCGTTAAGACGCTAAGTGAAGGGCGATGGAGGAAAGTGTGAGACGCCGCACCGGTCCCAGCGAGGATATTAATTCCTCTGCTACTTGCTTTAACTCTATTTGCCGTATCAATTTCCTACACAATTTAATACACTTTTACAGTGCGGACATTCTCCTCCTGTCACTAATACCGGTTTAATACGCTGTCTCTAATTTTACCTCCAGACATTAATATTAATATTTCCTGCCTCTAGACTGAATTTCACCTTTGTCGCGTATATGATTTACGAGCCACCGGTTGGTGTACAGGGATTTTTAGTTTGCTTGATATGTAGTTTTCAATTTAATATCTGAAATAATTGGAGGGAGATTCTCATGGAAATCTACTGGTCTTGTCCTCTACGTCTTGATGCGGCTTGGATTTTTCAGCTGATGCTGAAGGACATGTGCGATGATCTCCGCCAGGCAGAAGGCGAGATCTATGTCACTCGAATCAGACCAGAGAGGACAGAGCTGGAAGGTAACAACTGAAAATTACTGTACACACCAGAGACACAGAATGGGCTACATGCTGGTAGTGCCATCTTTAATTTACTGTGGCCAGAGCAGCCAAGCTACTCATTCTCCCTGCACCAACTATCTCTCCAGGAGGCACAAAGGACCAAAAGTGATTCTCAGTAAACCCATTAAGGTTTAAGTGAAATAAGTAAAACATTACTCATTTCTGCATTGTAAAATACATAAAATAAATAAAAGTCACAGCAACAATATAGGGAGGGACACCTTTTTTTCTGTCTATTTATTTCCAGTCCATTACACCTAGCATCAGGAGACATGTATTTCTAACACGCAGAGAGCTAAGGTTAACCTTTGCTGATCTGTACTTGTAACTCTTCCAAAAAGAGATGGTTTTTGTGCGTTGAAAAATCAATTCTGCTTCCTTACAGCCCTTGCAAGGCTAACCAGGGGAGACGGTAGGGGGACGACGACGACGACTCAATAACTTGTAAATTTGTAATGCCTTGGATACTCACCTTGACCATTTCTCACATGGAAAAGAACTTCATCTGGGGATAAATACGGGCTCATGGCCTTCATTAGAATATAAATAAATTTTAAACTATACATACATCCTAGGGGCCAAGATTCAGTAGCAACCAGTTACATTCTATCTCCTGCTGATGAGGGTAAATGAGCCCAAAACAGCTGTACAGGAGTGATTGTGTCTGGTTGCATAACCTGGCCTTTGCCATTAAAAAAAAAAAGCCTTTTAATATGGCGTGGTATTGGACAAGGGCAATGGAGGTTCTATGTAATTACAGAGCCTAGATGCAAAAAAAGTGAGAAGCTGTAGGCTTAATTTGCATATCCTACCCAGAGTTCTTTGCTGCATACAGGGAATGTTGCACAGGGGTTCTGTAAGCGGTTTTCTGAATTGCTAGGCTGTGTAAATGTTTTCTGCAGCTATAAACTTGATTTGCAGTGTGGAGGCTTTTAATCTCACTTTTTTGCCCTCCAGTACAATTGGGATAGATCTATCTATCTCTATCTCCGTACATGATATTATTTTGTTTATTTTGTTGGGGTTCCCCTTCACTGTATCAACTGCCTGCATGGGACCTCTGCAAACGGAAAAAAAACATTGAGATCCCAGTTGAAAACAAAGAACTAAAACATAGTAGAGATATAACAAAAGCCATGTACTGAATATATAAACAGACACATACAGTTGTGTTCAAAATTATTCAACCCCCACTGAAATTGAGTGTTTTGGCCAGTTTGACATTGAGTTTGATCACTCAGTCATCTTGCTTACAATTAAATCAAAGAGGCACGTGTAGGTCAGACAATATAACATAACATTTATAATGAAATAACCACAAATGTCTTTTCTGTGCTCACATCATTATCAGTTTTATTCAACCCCCAAGTGACATTCAATCTTAGTACTTAGTACAACATCCTTTTACAGTTATAACAGCTTTTAAACGTGAAGCATAGCTTGACACAAGTGTCTTGCAGCGATCTACGGGTATCTTCGCCCATTCGTCATGGGCAAAAGCCTCCAGTTCAGTCACATTCTTAGGCTTGCGCACTGCAACTGCTTTCTTTAAGTCCCACCAGAGGTTCTCAATCGGATTTAAGTCAGGTGACTGCGATGGCCACTCCAAGATGTTCCAGCCTTTAATCTGCAACCATGCTCTAGTGGACTTGGAGGTATGCTTGGGATCATTGTCCTGTTGAAAGGTCCAATGTCTCCCAAGCCTCAGGTTTGTGACGGATTGCATCACATTGTCATCCAATATCTCCTGGTACTGAAGAGAATTCATGGTACCTTGCACACGCTGAAGCTTCCCTGTACCTGCAGAAGCAAAACAGCCCCAAAGCATGATTGACCCCCCGCCATGCTTCACAGTAGGCAAGGTGTTCTTTTCTTCATAGGCCTTGTTCTTCCTCCTCCAAACATAGCGTTGATCCATGGCCCAAACAGTTCTAATTTTGTTTCATCAGTCCACAGAACACTATCCCAAAACTTCTGTGGTTTGTCCACATGACTTTTGGCATACTGCAGTCGACTCTTCTTATTCTTTGGAGACAGCAAGGGGGTGCGCCTGGGAGTTCTGGCATGGAGGCCTTCATTACGCAGTGTGCGCCGTATTGTCTGAGCTGAAACTTCAGTACCCACATCTGACAAATCTTTTCTCAGTTCCTCAGCAGTCACATGGGGACTTTTCTCCACTCTACGCTTCAGGTAGCGCACAGCAGTCGAAGTCAGCATCTTCTTTCTGCCACGACCAGGTAGCGTTTCAACAGTGCCCTTTGAATTTGCGAATGATGCTTCCTATGGTCTCTCTTGGTATGTTTAACATCTTTGCAATCTTCTTATAGCCATTGCCCTTCCTGTGAAGAGTAATCACCTCTTCTCTGGTCTTCCTGGACCATTCTCTTGACTTCACCATGTTTGTAACCACACCAGTAAATGTCTAGAAGGAGCTGAGTATCACAGTCATTTTAAAGCTGCCTAATTGGTGCTTATTATGCTTTATTGCTGCTCCGTGACATCCACAGGTGTTTTCAATACCTGATTGAAAACACTTGAATGAACCTCTGTTCTTCAGAGTGGTAGTCTTTAAGGGGTTGAATAATTGTGTCAATGAAGAATTCACAAAAGAAACATTTACTACTGTATTACAAAACCAATTGATGTCATTTTAGTTGCATATGGTTCTTTAAAAAGTCCTTGTAGGATTTCATTCTGAATACAATTACAAATGTACACTAAATTCCCTAAAACCCTTTACAGCATTGGGGGTTGAATAATTTTGAACACAACTGTATATTGATGTGGCTTCCTTCCACCATTCTGAGGATCTGCATGGAATCGCTTCTAATGGAAAACCATAGGTCCCAGCCATTACACCTATTATTCATACATGTAGCGGTGTTAAATATTATATTGCCTATATAAATCTGGGCAGGAATAGGAGATTTGAGTGACATGACAACAGATGCTTAGCAGTGACATTGCTCTCTGTCCCTAGACAGGCAGACCAAACTGACAAATATGACTTTCTATACTCGCTTACACTGCAGATCTGTTCTTGGAACGCTCTGCCCCCTAAAAACAGCTGAATTGCCATAGAGAATATTACAGTTCTGAGTAGAAATGAGAATAGAAGCATTTTGTAGGCATATAAATGCCCCGTTTTTCCATCGGGACACTAACACGCATTGCACGGTCTATCAGAAGCAGAGCCTGTCATGTCCATTTTGCAGCATTTAAGATTCATTGTTGCAACTGACCATCTGTCTGTACACGGCAAGACCACAACTTGTACTTCTGAGGCTCAGAGAATAAACACCTTTATAATCCTCACCTGTAAAGACGCTCTGTATGTAGCACAATGCCTGTTCGTATGTAAATCACACGTGGCGAGCCAACAAACACAAAGACCAGAAGAACATATGAATGAAACCGAGATATTCCTATTATTATGCTATTATAAGGGGTGGAGCGCTTGGAATGATAATACCTGCAACCAAAAATAAATATATATCCATCCTTGTTGCCCAGGTGCAAGTGAATATATATATTTATTGTAGAAGTCATCTGCAAATCACAGCAACTCCTCAAAGAACTGCACCCCAGAGCTCCTGTGCCACATTCCCCATATGCAGCAAGGAACTCTGGGTAGGACATGCAAATGACATCTGTCTCACTTTTATGTATATATATCCAGGTAGTAATCCAGCACTCACGGGTTCCCAGTTTCATGCCCGGTGCAACGCCAAGCTTTATGTAAAGTCCAAAATACTGTTGGCACTCGGGGTCTTTTCCAAATGTTTCGAAAAGACCCAGAGTGCCGCCGGTATTTTGGACATATATATACACACACACACACATACACACACAGCAAGGCATCCCCCATTTACATCCATTATTTATACACGAAACAACCGGCGTTTGAGCTCAGCTGAGCCTTTATCAGGATTGTATTATTGAATTAGTAAAGGTCATATGGAAGAATTTCATTCACGTTTCAGGAGTTCCTCCAAATCTGTACAAATTATATATATATATTGTACATACGCACACATGAAATAAACTATGTGAGGATACCTTGTGTGAAGGAACATCTATTCCTTTTCCCCCAGATCTGTACCATCTTATTAAAAACTTGAAGTTTCAGATGATCGCGGATAACGAGCATTTATGTGGGATGTGCGTAATTAAAAGAAAACACTTAAAGCTACCTTTTCAGTCACAAACCCAAACAATGTTAGGCGTCCAGAAAAAAAATTAAAAATAGATCTGTGTGTTGATAGGAGGTGTTAAGAGGTCACACGTGGCCAATAGAAGTGCGAAGGTTCGTACAGTGTACCCTGATTTACACAAACAGAATAAAGAGCAGGTCATGATCCGCCGCGTCTTTGGAATAAGCCGCAGATCAGATGCCGGGTCTTGTCGGTGACCGCAGGAGCAGCATCTCGAAGCTGCGGCCATAAATATTAAAATGTAAGAGCAGCGAATGTAACTGATCTGAGAGCGAATTCTACAAAGCACACTTACAACATTATACAAGACGTTAAAGTTTAATAAGGAGCAGGCTTTCGTTTGTGATTCGCGCAGGCCTGCACGCACAGATGGTACATGTTGCCGCCGGCACAATGGTAAATACTAAAACTGCAGAGTCCATTATCAGCCCTGCCGCGTCTCTTGTATGAGAGTCCGTGTAAGACATCCCCTGCGCGTGTCAGAGCGAGAAATGATGCAATTTATAATAAAGGGGTTATTCACTAAATGCTCATTTTCACTGTTAACACACACACACACAGACACACACACTTCTAGTATGGCATGGCATGGCATGGATTGGAAGATTCTGCAGGAAAGTAGACCCCGGATGCAAACAAATGTGAAATTGCAGACGCCATTTGCATGTCTTACCCAGAGTTCTGTGCTGCATATGGGGAATGTAGCAGACGGGCTCTGTGATGCTGTTTTTTGAATTGCTGTGATGTGTAAATTACTTCTGCAATAATAAATATATCTATAACACGGCTAAATTTAGCAGCTGCAGGTGCAGTCCCTGCGATCAATGTTGAACAGCGGCAACACCATTATTCTGTAAAAGGAGTAACCTGTGGTTATTCTCCATTAAGCGTGGTTCTACCAGGGAATACACTGTGGTGATTTTAGAGTAGCCGTCTCCATAGACCTCCATACAGCGAAAACAACGGATAAAGCCAAACACAGTGCTAGGCTTAACTGGTGGACACTATGAAACAGAAACGTCAGCCTGTACAAAGGTTGCCACCTTCTGGCCACACATAGAAATGATGTAATATAAAAGACAACGATTGATAAATTGTTGTTAACCTTTGATGGGGAATGTCTGAAGTGACAAAAACTGCCCACTCGCTTTGTGGTTTTGCTTTTCCTTTTGGTGCAACTTGGCACCATACCCACTTTAGTATTGCAAAAAAAAAAAAAATATTTTAATTGTTTGGATGAAGGTTAACCTTTTTCAAAGCGTCCAAATTTAAAACCAGAAAATTTTTGGCAGGTCATTAATATAGGTGGACATAAGGTGTTGATAGAAATGACGGAGACCTTTGCCGAGAACTACGCTATACAACTTAAAGCGGCCGCTACAGTGAAAAGAACGGTGAATTACAATGCAAGTTCCCGGAGAGAATCACCGTTAGTTTTTACAGTAGGTCCCTGAAGCCTAAACACTGTTCTGTCAATGAAATGAATTTGCTCATCAAATAACACTTTAAAATAGGAATGTGCCGGTACTTTAAAAGTCATGTGATGCGTTCCAATAAATCATTTAGGATTTTGCTGAAAGCCTGTCAAATTTATGTTAATATTGAAATGTATGGCCAGTCACCCCATTTACCCCCTGCAGACAGGCAGGCAGACACACACAAACTAGCAGAATGCACTAACTGCATTCTGCCAGGCCCCTCCAGCTGACGGCATTCCAGCGAGCGGCCGTTGTCATGTGAAGGTTGTAACACAGCTCCGCTGGTGCTGCGCTCTCCCGAGATCTTGCAGAGTTAGTGAGATCTCGCAAACTCCGAAAGCTTCCAGCGACCGCGTTATAGCCTTCACATGCCAGAGGCGCTTTCTGGAACGCATTTGGCTGGAGGGGCAGGGCGGAATGCCATTAGTGCATTCTGCCAGCCACCCCTGCCCCTCGTATACTGCCTGGCAAGCCAGTCTAGTGCTGGTTTCCGGTACCGGTATAAGTATCAGGGGCAATTGCAAGAGTACGTGTACTGGTGCAAATGATGATTTTGGTACCTATATTAGTATCGTATCGGTGCATCCCTACTTTAAAACATATAAGTCTTAAAACCTCACAAAGCCGGTCCTTTAAACAAATAAATATTTAACATTTCCCTGCAAATGCATCTTATTTTCTTCTTACACCCAGGCTTCTATACACCTCAAATTTCTGTCACCTATTATTATTATTATTCTTTATTTATAAAGCGCAGCTATATTCCGCAGTCTATTATCTCAGTCTGTGAATGAACCAATCGTCGCTGGAGTCTGTTTCGCATTAATAGGCTTCATCTATGCATCAGAGCAGTAATCAGCTTTCTCAAAAAAGTATAAATCAAATATTAAAATAGCGGTAACAAATTTATCAGCGACTCAGTAAGAATCTAACGAATAAAACCCAACCAAAGTAGGTTTGTGGTTTCTGATGCTGCAGCCACCACTTCATAGCTGGTTGACAGGCTGCACTTTAAAATGACATTTTAAACATCACAGTGGTCTCCCTGCCGCTTCACCGGAACATCTACTCTTCCCATTACCAGAAAGGAGCCAAATAACAGCGTTAATGGTTTAAAGTGACAATACCTATCATTCGGCAACTGCTCGGGACACATGATTGCTTATCATACTGGAGAGGACTCCTTTTCCCTCCCAGCTTACAATGGGCAAATAGCAACTTTCTACTGCAATTACAGCTTGGCTAAGTCTTTGACTTGAAGTAGCAGGGTTTAATGACAGGAGTAGGTTCTTACCTAGGTTTTGCCAGGACTACTTATCTGTGACTGGCAGTTTGGGCATAGACACTGCAAACGCGCGCTCTGATTGGATGAGAACGAAAGAAAAAACAGCTGGAATATTTAGGCCGGAGCAGAAGCGGCAAAGTGACACATGCAATGCAACAATTCTCAAAGACTAGAGCGTCGAAGAACAAGTTAATTTCTTCAAAATGTCCGTGGATGATTAAAACCAGGGAAAAAAATACTGGTAAGCCTTGAGGATTGTCATTCTTTAAGGACCTTTAAATCTTTAAAAGTCTTTAAATTGTACAAGCTTTGAGATGGTGCGATGTGTGCAATGGAGAGCTCTCCAAGGAGGTTATTTTAGATTTTAAATGTTTTTGAAAGAGTATAGGGCATCAGGAAGATTAAGAAGAATGAACACAGTCCAGGCCGAAACAAGAGAGCTTAACCCCTTCACTGCTGAGCCATTTCACGTCTTAAAAAAAAAACAAATTTTTCTTTTCTTTTATTATTACTTTTATTATTTTTGTAATTTAATTTAAACATGGTCATGATTGGTATCATTGGAAAGGCCATACTCTGACCTTTCTACTGATACCAAACATGACCCTGCTAGGTGCCAAGAGTCGGGAGATAACGGGGTAAGTTTCCCCGTATCTCCACCCCATCTTTCCTTAGGAGTCAATAAGGACGTTTCCCACACGTCCTCAGCAGTGAAAGGGTTAAAGAAGCAGTGGGAAGAGAGCGAACAGAGTGAGAGAAAACAAAAGGAGACAAAAGAATGAGCAAACAAAGCGAGTGAACATAGATACAACAAAGTGAGCAGACATAAAAAAAAAAGCGAGCAAAAAGAGAGAGAAAGCAGCACACAAAACTAATATATATATATATATATACACACAGGACTCAAAAATTCAAGTCCCATGCTACTAGCCAGGCCCTAAGAGTTACTCGCCACCAGTTGCCCAGAGCGTATGACAGAGCTCCACAGTAATACAATTCACAGTAATGTGCTGTGTATGTGAGTGTATCACGGAGTGCCACAGCCTTTTCTACACCACCCCCCCCCCCCCGCGCCAACTGAACTGGGTTGCCTACCAAGCCACAAGTCCGGTGGGCCAGTTGGTCCCACTCGCCCTCATTTAAATTTCCAATTTTGAGGTCTGCGTATATATATATATATATAATATATATATATATATATATATAATATATATATATACACACGCACACAATGTATATTTTACAGTTAGATCCATATATATTTGTACACTGGCACAATTTTCATACTTTTGGCTCTGTATGCCACCAGAATAAAATTTAAACAAAACAATCCACATGAATTTTAAGTGCAGACTTACAGCTTTAGGCCAGCGTCAGACAAGTGCGCTATGTGCAACCGTACTGACAGGTTTACCGGCATCCGTCGTAGCGTTTTGACGCTGCAACAGGGCCGGTCACACGCTAGTGCACGCGCATGAAATGTGAGAACAACAAACGTCCGTTATCCAAGCCTCTCCGGCAAAGCGCTAGGACGGACGTTGACAGAGCTGCAAAGTGCGACTCTCCATAGGAGGATCGAGCCTTGCAGCGCTGAGCGCACTGACTGCGCTCAGCAAGGTGGCCAGAAGGACGTTTCTTCTGCTCTCCAAAGACGCTCGTCCGACACTAGCCTTAATTCAAGCCATTGTAATACACTGCCCCCCTCCCATTTTCAGGGGCTCAAATGTAATTGGACAAATGAATAAAAATCCTAAATAAAATGTTCATTTTTAATATTTTGTTGAGAATCCTTTACTGGCAATGGACTGTCTGAAGTCTGGAACCCATGGACATTACCAAAGACTTGGTTTCCTCCTTTCTGATGCTTTGCCAGGCTCTATCTGCAGTGTCATCATTTGTTTGTGGCTCTTTCTGCCTTCAGTTTTGCCTTCAGCAACTGAAATGCTGCTCAATTGGGTTGAGATCAGGTCATTGACTTGGCCATTGCAGAGTATTCAACTTTTCGATCAAAAAATCCTGGGTTGCTTTTGCAGTGTGATTTGGATCATTGTCCATCTGTCCTGTGAAGCGACGTCCAATCAACTTTGCTGCATTTGGCTGAATCTCGGCTGACATATCTCTGAACACTGCTGAATTCATCTGGCCGCTTCTGACACATCAGTAAACGCCAAGACCCAGTGCCACTGGAAGCCCCATGCATGCCCATGCCATCACACTGCCTCCACCATGTTTTACAGATGACGTTGTGTGCTTTGGATCGTGAGCTGTTCCAAGCCTTCTCCATACTTTTTTCTTCCAGTCATTCTGGTACAGATTAATCTTAGTCTCATCTGTCCAGAGAATGCTTTTCCAGAACTGGTCTGGCTGGTTTAGATGTTTTATTGGCAAAGTCTAATCTGGTTTTTCTATTCTTCAGGCTTATGAATAGTTTGCACCTTGTGGTGAACCCCCTGTATTTGCTCTTGTGAAGTCTTTTCTTGATTGTAGAGTGTAGACTTTTACAATGACATGCCCACCTCCTGGAGAGGGTCATGCACTTGTCTGGATGTTGTGAATGGGTTTTTCTTTACCATAGATAGGATCCTGTGATCATTCACCATGTTGTCTTCCGTGGACGTCCAGGCCTTTTTATGTTGCTGAGCTCACCAGTGCATTCTACTTTCCTCAGAATGTAGCAAACTGTTGATTTGGCTTCTCTTAATGTTGCTGCTATATTTGTGATGGATTTGTGTTTTTTTTATTTTTTTAGGCTTACAATGGCCTGTTTCACTTGCATGGCCCAGCTCCTATGACCGCATGATGTAGCTTCACAGCAATAGATTCCAAATGCAAATAACACACTTACAATCAACTCCAGACCTTTTACCGGCTTAATTGATGAATAAAGGAGTCGCCACACCTGGCCATGAAACAGCTTTTGATTCAATTGTCCAATTACGTTTGGTCACTTGAAAAAAATGGGGGTTGGCTACTCTTAAGAGCTAGAATTCCTAAACCCTTCCTCCAATTTGGATGTACATCCCCTCAAACCTGAGAGTGCGCACTTTCACCCCAAATCCATTATATAACTATAGCTTGAATAGGTTTTAATAAATACCGGAACTAAAATTGTGCCTCTGTCCAAATATATATGGACCCAATTGTGTGTGACTGACAAGGTGCGCTATGCGCATAGTGAGTTCAGGGCTAAGTCTTAACTTGGGTAAGTATGGGTTTAGGTCAGGACAGAAGGCAGTGGACTTTATGACCTAGTAATAATTTGCTCAAAGTCTCAAAGGGTTAAAACTACTGAATAAGGTTTCCGTATAAAGCTCTGGGTTGTGGTACCCGTAACAGGTAAAATTAAAAGTTGCAAGTCTTTGAAGTCCCCACAAGTCCAGAATATGCTAAAGGCTGCCATATTCGCTTTCTCCAGTAAACCTTCTATTTTGATATTCCAAAAATAAATGAAATAAGCATCTGTGATGTGAGATGGTTAATCGTCACTCTGTTCATACGTTCGATAAGTAACGGTATTTCTGCATTTATATCACACAGTACAAACAAACAGCAGTTTGAATAAATTACTAACCACAAGAGCCCAGTTTCCATCCATAACCTACTCGCGGGCCGCTCCAAGCCCGACTATGTGTTTAAGGCAATTACTAATTTATTATTTCAATTTATTTATACAATGCTTACTCCTTCCCAAATCCTCAACTCATTAAATGGTAATGAAAGGTGCAATTCATACTTCCTCCATTAATTAACTACAGGAGCGGCGTCAGCGTGCCATTTGAGTTTAGAGCTCAATCTGTTGCAGCCGCCGCTCCAAGGTTCTGCAACTTAATCATTTCGCGTTTCAAGGTACGTATATAAAAATTAAAAGGGGTAAATAAAAAGAAAATTACAATTCTAAAAATGTAAACGTGCATGTGTCTGTGTATAAGTAAAGTCTGTAGGCCTGGAGTTGTGGGAAGGGTTAGTTGCCCACTTAAATACTTATCTCAATCCCTGCAGGGCTCGGCGTCACTGGCAGCTGCAAACATCCCCATTCCCACCCCAACACATCACTTATACTACCAGGTTGCCCTCCTTATTGCAGGCAGACCTTTCTCATTGGTTCCATGCATATAAACAATTTTCTTGCCATTAACCACTTGCTACCGAAACTCCCAGCAGCCAGGCGGTACCCTTACCCCTTCGGGGCAGAAAAGTTTGCCCCGTTGGCGCTGAGGCCGGCTTTCGGCCCGCCTACATTGTGCGTGCACTGATCACATCATTGGCTGCCGCAGGACAGCTGTCCCGTGGCAGCCAATGACGTGATCAGCGCATGCAATGTAGTTGAGCAGAAAGAGTCTATAGGAAGGCCGTGTGGCGTGCTATGCTGGCCCATGGTGGGAACGGCATAGCATGCCCCATGGCATGAAAGGGTTAAAACCCAACCATAAATTGTGGTGTGTTTGGATTCGTGCAAAGGGGCTAAGACTGCCTTAAACTTGCTCTCAGGTGACACACAGCCCATCAATGCAAAAAAGTGTATTGTATGCGCACAGCAGGATACAATGGACTCCTGCACAGACCGGCCGCGCCCTCATGTCTGCACAGACCGGCCGCGCCCTCATGTCTGCACAGACTGGCCGCGCCCTCATGTCTGCACAGACTGGCCGCGCCCTCATGTCTGCACAGACTGGCCGCGCCCTCATGTCAGCACAGACTGGCCGCGCCCTCATGTCAGCACAGACTGACCGCGCCCTCATGTCAGCACAGACTGACCGCGCCCTCATGTCAGCACAGACCGGCCGCGCCCTCATGTCAGCACAGACCGGCCGCGCCCTCATGTCAGCACAGACCGGCCGCGCCCTCATGTCAGCACAGACCGGCCGCGCCCTCATGTCAGCACAGACCGGCCGCGCCCTCATGTCAACACAGACGGCCGCGCCCTCATGTCAGCACAGACCGCCGCGCCCTCATGTCAACACAGACCGGCCGCGCCCTCATGTCAGCACAGACCGGCCGCGCCCTCATGTCAGCACAGACCGGCCGCGCCCTCATGCCAGCACAGACCGGCCGCGCCCTCATGCCAGCACAGACCGGCCGCGCCCTCATGTCAGCACAGACCGGCCGCGCCCTCATGTCAGCACAGACCGGCCGCGCCCTCATGTCAGCACAGACCGGCCGCGCCCTCATGTCAGCACAGACTGGCCGCGCCCTCATGTCAGCACAGACTGGCTGCGCCCTCATGTCAGCACAGACTGGCTGCGCCCTCATGTCAGCACAGACTGGCTGCGCCCTCATGTCAGCACAGACTGGCTGCGCCCTCATGTCAGCACAGACTGGCTGCGCCCTCATGTCAGCATGAGATTGAGTATTTTAATTTTCTATTTTTGAAAGCAGTTTTTCTTTCACACACACACAAAAAATCTCCATATTTAATTTTTACAGCATGAATAATAAACACTTTAGTAATTACTGAACATGTCATGTACGCATTTTATGGTCCCACATTTTAGGGAAATCTTCAAAAAACAGCAACAATTTGCATCATTGCCTATTTGAGACAAATACTAATTGAGGTTTTGAACTTGGTTCAAAAAACAAAGTGATTTAAAATTTTATCTATCTTAACCATTAATAAAAAAGAGCTGGGATAAAATAAATAATCAAACTTCTACTGCAAGTCCCAAATCATCCCAGAGATTATTTCACAAATACATTTTGTACGCTCACTCAGTTCTTCCATTAAGTTTCTTATCTCCAACTACTTCAATATAGTACTAAAAAAGGGTTAGTACATGCCATAAAACAAAGAAAACTGACCCCCACCTCAAAACCACAATACAATTAAGTTGGTGGCTGTTAGGTGATCAGTTCACTATAATGGTCTCTTGTCAGCTACACAAAAGGGGTTTTTCAGAGAGCACCAAAAGGTCACCGACATTTCGGTGCTCTCTCATTCGACTCACTTCAGCGAGTTAAATTTGTCGACCCTGCTGTGAATTCAGCATTCACCGCAGGGTCCCCACGGTGGGGCAAAGCGACCTGCCGAACGCATCCTAAAACCGCTGAGTCGATTCGCAAAACAGCCGAACGCAGCCGCAAACCCACCAAAAAAGAAATGCTGCCGACGAGCTGATAACGCGTCCCCCTCCAGGAATCAAAAAAGCGTTTCGCTGAAAAAATCTCGAACAATGCAAAAAAAAAAAAAAAAAAGAATGGTTGAATAAAATAATATTTAAGAAAAACAGTATATTGTTTTTCACATTGAAACATGGGATTTGCCGGCTTAAACCTGTCGAACAAGGCTAATGTCAGACGAACGCAGTCTGAGTGCACTCTGCGTGCGTGCACAACGGATGGACGTACGATACTGTAGACATGACACAGTCAGTTTTTTTTTACGGATGAAGAGAAAAAAAAAGGAAATACGGGAAACAAAATTAATTAAGACCGGTACAGTCAGCCAGACCAAAAAAAAACTTCTGAGCATCAACGTGATGGACGTCTTGTCATCATGCACACAGGCCGTGGCATACTCTGGGCGTCAGTCGTAGCGCTTTTACGTCGAGGCCTAAATGGCGTCCGCTGTCACCTGCGTGGTGCGTGCGCACTTCGGTGCGCATGAACTTCGTTTGTTGGTCTCTACTGATCACAAATCAATGTTACGACAGACGTTAAACTGTGCGGCGACACGGACGTGATGACTGCGTTCGTCTGACGCTAGCCTGAAACCACAGAAAAATCAGGGAATTTCACCAACTTTTCGGCCTTTTCTGAATCAGTTAACCATTGTGTCTCTATTGGGGAGTTCACTGCCGAAGGTCACCATATTTTGCTGGCAATTCACCAATATTTGTCCAGTTTTCTGAATAGCCGAACGGCCATGAAATTGCACTATATGGGGAAATTCACTGTTCTGTGTAATTTCGGTGCTCTCTGAACAACCCCAACAGACAGCTTTCATTGCAACGGTAGAAAAACCTCCTTTGAATGCTTTCATATAAAGGCAGAGCTTGACAAAGCCTGGAGCCTGGTAGCCAGAATTTTACTCCTGGCTCCTAAATTTCCAGTTTATTTTACACCAATCTAAAAGCAGTCTTTGGCATCTAAAAACATCTAATTGGCTTCAATGTTTTCTTCCTGTATCCTACATTTAATGTAAATATATCCAGCCGTGGTGTATGCATTTATATATGAGCGGTGTGTGTGTGCGTGCGTGTGTGTGTGGGGTAAATAGGGTGTCCAATGACAACAGAGCACAGAAAATAAGTAAACAAATAACATCTGTACATTGTGATATTGCTTTAACAACACAAATAATATAATAAGTATATATATATATATATATATCAGAGCGGCCAAACTGATATTAGAAGCAACGGTCTACACTTCTAGGCTCAAAAAAGTTGCCAAAAGACCCCATGCACAAAAAATACCTAACCGCAAAAAGCACCAGGTGACAAAGTGATATATAAATAGAAGCAGCTAAAATCATAATTTGGTCAGTACAAACCAACTCCCAGATGCAGAGGCAGGTTCCCAACGTTTCGGCAAGGATTAGACTTTATCAAGGTATACCTTGATAAAGGCGAACCCTCGCCGAAACGTTGGCTCCTACCTTTTGTAGCTGGCTCCTAGATTCTAAGCAAATTTGTCAAGCCCTGATATAAGGGGTTGTGTGCCATATTTCCACATGGAGGGTGTAAAATGGGCCACTGTATTTCTCAGAAATCCATAATAGATTTAATTTTGTAAGTTATTTGTCCTTGTTCTGACAATCAGCTGGAAATTAGACAGAATAACAGCTGGTTGAAAAGGGGAAAAAGGTTTTTAATAAAAAAAGTCTTATGACCCCCGTTGTGTATAGTGTGGTGAGGTGATAGTCTACAAATAGAGAGTGATGTTTCCCCCCAATTCAAAAGAAAGGTCTACTTTCAAAGGAGGGGTCTCTTCGTGGTATGTGCCATAACTCGTATGTTCCTCCTCGCATGTCATGGTCGAATCGTGTATCAGCGAGTATGACATGAGAAGAAGCCGGCAGTATGAAACCAGATGCGTGACAAGCCGAATTAACCACCGTGCACTACAATACATTAAATGCTCCCAAGATAATCACGGTCTTTGACATTCCATTAATGCGTAAATGGTAAACCCGTGCAGAGACACCGTACACTTGGGTTGATTAACTTGACACATTTGAATTTATATCCAAGTCACCATTTTTTATCTATTTTTTTTTTAAGTTTCCAGCAATGCATTTAGAACAGAAATAAGTGTATGATGTTCAATATATATAAAACACATTATTAGGGCTAAAACAACTAAATCAATTAAAAAATTTTTTTTTTTTAAATAATCGACAATCATAATAATTGTCAACCATTCTCATTATCGATTAATCCGTTGGTCGATTAACTGGCCTGTATACAGCACACACTTTAGCACACCCTACATTTGGTCCGGTCCCTTGCCAAGCTCACCCTCGCCCACCTTCCCTCCCTCCACTTAGTTTATGAAATAATTTTAAAGGGATACTCTACACATTTAGACCATATTAGCTTATTAAGAGTGGTCAGGCTGCGTGGAGGAGTGTCCCCCTTATTCACTCCACTTTGTGTGCTGACATCATCATGTCTCTCCAGTCGTTGGGATTGTTCAGGGAGAAAGCAGATATGAGCTGGAGCTGGCACGCAGCATCAATCCATCACTCGGACTCAGGCGCTCCCGCACCTTGTGTGAGAAAAGTTATGCAAGAAATGCAATTTGCGTACGTACGAAAGATAGTCACATACACTACGCAAGTTGCGTAGGATAAAGAGGGAGGGGTTGGTTTTTACATAGTGTTGCTATAAATAAAAAAAAAATTATCCAATCAATTAAACCTTTCGCTGCTGAGGCTTTTCCCACCTCTGTGCTGAGCTCATTTTTACCGGTTTTGCTCATCATGTTTAAACGCGTTTTGAAGGCTTATTTTAGTATATGACCCAGACATATTATATATCGTTCTTTCTGTCAGACTCGGCAGATTCATAATATGTCATTATTATATGTATACGTCATGACCTGTCTGTATATTATAACAAAAAATGCAATAAAATATGAATTTACAATAATTTACAACGTGTAAAGTGGGTTTTTTTCACATTTTAAGATGCGAGCAATTGCGGTTATATTTTGTATGGGGTGCGCTTGTTAAAAAAATTAGAAATGGGGTCTCGTTACATTTTTTTTGGGGAAAATTACACGATTTTTAACAAACACACCGCATACAAAAATCGTTAGTGCAGCATCATTGTTCACATTATAATTGAAATGGGAACAATATTGCTGCATTAACAAACCAAAAAAAAGAAAAAAAACTTATTTTAAAAAAAAATAAACATTTTTTTATTTTTAATTTTTTTTTTAAAAAAAAAATATTTTTTCACAGTCGTGTTTGGTATCGTTGGAACGGCCATGCTCTGGCCAATCCAACAGTACCAAACATTAACCCCTAGCTGCCACGGATCGGGAGATAGGGGGTTCATTGGAACCCCCTATCTCCACCATTGGTGGCAGCTAGGGGTTAACTCCAGGACTGGCGTCATCATGCTATGCACGATGACGCCAGTCCTCAGGGGGAGTTCCCGGAGGCTTGGCCGACATCCAAGATGTCGGCCAGCTCCGGGAAAGGATCACGAACCGGCGCTTTTCAGCGCCGATTCGTGAT
This sequence comes from Leptobrachium leishanense, assembly GCA_009667805.1. Lineage (NCBI taxonomy): Eukaryota > Metazoa > Chordata > Amphibia > Anura > Megophryidae > Leptobrachium > Leptobrachium leishanense. The sequence goes on along the minus strand of CM019072.1, from coordinate 13,003,686 downwards.
CCGGCTCCCTAGGGGTTAATGCCAGGTACCATTTGGAAGGGCAGGCTGTGCCCTTCCAAACGGTGCCTGGCATTAAGCTCAGGACCCCCGCGATCGGGAGGGAGAGAGGTCCGAAGGACCTCCCCGCTCCCTTTCAGGCACCTCCTCCGCACACGCGGGGGGGGGCGCCTGAAATAGATGTCATTGCAGTGGCACGATGACATCTATTGTGCCCGTGGCGGTCCCGGATTGACGGGCTGACATCCAAGATGTCAGCCCGCACCGGGGGGGCACAGCGATCGTCCGGAATCCGGCCGATCGCAGGCTACTTCGGGAGGACGCGCTCAGCGCGTCCTCCGCAGCCAACCCTTCCTGCGGCAGGACGCGCTGAGTGCGTCCTCTGCAGCGAAGTGGTTAAATTGAACTAATCGAATATGCAAGTACTTGTTACTTGAAGCCCTACACATTATCAAAGTTCACAGAGCACCATAGACAGAGACTGTTCAGACTAGAGGTCAATATAAATAATTTTTACAATAACGACCTAGGAGTAACAAGCCGAAATCACTCCGATAGGTCGGGGAGTAGCCAGAGCCTCGGTGATACTCCACACAAGAGCCATCAACCATCCCTTCCAATATTTCACAGTGCCAGAGAGGGCACTTTGTATTTCAGGGGATGAAGCTGAAGGTGGGTCCTGAGACTATGCCATTTCCAAATGCTTTTTGATGAGGTCACAACCTACCGTGGCCTTTTATGACAATAAAACTGTCACAATGTCACATCCGTGAGTAAAGTAGATCATCTACACCGAGTGATTTCCAATAACCTTTGTTAGGGATTACAGGTACTGGGAATTTGAGTATTTTGCAACTCCAAGTGTGGCAGATTAGATATAGATATATATATCTATCGATACAAATCTCTCTATCTATATATCTATAGATCTATAGATGCCAGTGGCCATTTTGCGCAGCTGATAGTAAATGCTTGAAGTAAATGCTCCAAGAAAGTAATTAAGATGTTTATCACTGAACTCCAGGTGAAAGGATATTCCAGGGGTTGCCGAATGCCAGGCGAATGAGTCTTCTTTGATCTGCATTCTAAGGAGGGGAAATTACCCCTCTAATGGAATTTCCTTGGTCTCATGCAAGCATTTCAAACCTTGGGCAAGTGGAAAAGGCTCAGCCCAGACCTAGCGGCAGCAATTGTAAGTGGTCATGCATTTCAAAGAAGCAATCATCTCCTTTGATCACTAGAGACAAACTTTGGGAATCAAGTTAATGACGAAGCGCACTGAGCGTGCCCAGGAAAATGGAGGTCACAGAAATGTAGTGCACGGGGGTAGAAAATATGGGGCTGTCCTCTAGAGGGACAAGGCAGCCTTTATATACCTGAGCCAAGCATGGGCTCAGGGCTTGTTTCTGTGGGGTCACCTAAGAACGTGAGAAACTGTGCCAGTCTTCAACTCTCCAGCCCCAGGGGTACACAGATGCTCCTGTTAGCTTACTGACGTGAGTAAGGGTCTGTGGTTTTAATCCTGTTTCTTTTATTTGCTGTTTGTGTGTAATTAATGAATATTATATCCATATTTTTTCTGTAACCCTAAATGCACTATGATATACATAAGTTGTATTTATTATAACAAAAATTATTAAGCTATGCTCTGACTGATTCGATCCACGCTAACTGAAGGGACTGGATTATTGCTTTTGGTATTAAACTCGGGTATCTACTAAATTGTGAGTTGCGGTCGCTGGGACGGTGGGGTAAGCGCGCGGGGATTGTTGTCCTCGTAGTCATTATTTGGGTCTAGGATAGACAGATAGTGAATTGCTTAACTCTGCGTCTTTCGGTGTGGCGTGCATAGTGTTCATGAGAACTGGTGGCAGCATAATGAATAGAGTAAGAAAGTAGGTGTAAGGATTGTGGGAAATGTAGTCGCTACCCCAGGTCGAGAGAAGATGGGTACGGCATTGCAATCCTGGGACCACTTCCTCACGCTCTACGTGCATCTCGCGAGCAGAGGCATTGTCGGGATAGATAGGCACGTGCGCGTGGGGGATTATTAGGGTCTAGGATAGACGGATAGTGAGTTGCTTAACCCTACACCTTTCGTAGTGCGTGTAGTTCTGACACCGAGTATGTGGACAAGCCCTTAAACGACGGACATCAGAAGAAGAAAAAAAGGAAGCAGGAGGGATATATGGGAACACACATACACACACACACCTGTCTATGAGAATCAGTGAAAAAGACAGCAGGTTCAGAATTCTGATGCAGACAAGTCGTAACGTAGGTTTTCTTTGCCTTACTGAATCCAGAGGTTTCTGCAAGAAACAAAGGGTACCATGAAAAAATAATAAGGTAATGGCTCTTGGACCTGACAGATCATTTTCCTTTTGTTAAAGGTTCGTTAGCCGGTGGCTCTGACACTTGCAGCTTCAGACGTCAAATCATTTTTCATCCTGATGATAGAACGGCCGGGATGTGTAGCCATGGGTAAATACAGAATTAAATTTCCTGGGATCAGACAGAATTTATTGATGACCACGGCTAATGAAATATGTGCGCCGAGCCAAACATCTTTCTGCGAGACAACCCGCCATTAGGAGACTTACATATATAATTAGATTTTACTGAATTTCAGAGAAAAGGAGAAGAAGCGCAACCAAAGCTGCTGTGGCATGACTGGCTGCTTCAGTGTCAGAGTAGATTCAATGCAGGTCAAGGATGGACAAGCTCTTAGCCTGTGGAGGAACCAAAAGTTCCATAATGCTGAGCTGGGCAACATATCTGGGGGTGGGTGTCTCTGTAGCCGCACGAGCTGGAGCATTTGACGGGGGTGAAGTGCCAAAGAAAAAGTGCAGCTTTAACCATAAAAAACAATACAGAAGCCAGAAATCAAATGTATTATTTATTACATTTATTTATTTTTATTTATAAAAGGATTACATGGTGGGGGGGGGTGTAGTAAAAGAAAGATGCTCAGTGAATTAAAAGGAACAATCTACTGAAATAAGGTGTCCCTTTTTTTTGCCCTTAAATCATTGGACAGAGGCTACAGACAGCTCCTGCCCAATTATTTTTTACTTATTTTTGGTGACATTACTCACCTCCCCCCCTCCCTCCTTTTCTGCTCAGGGACTCCTGAACACAGAAGTCCCGGAGTCTTTTCACCGCCATTTGCTCTCCCTCTCTACATCACACTGCATTTTACAGAGTTTGGGGAGGGGGGGGGGGTTATACTCCACTCACCCTGGCCACTTTAAAAAGCTAAAAAGTGATCAGTTGTGTAGAATATTCCATAATAATTAGTTGGCCTTTTTTGTCCATTAACCCCCATAAGGACCACTGACGTACATGGTACATCCTGGGAAAAATTTCCCTTAAGGACCAAGGACGTACAGCATGGTCCTTTAATCCCCTTCCCTCCCTGTACTCAACTCTCCGGCTAGGCTCCCACGCGGTCTGGCAAGCCCACCCCGCCTATTTATGGGGCCCGGACGTCGCAATAATGTCCTCACCGTGCGAGATTACATCATTGCCAGGCGCCCTCCCTCCGGTGCCCGCAGTGGAGAATGGGAAAGGCGGGCTCCTTTGGAGCCCTCTCCCGAAATGGCTCCACTTAGACAAAAAAAGAAAAGGTACAGCTGGAAAGGGGAGAGTCTGCCCTTTCCAGCGGTACAGCGGTACCTCTCTTTAACCACTTATGTGCCGGATCGCGATTCAGTACCAAATCGCGATTCAAACCCATCTTGGATGTAAGCCAAGCCTCCGGGACACCCCCCCACCCCCACCCACCGATGTCGCCATATTTATTTGGGAGGGGTATTCCACAAGATCCTTTTTAACCTTTGTAATGTCCTGTTTTTCCCCAATACAAGAGGGAACTGCCAGCAAAAAGCGAAAAATAGGGGAAAATGAGCATTAAATACATGACACACCCGTATGATAAAATAAATTATACATGCATATGGAGTACACAATGAAACAAGATTTTATTTCCCCATAAGAAATTATATATGTAAGACAACAAAATGAGGAATAATGACATCTGATTTAAAAAAAAAAAAAAAAAAAAGCCACAGAAAAAAAAAAAAAAAAAAAAACAGCAAAGTTAAAGTCAAAATAATTTTTTTGATCACTTTGTATCTGAAGCAAGATTTGTGTCACTTGGTGTTTTTGCCTTTTTTTATGTGTGTATATTTTTCTTACAGCAATCAGTTCACATTATGGGAACAGGGGCAGTGTAATTATGGAAATTAAGTACAGATTTCAGTTGAATAAACTCATCAGATAAAATCACAGCCTATCTAGATTGGTCGCCTGGCTCCCAGTCGGCGCAATTTGCATAAAGCGTTTAGCTTAATGAGAAGTAAACAAAAAGAAAAGAAATTGTGAAAAAAAATAAAACCGACGTGTATTAACCCAAGGGGGTCCGCACTGTCATGGCAGAAATCTCCCGCCTGCATTGTCAGAGGAATAATAAATAGCAGGAGCAGAGCGGCGGGGTGTCCTTGGCCGCGGCGTATTTGTCATGGCGGACAGGGCGCAGTCATTCCTCAGCTTTATTTACTTTCCTGTGCCTGTAAGCACAGCGCCACATAATCTAGTTACCCAGCTTGATGGGGTGTGAGGACGCGAATGGCTCGGAAAATCTTTCCTGACCGGCGGGCTGTAACCTGCTCGATACTAGCCTGGATTGGAAACCATTAATATTTTGGAATTAAATGCTGTGATTTATGGACTAGATGAAAAAAGAAAAGAAAATATATTGCATATGCTCACAGTTGATCACCTCTTATAAAAGCCATATCAGATTGCCCTGTTCTTATAGAACTACAACTTCCATGATGCTCTGCAGCAGTCTTCTAGAACTTTAGCCCCCTTGATGCTGTAGTAGATATTTCTTGGAGCATATCCCAGCCTTTTTTCTGCATTATACGTTATCCTTTAAAAGTGGGTTAAGGCTGGCTCTCCACTGGCACCGTAGTTGGGCAAACAACGTCACACAACGCCATCGGCCGACCTGGGTCATCCACTGGAAGCATCTGGACGACCCAGATAAGCCGATGGACAGGCCAGCCAATGAAAGAAAGAAGGAAGAGAAAAAACGCCCCAAAAATAAAATAAAAAAAAAAGCCCGCTGCAGGAAGAATTTGTTGTAGTCGCATCAAATCATCTGAAATCGTCCGATGGTGGTTGGAGGCAGTGGAAGAGGGCTGATTCACCTGCATGTTGTGGGATCGGTCGGATGACTTCAGACGATAATGGGATGATCGCAGCATCGCATAAATACGGTGCCAGTGGAGAGCCAGCCTAATTTGTAAGCAGCTTGTAGAGATTTAGATATTCTTTCCGTTTTTGGCCTTTTTGCAACGGACACAGCTGTTTCAGGAGTTGGTCACGCGGTCATTTTGGGGCAGTGTAAATTTCCGCAAGTTTCTCCATTCGTCATCTATGAATGCTTTCTAATGGAGCTTATTGAAAAGGGGTTTGTTTTTCTTATTTAAAGACTGCTGCATCATCTCTGCTTAATTACACACGGCTTAAAGTGGCTTTGATTGCACGGTAATCAATTAATTATCGCGTTTGGCGGAGTGAACGCAGAGTATAATCACTCAGCTAAGGAACACACGTTCCATTATTTAGCAGGTTTGTATAATTTAAGATTAACTTATTAGCTTGAAAGGGGGGGGGATAAATAAAAGTCCTGCTGGCACTAAAACGTATCAGGGAGGAAGTGGAACCCCAGGATGGTATAGAAAATACACCCCTTGCTCCTGTACGGCAGTGCCGGGGTGGGTTATCTTTCCAGGCACCTCTTAGGCTAGGGTCAGACGAAAGCATTTTTCCCCGCGAACGTGAAAAAGTGCGTCCGAACGCATTGACGTATTTTTTCACGGAATGAGCAAAATCGGTCAGACGACGCGCATTTTCGGGCGTGATTTTGTACGGATTGTCAATAAAACTCTTTTTACATCTGGACGTTATGTAGGCTGGACATTAGCAGCGTCTGACATCTCCTAATCACGCACACACGCCGCTATGCCGCAGCTGCGCACTCAGTACGTCACTACTAGCGGTTCAGCGTTCTCAGAAAAATGCATTCAAATTTCACTTGCGTTGCACGGCCGGACTTTTGTGCGGCCGTACATCGTATATTGGCCGTCATTGCCCGTCATCTGCTGCTAGTGCGGCCGTAATTATGTGCGCCAGAACGCACGTTAAAAGTGCGCTGGTCTGACCCCAGCCTTAGCAAGGCCATGTTTTATCCCATATTTCTTCTTGGTTTCCCCAAATTCTGCATAGAAATTAAAACGATTGATCGCTTTCCACCAGGCGCACAGGTATACACGGCTGGAAATAGAACAAACATATTTGAACATTCAAGGAGTTTTGTCTGTAGGATTGTAGCAACACAATGTGTTAATGGAAATGTCATTTCAACCAGAAAGCCTACAAGACATTTTCAGGATGACAATGTTCTTCCTCAATGTCCCTTTAAACACTCCCCGTTACAGAAGCCAGCATTGAGTGGGGTCTACAGAAACGAAACCAGAGTGCGTGCACTCACACTGCGCAATACTGGGCAGAGGGCTGATGGGGTGCCTTTATTAGGTTGGCCGTCCACTGGGTCTGTATTTGTGTGACTAACAAGTCGTCAGACTAGTCCAACACATGGGAGACTCAACCCTTTTCCACTAGCTCCAACCTCCATCGGACGACTTTGTGTGACTACAACAGACTAGCGATATTTCCCATTTGAATGGGAATTGTGGGACAAAGACAAATGACCTGATACAGAAAACATTAAATAAAATGCCCTGATGATTTTTGGTGGTTTAGATTTACAGGTAAAACAGGCGAATCCCGTACGATTCAATGGGGAATAAGATTTTTCATTATTCTTTTCATTTGTAGATTAAGAGAGTCAAAGCCCTTTCAGCACCAGCAGCCAGAGTTTTCTTCAGGCTGGCCGTCCACAGGGTCCGTAGTCGGACGACTGACTTTGTTGTTCGCCTACAGACAGCACCATCGGCCGACCAGGCTTGTCCACTGAAAGCTGCTAAAGAAAATGCTAGGGGGGGGGGGCATGTCCTTGGTGCTGAAATTGCGTTCAACAGTCTGAAAGCTGTCGGCCTGAAGAAAAGAAAAAAAAAAAACAACACGCTGCATTCAGCCAAGAAAAAAAGGAAGCCTTTATATGATTTTGGTTTTTCTGGTCCTGTTTTTGTCTCGCACAACTCAGCATGCTTTTATTTTCCGCTATTCATACTGTGTATACGCTTGGACCCTGTACTTATGGCTTTATTATTGTATTTTGTGAACAAAGGGAGGAAAAAAAAAAGATTTAACAAAAACCTTAAATTATTTCTATCTGTAGCAAAAAGCCTTAAATGTTGAATTAAACAAAAAAAATAACAAATTTTTTTGTATACATTGAATCACTTCTGTATGGGACAATTTCCCTGCCACGGCACAGCGGTTTTACTATACAATTCATATTTTTTCATGTAAATTGTACCAGATCGCCCAATTTCATCTGATAAATCCCCTTCAAATTGGAAGGACACTAATCTGATGTAGTTGGGAAAAAAAAATAATCGTCTGAAGTCGCCCGATCAGGGATAGGCGCTTTGTAACCCCAGTCGCTCTTGACAACCAGATGTTGGCGCCGGGCAAGTGTGTGGGGACGGAGCGGACAGCCCAGAAGGCTAGTAGCTGGTCGTTGCGGGAGGGATTAGTGTCAATATACATTCAGTTTCAGCCCGCTAGTGACTCCCCGACCTCAAGATCCTTTGCGCTGGGCTGGAGGGAGCTGCTTCTACAGGCCTCTGGCTGCTGAGAGCTGCCAGCTTGGCACAGGAGCTCCGTTGGACACGTAGATTTTTGTAGAATTTCCACAACCCTGTCCGATGGAAGTCAGAGGCATTGGAAGAGGGCTGATTCACCTCCATGTTGTGGGATTGGTTGGACGGTGACAAGACTATATTGGATGATCGCATGACTACGGACCCAGTGGACAGCCAGCCTCAGTCCTGCAGTCTTCATCTACGTTTTTTTTTTGTGTTTGTAGGCGGATGGCCAAGTTGGTAGTCCGACTACAGACCCAGTGGACAGCCAGCCTTAATCATTCCTTTCCAACCCCGATCAAGTAGATGTCTTTTGACTTCGATGTTTAAAGCAAAAAGTGATCCTTTTGAAGGACACGACTAAACTGGAATCTTTAGGAGGGGGGGATTAAAAGAGGCTCTGTCAACATTTTCCAGCCCTGTCACTTTCTTCACGACACATCTTAACACCTTATAAAGCGGCAAATACCAAGCGTTGATCAATATGACATCAGTTTAACAGATTTTTTATTTCTTTGACATTTTTAATCACTAGAAACTGGTAAGACATCATCGTGGAGAATGCAGCAGTCTGAATAGATCACGGAAGAGAGACATACATCAGCGTTTCAGACTGCACCTTTTAGAAGAAACTCTCTTGATTCGGGGGGGGGGATCCATCCGATTCCTGCATCGGTTTCCTAAATACAAATAAAACCTTTATAGAGTAGGGGTTGGCAACCTTGGGTCTCCAGGTGTTTTGGAACTACATTTCCCATTAGGATCAGCCCATCTACTGCGAGTTTGAGCATCAAGGGAGATGTAGTTCCAAAATATCTGGAATGTTAAGGTTGCTGACTCCTGATACTTGCTGTGCAGCGTCCACAGGTGTCTGGCTGGAGCTGTGCAGCATGTCAAACGCTGGAGGTGCAGCGCACGAGAGGAGGTCTCTGTAGGACCAGCAGGGAAGTAAAGATGATGCCCAGAAAACTCCGGTTTTCAACTCTTCCAGATTTTTGAGTTCTGGTTAAGGGGTGTTTCTTCTTGCACATTATGGACTGGTGGCTGCCAGGTCTGTAACAGACTTCTAAACGGAAAAAAGGTCAACAATATATTATTCTAAAGCCCGTTACTTATTTTACAAGCTTTCCAACTCGGACAATGTGGACAAACCCCAGCATTCAGGTATAACTGCTCCAGATAAATGATGCACAACACTGGATGGAAAAAATTATATATTATCAGAGAACGTTAAGAAAAGAGGGTTTTTGAAGCCGGTATCAAATAATAACGGTTTCTTCTTAATATGAACAAGCCTAACACGATAAGAAAAGCATATTGATGGGAACTCTAAGGACTACGAGCCTGAGGCGGTTTCAACTGCTGACAAAAGGTTGATACATGAGCAAGACAAGGACATTTATAGAGCGTATGGCTGGAAATCGCACTTTAATCCTTACGCTCTGTAATGCAGGGAAGCACAAGGAGGTGTGGGAAAGTAACACAATCCTGTCCCAATGCAGACAGGGGAACGGATCCACGAGGCCGCAAAAAAAAGTCGAATAGATCTGAGCTGTGAATAGTTGGGAAGCAAGGATATTGTTCCCAAACCCTGAAAAGGGTAAGGCAAAAAACTAGAAGTTATAGTCAAGAATCTGTACTAACACTGTCCATTAGTAGAGGAGGCAAAGAAAACAAGAAAAGAAGGAAAAAGGCAATTGGCATAGTCACCTACAGTTGCAAGAAAAAGTATGTGAACCCTTTGGATTACGTGAAGTTTTGCATGAATTGGTCATAAAATGTGCTCTGATCTTCATCTAAGTCACAACAATATGAAAAACCACAGTCTGCTTAAAATAATACAACACAAACATTATATGTTTTCATGTTTTTATTGAACAGACTATGTAAACATTCACAGTGCAGGGTGGAAAAAGTATGTGAACCTTTGGACTTAATAACTGGTTGACCCTCCTTTGGCAGCAATAACCTCAACCAAACGTTTCCTGTAGTTGCAAATCAGACCTGCACAACGATCTGGAGTAATTTTGGACCACTCCTCTTCACAAAACTGTTTCAGTGTAGCAATATTCTTGGGATGTCTGGTGTGAATCGCTGAATCATGTGATTCGTTTTTGTGTCAACAAAAATGTTAGCATGTGCCAGAGATTTCTGTAAGTCTTTAGCTGACACTCTAGGATTCTTCTTTACCTGATTAAGCATTATGCGCTGTGCTCTTGCAGTCATCTTTACAGGACGACCACGCCTAGGGAGAGTAGCAACAGTGCTGAACTTTCTCCATTTGTAGACAGTCTGCTTACTGTGGACACATGAACATCAAGGCTTTTGGAGATACTTTTGTAACCCTTTCCAGCTTCATGCAAGTCAACAATTCTTGATCATAGGTCTTCTGAGAGCGGTTTTCTGCGAGGCATGGTTCACATCAGGCAGTGCTTCTTGAAACCAGTAAACCCAAAACTGGTGTGTGTTTTTAAAGGGCAGGACAGCTTTCAGCAACACATCCAATAATATCACACTGATTGGACTCAAGGTTGGCTCATTCCTGGCTCCAATTAGCTCTTGGAAAAGTCATTAGGCTAGGGGTTCACATACTTTTTCCACCCTGCACTGTGAAGGTTTACATGTTATGTTCAATAAACACATGAAAACATAATGTTTGTGTTGTATTATTTTAAGCAGACTGTGTTTTTCAAATTGTTGTTACTTAGATGAAGATCAGAGCACATTTTATGACCAATTCATGCAAAACTCCACGTAATCCCAAAGGGTTCACATACTTTTTCTTGCAACTGTACATAAACCTCCCTAGCGGTCTGGTTTTTTTTTACATTTTCATGTCAAAAAGCGCTCAATTTTTGTCACGTCTTTCTTCAAAGTTACTTTTGATCTTAAATGGGTTACGAACCCCACTTTCGGATGTGTCACCGAAGTGATGCTTCAACCTCAGCAAACGGCCAAATTTATATAAGTCCACTTCAAAGTAAGAAAAACAAGGAAAAATAAGTCGGTGCAAACGAAAGGCCTTTACTCAATATAGACAACTCTATTGTGTTCAAATCTCTGCTAGATAAATTGAAGATGGGAACTAACGTTGCGGTCTGGGGGGGCGGGGGTCAACCTCTAGTCCAATGGACCTTCCCTTTCTGGCCCCTCCTGGGAACTGCCCGTTTCGGCTTCTGGTAACCACCTTGGTGAAATCCGTGCTCTCTGAAGGTTCGTCTAAAAAAAGCATCGGCTGATACTACAGCACCCTGGTCAATGGATTCAATCTCAGATCCCGATTCCCCTGATGTCACATCCACTGTTGGTATATTAGGGCGTCGGATACGTGGTCTTCTCCTAGTCATGTCACGTCTGTTGTTATCTCCACTCTACCATCTATACACAGTGTTCTTTATAATCTTGCTTAACCCTTTGTTTGGCACGTTTAAATTTAATTCGTTCTTATATTTCACCACCTCATCCTCGAGACGTAAAAGAACGGTCTTAGCCTCATTCGAAGTCAGTAGAAGAGAATCTCTATTTTGTAATTCCACAATCTGTTGTTTAAGGCCTTGCAGCTAACTCAATCTCCTCCCCCCACTCGCATTAATATGAACAGTCCTAACCATACCCTGCTGGACTGGATTCTCTCTTCATGTCCCGATAGAATACAGGAGGCAGGCGTTCTCGCCAATAGCTTCAGTGTCCACTATCTAGTGTACTGTGTGCGCAAAATAAAAGCCACAAAATCTCCCCCAAAGGTAATAATCACCAGGTCTTTCAAGAAATTTATTCTTGAATCCTTCCTAAGAGATCTCAAACAGCTCCCATGGCACAGACTAAACCTTTTCCCAGACTTGGACTGTGCAATTGAATTCTTTCAGTCCGAGCTCCTGCAAGTCTGGAATGCCCATGCCCCGCTGCGTAAAGTGCGAGTAAAAGGGGCTCATCTCCCCTGGGTTACAGCTGAGTTTACACAAATGTACCAGATTAGAGATTCACTGTGGTCAAATTTCAAGAGTACTGGTTCCATGAATGATCACTGTGAATACCGACAATGCCGGAATGCATGTACAAAAACAAACAAAAATGGCTAAAGCCCAATACTTCAATGAAAACCTAAACAATAACCTATCAAACCCTAGAAATTTTTGGAGAATCAAAAGTAACATACAAGCATCCCCAGTCCACTCCCAGCCGGCTGCTATCAAAGTAAACAACCAAACCCTGCAACACCCCCTAGATGTTGCAAATGCCTTTAATAATTATTTTGTTGGGCGCGCCACCACCCTAATTGCTAAGCTAGCAAATGACACACCTACAGAAAGACCACACACAGGTCAGGCCCCTCCAACCATGCAGGGACCCCATATCGCAGATAAATTCAAATTTAAACTGCTCCGTAATCAAAAAAATGAAATACCAATCTGGACATGATCAAATCCCAGCAATGCTGCTGAAAATCAGTGCCCCAGCAATTCGAAAACCTGTCGCAACACTCAATGAATCACTGGCAACTGGATACATACCCAAACTATGGAAGACTGCGAGAGTGGTACCTATCCATAAAAGTGGTGACAGTACTTTGGTATCCAACTACCGTCCAATCTCATTGCTCCCAGTTATGTCAAAAATTTTGGAAAAATGCGTGTACACACAATTCCGTGATTATTCTCAATCTTCAAACTACTTAACCCCGGATCAATCCGGCTTTCGTCCAAATCAGTCAACTACAACCGCCCTTTTAAAAAAAGTTTGCAATGATACCCAAGCTGGCATGGAACAAGGAGACCTAACTGGAGCCATCTTTCTTGATTTTGCCAAGGCCTTTGATACAGTAGACCATGGCATCTTATTACAAAAACTTAAAAACTTTGGTATTGGTGATCACACGCTAACCTGGTTTGAATCCTATGTATCCACGATCGCAACATGTGTCCATCTCTGGCAGCTCCTCCCTCCCCCTCCCAGTCACGTGCGGAGTACCCCAAGGCTCAATACACGGCCCCCTGCTATTCACATTATTCATAAATGATCTGCCCAACGTCTGCAAAGCCTCAACTGTACACATGTATGCAGATGACACCGTAATCTATACCAGCAAACCAGATCTCCCACAGCTGGAGGCCGCGCGGCAAGAACAATTCACAGAGGTAGAAAAGTGAATCACAGATAACAAATTTTTTCTAAATACTGACAGAACTGTAACAATGCTCTTTGGAACAGCACCTAAAATACATAAACTGCAAAATCCCCATCTATATGTCAGGACAAAATCAAATGGCACGTTGACCACAGTCACTTCTCTCAAATATCTAGGTATGTGGTTAGACCCAAATCTATCCTTTGGCCCCCACATAGAAAAACTCTCATCCAAACTTTACCCCAAACTAGGTGCCCTGTACAGAAACAAATCCTGCCTGAGCCCCGCGGTAAGAAAGCAGATTGTACAACAAATGCTTATGCCGGCTATTGAATCCGGAGATGTAGTGTATGCAGCGGCCCCACAAACACACCTTTAGAAACTCACTACATTGTATAACTCATTCTGCCGCTTTGTGCTACAATGTAACTACATGACCCACCATTGTGACATGTTAAAAGAGATAAACTGGCTGTCGCTTCACCTTTCCAACCTGGTGTTTAAGAGCTTCTCTGGGAAGCTGCCACCCTACCAGAATAGTCTGCTTCCCCTAGCAGTTCCCTCATCCTATAACCTCCGATCCAGGACCAGCACCTTACTTGCAATACCACAATACAAAAAGAAAGTGGCTCGATCCTCATTTTCCTACAGAGCACCGCAGTTATGGAATAACCTCCCAGACACCATCAAATCTTCCCCCAGTCTTAAGTCACTCAAGAGCTCCTTACTAGCATACCTCGGTACAGAATGCACCTGTAAACATGTAACATAGTAACTATATTACTTACATATTTATTTTCCGTGTTAATCTGTATATTTGTGTTTTGTTTTTAATATCTTGCATTTATTACTTTGTATTTCTGTAACAACTGTAAAATTTCAATGCTCTCGAACCCAGGACATACTTGAAAACGAGAGAAATCTCAATGTATCCTTCCTGGTAAAATCCTTTATAAATAAATAAACTATTAAATCACTTGCAACATCTTCTATTGCAATTAACAATAAGTCCATAGAGCACCTGTTTAGTACCGCAATCCACTTTCTACATACTTCTGGTTTGAATCGACCCAAAGTGGGAATGCTATGCAAACGGAAGCCCCCCGCGGTATCTGCTTGTTTCTATAATAATCGGAAATAAACAGTCCATGCCAATCCAAATCAACCTCTCATTTGCGTAGTTTTAAAAGTTCAAAATAAACATCTTTTAAAGTTTTGGTTACCGGTAAATCAGTTGCGCTCTGTTGCCACAGAATCGTCTCCGCTGCCTCAGACGTATACTGCAGCGTCTCAGCCTGCTCCAACAATGCCCCAGATCATGTGAGAAACTCCTCCATTAAAGCAGCAAAAGGAATAAAAGGAAAATAAATTGATTCTTAATCTCTAGTGCCCGGAACGAAGTGTTTGTCAGACACTCAAAAATATTCGTGCAGAAAATCCAGCACTCACGGGTTCAGGTACACATGTCCGGTGCAATGCCTACCATAATAGATCCAGTATACAAATAGTGGCACTCTGGGTCTTTGAAGCCGGATAATCTTTATTTGTAGAAGGTCAACGTTTCAGCTTGCTCCCCGTAAGCTTTCCTCAGGACAATAAAGTAATACAGAAATGAAACACATATATACACAAAAAAAAAAAAAAAAAAATCAACTACTCACCCCGATTCCCTTCACCTGAGATATATACACACACACACACATTGCAGCTGTGTGTGTGTACATATCTATGTACGGCGTGTGTATACATACACATTAGGGCTGTGCAATTAATTGCAATCGCAATCGAATCGCGATTTCCAACCCTGCGATTTCTAAATCGCATAAGGCTGTGATTTTCGGCTGTTAACTTCCGGCGGCGGCATGGTGCTTTGAGCGCTCGCAGGGGGAACACGTGACGAGCCGTGTTCTCGCAACTCGTCACATGATTCCCCCAGGCGAGCGCCCAAGCTCCATGTGCCGCCGGAAGTTAACAGGGAGCCGAACACGCGGCGCGGCGCACAGAACACAGCGGCGCACAGAGGTGAGCTGCGGCGCAGTATCCACGAGCTGGGGCAGTATCCACGAGCTGGGGCAGTATCCACGTGCTGGGGCAATATCCACGTGCTGGGGCAATATCCACGTGCTGGGGCAGTATATCCACGTGCTGGGGCAGTATATCCACGTGCTGGGGCAGTATATCCACGTGCTGGGGCAGTATATCCACGTGCTGGGGCAGTATATCCACGTGCTGGGGCAGTATATCCACGTGCTGGGGCAGTATATCCACGTGCTGGGGCAGTATATCCACGTGCTGGGGCAGTATATCCACGTGCTGGGGCAGTATATCCACGTGCTGGGGCAGTATATCCACGTGCTGGGGCAGTATATCCACGTGCTGGGGCAGTATATCCACGTGCTGGGGCAGTATATCCACGTGCTGGGGCAGTATATCCACGTGCTGGGGCAGTATATCCACGTGCTGGGGCAGTATATCCACGTGCTGGGGCAGTATATCCATGTGCTGGGGCAGTATATCCATGTGCTGGGGCAGCATATCCATGTGCTGAATACTGAATACATTTAGAATGTATGTAGCATGTTTGAAAAAGCAAAAACAATTGGCTAAATTGCAAATAAAATCGCAATCGCAATATTCATTCAAGAAATCGCAATATGATTATTTTGTCAATATTGCACAGCCCTAATACACATTGTATGTATACACACACATGGCTGCAGTGTGTGTATACATATATGTATATAAATGCATACACACACACCGAGGGTTGCATTGTGTGTATATATATATATTATATACACACACACATTTCAGAACTCTATACATACACATTGCAGCTGTGTGTATATATAATTATATATATATATATATATATATTACACACACACATACACAGCTGCAATGTGTTTGTATATATACAGAGTTCTGAAATGTGTGTGTTATATATATATATATATACACACACACACACACACACACTTCAAAACTCAGTATGTACACACACACACACACTGCAACCCTGCGTGTATGTGGATTTACATACATACATACGGCTGCAATGTGTGTATGTATATTTTTTATATATTAGGGATGCACCGATACCAGGATCGGTATCAGGGCCGATATTGCCGTTTGCACGAGTACTTGTTACTCGTGCAAACGGCCCGATACATCCCGCCGATACTGGAAGCCGGCGCTGGGCCGTGGGGCTGGGGAAGCTGGCCGCGTGCATGAAAAGCACGCGGCCAGCGTTCCCCTCTGGCTCGCCGCATACTCACCCATCCTGAAGGTCTGGTCGCTTGGTAGTGATGCGATCACGTGGCCGCCGGGCGCATTTGCGACGCTGCATCCAGCCGAGAGGCAGCGTCACAGGAGCACCCAGTGGCCGCTGGAATCCATCACTGCCAAGCGACCGGACCTTCAGGATGGGTGAGTATGCGGCGCGCCGGAGGGGAACGCTGGCCACGTGCTTTTCATACAGGCGGCCAGCTTCCCCAGCCCCGCGGATACCGGCAAGCCGGCCCAGCAAGTATGTATGTACACATTATATATATATATATATATTACACTGAGGGCAGCCATGTGCGTGTATATACACATACAGGCATGTTTCAGACCAGACATGGGGCGCTGTCCAAACGCTCTATCGGCGTTGGGACAGGCCCCTGCAGTTTACGGAGTTTCGTACCTTCTACCGAGTGCCGCGGGCAAAGTCTCCCAGCGGCCGCTCGTTGCTAAGCCCAGAGCCGCAATCTCGTGAACTCCGAGATCTCGCGAGATCGCGCCTGGGGGCTTCCCAATGAGCGGCCACTGGAAGACTTTGCCTACCTCGTTAGAAGGTACGAAACGTGGTAAGCTGCTGGGGCCTGTACGAATTCTGTTACAGCGTTCGGACAGCTGCCCAGCCCCTGGGATACCGGCAAGCCAGCTCAATACTGGCTTCCGTTATCGGGGGGTGTCCCTGGAATTAGCCAGCAGTCCGGCAGGCTTCTAGCCTGTCGGACTGCATCTAAAAAAAAAAAAAAAACTACTCGACCGGCCCCTGGATCTTCATGTCCCGGGAGTCGGGCGATAGAGGTCATTTGCATATCCTACCCAGAGTTCCTTGCTGCATACGGGGAATGTAGCACAAGGGCTCTGGGATGCAGTTCTTTGAATTGCTGTGATGTGCAGATGGCTTTTGCAATAATAAATATATGCATTATAGACACACAGCACTTTATTTCACAGTAATTTAAAGTTCCAGCAGCTAATATTCATACATAGTGCTCAGCTTTTCCACATAACTCCCATAATTCTTAAATCACCATTACCAAAAGCAGTTCTACAAATTGTTACATAAGATTTTTTTTATGTATAGAAATGATATATATTGTATCTGTACAGTCCCTGTATTGGAGCGACATGAAGACAAATGAAACGTTATGATTTTTTTAACCCTTTCACTACCAAGTGGGTTTTTTGGCTCTTTTTTTGGGAGAAAGTCACACACACACACACACATTTCCAGCTAGTTTTAAAAAGTGTTAACACCTCAGGCTTCATCTTCACGCTGCTAAACTTTAGGGGCATCTTCTGGAGCCCAAAAGGCAAATAAAATTTATTAACACAAATGCAGGTTCCCGTATCTGCTGCTGACAGAGTTAAATGGGTTAAGTTAAACAGTTACACTCGTCATTGCCTGCTTCTACAATTGAAAACATTTAAACATGGATATTATGTGTTGATGCCAAAAATAAAATAAAAATAGCAGAAATTAAAAGAACGCTAATTAGATTTTCTGCTCGGCATGGAGATCTTGAAATTGTTGGGGTTTTTTTTCTTTTCACAATAATTTTCAAAGAAAATTTTATGGTCAGGAAAACTGAGTCAAAGAGTTAAGAGCAGAATTTGCCGGGTTTCTGAATACGTCTCATTTTCATGGATTACTATTCAAGGACAGTAACACGGTCTGCCTTCTCACAGCGAGAAGTTGCTAATATGTGACAGCTCTCTATCCGCTTGTATTAAAACATGCTTAAAATTTACACGTCTCTTTTAGGAGCGCTCAATAAAAGGAATTTATGAATGGCTCCTTCTCAGATCATACTTCATAGGCGGCAAATGACAGATGGATCTGGGGGGCACACAACAAAGCGGACCCAATGGATTTTAGTACACACATGGGTATGTGTCATTGGTAGAGGTACATAGAGCCTAAAAGAGATTTTTTTATTAAGGTTTAAGTTGGGTTTTTGGAGGTATTAATGTGAGTCCTGGTGTCTTCCGGTGCGGTACTATTATGGTTTACAGAGTACCGGTATGAAACTATAAAAAATATACTATATAAAAACTAGTTTCGTTATCAGGTACCACATGATGCTGACAGATCCAATCAATGACAAGTCATGTGACAGTAAAATACAACTAAATACATTGTTGTTAGACCTTTTAAGATTAAGCAACCTTATTGGTTGAACAAACTGAAAGCTTGATTTTTAGTGGTATTATTGATTTCCCGCCAAATCTAAACGATGGGATTGGACAATAGTAGATTGATGATAGTATTTAAACAAATAAAGTCATTTGATACCAGCAGCCAGCTGAGGAAGCCTTGAATATATATATATATGAACAGGTGAAACGCGTTCTGGCGTATTTTATGTTTGTTTTAGCATTTTTTATTAAACATTTTTAAATCTACTATTGGAGCTTTTTCTTTTGGAGTGATCTCTTTCCAGTCCGATTTTATTCTGTAAACAAAGCACGAATTAAGATTGGAACACCTGGGATCCTAAAAGGGCAATTGGGTGGCCGAATCAACACCCAGACGCAATTCCCCCTAGAACCAGGAGGGTTCTATTCCATGTGAGTGTTTTCAATCCAATTACATTAACCCCTTAAGGGCAGCTGACGTACCCTGTACGGCTTGTCCTCGGGTCTCCCTTAGACCCGCGGACGTACAGGGTACGTCAGCGGCGCCTAATCCCCCTCCCGCCCGATACTCACCTCCCTCGCCGGATCCCACGGCGATCTGGCAGGGAGGAAGCCTGCCCATGTGATTTACATGGGCAGGCGAGGCTGATGAGCTCTTTGGATGTCATCTTGAGAGTTGACAGCAACAAATTCCAAATGCAAATAGCACACTTGAAATGAACTCTGGGCCTTTTATCTGCACATTGTAATTGGGGTAATGAGGGAATATCACACACCTGGCCATGGAACAGCTGAGAAGCCAATTGTCCCATTACCTTTGGTCCCTTAACAAGTGGGAGGCACATCTGCAAACTGCTGTAAGACCTACACTGTTCACCTGAGTTGGATGTACATACCCTCAAATTAAAGCTGACAGTCTGCAGTTAAAGCACATTGTGTTCGTTTCATTCCAACTCCATTGTGGTGGTGTAGAGAGCCAAAGATGTTAGAATTGTGTCAATGTTCCAATATTTCTGGCCCTGACGGTTTCGAGATAGATATATCTATCTCGAGGGCCCAGGTTCAGATGCCTGATTTGGGGAGGGGGTGGCGACAACGTGGCCCTGCGTTCCTCCAGCGGACTGCATTGCAGTCCTCCTTCAAGCTCCCCTTGCGTGCACAGCATGTGGTATCAGAGACGCCGGTCGCAGGATGACATCACGGAGGCAGAAGCCTTTGACCCTGCCGACGGCAGAACCACTGACAGCCTCGCTGCTGGTTGGGGGCTTCCCCCCAGGCTAGAGATTAGTCAAAGTCATCATCCCCAGCTCGGCCGTTTGGATGACTGATTTTCAGCTGTCTGGTGCATCCCTACACATTACTCAAAAATACTAAATAAATACAGAGCAAAGCAAAAAGGTCTGCAGTTTTGTTATTTGAATTGTATGATGCAGATCTGTTGGTACAGGCTTTTAAATCTAACGTATTTTAACAATAAACCCACAGTATGGGGGGGGGGGGAGATGGTCATTAAGATGTGCACCAGCTGTATCCATCACGTGTTATGTTCCAAGGCTGGAAACTATGAAAAATATTTTAGGAGAACCACTGAGTCATTGTGAATTATGAATCTATACCAGGTTCCCTAACCAATTACTGCTCAAGGAATCCAACTTAAACTGTTCAAAATGCAGGATTCTGGAAAAGCAATCCACTTCTTCCTCCAAAAACAAGAAGAAAAAAAATTCAAAACACAACCACTGGTGAAACACAAGCCCCATAAACAATAAAAATATGCTCCTCACAAGCTTACCAACAGTGAAACATTTTTACTAAAATCATGGAAATTCATACAGATTCCTTTATGGGCTCTACATTAACAGGCAACGGGTGCGATTCCTGGTCTGGGGTAAAGCAAGTCTTACTAAAGCTAACCTCCCTGGCGTTACGATTCTGAATTTTTTTATGTCAGAATCGTAACGATTTATTTGGCCCCCGGTGGTAATTGAGTGTGGCTCAGGGTTAAATGCATTGCAGAAAGCGCTAACCCCGCGCCACAGATATATTACCTGGCCCTGCACTCCCTCGCTGTCCCCACCGGATGATGGAGACGTCATACTTCCCATTTCCCTGGGCATGATCTCGAATGACCCATGCATAACTCTTCCTAGGGGTGTGAAGCACCTCGGACCATTGCTACATTGTAGCCCTATCTAATTGTGGCACCGAATGATTTGGGTTGCTGCCCTTCTTTCACCCCACTTTTGCCTAGCAGTTGCTGCCTCCGGTTAATTCCTGGAAAATTATAATTGCATTCAGTGTAACTACGTTATTAAAATAATTTTTTTGCCTCATACAATGCTCGTTGTAGCACTTTAGATTAGACGTACATACTAACAATACTTTGTAGTAACCTGTATACTTACTATCATTGTAATCCCTCTATTTCTTCATCTTTTTACGTTTTTTATAAATTGTTCCAAATACAAATACGTGAATAAAGTTTTCTACTCTTTTTGCTCATCCTAATAAGTAGACCATTGGTGCTATACAGTCCGCCATTGTTTGAGCTGTGAATCATGCAAGTGTGGAAACAATGCAAGTATTTTGAACACAAAAAAAAAAATTTTTACCAGCACAAAATAGGATTTCAACGAGGATTTATATATGAACCTAAAATGCTTACAATACATTTTCTGTACTGCGTGATCATTAAAAAGGAGATTTTTGCTCAAAAAAATAAAATGGAGCAATATTATGAAACCAGTGTGAAAAGCGTATATGTGGCAAGTTCACAGGAAATGTTTTATTCCGGGGGCATGTCTGGACACCGAGAATAGTGGTCTCCGTCCTACTGTGCTCTGACCAATGCCACCTATAGCACAGTGTAGGTGTCCACCCTGCAGTGCTTACCTGGCACCCTCTTCTTGGCCTGATTGCTGTATGCCCCGAGATCCTGCTGCCACGATACGACGGTCACTGCTGCGGCCAGTGAGTGTCTTGGCCGGCTTCTCTTTCTGCGGCCTGCAGTCGACGGCGGCCATCTTTTGCGGGCTATACTTCCGAGAGGCTCTCCTGATGACACGAGATGGAGTCACTCAGGCTCGGGTTATGTCGGCTGCTGGTCCCACGTTTCGTATCACCTACGCCTCCAGTGAAGTCACTGTTTTTCGAGACCTGCCTTACCTGATGATTGCAGCCCGCAGATGCTACAAAAGGGATCAACGCCCTGCTTCTCCATCACGGTGTCCAATATCGATGGGGATCTTCGGGCTCTCTCCTTGTGTCCTCTGCTGGTGAGACCATCACGGCGACGATCCTGGACGAGGCGCAAGCGATTGTGTCTCGGCTGGGTCTAGTGGCTGCACCGATGCCACCTGAAGACCAACTGCGGGATCCTGGTTGAATGCTATTCTTATCCAGAATTTTTCTTCTTTTTGGCCATTTCCTAGCCTTAAGACTCTTTTCCGTGTGACTTGGACTTTCCACGCAGCTCCATTTGGCAGTTTTGATGGTAGCCCTCCTCCCCCTCCCTTTTTTTATCCCCCCCCCCCCTTTTAGTTTTCTATGTACTCTTGAATGACTATGGTACTCCCTGCCGCATTTTTGGGCTTTGTGAGGTTTGACTGCTGGAACACCGGGTCTCCCTATTTCCCCCCCCCCTTTTTTTGGTGTGGGACATTAGGAGGTAGCCTGGGTGAGCCACTAGGGTGGCTACCTAGGTTCTGCTCATCCTCTTGGCCCTGTGGCTCTCTCCATGGCCCACGGTTCCCTCAGGATGCCGGAGTGAGCCAGGAATGCCACAATATATTGGCAGTACCTCGCTACTTTTCTTCTCTTTGTTTTTTTTTTCTCTCCACCTTTGTGTGCCCCCCCAGTGAACTCCATCGCTCTTTTGCTCTTCCTGGATCAGCCCTCCTGACGAGTCTTTGTACACCCCCTTGTTATTATACCTCCCTCCCCCAACTTTAGACATTCTGCAGTTCCCTCTGTGACCCCCCCGCCCCCCTTAGGTTTTTGTATGCCTCTTCTGAGTGTGTCATATCTGGCCCTGCGAGGCTACCCTTACTGATCGGTATGAGATCCTTTGTTATTTGCAAAATAAAAATTGAGGAAAAAAAAAATATATTCCTGATGACTGAAGAGCAACAATTCACAGTGAGTGGAAACATTGTTCAGTGTATGAGCCAAACGGGAACTCCATTCCTCTTGACAAAATAGTGGAGAAACTGCATTCCCACTTGATTTGACTCCTGGTACTGTGTAATATATATTACACACACACACATACATAATACATATAGATGTAAAGTTCTTCAAATAGTTTGTCCCCCAGTCCTCACGAATTCAACTTTTCTATAACCGAACTTTCAAACCCCTATTAAAAACTATAGGAATTATGATGCTCATGTATAGCCTTTATCTCCATGCACACCCAGGTCATAGTAACTCATTTGATGGCAACACATCTCAGCTTTTGCTCATCGGTATAGAAAGCAAAATAAATGTATCCTCCAAGACACATATACAATGTATAAAGTGAGTATAGAACACCCCATTATATTCAGAGTTAATCATGCGTTGGTGTATTTGTATTATTATCATCCTGTCATTGTTTGCAGCTGCTTTTATAATACAGCTTTGATAAACAAAGACACTAGGCATCATATTTAACAAGTTCTGAGTATTTAACCTTGACAGGTACAAAATATCTGAAGCGTTATTGGTAAAGAAAAGATTCCCAGACTCCGGGGAGCAAATGATTACATTGCTATAGCCTGGGTTTTGTAGAGAGCAGGATTTATACAGCACCAGAGAGAATAACATGACATTTCAGATTTGTTTCGCCCGTAAAGAATTCAGACGTGCTTATTTGTTTTCACTATTCAGTTGACACACAAAAAAATAACTAAAACGCAGATGAAAATTTATAAAACTTTTACCCTTTGAACGGGTGGAGGACGCAAAAACAAAGTGGCTAAGTGGTTCCAACCTGTGCAAACATAAAAATTTGATGAAGGAAAAATACAAAACACTGGTTTCTGTGGAGGCGGACAAAAATAAAAGAATTTTCATGATTCCATTAACCTCCTTTGCGGTCTGATTTTTGTTCCAAATTTCCTTGTCGAAAAGCGGGGTTTTTTTTGGCCCCCTAATGGTGTTCCCGAGCGTGGCTCGGGGTTAAATTCCTATACTGGAAGCGGTAATGCCGAGCCACACAAGGGATGCCGCTGGATACATCACCTGTCCCTGCGCTCCCTCGATGTCCCCCGCAGTCTCCTCTGGCGATCGCGACCTCATACTTCCTGGTTCCCTCCTCGAGAGAAGAGAATCCAGGAAGTAAAACGCTGCGATCGCCGGAGGAGACAGCGAGGGAGCGGTGATGTATGCAGCCCGAGCGTGGATCAGGGTTACCGCTTTCAGCGGTGAAATTTAACCCCGAGCCACACTCGGGATAATCGTCAAGGAGGTTAAGTTCTCCAACAGCACAAAAATCTTCCTGGAAACTATTACATGCAGTTTTAATCATTGTGATTTGTTGAATTGCAGAGACTGCACATCCCATTTTATTCTACACCAGCAATTCCCAACCTGTGGTAGGTGTACCACATGGGGCACCTAACTAAGGGGTGCATGGAGGAAAGAAACTGAAAAATGGTAGTTACACGTTCCCTACCAGTGACATGCAATCAGGGGAGAAAGAGCCACAATTGACGTGCCATCCTACTACAAAAAACAAAACAAAAAAAAAGGCGGGGGGGCATGGCCGGCTACCAACGGGGGGCAGACGTGTCTTGGTGGAGCTCCGCCCGTCTGCCGCTCTTGGGGACCTCCAGTTGACACAAACTGAGGGGATAATCTGAATTTGAGGTCCCGCTGTGGCTGGCTACCGGAACCGAGCTGTCCGGAGCCCAATTGTCCCCCCTCCAGACATAAGCTGAGTCTTGCAGCCGCTGACCTGTGGCTGGTACCATCTTGCGGCCTTCCTCCCTGCTATTTCATTGCCTGGCTGTCCTGCCGCCTCGACCCGGCCTGCAGCCATGCTGGGGGTTGTGGGGATGGAGGGCCCATGTCTCCTGACTGCTCCAGATGGATGACAGGCGGGGATGCGGAGCAGACCTGCAGATGGCTTCCCCCCTACCCCCACCGGAGATGCGGATACTGTTCTTTCAGGCCTGGAGGCCTGTTTGCAAATCTTGGCGGGGTAGGATGCAGAGGCCCCACTCACCAGACGTGTTTGACGCCAGGTCATGTCTGCGCTGCGAAACTGCCGGGAAGAGAAGACGGAGGAGGCCGGGGCTGCACCAGTCCAGCAACCTGCTGCAACCTGCCCACGTGCTGCCGAGGGGAGCTGCGTCCCGGCCGGGACACTGGCTCTGGAGTCCCGCAAGCCGAGATCGGTCTCCCGCTTACCTGTTGGAGCTGCGCTGGCACTTTACATGCCTCAGGGGACGGCGGCGCCTGTCAGTCCAGCCATATGGAAGAGGGAGACGCCTGAATCTATCAGCTGGCCGGCCAGAAAGCTGTTGCGGAGGGCTTGGCACTGCGGTGGTGGTGAGGACGATCACGGAACGGCCTGGAGATGGGACATCCGATCTGCCCTCTGCGACCTGTTTGAGACTGGTGGGGCTGTTGCTTCCACTCCTGGCTGAAGCTGACTTTTCCCTCCTGCTGTCTCTATGAGGTTGTTCCCCGGCTGGGGACGTTTATGTTTGAGACACTTTTTTCTCCCTTTTTTATTTTTATGCAAGCTGAGATTTCATGCTACTGAACTCCCCCCCCCTTATGATTTTTTTTTTCCTTTTCCCCATGAGCTGACTACCTGCTGATGTTACTTGGCTGAGGACAAGTTTGTTTTTTGATTTTTCATTACCCCCCCCCCTTGAAGAAGAAAAAAAAAAGGACACTGACGCCATCAAAAACAGCACCTCTGCGCGCGCAACCTGTCAAACTGGATGGACCAGTAACAGGCGCCAACACTCCATCCAGTTCCACTCTTCCAAGCTGCACATGTAGAGGAGAAACCAAGCTTGCAGCTGCCTCCCACCACTCGCAGATAATCTAGCAGTGGTTCCCAAATCTGGTCCTCAACCCCTAACAGACCAGATTTTAAGGATTCCCTTGGGGAAGTGCAGACTGAATCCTGCAATCACTGACCAACAAATGAATGATATCACCTGTGCTGTGCTTCACATATCCTGCAAACCTGGCCTGTTATTGATACTTCAGGACCAGAGTTGGGAACCACTGTATTAAAATATGAAACATTCGAAACAGAGCCATTGAAGAAGCGCCATATGCCCTGGTGCTTTTTTTTCATTGGACGGTATGGCAGCACCCCAGAAGCAGCTATCACATTTGCCTCAGTGAGCAGGGACCACGGATGGCTGACACAGACATCAAGACATTGCAGTGCAGGCAAATCTTTGATCTGCGAATTGTGAACTGAATCATTAAAGGTCATGCAATAAAGTGTTTGGTTTTTTTTATGCAATCTGCGAGTTATTGAATTCTATCTACGACCAGGAATAAAAAACAAGATCTTGTAACCATATTCATGCTGCAGGTTCTGAACAGACACAGATTTTCCATTTTCAGATTGATCCTACTACATCCTTTCCTGTCTCATTTTTATATTCATAAGACAGAGTTTCTATTACAGGATGGAAATAGATTTGCCACCCTGCTCTCCTGGGCACTGGCTATGCCAATCACTTGCAAAGAAGGTATGTAGCATTTCCCATGACACCGCCTTGAAACGCACTGTA
The DNA here is from genome assembly GCA_009667805.1 of Leptobrachium leishanense. Classification (NCBI taxonomy): domain Eukaryota; kingdom Metazoa; phylum Chordata; class Amphibia; order Anura; family Megophryidae; genus Leptobrachium; species Leptobrachium leishanense. The sequence goes on along the minus strand of CM019072.1, from coordinate 12,977,560 downwards.
TCTGCACCATCATGTGTGACTCATTTTATTGCTATATATTTTGTGCATCGATCCTTTACCTAGGACAACACCAGGTTTGAATGATCTCATAACACTGTTCCATCAGTTCATCACATGTATAATTCATGACGTTTCCAGTCCTGGAAAAACCAACCTTCAGCGGACGAACAGCTATGAATCTTGTCCAGAGAGTCTGCAGACTTCTTCCTCCTGGAAAATGCATGTGCTTTGCTTATCAGTTAAGCCTCTGCATCATCTCCTGATTTTATTGTGCACCAATGCAGCTCATGGTGACTGAGCTGGTATGTAAAGTATATATATTGAGGTCAGTTGAGAGAAGAAGTCTGAAGACTCTTTTGGATAAGAATACCTCCAAAAAAATGGAAATGGAGAAAATACTTGTTATAAACAACATGAGGAATGGTTTCAGAGATAGTACAGAAACATCACTCGTTCACTGCCTCCGACTTCCATCGGATGACTACAGATGATTTTTATGCAACTACATCAGATTAGCGATCTTTCCCATTTCAATGGGATTTAACAGACAAAGCCGAGATGATCTGGTATAATTTATACGAAAAAAAAGACTAATTGTCTAGTTAATCCACCGTTCTGCGGCAGGGAAATTGTCCCATAGAGAAGAGATTCAGTTAGACAGGCGAATCCCATAGGATTTAGGCTAGGGTCAGACGAGCGCGATTTCTACGGACTGGGCACCAGTGCAGTACGGACGCACTTTTTGATGGAAGACGCAGTAGTGACCACACAGTCCGTTTTTGTGACCAACGTTATTTTTCACGGATGTAGGAGGGAAAATAAATTAAAATGAAAAAACATTTTGTCAGTCAAAAATGCTTCATGTATAAATGCAGTTCGTCTGACCATGTTCCATCACTACACACAAAGCTATGCAGACGTTGCCATATAGCACGTATTTCGCTGGCAATCTGACAATATTTGGCGTACTGCCAGCTTTCTGAATAGCTGAATTGCCATGAGACAGCACTGTATTGTGAAATTCACCGTTCAGTGCAATTCGGCACTCTTTGAATAACCTAATTTAAGGTGTTAAACGAAGGATCTGAAATTCTGTTTCTGAACTGCAACGACCATGATTCTCTGGCCTTTTATCACATTTTAGGAATTGTAAAGCATGATCATCAGGGGGCAAGACTTTGACACCCCTGCCTTAGTCAATTTGGGTAGATTTTCTAGTGATATATGCGATACAAAGCTTTATAAAAAGGACAGATTAATGTGTAAATCATTTACTATGCGGGGTGAAAACCTGAGTAGAAATTACAGGCCAAAGCAGCTGCAAAAGAAACAAATGCTCAGTCCTCTCCTCCAGCTTTGCAATTTTAGAACAAATATTGCCATTCTGTTCCGCAACCTCCATAAGCCACTGATTAGTCAGTAAATTCTGTATGAGGGAGCTATGATCCACAGTCAGAAGATTTAGAATCATTTCAGCAATATACACTGTAATAATAAAATGAAGCCACACTTTCCAGACCCACAGCGCTATATAAAAACATAAAAGGCTAAATTACACTATACAGGCTAAAATATATTAAAATAACTATGTAATAACAATGATTACAAAAATAAAGAGAAGGCAAGTCAAAATAACACAGAGGGGGTTACTCACTAAGCATTGTTTCAGTTCAACATGGTGCATTATCTCCACTGAACAACGATGGCCTAACCTTTCTCCATGAATTCTCTGAGATGGGGAATTGACACCAAAGCAAGCAGTAACTGAAGCTCTGCAAATCAAGGAAACATTTGGGTTAATACAAGGTCTTTAGTTGTTGTTACAATGTTTCAGTAGTATCTCCCTGTCTCAGAGTGAACCTGTTATGAAGCCACAGAACCTGTATAATCATAGCATCTCTGGATAGTATGTCTTACAGAATGCCAGGGAATCTGTACAAAATACTGACTGAAGTGAAGGAGTAGTTTCCTATGCCCACACCAGTGTCATCAGAAGATGGGATCTTAAATTTCCCGGATGCCAGTCACTAGATCGGTCCCTGTTGACATTAGCATACAGTGCGTGCCAATATCACACTCTAGCTGACCGCCATGATTTATAAGATGCCGCCAATGGAAAGATTCTGCACATTCGCAGCCACTATGAATCTCGCATACGTAAAGTGGTTAAGTGCTGCACAGAGCGCAGTTTGCAGATCTTATGCTACACAGTTTGTGCAGAAAAGCTTCAGGGACTTCTGGAGTCCCTGTGGCAAAGAGGAGCTGCGCGCAGCAAGGGAGTAATAAAATTGCCCAATAAGTAAATTGGTAGAGGCTGTCAGCAGGATCTGCCCTATTATTTAAGGACAAAAAAGGGGCACTCAGTATCTGGTAAAACTGTATTTTGGCGGTGTAAATTATGCGTTACCCATTTCAACTGTTTATTTAGGTTAACCCTAACACCTAACCATGACATTTACAATGTTATTATGTTTCAGATGGGTTTCCAACTAAATTTACACCACTGAAATACGATTTTGCCCTGTTTTTAATAGCGTGTGCCTTTAAGAATGGGATGAGGTCACGGTGCCGCGTTGTCTTCAGTCCCACTTTCAAGATTGTAAAAATCAAGTAGCTGCACGGTCTATAAAATTATACGATAACTTTTACATTTTAGTCCAGCTTGCTGATTTTGGCCTACAACGTGTGATCCGCACCATAATCTTCACATTTCTCTGTTTAGTGAATATACCCCTGACTGATATGACTGAATAATAAAGTTCTTACCTGTCCGCAAGGCTGGGGCCTTGCTGGGAGTGGGCTGGGTTGAGGCCTTGCTGGGAGTGGGCTGGGTTGAGGCCTTGCTGGGAGTCCTTGCTGGGAGTGGGCTGAGGCCTTGCTGGGAGTGGGATGGGGTGAAGCCTTGCTGGGAGTGGGCTGGGCTGAGGCCTTGCTGGGAGTGGGCTGAGGCCTTGCTGGGAGTGGGCTGAGGCCTTGCTGGGAGTGGGCTGAGGCCTTGCTGGGAGTGGGCTGAGGCCTTGCTGGGAGTGGGCTGGGCTGAGGCCTTGCTGGGAGTGGGCTGGGCTGAGGCCTTGCTGGGAGTGGGCTGGGCTGAGGCCTTGCTGGGAGTGGGCTGGGGCCTTGCTGGGAGTCCTTGCTGGGAGTGGGCTGAGGCCTTGCTGGGAGTGGGATGGGGTGAGGCCTTGCTGGGAGTGGGCTGGGCTGAGGCCTTGCTGGGAGTGGGCTGAGGCCTTGCTGGGAGTGGGCTGAGGCCTTGCTGGGAGTGGGATGGGGTGAGGCCTTGCTGGGAGTGGGCTGGGCTGAGGCCTTGCTGGGAGTGGGCTGAGGCCTTGCTGGGAGTGGGCTGGGCTGAGGCCTTGCTGGGAGTGGGCTGGGCTGAGGCTTCTGCAGCCACCAAGCCCTGGGGAATGCCATCCTCCATGCCAACCATGAGCGTATGGGGGGGGGCTTTCCTCACGCCCTGGCTGTATTACCCACATTCCCTGTGGTGGGCCTTGCCCCTGAGGTCCCTGTTTCGCGCGTCCTGCGCACTTCCTGTCTCCCCCGAGAAGGGCGTTGCCGCGCGCCATACCCTGTGCGATGCGCCGGAAGTCCGGCCCGCGCCGAGTGACGTCTATCCCCCGCGCGCCTTGACTTCCCTTGAGGCGGTTTCAGGCGCTTTGCGGTGGTGTGAGAGCGGCTGCTGTCTTGCCTGTACGCGGGACTGAGGACTACAGGGAGGCCTGGGTGTAGCAGAACCGGGCAAATGAAGCTGTGCCTCATAGCAGAGAGTGAGGGCCACAGGCTGCTGGAATGGCTCTCGGCCGTTATAACCCCCCCCCCCCCTTGGTACTTTGGGTCTCTTGTTCTACAGCTGGCTTTTTTATGACGTGCAGGGACATTTTAATACTTTTCAGGACCCATGTGGTCTTTTGGGGGCCGTAAAAATCATTTTCTTTTGTGAATCACGTTGTCATTTTAGGGCCCATAAATTGCATTTTATTACTTTCCAGGGGCTGTCTGTCTTTCTAGGTCCTTTCCAGGGGCTGTCTGCCTTTCTAGGTCCTTTCCAGGGGCTGGCCGTCTTTCTAGGTCCTTTCCAGGGGCTGTCTGTCTTTCTAGGTCCTTTCCAGGGGCTGTCTGTCTTTCTATGTCCTTTCCAGGGGCTGTCTGTCTTTCTAGGTCCTTTCCAGGGGCTGTCTGTCTTTCTAGGTCCTTTCCAGGGGCTGTCTGTCTTTCTAGGTCCTTTCCAGGGGCTGTCTGTCTTTCTAGGTCCTTTCCAGGGGCTGTCTGTCTTTCTAGGTCCTTTCCAGGGGCTGTCTGTCTTTCTAGGTCCTTTCCAGGGGCTGTCTGTCTTTCTAGGTCCTTTCCAGGGGCTGTCTGTCTTTCTAGGTCCTTTCCAGGGGCTGTCTGTCTTTCTAGGTCCTTTCCAGGGGCTGTCTGTCTTTCTAGGTCCTTTCCAGGGGCTGTCTGTCTTTCTAGGTCCTTTCCAGGGGCTGTCTGTCTTTCTAGGTCCTTTCCAGGGGCTGTCTGTCTTTCTAGGTCCTTTCCAGGGGCTGTCTGTCTTTCTAGGTCCTTTCCAGGGGCTGTCTGTCTTTCTAGGTCCTTTCCAGGGGCTGTCTGTCTTTCTAGGTCCTTTCCAGGGGCTGTCTGTCTTTCTAGGTCCTTTCCAGGGGCTGTCTGTCTTTCTAGGTCCTTTCCAGGGGCTGTCTGTCTTTCTAGGTCCTTTCCAGGGGCTGTCTGTCTTTCTAGGTCCTTTCCAGGGGCTGTCTGTCTTTCTAGGTCCTTTCCAGGGGCTGTCTGTCTTTCTAGGTCCTTTCCAGGGGCTGTCTGTCTTTCTAGGTCCTTTCCAGGGGCTGTCTGTCTTTCTAGGTCCTTTCCAGGGGCTGTCTGTCTTTCTAGGTCCTTTCCAGGGGCTGTCTGTCTTTCTAGGTCCTTTCCAGGGGCTGTCTGTCTTTCTAGGTCCTTTCCAGGGGCTGTCTGTCTTTCTAGGTCCTTTCCAGGGGCTGTCTGTCTTTCTAGGTCCTTTCCAGGGGCTGTCTGTCTTTCTAGGTCCTTTCCAGGGGCTGTCTGTCTTTCTAGGTCCTTTCCAGGGGCTGTCTGTCTTTCTAGGTCCTTTCCAGGGGCTGTCTGTCTTTCTAGGTCCTTTCCAGGGGCTGTCTGTCTTTCTAGGTCCTTTCCAGGGGCTGTCTGTCTTTCTAGGTCCTTTCCAGGGGCTGTCTGTCTTTCTAGGTCCTTTCCAGGGGCTGTCTGTCTTTCTAGGTCCTTTCCAGGGGCTGTCTGTCTTTCTAGGTCCTTTCCAGGGGCTGTCTGTCTTTCTAGGTCCTTTCCAGGGGCTGTCTGTCTTTCTAGGTCCTTTCCAGGGGCTGTCCGTCTTTCTAGGTCCTTTCCAGGGGCTGTCCGTCTTTCTAGGTCCTTTCCAGGGGCTGTCCGTCTTTCTAGGTCCTTTCCAGGGGCTGTCCGTCTTTCTAGGTCCTTTCCAGGGGCTGTCTGTCTTTCTAGGTCCTTTCCAGGGGCTGTCCGTCTTTCTAGGTCCTTTCCAGGGGCTGGCCGTCTTTCTAGGTCCTTTCCAGGGGCTGGCCGTCTTTCTAGGTCCTTTCCAGGGGCTGGCCGTCTTTCTAGGTCCTTTCCAGGGGCTGGCCGTCTTTCTAGGTCCTTTCCAGGGGCTGGCCGTCTTTCTAGGTCCTTTCCAGGGGCTGGCCGTCTTTCTAGGTCCTTTCCAGGGGCTGGCCGTCTTTCTAGGTCCTTTCCAGGGGCTGGCCGTCTTTCTAGGTCCTTTCCAGGGGCTGGCCGTCTTTCTAGGTCCTTTCCAGGGGCAGGCGGTCAACCCACCCTCCCTTCCTTTTGTGTAATCTACTGCTTAAGACTGTATTAGTGTTTGATGTTGAACATGATGCACCAATACTTGCCATGTATAGTGCCTGCTGAATATGCAAACTGTATTTTGATATCCTACACTCCGGCTGTTAGTACAAAACAGAAAGTAGATTGTATATGAAAATCTTAATAAAAACTTATTACAATAAAAAAAATCTTGGTTTACTGCCTTTTGCAATGTGAATTCTACATCCAGCAGGGCAGTACTTTCCATGCGCAGTTCATCAATATGTCTGCAAGGCTGAGATCTCTTAGTTGGTTTGGCAGTACATTCACAATTCTTTCAATCTTAAAACCATGTACATGTAACTGAATCAACCTGTGTTATTTTGTGGGGGGGGGGGATAATTTCTCCTTTACACAGCTGATGCTGTGCTAAATAGTTGAACATCCTGCATGTCACCTCCCGTTCTTGTCCTGGTGTCCTGTAAGCTTTGGATAACTTTACATATTCCTTGATTACTACTTCACATACCAAACCCACTTGGTACCCACTGGCAGTGGTATGCTGGTGAATAAACCCCTTCACTACCAAGCACATTTTGTGGGGGGAATCACGATTCCTAACGTTTATTTGAAACCTGGGACGTAAAGTTAACTATTAAATATAGGGTAAAAGAAATTTAGGAGGCAGTTCCATAGAAAGGGGGCAGCTCGGAAGAAGTCCTTTAAGGCGGGAGTTGGGGGTGCAGGTACGCGGAGCTGACAGCAGATCATTGGCAATGACATTTTTTACCTTGAAATTTGTTTACAATAGAAAAGGATAAAAAGAAGGGATAGGGTGGTGGATTTAATTTCTTCACAGGGACCATGCTAATCTTGCTTTAAAACCTAATGCAAATAGCCTTCATACGCTAATGAGTGCTTTTTGATGTATTGCAATATAAAATCGATTTCAAGTCATTTTCTGGTCTTCGGACTTTATTTCAGGTACCAGGAAATCCTCTTATCATTCACAGCCACTGATCTGCAGATGATGGACGTTACTAGGGTTATTTTACAGTGAGAACAATAAAGCTGTGGAATTCTCTGCCTGTTGAGGTGGTTGGGTAAGAGACTACAGACTTTTAAAAAAACGACTGGATGACTTCCTGCAGACACAGAATATTAAGGGTTATAATATTTAATATGTGGGTAAGCTTCTTGATCCAAGGAGAAATCTGATGCCATTCTGGCGTGTTAAGGATTTTTTTCCCCAGTGTGTTGCATATTGGCGAGCATTTCAGACTGGGGTTTTTGCCTTCTTTTGGATCAACGGCGTTAGGTGATGTGTGAGAGGCTGAACCCGATGGACGAATGTCTTTTTTCAGCCTATGTAACCTGTCGGTATAGACATTTTTCCTGGTCTGTGCACCTGGGGACATGCTTCCCACCTATCATAGCCATTAATCCTTGGGGGGGGGGGGGGTCTGTGTTATTCCCAGGACTTTGCACGGGATTCTTTTTTCTTCTTGCAGGGGTTAATGTGAACTGTAATTACAATCCAGGGGAAATGCAGAAAAATGAATTAAATCTTTACATACTGGAGCAGATGATTCATTTTCCTGTGTTTTGCCAACCATGTAAATAATGTCAAAGCCCGCATTGGAAAATGAATGAAAACGCCACTTAATTACCTTGGTGAATGTAATTCATTTGAACTAAAACTTGAGGGGTAACGCAGCGGCTCCTCTGTGAATGTGAAGTTAAATATATATATATATGACAAACAAATAAAATGTGGGTGGCTGACATTACATTTAGCAGACAGGTGTAGCAATTACCCACGTCTATTTACTTTTAAATCTCCATAGTAACGTGTGCAGGAGCTGGTCTGTGGCCTGGTGATCAGGGATTTTACATTTAAATTGATGCACATATATGTCAAGTTACAGTTACAAGTATTTATAAAGCACCAATAAATTCCATAGCGCTGTACAATGGGAGAGACAGAATAACAAATATACATACATGTTAGGCACGCGGAACAGAAGGAGGGAGGACCCTGCTTGAGAGCTTACAAGTGCCATATACAATGCCATATAATGCTGGTTTATTTGGTTCCAGAAAAGCTTTTTATTTTGTAACAACTGGCCTGTATAAAGTGTAAGCAGGTTGTTGCAATACACATTGTTGTGTTGTGTACCATGATTTTGTTCCGGTTTTGTTCAGTGTACCCATAGAGAAATATTGATGCTTCCACTAGAAAAACGCCTCCTTTCCCGGGTGTCACACGTGGGCGATTGAGGTGTCATTGACAGGACAGAGTCTGGCCTTTCCAATGATACCCAAAATGACCATATGTGGTTTAAAACAAAAATCATTAGTAATAAATTAAAAACATAACTGTTTCTCTTTTCCACAGGGTTAAAATGTCTCAGCAGTGACGGAGTTAACGGTCAGACTATCACATTGTGTATTACTTTAATTTTGTCCCATGGTTTAGTTGCATATTAAGGGTTAATGGGCAGGCTTCATCCCTCACAATATACATTCAAATTTTTCCTTGATTTAATGGCATTTTAGGGGTTATGGGTAGGCTACATTCCTCAGTGCATACATTTCCTGTTTTTCCTTGATTAAGGGTTAATGGGTAGGCTCTATGCCACACTGTTTATTATTTTTATTGTATTTCCCTGGGTTTATGGCATTTTAGGGGGTTTGATGGTAGTTAGAATCTAAAGGGTCTATTCATCTTTAGAGCATTTCACCACATTTCAGGAATCCATTTTTCCAAAAAATACAGCTAAATTCCCTATTTAGTGAATGGTCACCGTAATTTGCAAAAATTGGAGTTGCTGTAGATACTCGAGTATACCGCTAGATTTTGGTGACAAAACTTTACCTTAAAATTGGAGGGGTCACGTTGTATGCGAGACATTTGCATCGCGTGTAAAAAAAAAACAACAAAAATTTGCCTTGCTCTGGATCTCAAGTCTCCCGGAAGTTCCAGTAGTCTCCCGGAAGTGAATGCGGGTTCCCTGATGCTTGCGAACACTTCAGGAACTCCCGGATTCAGGAGAGGTGGGATCCATGACCGCCAGATGGCACGCTCGGTTTAAGCTAATCATTCACCTCGCTCGCCTCCGCCGGCCATCTAATCAGGGCCGTCTTTAACGCGGGGCAAATGGGGCAGTTGCCCCGGGCCCAGTGTCACTTGAGGGGCCCAAAGCAGCTGCCCCCTTGGGCCCCGCGGCAAGGACCGCCGGCGGCCCGGCGCCGCCGCCGAAAACAGCTTGTGTGTACTGTCTGTAACTGTCCTAACTCCTATTTGTTTGTTGTCACAGTCCCGCGCCGGCTCCGCCTCCGTGTGATTCATGAAGCCCAGCTGCCGGCGGCGCCACCATCTGACTGCAGCGCCAGCCCAGCTGAGCCCACAGTATCACTCTCTCTGCTCTGCAGACTCAGTGCGGAGGCCCGGGCTGGCAGCAGCAGTCAGGCACTGGAGCGTGGAGCCGAGTCTGGTTGTGGTAGCCAGCCTGCCACAGCCTCTAGCCAGCCACACGAACACAGAGCCGCTGCAGCACCAGCGACACGACAGCGTGCGTGCCTTCCTTACAGCCGACACAAGACTGGGAACGGCACTCACGCTGTTGGCTCCGCCCTCTTGGCGTACCACGTGATGCGGCTCAGCGCGCATGCGCAGACCGTCCTCCGCATGGTAGTCTCACTTTGTCGAGACTTGCTCGCTGACGACACCACCACCATTATTTACCAGCCCCAGGGTCCAGATCCAGATGTGCTGAGCCGAGCCGAAGCGAACCAGTCCAGGCCAGGAGCCCAGCTGTACACTGTGGTGTGTGGGTGCGTATCATACTCACTACTCACTCTGTCTGACTGTCTCGAATCGATACATCATACTACGAGGGGTGGGTGGGTGGCTAAATTGGCTATTAGCAAGCTTATTATTATAAATAATATGGTGGTTGATTAATAATGCTCTGATGTGATGCATGTCATCATGTGTTGCTTTGCTTGTTGTCACGGTCGGTCACTCACACAGTCAGTCAGTGTCACAGACAGACGCTGCAGCAACAGCTAAAAAGTTCAATTCTGACGGGCCAGCGGCAGCCAGGCCAGCAGGTCGGGTCAAGTCAATACATAGGTTATAAAACTGAAATTACTGTAGTAAATACTAGTACTACTCTGTACCCCCCAAGGTAGGCAAGTAGTTAACTTACAAGTACCTACTTAACATACATACACTGTCACTGATGATGACTCTCTGATGGTGTATTATACAATAGAGCTGAGCGACTAGGCAGGCTAGCACTAAGCAGCTGGATGGTAATAATATATATTTATTTAGTGCACAGCACACTGCATAGACTGATTAAAAATCGTACCAATGCACTCACACAAACAATTCACAATACAATCAATGTGTAGTAGCAGATATATATATATAAAGATTTCTTTTGTGTCTGAAATAGTACCTGTTCAGTTCACTCACTCACAGAATACTAGAGGATGCAGCAAACCTTTATGTGTCTGCATCCTGTAGCATTCTGTGAGTGAACTGGACTGGTACGAATTTCAGACACGAAAGAAACCTTTATATGTCACAGTCTGCTACTACACATTGTATAATTGTATTGTGAATTGTGTGAGTGCATTGGTACAATTTTTAATCAGTCTGTGCAGTGCTGTGCACTAAATAAATATATACCATCTGCTTAGTGCTAACCTAGTCGCTCTATAGTATAACACCCTCAGTGTATGTATGTACTTGGGAACTTACATTAATTTCATTTTTATTACGTAGCGAGACGTCAGTAGGAAGAGACGTTCACTGAGAGTGCGTGTGATGAACATAGCACAGTTTATATATGTCAATACATAGGTTAACAGTCTGTGCTAGTTCAAAGAAAGGTTAAAATTCAGGATAAATGCAGGAGGCTAGCATTCATCATGGTTGATTAGATATACACTATATTGCCAATGCCAAAAGTATTCGCTCACCCATCCAAATCAGGAGCTGGGCAGGTGAGCGAAAACTTTTGGCAATATATTGTATATAGCTGTTGGATGAAGTTTACAGCCGTCAATGCGTCCCCAGCTTTCGGGAGGGGGGGCCCAAAAAAATGTTTGCCCAGGGTCCAATCAATATTAAAGACGGGCCTGCATCTAATCACTAGTAAAGAAGACGGGTGGTCGGCGGCTTCATACTTAGTAACAACTGCAATCATTCTAGAGCAGAGCACCCTGTCGTGAGGGGGAGCCTGACTGTGTTAATAGAACCTGGAAGGATTTTAGTTGTTTACCGGTACAGTAAAGATTTATTCCTCGCATTATATTCGAGTCTTGAGTATTCTCTCATTTCATAATAAATATCCTTTGCGTTATATTCGGGTCGCGCTAAACTCAAGTATCTAACGTAGTTATCGGACGTCAGTGAAAACCACCAAACTGCGAAGAACAAAACATTAAATTTATGTATCACTGCATCACATTACTCAGGGATTTAGCAATCCTATTTATATATACTTATGGGGTTTTTCAGCAGTGAAAATTATTAGTACCCCCCTCATATATTTTTCCTAGAGTCGCCACTTATATCAATGCATAGATTCACATGTAAATAAATGTTCTGAATGCAGACTACGGCTCAAGTCACTTAAATGTTAACGACCATTACTTTCTGGGTTGTCATATCCTGAGCGATGATGGTGGGACAACCTTTGTATTTTATCCTCCTAGTCATGGCCTGTGATTTCTCAGAAAGTGCCCTATACCTCCTGCATTTTTACACAACCATGCACAAATACTTCTTTATCTATGTGACAGACTGGCTGAGCTCTCAGCCCTCCGCGGGCAATGCTGCCATTCACCTACTAGACTTCTGTAGCAGAGGGAGTACTGATATTCATGACCCTGAGGTACAGGAAGGCTGTAATAGTCGCAGGGTAGTGTGTGATGATATATATAGCTCCACGAGAGGGGAGGGAAAGATTAATAGCGAGGGATTCATGGAAACAGAATCCTTTTTGAAACCCTTTTATTATGAACACGCTGTAGAATGACACATTGTCTCTGTTGTGTAACTTTATTTCATAGAAAAAAACAATCTGTGTAGGAAGAAGGAATACTTAAATGAGGGGGCTGACTTCCAGGAGGTGGTTCAAATACTCCTATAGGCAAACCTGTGAAAACAAGGACGTTTTATCAGTCTTTAGCCCGTATAAAACGGGTCTTATAGTAACCAATGCTGGTATTAGGTAGTGACAGCTGGGCAGATACGTGCTGTTCCTCTTTTATCAGTGAATCCGATGAAGACCCCATATTGGAATGCTGATGATGAAAAAATTCTGGAATGATGGAATAAAAAAATTAAAATTTAAATGAATAAAGGTATAGAATGGAATTTATTGAAATTCACATGAAAAAAGCCTGGCGCGTTTCGTCTACTACTGCAGACTTGCAGTATAAATTCATACAGTTTTTATGCTCACTTGCTGCCCTTGAGGAAGTCTGCATTAGTAGACGAAACGCGTCAGGCTTTTCATGTAATTTTATTTCAGTAAATTCCATTTTATACTTTTTATGTTTAACTTTATTTCATGTCTGGTTTTAGCTGTGTTAGAAAGCTTTACGTTCTAGTTCTTCCTCTCACATTATTTTTATTTCTTTGTCATTTTAGCCTGCTAATTGCATTTATTGCTTTTTTTTTTTTTTCTATTAGCTCGTACCGGTCGTCCTGCAAGATGAAAAACTCTGCACATCTGTCCCATTGCACTAATTACTGCACATGGCAATGCAGATACAGGAGGACGCCGGGGAGCGAGAGCTGCAAGGTATTGCAGGTACCTATTGATTATTTCGTACACAAACATCAGTGCGCGCCTCTGATCCGAGCAGCTGTTAAGGCAGCACCGTCAGCTGTTTCCTAACATCAGCCCTTCCTTTCATGTCTGGGAGGAAATAATGTACCATAAAGGATCAGAACACATTCTCTAAATATCCAGCAGGCTTCGTGGACACTGAGTGACCGTCTGAGATGCTTTGATGGCAAGTGGAGCATTAACTCTGATCCACATCACAGAGAACGTCTCACCAGATAGATTGATTCCCACCCGCTTCGCTGGGTCCGGTTTGTGTCATCAGGGTTTACTCGGGTACTGAATGAATAGAATTAAAGAAATCCATATTATTCCCTGTGCACCTGTAAAATTATTCCACGTTTCTGTGTGTATGGTTTCTAATGCATGAATAAAACCAGTTTGTCAATGGATACATGAAGGAAGGCACCTTCCGAGCTCGTGAATACTGGTAAGCAGGGGTCTCATCCTTAAAAAAAATGGGTGGGAACTCTCCAAGATGTCTGCCAACCCACAAATTAGGGATGTGCGTTTCGGGTTTCGGAATTTTCACGAAATTTCCCGATTCGTGTTTTCGGATGCGGCCGAATTTCCGAAAATGTTTAGATCCGAAAATGTCAGATCCGAAACGTTTTCCGAGCCGAAACGAAATATTTTCGGATTTTTCGAATGGACTTGAAATGTGTCAAACGAGGAGAACAGACGTTCCGAAAAACGAAAATTTCCGAAAAACGAAAATTTCCGAAAAACGAAAATTTCCGAAAAAACGAAAATTTCCGAAAAACGAAAATTTTCCGAAAAACGAAAATTTTCTGAAAAACGAAAATTTGATAAAAACGAAAATTTTCCGAAAAAACGAAAAGTCGATACAAAAAACGAGCAAAGTGATACGAAAAATGGTCGATATTCCGAAAAATGTACAATTCCGAAAAACGAAAATTTCCGAAATCACGAAAAGTCGATACAAAAACCGAGCATAGTGACACGAAAATACGAAAAATGGTCGAAATTCCGAAAACAAAATGTACCCAAAAAACGAGCCGAACCGAATCGAATCGAAACCGAAATCGGTCGAAACGAGCCGAATCGAAAATTTTAAAAATCCGAAAAATCGAACCGAATCGAACCGAAAAAAAAATCGGTGCACAAGCCTACCACAAATCCTAACATAAGATTAGTGGAAGCTGCAGCGCTTCTTTATGTATGAGAATGTCATTCCTCTAGCAGAGACTGAGAAATCGTCCTCCTCGTGCAGTCCCAATATATGTAAGACCAGTCCATCAGCTGCTTCTCTCTGGACGATAGCTATAATGGGCGTTCTGAGTGAGTATGATGTCAGCACGTTGAACAAGCTTCGTTTAACCCTTTAACTGCAAAGTGCCTTGTAGTTTAAACATTAAAACTTTATTTAAACATGAGATGTGTTTTTATAGGTGGAGTAAAACTTTACCCAATGATTGTTTTTCTAGCCGTTTAAAATAATGTAAATGCTCCACTTTTTAATACTTAAAGTGGCATTAAACCTTCAGATTTTTTAACCTAAACCAATACTGTAATGTGTGATTTACTGTAATCCATGGTTGTTTTCCTTCTCTTTGCTGCTCTTCGTTTTAAATCCGTATCTCTTCTCATACAGGGGGAGAACTTCCTTTTGTAGCTGGCTGCCACTTCCTGTAATACTGGCTCAGGTTGCAAACCTATACACAGACACCATGTATCCATTCCAGAGACAAGGCAGTCTGCTGAAACAGGAAGTTCTCCCCTAGCATGAGAAGAGATAAGGATTTAAAAGGAAGAGCAGCAAAGAGAAGGAAAAACTACCATGGATTACAGTAAGTCACACATTACAGTATTGGTTTATGTTACAAAATCTGAGGGTTTAATGTCACTTTAATGTATTCGTGTCCTTCGTAGACGTTTTGTGAGGATGAAAGACTTTAAACTCTGCAGTGTCCCTCATCTTACACAATTACACGCGGCCCTGGATGTGCATACTAGACATGTGCTTTTCATATCATCAAAATTTCGTTTTCGTCCGAGATTTGCAGTTTCGTTATTACGTTTTTCGAAAATGAAAAGACTATTGGCGTCCAATATTACCAATCGCGGTAGCACAACGAAAACAACTACACGTTCTGTTGGAAGGGAAGTCGATTCGAAAACTATCCGAAACAATATCAAATGGACCGAAAATGATCCGAAATGTAACGAAAATTACCCAAAATGGAACAAAATGTTCCAAAACGAGAAAAAATAGAATGAAAATGACAAAGCGGAAAAAAACCTAAAAGAAAATGATTTCAAAGTAATGAAAACAGGTATTTTTTTATTTTTTTTAACATTGCAACTTCTAGGATTCAAAGTAATACAATACGGCTGTGGTTTTAGTTCAATCGGTAGAGCTCGTAGATTCCCATCTTACTAGAAATAAAGCAATATCGTGGGAAAAATATCATGGGGGTAACCCTGGTCCTAGGAAACTGCTTGGACGCACGATATGGTGGATATAATTAAAACGTAACTTTTAATAAATTGCCACTAAGAGAAGCTGCTGCCTTAACTCAGGCCGACACAAACTGACAAACAGATAAAGGACACATGACAGATAAAAAAACTCAAAAGGTTCCCCTATGGCTGCGAGACAAAATGTTATTAAATAACCAAATTCTGAAACTAGTGCAAAAAATGCTGACACAGTCGGAATGTGAACCTTTGTGGGTTTGTGTTAAATAGGAAAGGAGGAAAAGTTATTGCGCTCGTACAATCACAGCGGCGCATAGTGAGCATATCCTGCATACAAAGTAACGAGTCCACCTGAACTTGACATATACAAAGAAACAGAGTGACTAGAAGCGCTTGAGATCAGTCCACTCTGAAAGTAACACTATTGCTGTAGGAGACAAAAATCACCCATCACTCTACATGTTTCGCCTACAGAGTGGCTTCCTCAGGAGTTTACTGGGAGTGATAAGTATAGTGTCTGTCAAGATACAGTACAAGAAAACTTTATCGGACGATCCAATATCTCGGAATGGCCTGAAATTACGAATCGCGGTAAAATAACGAACAGCCCCTAACAAAAACAAAAAAACTGTTTTAAAATGGTGCAAAATGGCCCGAAACGGGACAAAAAATACCGAAACCAGAAAAACGCTGTGCACAAGTCTAGTGCATACAAGTCCCTGTTTCCCCCACTTGATGCAAGCTGCTCCAGCACTTTCCATGTCCAGCCACTCCTCTCCCGGTTCCTGTATCTAGTCTCCTGGAGTATCCATGGACCTTTGTATAAGGCTTCTTCTATCAGCCCTGCTTTGATGAGGTGCACTGTACTACAGTAAAAACATCAGAACCTGAGGACAATCAGGGAATCCCTTGCATATTGCAATATGAGACGTGTAGTTACCATCTAGAGAGGTTTGCGTTACGCCTCAAATGTACACCTTTCCGTTTGAAACCAATTTATACTGTTTTTACCTGTGTAGCTTGTACTTATTTTAACCCAAAATGATATTCATGATGTAATAATGTGTTTATATTCTTGTTTTTCACTGTAACTCCATAAATCGTTTGCAGCTCTTGTGAAAGTCCTGCTCTGATTCCTGAGCTCCTCCTCTCCCTTGTAGAAATAAATGTTTCATTAATACATGTTTAGTGTTTTAATATTTCATTGCAACAAAGTGCATCTAATCTGTCGTTTCCCTGTAACAAAACAAACAGAAACATAATGGCAACTTGATTTCTTTTTCACACACCAGAGGCCTGTGCTCCCTCTAGTCATGGTTGCGTTGTTGCCCATTAAGGCTGGGGTCAGACGAGCGTTTTGCAGAGTAGAAGGAACGTCTATGAGAGTGGACATTCCTTCCACTCTGACACCCGTCTGGCCGCCTCGCTGAGCGCAGTTGGTGCGCTCAGCGCTGCAAGGCTTGGCCTTCCTATGGAGGATTGCACTTTGCAGCCACGTCGTAGCGCCTTGACGGGGAGGCTTTCGTAATGTCTGCATCATGCCTGCTGTAGCACGTGCAATTCGTGCGTGTGCTACAGTGTGTGGGTGGTCCTGTCGAAGAGTCACAACGCTGCGACGGACGCCAGGAGGCACGTCAGTATAGGCACACATAGTGCGCTCGTCTGACCCTGGCCTTAATGCTTCTCCTGGTTGGCCTGCTCATGCACCTACTACTCTTCATAAATCTGTGTTTCTTGGTATTTCCCCCAAACAAACTGGATTTTTAAACAATGTTTCCCTTATGATTACAACTATATAGCTAAAAAAAATGAGGCTTGTGGAGCCCTGTATACTCCTGTACAATGTATAGTGTGAATGCGCAGAATGCATCTCATTAGGTATTATAGGCTTTTATTATTTATTAGTAGAGAGATAATTGGCTACTGATTGCTGTTCGGGTGTATGTATATATTTTTTTTCTTCTGTTCCCAGGCTTGGCTAATCCTTCCCGCAGTATACAGATGTCAATGAGGGAGAAAGCCGAGCTGAGCACTGTGCACCGTCTCTCAGGATCTGAACATCGACTCCATCACAAGGTTATTTGTCGCTCTGCGTATAACCTCGCTGGACAGAGCCGTAAAATATGTTTGAGGTTTTATAAATAAATTAAAACGCGATTAATAATGATGGAAATGTAGACACGCATTAAGGCATTCAGAGGAGTTTTAAGTGCTAAGGCAGGCGGTCATTCTCCGATGCTGAGAGGTTTCTGGGAAGCGCGAGGAAGCACCCGCAGAGAGCGCAATAAATTCACAGAACAAGCTCCCAGCGGAGATGGCCACGGTTAATAATTTAAAGCTGACTTCTCATCAACATTTTGCGTATCCTAATTACGCTTTAACCTGCAGCTTAAGTATGCTCGATTCCATAGGTGAAGGGGGGAGGATCATCATGAAAGTACATGCTCTCCGCACAGCTTTTAGCATTTGATTGAGAAGGAAACCGTACAGCAAGCTTGCAGATTCCAGCTCGCTCGAGCTACGCATTACGGGCATCAATCAATGTGAAAGGTGTGTATCAAAACATGGCCATGTTTTATTCCCCCCCCCCCTCAAATGCCCTATTTATCATTAGATATAAACTATATTTTGGCAAGGATCCACGGTGCACAAAGTTTGATTTACAATTGTCACAGCTACAAACAAACCCCGTTCACACCTAGCCGTTTTAACGCGCGTTCGTGCACGCTTTAAAACGCATGAACGGGGAAATTCCCATGCTTTGCTATGGGCCCCGTTCAGACCTAAGCGTTTTAAAGCGCGCAGGAACGCGCATTAAAACAGCCGACCCAAAAAGAAGTTCGGGAGCTTCTTTTCGGGCATACAGCAGCGCGTTCGCGGCCATATCCTAGCCGCGAATGTGCTGCAATGCGCGTTCACGCGTTTTTTTGTATGCGCGAACGTGCGTAAAAAACGCGCGCATTGCGCGACGCAGCGCTACGCCCGGGTGTGAACCCACCTAAATGTGTGACCTCAAGAGGACACTCGCACTTCCTCCCTTGACCACGCTAAGCTTTGTGTTGCCCAGTGCGTGCAGGCAGTGCAGCTCTTGCAAGCAGGGCCGGATTAAGATCTCTATGGGCCTGGAGCTGAATATTTTGGTGGGCTTTTTTTTGGAGTTTAGTGAAATGACAACATATTTTAGTTTTTTTAATAGTGCAGATACTATGTGAGGAAATTTCCATTCAGATTTCAATCATTTACAGCGCGTAAAATGTATTTTTTCCCATTTTATCATCCAAACCTTTGTTGTTATATATTCTATAGGAAATTCTTGTTAAAAAAAATGTGAAATGGGAACCTGTTACTGCAGAAAATATACAATTTTAAGAAAAAAATAAAATATTTCCCTTGTGTTTTGGAGGGTGGTGTTTTACGAATAATATGACTATGTATAAAACACTGACCTTGCTCCCAGTGTTTGAAATGAGAAGGTGAGTAATAGCAGTGGTATTGCTCATTTTATACGTGACAAATGGACAAAGCCATCGCTTTGGAACTAAAAATAACTTTATTTTCTTTTCTTTTAGATTTTACATGGTCATGTTTGGTATCGCTGCAAAAGCCAGACTCTGAACTGTCGATTGGTGCCTCACTTGACCTTGTGAGATGTAAATCTGTGATGCAGGGGTCCAAAGTCCCCGCAGTGCACTTCACTGCTGTGCGGCAGTTTAGGTTTTTGATGTAACAATTCGGAACAACGGATTCCGCCATCACCTCCACACTTGTTGGTGACATGAGAAATGTTATGGTGAGTTAGTGCAGCATCATTGTTTACTTTATAATTGAAAAGTGAAAAATATTGCTGTGTTAGAGAGAAAAAATAAAGAAATTTGTTATTTAATTTTTATTGTTACATAAAACCTGGTCATGTTTGGTATCATTAGAAAGACCATGCTTAGGCCTCACATGACCCTGTAGCTGCTATGGATTTGGAGAAACATGGGTCCAAATGCCTATCAATGCAGACATAGTTATCCTTTCTCTGGGCCAATTCTGGTGCATGGGTCTGGAGCTGCTGCTCCATCAGCCCCTATGTTAATCCGGCCCTGCTTGCAAGTGGACCACACATGCAATGCAGTCAGCAATAGGGTTCTCTATGTACTACATGTGTGTGCCGTAAGCAGCTGTGGCTCTCTCATAGTCATAGCAGTCACATTATCACGCTTGCTGTCAGGGCTGTGATGCGTAATCTGAAAGTTTGTGATACATACCACACTTGCGTGTAATCAGTGGCTTTGGTTCTTTCACTTCTTGCACAGCACAGCTTCGATGGCAAATTTATCATCAGGATTGTGCACGCAAGCGGAGAGCCTGAGCTATGAACCACACTAGCACGCAGCCAGCAGCTATGGCTCTCACATCAGTCACACCACCTGCTGTCAGGGCTGTGCAGTGTATGCTGAGAGCCTGAGCTATGAATCGCATGTGTACACATCCAGTGGCTAAATTATTCATATAGCACAGCCACATTAAGAAACCTGCTGTTAGGGCTGTGATATGTGCCACTTACATGCAGGCAGCAGCTAGGGTTCTCTCGCAGCACAGCTTCGATTAGTAAATCTGTTGTCAGGACTGTGCTGTGTAGGCTGAGAACCTAAGCTATGGATCATACATGCACCATCAGCAAAGGCAAACCTGCTGCAGTGTTATACAAAGTTATATAGGCTGAAAAAAGCCATGCGTCCATCGGTTTCAGCCTTTCACACATCAGCTACTGCTGTTGATCCAAAAGAAGCAAAACCCCTAGTGAAGCGCTCACCATTATGCAGCATACTGGGGAAAAATCCCTTCTTGACACCACATGGCGTCAGATTTCTCCCTGGATCAAAAAGCTTTTACCCACATATTAAATATTATATTTTTGCAGGACGTCATCCAGCCGTTGTTTAAAAATCTGTACAGACTCTGACCCAACCACTTCAACAGGCAGAGAATTCCACAGCTTTATTGTTCTCACCGTAAATTAACCCTTCCTGTGTGCCTTAGCTATGGGCCAGACATCCATGAAGCTAGGGGTTAACTCATAGTGCAGCTTTAGAAGCCAAAGCATTGCTGGGTCTGTGCTGTGTGAGCGGAGAGGAGTGCCATAGCTCTTCCACACATATTGCATTCATTTGTGAAGAATGGAGTTGCTCCTGGGTGCCAGTCTTTTATTAACCCCTACTGTGCAGGGGTATATGGGATGTCCTCCGACTCCCATAAAAATGAAAGGTTCCTGGTCTCTCCAGAGCTTCTGTATTTGCTGCACAATGCTGGACATTCACTGTACGTTTTGGGATTAGAATTCCCATGAATTTAATTTGCATCTTTTTTTGCATCTTTGTAATGCAAGATCTGTATGATGCGTCGAATAATGTAGGGCTCACCCGCGCTGTCCCTCGTGTTTTTAATCTATATGTTTGTATTTCGGCTCAGGTGATGGATCATGAGGCGCTCTCACTCCTACTAATTAACAATTTTAGTTTTTGCTCTTAAATCCAGTGCTGCTTTCCATCAGGGCCTCTGAACACAGATACACGCTGGAATTTATTGGTCCTTCTGACACCTTGTTTACGCGCACCTTGAAGTGATACCATTTGTTCTATAGACGGAACGGGACTGCCATGCCAACAAATGTTATTCAGCTGTTCAATAGCCGGAAAAAGCACTTTATGAAATCACTTGGCAAATTAATATTGAGACAATGTGCTGAAGAACAAAGCTTTGACATATTAATTTGCACATTCAATTTAAATTCAAATGTAACATCATACTCATCACCATTCCGGCACGTTTTCTCCCTGTGAATTACAGCGGTGATTGACTCGTGTGTACGGGCAGGTATTGCAGTTTGCGGCGACAGAACCTGCTATGCTTCTAGGAGGATACTACCTCTATAATGACCTACTATTCTTAAAGGGCTTCTACCCGCAGGAGGGCTGCTATAATGGGACAGGGGGTTAGTAGCACCCCTTTCTAAAGCCCCTACCATATAGGGCAGTGATGGTGAACTACATGTCCCATGATGCTCCACCTGCATTAAGGCTGACTATCATGGGGCATGTTGTTCAGAAACATCTGGGGTGTCAAGATTCACCATCACTGATATAATGGATGTGGGTCATGATGTGCCCGGGGCTGTCTATGCAGGCGATGCTGCAGGAGAATGGATTCCATGGGGGCAATTTACTCATGTATAGGGAGTTATAAGGACGTTTAATGTTCATTATACATTTTATATTATAGGATTATGCCCGGTTTGTTTTCACAACAATACTTCTACATATTTTTCTACAAGCATTATGAAAGTGGTGGGTGTTAAAAGTTTGTGGTTGGCTTTTTGTTTGTAATTGCCCCCAGTCAGATGACTACTTGTCAGCCCTCCCCTGATGACAGCCCCCCTCTCCTGAGGTTTGGAAAGTGCAGTGTGCATGATACTCAGACATTCTGAAAGACTACAGGGGACGTTCTGAAAGCCTCCCTGTCGAAACGCTATGACGCTCGTTCGGGGGTTGCAAAGCGCGATCTTCCATAGGAGGATCGAGCCTTGCAGCGCTGAGCACACTAACTGCACTCAGCAAGGTGGCCAGATGGGCGTCCGAGTGGAAGGTATGGCCACTCTCACAGACGTTCCTTCTGCTCTGAAAAACGCTCGTCTGACCGCAGGCGAAAGCAGGGGTCAACAGCCTCTTCCAGATGCTTTAGATCTACATTTCCCATGTTTGGTAATGAGGTGATTGATATGTACAATGTTGCCACGCCATGCTGCTTGGCCACTCATTAGGTTGACCTGAGCATCACAGGAACTGTAGTTCCAAAACAGCTGGAGGGCCACGATTGCTGACCCACTGGACTAAAACCTCTTTGGAAATGATCTTCCAAAGCCCGAGATTGTATAACCACCATAAAGTGTCTCAGACTAAACCCAGGACATACTGAAAACGAGAGAAATCTCAAAGTATTTGACTCGTGTATCCATGCGTGGAATGCTTTCACACCTTGAACAAAACAAATGGATACCAGCACTGCATACCACCTGCGAGGTGAATTTACTCGAGACAGATGTCCAGCCTTATGTTGTGCTTTAAGCAAGCCATGGGGGGCTGAAATCTTGATGGCGATCTGTCACCAATAAAAGCACTTTTCAGGTTGTACACGGTGCTGGTATCCATTGCTGGGGGTCAGCCGCCCACTTATCGAATGAATCCTACAAACGACCTGCCCCTCTCTTATAATGGCTGCAATACTTTTCTTGCCTAATGACATGGGCTACAACACGTAAACGCCCTCTAAACCTGCGTATTTCTGATTCACAGCCACACTTCACTTCCATCCTCTCCCTGAATCCAACAGCAAGCCATACTCCCCGCAATCTCTCCCGCTGTATCCGGCCAGGAAGGTATTCTTCAATCAACACAATGTTTGCCATATTGTTACTGCTGCTAGTTTGTTAATTTTTCCCCCTTTTTTGATAGTTTAATTCTGTGCTGATTGTCTGTTCTGCTCCTCTCTGTTGTAAATTCCTTGCGTGCAATGGCCATCTCCCTAAACTGTGTATTTCTGATTCGCAGCCATCCTTCACTTCCATCCTCTCCCCTGCTGTCCCGCCCCCCCCTAGGCCCTATCCTAATTATATAAGCTCATTTTTCCAGCTTCTTCACTTCTCTCGGTTTAACCTCGTCATGCCCAAGCTCTTGGTCATGCGGTATCTGCTATATTCTCTCTGGTAATTATCTCTACACGCCCCCTGCTCCCTTTTGTTTCACTTGCGTTGGTCCCTTAGAGTGTAAGCTCACAGGATGTCTGGCTGAGCACTCGTATAAAGTGCTGCATTAGCGGGACAATTATCCTACGGGCAGGACCGTCTGTTCCTTATGTTTTATTATGTCACCTGTTCCTGTTTCCCCATGTTAAGCGCTACGGAATCTTTTGGCGTTGTATAAGTACTTGTGACTGTAACCCTCCCCTCATTGAGGATTTGTGGTCCCTGCGCCCAGGGTATCAGCATGTCGCTCCAATATATGATTTATTCAGTTTCCGGCCTTTCTCTACTTGCAAGTAGCATTCCTTGTTGTTCTGTCACACTTTGACTTTGAGTAGTGCCTTGACTTTGGATTCTCCTTTGTGTTTCAGATTTAATTGTACTGAAGTGATATATCTACATTCAAACCCCTTGGCTCAACCTTGGAAGGAGATGGATTTATCCTGCACGGTTCACCCCGTGTCAAGATATCTATCTGCTGTTTTCCATTTCAGACTGGCATAATGAAGCTGAAGAGTGGCCAGGCCTGTGATGGTGAAACTGAAGGCAGTGATTGGAACGTGAGCTGGTAGTATTCTGCAAGGAAACCTACCCAAAGCGGTCCAGATCCAGATCCATGAGACCGGAAGGCAGTTGAATTAAGATTGGTTGCCGTGTCTTTCAGTGGACTGTCCATCACATCAGGTCAGAGATCAAGGTGATGTATGGTGTACCGGCTGGATGGAGTAGAGGTAACATCACTGCTCTATAACCATGGAGACCCAGGTTAGAATCCCAGCCAGAGCACCTCTCCAGTAAGTGTCCTTGGGCAAGACACCTATTGGCCGTGGAGTCCAGTAGTAATGTCTCTACCCTTCCACCGCGGAGAAGCAAGTCAAATCCCGTTCAGCACATCCCTCCAATACAACTGTGGAGAAGCAAGACTCGACTTTACGAGAAGCAGATTCAACCTAACCACCAGGTCGCTGCTCTACAATCATGGAAAGACGACTCGATCCCACTCAGAAGACACCACCAGCGAGTGTCCTTGGGCAAGACACCTCACGATATGGATGCGCCAACCTCACAAAATACGTGTACATCTTATAGATTGTAAATTCCCTTGGAAATAGGGTCCCCTGAATCAGGTTATCATCCATGTGTGGTATTCCAGTGTATTAACCCCTTGTACACTGATCTTGTAAAGCGATGTGGAATATGTGGCGCTATATAAATAAAGGATAATAATGCGAGATGCTGACGGTGCTATGAGGCACTAGGTACCACTTTGTGTCCAGAAGTTTCAGATGGGGGTAATTTTCAGTGAGGGGTCTAAAAGCTAAAAAACACTGCCGAAAAAAATATAAAACAATATGATAAACCTTATTTCTGCTGCCACGAACCGCAGGCCGGATTTCTGATGGAATTGAAAAGGTACAGTACATCGCCGGATGGGAGACAAAGCTGCACCCCGCTGGGCGAACATAAAGAGCGATGAATGCCAAGCGCGGAAATTTAATCCTGTCCATGAACTCACAAAAAGCTAATGTCGAATTATGTGTTCACTGCAACAGGTAATGTGGTTTTCTTTCACACCTCGTCCTTTTGTGAAGGGGCTGACATTTATTTCATTATAATTTAGATCTGTCGGTGGTAAAGCAAACTGCTTTTAAATGCTTATTGCACGCTTTATAACCCATTGACATCAGTTTTGATGCTCAGGACAAAGCACAAAATGATCGATGGTTTAATCCTTCCTTTGTTGTCCATAAATATTTTTTAACGCATCAGCCAAGTGTCTTCGAGTGTAAGCTCACTGGGACAGGGTCCTCTATTTCCCATAGTTTGCCATGTGTCATGCTAGTTATTTTCTATGTTTGCTTTGTCCTACCCAATGTACAGCGCTATTGATTATGTAGGCACTTTAGAAATACTTATTACTGTAGTTGCATTTAAATACTAAACTCCATACCGTGTGTTTTATGAGTTTTATTGCTGTGGAGCTCTGTGATACGCTCATACACACTGCACATCACTGAGTTTTATTGCTATGGAGCTCTGATACGCTCATACACACTGCACATTACTGTGAGTTTTATTGCTGTGGAGCTCTGTGATACGCTCATACACACTGCACATCACTGAGTTTTATTGCTATGGAGCTCTGATAAGCTCATACTGCACATTACTTTGAGTTGTATTGCTGCGGAGCTCTGCGAAACAGTAATGTGCAGTGTGTGTGAGCATATCACAGAGCTCCACAGCAATAAAACTCAGTAATGTGTATGAGCGTATCGTAGAGCTCCGCAGCAATAAAACTCACAGTAATGTGCAGTGTGTGTGAGTTTTATTGCTGTGGGGCTCTGATACGCTTATACACACTGCACATTACTGAGTTTCATTGCTGTGGAGCTCTGATACGCTCATACACACTGCACATTACTGTGAGTTTTATTGCTGTGGAGCTCTCTGATATGATCATACACACTGCACATTACTGAGTTTTATTGCTGTGGAGCTCTGTGATACGCTCATACACACTGCACATTACTGTGAGTTTTATTGCTGTGGAGCTCTGATAAGCTCATACTGCACATTACTGTGAGTTTTAATGCTGTGGAGCTCTGCGATACGCTCACACACACACACTGGACATTACTGTATCACAGAGCTCCACAGCAATAAAACTCAGTAATGTGCAGTGTGTATGAGCATATCGCAGAGCTCCACAGCAATAAAACTCAGTAATGTGCAGTATGGGCGTATCAGAGCTCCACAGCAATAAAACTCACAGTAATGTGCAGTCTGTGTGAGCGTGAGTTTTATTGCTGTGGAGCTCTGATACGCTCATACTGCACATTACTGTGAGTTTTATTGCTGTGGAGCTCTGTGATACGCTCATACACACCGCATATTATTGTGAGTTTTATTGCTGTGGGGCTCTGTGATATGCTCATACACACCGCACATTACTGTGAGTTTTATTGCTATGGAGCTCTGATAAGCTCATACTGCACATTACTGTGAGTTTTATTGCTGTGGAGCTCTGCGATACGCTCACACACACTGCACATTACTGTATCGCAGAGCTCCACAGCAATAAAACTCACAGTAATGTGCAGTATGAGCTTATCAGAGCTCCACAGCAATAAAACTCACAGTAATGTGCAGTGTGTATGAGCGTATCAGAGCCCCACAGCAATAAAACTCACAGTAATGTGCAGTCAGTGGCGTAGCGTGGGTTGTCAGCGCCCGGGGCCAGCCAAGAATTGTACGCCCCCCCCCCCACATAGAAACATAGAAAAATGTCGGCAGATAAGAACCTAAGAACCTTTCGGCCCATCTAGTCTGCCCAATTACATGGATACTTTACCTGGATTTATCTTTTGTTTAGGATAGCCTTATGCCTATCCCATGCTTGCTTAAATTCAATCACTGTTTTGGCCTCTACCACTTCTACTGGAAGGCTGTTCCATGTATCCACCACCCTCTCAGTAAAATAATGCTTCCTGATGTTACTTTTAAACCTTTGCCCCTCTAATCTAAGACTATGTCCTCTTGTTTTGCTATTTAGTTTCCTTTTAAATATACTCCCTTCCTCTACCTTGTGGATTCCCTTTACGTATTTAAATGTTTCTATCATATCTCCTCTGTCTCGTCTTTTTTCCAAGCTGTACATGTTAAGATCATTAAGCCTTTCCTGGTAACTTTTCTCCTTCAAGCCGTACACCATTTTAGTAGCCCTTCTCTGAACTCTCTCTAAGATGTCTATATCCTTCTGGAGATACGGTCTCCAGTACTGCACACAGTACTCCAAGTGAGGTCTCACCAGTGCTCTGTACAGTGGCATGAGCACTTCCCTTTTCCTACTGCTAATACCTCTCCCTACACAACCAAGCATTCTGCCAGCATTTCCTGCTGCTCTATTACATTGACTACTTACCCTTAGATCCTCTGAAATAATGACCCCTAAATCCCTTTCCTCAGATGTTGAGGTTAGGACTGTATCAAATATTCTATATTCAGCCCTTGGGTTTTTACGTCCCAGGTGCATTATCTTGCACTTATCCACGTTAAAACTCAATTGCCACAACTCCGACCATTTTTTTTAGTTTACCTAAATCATTTGTCATTTGGCTGATCCCTCCAGGAACGTCAACCCTGTTGCAAATCTTTGTGTCATCAGCAAAAATACATACTTTTCCATTAATACCTTCTGCAATATCACGAATAAAAATATTAAAGAGAATGGGTCCAAGTACTGACCCCTGAGGTACCCCACTGGTAACAAGACCTTGCGCCGAATAAACTCCATTTACCACAACCCTCTGTTGCCTGTCACTCAGCCACTGCCTAATCCATTCAACAATATTGGAATCCAAGCTCAAAGATTGCAATTTATTGATAAGCCTTCTATGCGGAACAGTATCAAAAGCCTTACTGAAATCTAAATAAGCAATGTCTACTGTACCACCTGTGTCTATTATTTTTGTTACCCAATCAAAAAAATCAATAAGATTAGTTTGGCATGATCTCCCTGAGGTAAACCCATGTTGTTTCTGATCCTGTAATCTATGTGTTTTTAGATGTTCAACAATCCTTTCCTTTAACATGGTTTCCATTAATTTCCCCACTACTGACGTAAGACTAACTGGCCTATAGTTCCCCGATTCCTCCCTACTACCCTTCTTGTAAATGGGCACAACATTTGCTAATTTCCAGTCTTCTGGGACGACTCCCGTTAACAAGGATTGGTTAAATAAATCTGTTAACGGTTTTGCTATTACATCACTGAGCTCTTTTAATAATTTAGGGTGGATCCCATCAGGCCCCATTGACTTATTTTTCTTTAATTTAGACAGCTGCTGTAGAACCTCCTCCTCTGTAAACTCATATGTAAATGTCTCTTTAGTGTTCTCTCCTAACTGAGGTCTCTTTCCTTTCTTTTCTCCTGCAAAGACTGAACGGAAATATTCATTGAGGCAGTCAGCGAGACTTTTATCCTCTTCTACATACCTTCCTTCCTTTGTTTTTAATCTAACTAATCCTTGTTTTACTTTTCTTTTCTTGTTTATGTATCTAAAAAATGTTTTGTCCCCCTTTTTTACTGACTGAGCTATTTTCTCTTCTGCGTGTGCTGTGGAAGCTCTTATAAATTGCTTTGCCTCTTTCTGCCTAATCTTATAGGTTTGCCTATCTTCTTCACTCTGAGTTTTTTTTTATAATTATTGAATGCTATCTTTTTGTTCTTCACTATTTTGGCCACTTCTGCAGAGTACCACAGTGGTTTCTTCCCTTTTTTGTTTTTGCTAACAAGTCGAATGCAATTGCCTGTGGCCTTCAATAATGCCTCCTTTAAATAATCCCATTTCTCCTGGACTCCCTTTAAACTCCTCCAGTCTGATAATGACTCCTTCACACAAAATCTCATTTTAGAAAAATCAGTTTTTTTAAAGTCTAAAACTTTTGTTTTTGTGTGGTCCGGCTCCATCCCTGTTCTTATATTAAACCACACTGACTGGTGATCACTAGATCCCAAATTTTCACCTACAACAACGTCCGATACCAAACCTCCATTTGTGAGTATTAAATCCAATATGGCCTCTTTACGGGTCGGCTCCTCAACTACTTGTGTTAGAGATAATCCCAGTAAGGAGTTTAGAATATTTGTACTCCTGGTGTACCCAGCTATTTTGGTTTTCCAGTTCACATCAGGAAGATTAAAGTCCCCCATGATAATAACTTCCCCCTTTATTGCCATTTTGGCTATTTCCTCAACCATCAGATTATCTAGCTCTTCTACTTGTCCAGGGGGTCTATAGATCACACCTACACGAGCTACTGTATGATTGCCAAATGTTAGCGTAACCCAAACTGACTCTATGTTCACCTCGCTCACTTTTATTTGGTTCGTTTTTATGTTGTTTTTCACATACAGGGCCACTCCTCCTTTCCTACCTTCTCTGTCTTTTCTATATAAAGAGTACCCCGGTATTGTTATGTACCAGTTATTTTTCTCACTGAACCATGTCTCAGTAACCGCCACTAAATCTACTTTTTCAGCTGCCATCATTGCCTCCAGTTCATTGATTTTATTGACTAAACTGCGAGCATTTATAGACACGACTCTGAGCTTGTCATTTTTTACCTCGCATGTTGCTTGCACCCTCCGATTTAGTTTTGGGGGACAATCGGGCAGATTGTTTTTTACCCTTTTGTCCCCCCCTCCTAGTTTAAATATTCCTTTGTGAAACGTTTGAACTTCTCACTGAGAACATATGTTCCCCTATGAGTAAGATGCAAACCATCTTTTTTATACAGTTCCTTTCTGCTCCAATTAGAGCTATCATGGGACACAAAGCCAAATCCTTGCTCCTGACACCATTCCCTAAGCCACAAATTGAATTCCCTATTGCGCATCTGCCTATCTTGAATGTTATGCACAGGCAAAACTTCAGAGAATGACACAGTGGACGCAATCTGCTGTATTTCACCTCCAAGAACACAAAAATCTTCCTTAATCTCAGAAACCTCATTGCTAGCCAAGTCATTTGTCCCTAGATGGACTAGAACGTCCACTTCCCCTTGTTGCTTTGCTTCTTTGACAATATTGAGAATACGTCTCTTGTCCCTACGAGCAGTAGCCCCAGGAAGACCTCTCACCAAACCACTACTCTCCAGCTCAACACCTCTTATGATAGAATCACCCAGCAACAATTGCCTTCTATCAAGTCCCACCTTTTCCTTTTTTGTCCTTGGTTGCAGTCCTGCATACCTTAGGCATAGTGGATGGTGGTTCCTCAACTATGGTGTCTGAGCCTACATCCGTCTCACCACTACACTCTGAAAGTGCCTCAAAAGAATTAAGAAGAGCCACAGATTGTGGGACATGCCTTCTATCCACAACTCTAAGTCTACCAGATCCTACAGTAGTCCATCTGCCGCTCCTAGGAGGCCTCTGTGGCAGTGGCTTTGTAACTGTCATAGCCTGAGTTTGTCTAACAGATAATTTACAAATCTCAGACTTCAAACAGGCAATTTCCTGCTGCAATAAAGAGAACTGCCTACATATCAGGCACACTCCAAACCTCCAAAAATTGGATCTAAAAACAAATGCATGACAGCTCTTACACTGGACCAGTGCTGTGGACACGTTAGCATAGAAACATATAACACTTTCGGCCCATCTAGTCTGCCCAATTACATGGATACTTTACCTGGATTTATCTTTTGTTTAGGATAGCCTTATGCCTATCCCATGCCTGCTTAAATTCAATTACTGTTTTGGCCTCTACCACTTCTACTGGAAGGATGCCCCGATTCCCTTCCACCATTAGGGCATTGAACCCCTTAACTGTGATACAGTGTAATGTGCAGAGTGTATGAGCTCCACAGCAATAAAACCCACAGTAATGTGCAGCTCACACATGGATATATATTGCCCCCAGCACCTCAAATATGAATATATTTGCCCCCAGTAGCTCAAACATGAATATATTTGCCCCAGCACCTCAAACATGAATATATTTGCCCCAGTAGCTCAAACATGAATATATTTACCCCAGCACCTCAAACATGAATATATTTGCCCCCAGTAGCTCAAACATGAATAAATTTGCCCCCAGTAGCTCAAACATGAATATATTTGCCCCAGCACCTCAAACATGAATATATTTGCCCCCAGTAGCTCAAACATGAATATATTTGCCCCCAGTAGCTCAAACATGAATATATTTGCCCCCAGGCAGTAGCTCAAACATGAATATATTTGCCCCCAGGCAGCACCTCAAACATGGATATATATTGCCCCCTTACTCACCGGCTCTGAGGGCCCGTGGGTCGGTAGGGGGGGGCGGTTTGGGGCATCATAGTGGGTACCCACTGGTTTCCCTGTGTTGGTCATCAGTGCTCTTAACAGGCAGCCAGCGGCGCACTCTGTAAATGCCGCAGTGGCGCCTGCAGCGTGCCTGCATCCCAGTCTAAAACTGGAGCAGGCACGTTGCACTGGTGCCGCCCCTCACGTGATAAGTCACGTGAGGGGGCGGAGCAGGCGCCACCGCGGCGTTTCCAGAGTGCGCCGCTGGCTGCCTGTGTGCACTGATGATCACAGGGCAGGGAAACTGGTGGGGGCCCACTATGGCGCCCCTAAAAAAAACTGTGCCCGGGGCCACCGCCCCCGCAGGCCCCCCCCACGCTATGCCACTGTGTGCAGTGTGTGTGAGCGTGAGTTTTATTGCTGTGGGGCCCTGATACGTTCATACACACCGCACATTACTGTGAGTTTTATTGCTGTTGAGCTCTGTCATACGCTCATACACAGCAATAAATGTCACACTCCTAAGCAGTGCACACTATTACAAAATTTCACAGCCATATTAACATGTATGTGACGCTGCCATAGAGCTCTGTAAGTTTAGGTTTATTGCTCCGTCCTCCCTTATTATAATTGTGCTTATGTTCACTTCTTTTTAAATTAAGAAGCAAAAGACAAAAAACTTAACTTGGCTTATTTTTTTTCCATTTTCTTCCTTGGTTTCCCTCTGTCTATAGATACTCATTAATATAAACCTGATAAGCCTGTAGTGAGACTAATAAAGATAAACGGCGTTTAAATCGCCACTTCTGGAGGTATATTTTCCTGTGCTAAATCCCTCTTTGTGATGCGCCGGTGGACGTCTCTCTTGATTACACATTTTCTGCAATCGCGTCTATTATGTGTGTGATCTTATGAGGACGCGGGACTGCTTTCCCCAATTTCACATGGCGGCACGAGCCGTTACTCCGCAGCCTCTCAAAGCGGAGACGTAGGTAATTATACAGCTGTAGGTTTTGATGTAGAGTAGCAGTGGACCCGGCAACGTCTGATAACCTCGTGGCAGCCTCTGCTGTTCCACAATGTGCTACTTTCTGTGTATTCAGAGATGCTTATTAGGAGGGCATTATCTCCCCCCCACACCGCACGCGCCCCAAGACTGGATATTTTGTGTGCCGTGGCTCCCTTTGCTACACAAGCAGTTTTCTGACGTTTATTATGTTTATTCGGATGTAACCGATCCAAATTGGATCCTATCCCCCAT
Source organism: Leptobrachium leishanense (assembly GCA_009667805.1). Taxonomy (NCBI): domain Eukaryota; kingdom Metazoa; phylum Chordata; class Amphibia; order Anura; family Megophryidae; genus Leptobrachium; species Leptobrachium leishanense. Next base: position 12,945,605 of record CM019072.1, on the reverse strand, counting down.
GTAAAACGCCTCGGAGAGGGGGCCTGACAAATTGTCAGCCATGTAACGTAGCTGTGGATGCGCCGTGCAGTATGCAGAGGAATAATCTTTGAATTAATGCAATTTCCAACTCAAGCGAAACAGATCTGGGTCCGTGGCGTAGAACTGAATCGCTTCACTTGTCAGACGCCCGAGAGCTCTGGAAGCCTGCATTACCAAAAAAAAGAAAGGTTTGGGAAATCAAGTGTCTGGTGCCCCGAGCAGAGCACGGCAGGTCTGTCTGGTGCCCCGAGCAGAGCACGGCAGGTCTGTCTGGTGCCCCGAGCAGAGCACGGCAGGTCTGTCTGGTGCCCCGAGCAGAGCACGGCATGTCTGTCTGGTGCACCGAGCAGAGCACGGCATGTCTGTCTGGTGCACCGAGCAGAGCACAGCAGGTATGTCTGATGCGCCGAGCAGAGCATGGCAGGTCTGGTGCCTCGAGCAGAGCACGGTAAGGTCTGGTGCCTCGAGCAGAGCACGGCTGGTCTGGTGCCCCGAGCAGAGCACGGCTGGTCTGGTGCGCCGAGCAGAGCACGGCTGGTCTGGTGCGCCGAGCAGAGCACGGCTGGTCTGGTGCGCCGAGCAGAGCACGGCTGGTCTGGTGCGCCGAGCAGAGCACGGCTGGTCTGGTGCGCCGAGCAGAGCATGGCAGGTCTGGTGCCCTGAGCAGAGCACGGCAGGTCTGTCTGGTGGCTGGTAACGTGCAGTGGCTATGCGTGACACTGGATGAATTGATTTAATGGCTGTGGTTGAGCCATAATGACTTACAAATGCATACAGATCAATAAATCCTCGTTTACATCGGGTTATAGACAGAGCTCAAGCGTCCCAGATATCTGGAATAATGTACACTGTCTGGCCAAAAGCTTACCATCTGGATGTGCCAATAGGTGCTCGCCTTCCATTGGATAATTACTGCAGTGATTAATAGGTTTCAGCATAAAATTAGGTCATGTGACTCCCTGAATATACTGATTGAGCAGGTTTTTTCCATCAATGGGTTTTTTCTCCCCTGATGGCACAGCGGGCATATTCCAAGATGGCAATGCCAGGATTCATCGGGCTCAAATTGTGCAAGAGTGGTTGAGGGAGCATGAGACATCATTTTCACACACGGATTGGTCACCGCACAGTCCAGACCTTAACCCCATTGAGGTTAATCTTTGGGATAATGTGCTGGAGAAGACTTTACGCAGCGCCGCGACTCTCCCATCATCAATACAAGATCTTGGCCACAAATTAATGACACTCTGGACGCAAATAAATGCTGCGACATTGCATGAGCTTATCCACACGATGCTGCGGCGAATGCATACCGCAACCACAGCAAAAGGCGGCTCAGCCAAATATTACAGTGTGTGACTTTTCTTCTCACCAGGTAGGACATATTCCTCATTTTCCTCTGATATCGCAGGTGACGGAGATTCTGCGCGGTTGTGGGAAGTCCGGATAAACAGGCTGGTGCAGGACCCAATCAGAATGGGTTTAGAAGCGGCAGAAAAGGTACACAAATCCAGTATATTAAACCCACTATACGATGTATGGGGACGTTATTGCTCCGGATAATCAGCAAAATATACTTGTGAATAGCCTGTGTTTTAAGATAAAACAAAATCAGCATTGAAGTGAGGGGGGGGGAGGTGTTCTGTCTTTTTAGGATATTGAAAACGTACACGCTATTTTGTTGTCCTGTGAAATTTGTTCTATTGTACTTGCCTTTTGTGTCCTCCACAAGAGTTTAATAAATAAATAAATATATATATTGCTCAGCATAAATGAGTGAACCCCCTTTTGAAAAGTAAGATTTGAATCAATATCTCAAAGAACAATGTCCAAGATTTTGACAAAACCAAGTCTTACAGAACATTTGTTTAGCTCATCACATGACAGTAAGGGTTAATAATATAACTGATTCCAAAATCTTCAGGTTTACTCAAATTATATGATGCAAAAATGAATACACCCTGTGACAGACTCCGCTGTCTCTGGGGCAGTTGGAGGAGCCTGGGGGCAGCCTCCTTCCTACTGACTATGGAACAAGGTGCTACCTGGGGTTTGCCGACTGGATTGCCCATGGAATCCAGCATTTATTTTAACTGTCTGTGAGTATTATTCCCTTATGTATTTACAGTGTTACAGTGTCATGTCGTATCCATGGCATACATTCCCTCTGTATCTTCTCTCTCCCAAGAACTAGCAGGCAGTTTAAGATGAGGTTGCCTGTGTAAACGATCCATTGTGTTGAATGTACCTTCCCATTGTGCTGTTACTGGATCTGTGTTGATTGTTCCTCAACTGTTCTTAGCTGTATTTTTAAAATAAACAGTCAGTCTTGTTTTTCTCTCTAAAACACTGGTCTTGCCTGGTGATTTTAGGGAAGGTTTGGGCTGAGAATACTTGATGTCAGGTCCAGCTTGGAGAAAGCTAGAGCTTGACAGAGGCACACAGTCTGTGTGCCAGGTGGTCTGTCACACACCCCACAACAACAACTTCTACATCTACAGGGTTATTCAGAGAAAGGTGAGAACCAGGAGAATTGGCAGAAGAGCACAATCTAGACCAAATAGTCGATTTGGAAAGTGAGATAAATGGGAGAATTTTTATGGTTTGGCTATTTTAACCTAGAATTTTCACTACTCTAGTCATTCTCCTGAGATTCACCTTTCTTTGAATAGACCTCTTGTATTTTGTATGAGCTCCATGATTTGTAAGGACAGCACCGAGGCTTCTCGGCATGGAATGAACAAGTTGGCAACATCCATCTTTTTTCCCAGTCTTCAAGAACGTGCTCTTTTACAGCCGGGCTGCTGGATGGAGAGTGATGCTCGTCTCTTCAGAATTCCCCACAGGTCTTCCATTGGGTTCAGATCAGGAGACCTACTTGGCCACTGAATCCCTTTCACCCTGTTCTTCAGAAATGCAACAGTGGCCTTAGATGTTTGTTTTGGATGATTGTGCACTTTTCCAACAGGACAAACACCAAGGGCACGGAGTGATGGAGGCATCTTCTCTTTCAATATAGAGCAGTACATCTGTGAATTCATGATCCCATCAATGAAATGCAGCTCCCCGATACCAGCGGCACCATGCAGCCCCAGAGAAGGACACTGCCACCACCATGTTTCAATGGAGGCACCATGTATTTTTCTATGTACTCCCCACCTTTGTGACGCCATACAGTTTTGAAGCCATCGGATCCAAAACCATTTATCTTGGTCTCATCACTCCAGAGTACAGAGGCCCAGTAGTCTTCTTTTTCAGCATGGGCCCTGGCAAATTCTAGGCCGGCTTTTTTGTGCATGGGCTTTAGGAGAGACTTCCTTCATGGATGACCCCCATGCATGCCAATCCTCTGCAGTGTACGCCGTATTGTGTCACGGGAAACAATCACCCCAGTTTAGCTTTCTACTTCTCTAGCAAATGGCAGTGACCTTGCATGGAGATTTTCTTCAACCCTTCTCATCTGAAAATGCTCCTGTTGAGGTGTTAACTTCCGTGGACTTATCACACGCATACAGTCCCAACAAATGTTCCAGAGATGCTCATCACACGCATACGGTCCCAACAAACATTCCCGCGATGTTCATCACACGCATACGGTGACAAACAAACGTTCCTGCAATGCTCATCACACGCATAGAAACATAGAAAAATGTAGGCAGATAAGAACCTTTCGGCCCATCTAGTCGCCCAATTACATGGATACTTTACCTGGATTTATCTTTTGTTTAGGATAGCCTTATGCCTATCCCATGCCTATCCTCACAAGCATACAGTCCCAACAAACGTTTCCGCGATGCTCATCACACGCATACAGCCCCAACAAACATTCCCGCGATGCTCATCACATGCATACAGCCACAAACGTTCCCGCAATGCTCATCACACGCATACAACCCCAACAAAGGTTCCCCCAAATGCTCATCACATGCACACAGTCCTAGAAACTTCCCGCAATGCTCATCACACCAGTGACGTGCGGTGAGGTCAGTGGCTGGTGAGGCACTGGCTAGTATCAGAACCAGATATACACAGGGTTACGCAGTCACAATTTACGCATTTGATTATCGTTATATAGGAGAATATGCCCCAGCAGCTCATGAATATGCCCCAGCTCATGGATATGCCCCAGCTCATGGATTTGCCCCAGCTCATGGATATGCCCCAGCTCATGGATTTGCCCCAGCTCATGGATATGCCCCAGCTCATGGATTTGCCCCAGCTCATGGATATGCCCCAGCACATGGATATGCCCCAGCTCATGGATTTGCCCCAGCTCATGGATATGCCCCAGCAGCTCATGGATTTGCCCCAGCTCATGGATTTGCCCCAGCTCATGGATATGCCCCAGCAGCTCATGGATATGCCCCAGCTCATGGATATGCCCCAGCAGCTCATGGATATGCCCCAGCTCATGGATATGCCCCAGCTCATGGATTTGCCCCAGCTCATGGATATGCCCCAGCTCATGTATTTGACCCAGCTCATGGATATGCCCCAGCTCATGGATATGCCCCAGCTCATGGATATGCCCCAGCTCATGGATTTGCCCCAGCTCATGGATATGCCCCAGCTCATGTATTTGACCCAGCTCATGGATATGCCCCAGCTCATGGATATGCCCCAGCTCATGGATATTGCCCCAGCTCATGGATATTGCCCCAGCTCATGGATATGCCCCAGCTCATGGATTTGACCCAGCTCATGGATATGCCCCAGCTCATGGATTTGCCCCAGCAGCACATGGATATGCCCCAGCTCATGGATATGCCCCAGCTCATGGATATGCCCCAGCTCATGGATATGCCCCAGCACATGGATAACGCCCCAGCAGCACATGGATATGCCCCAGCTCATGGATAATGGCCCAGCTCATGGATTTGCCCCAGCAGCACATGTATATGCCCCAGCTCATGGATAATGGCACAGCAGCACATGGATATGTCTCCGCTCACCTCCTCCTGGCCGCGTGTTCGCTCCCTCAGAGCGTCCGCCGGCGTGCAGCTTGGGCGCTTGCCTGGGGGAGCCACGTGACCAGCTGCGATTGGCTCGTGACGTGGTTCCTACAGGCGAGCGCCGAAGCTGCATAGCTTCGGACGCTCGCAGGGAGCGAACACGCCGCGCAGGGTGAGACACCCGCCCTTAGGGTGACGGTGTCACCCTAAGGGCGGGTGTCACCTGGTGCGGGCCGCACCCCCCGCCCCCACGTAATACACTGCAATAAAGGCTGGGTTTTAAGCAGGTTCTTTCTGCTAGTGATGGGAAATGGAGTCCTCAGCACCTGCAGTCTTCCCATGAATTTGGGGGGGGGGGACACATATCAGGACATGAGTGAGTGTACCCCTATGCTGAGCTCCTCCAAAGACAGACCCTGTATTCCACCTGGCTGTCACCAAAACTAGCAAATCGGCCTTGACATCCCACCAGATGCGAGGATCCAGTATCTCTGTCTCGGTACACTGAGCGGAGTCACAGGGTTCCCACAGGGGAGGGCTCCTTATTTACCTGAGACTCTGCAGGAATAACCAGCTCCTCACTGCCTGCCTGTCCGAGAGGAGAGAGGGGAGAGGTGAGGTCAGTGTCGGTGATGGGGTCCCTGCGAGCACCACACATCCAGCTGCTTCCCACGTGTCTCTGTGGCGCTGGCACAATGTCATCACCTCGTTACTGAGTAGGAGGAGCTGCTGGAGTCAGTGCACGCTGTGAGCTTGAGTGTGTGACAACCCCCCCCCCCAGTGTGCTGAGCGCATGTGCGCGCAAACTCAAATATAAACACACACACACAGTATGTGTGTGTGTTTATCGCACACACATGCGCTCAGCACTTTCTGGAGGGGGTTTGTCACAGTCACACTGCTGTGAATGGCCTGCCCGCCCCCCACAATTGACGAGGATGGTCACATGACTGTCCTGCGTCAATCAAACCATGGGGAGCACTGCCTCCCATGGTGGGCTTTTTTTAAAAAAAAACAAAAAACTTGCTTGAGACAATGGAGCTTTCCCATTGGCTCAAGCTTCATTTGCTGTCATTGCCTGGAGGCAATGACGAGCTTGCCTGCCACCAGCTTGAGCTCCGCAATTAGCGCAGCGTTGGGCTGCGTAAATTGCGTAGCCTAGGCTGGCTCAGTGCTGCCCCTGCTGTCTGTGTAGTGTATTACACACACACACACAGCAGCCGGCAAACTGTGAAAGTGAAAGCGCAGGAGAAAAAAAAGCGGACAGAGAGAAGAAGCAAGCACAGCGAGGAGAGGTGAGTATGAGTATAAATAACAATTTATTTACAGTTTAAATGTACATACACACACATCACATGTCATTACACACAATGAGCTCATTAATTTACTGGCATGGCAGGGGAGGCTCTGCCTCCCCTGCCACCCCAGACTGCACGTCCCTGCATCACACGCATACAACCCCAACAAATGTTCCCGCAATGCTCATTACACGCGTACAGCCTCAACAAACGTTCCCGCAATGCTCATTACACACGTACAGCCTCAACAAACGTTCCCGCAATGCTCATCACAATCATAAAACCCCAACAAACGTTCCCGCGATGCTTATCACACGCATACAGTCCCAACAGTTTGTTCTCATAATGCTCGTCACACGCGTACAGCCTCAAAAAAACATGTACACAAATCTCATCACACATATCGCACCACACATATCGCACCTCATTATCAAAGTATATTATATTATGTGATGTCATAATATGCTGCTAGTAAGGGGGGCTTTTTAAATGTATTTTCCTATGTCTTCCTTTTATGTACGCTAATGTGAAGATGCCTCATACCCATCTGTGTGGTGAAGTGCTAAGGTTTTGTATTAGGTTTTTCATTTTGAATACACCTAAATAGGGCCCTGCCCGCCTGTTTCTTACCGCTCCCCCCTTTCCAGTAGCCGGGATATACTGTTAGTCTTAGAAATATTTTAACTGCATTTAGTTATTACAATGTCTGTGAGCAATAAAACGAAAAAGTAGCGGGATCCGACGCGCAATATATAATTCAGTCGTGTAAAAACTCTGTAATCCTATTTAAAAAGCTCATTTTCCACAAGTATCTGAGCAAAGTGAATGAATAGCTAATGAGGCTTTTAATCTGTAAAACTGTGCACCCCGCGGGCCCCGCTATTTGCATCAGCCTGGTTAACATATATGATGAGATAAAGACATCGGCACGACCGGGAGATTGTACGTAGAGACGCCGCTAATAACTCCAGCGCTAGTTCTGCTGATGGACTCGTTATGGTTTGCAGGAACTATGTTCTTGACACTTTCTTATTGCATCTTGTTTGTAGAAAATTCTAATTCCCAGGTGCCCGCGCCGGAGCCCGCTAAATCCTGCTACATTGCATTAACGCTGAAATGTGGTTTGCCTTCAAACCGTCCTGGGTTTTTATTTTTACTATATTTTTCTTCTTTTTCAGCTCAATCCTCCAGATTATGAAATATTAATAGAGCACCTCTAGCCTAAATAACAATTCAAAGGGAAAGACCGCAACGCGTGTCGCAATCATTCTGAGGCTTATTTCTCCGACTCTCAGAATAACAATGACATGCAGGTATTATTCAACCGAGTCCATTCTGTCTGTCATCGCATCCGCTCATCATTAACACAGGTATAATGTTCTATGCAGCTCTTATACAGACTTCTTCTTGCCTCCTACAATACCCGTATGGCCAATTAATGCTACAATCTTAACACTCCAGAATCTCCTGATTTGCACAGCGCCCGCCCATCCCTTCTGTCATGATACATATTGTGTTAAAGGGCCACAAAAGCCAGCGCTGGCACAAATCACACAGATATAACCCGACCCCTCCCCGACACAAATATAACCCGACCCCTCCCCGACACAAATCGCAGTTTTGCTCTGAGAGTCAGCGTCTCCTGAATGGTGGATCCTCTTTATAGACAGGAGATTTTGCACCTAAGGGGATATTGAGAAAGCGCCGGTGTTACAACACTGGCAAACGATGGCATTCCACAAAGCTAAAATCCAAAGAGCAACAGAAGAGGTTTTGGAGTTTAGTTTTGTGAAATGCTGGCACATGGTGTTTTTTTGCTTTCTCCGATATTTCCACATCACCGGTGCATTGTGCGTAACCCCTTTTAATGTTACTATCCATCCATTCCCCCCTTGTTTTCTGTGTTTGCACATTATGATAATGCATGGTCTGGATGATTGGCTGTAGATGAAGCGCTCGCTCGCAGCCGGTGTGTCCCCTCGCTGCGGCTCTGGAATCTAGCCTTAAATCCTGAGTGTGCCTTGATATTTCCCAACACGAGGGGGAGGGACTAATCAAATAATGTAGTAGCCGAGGCGCTTGATTTACTTTTTGACTTTTGGAAGAGTTGTCATGGAAACACTCAAGGTTTTCATAGCCATTATATTTAGCTTTATAGTGATTAGGACAATTGAGTAGAAACCAGGAGAAAGAAGAAAAGAAGGTCTTTGCTTATCTGACCTCCTGCGGTACTCGTAAAGTGAATTCCGGTGGAGCCCGGGCCGCGTTCCACTGCAATGTTTAAAAGGGACAGATCCTGTAAAATCAGGTATGGCAGCAAACTGGCTTATAATGCAGACGGTACATACCATTAACTCGAATTGTATGATACTAGCATTAGTTACGGTGCAGGTGGCCCTGGCTTCCTGTCCTATTCTTTGTTGGGCAGTTGGAGGAGTGATGGTCAGGGAAGCCATTCCGGTCACGTTAGCAGTTGCTTTATGAAAAGTAATGTTGAGTATTAAATCATGAGACACGATTTAACCTTTACTGTCTGTGAGTTCCGCATTGTCAGGTCATAGTTGGGTTTGTGTGTGTCGCATCCTGGGCCAAGAGGTTGGCCGACAGTTGGAGTTGGGCATAAAGACCAGCTCTGGGACAGTTTGGGAGAATCGTTTGATTTCTCCCCCCCCCCAGCCTGTAACAACAAAGCACTGGCTTTACATGGACAGGCTGGGCTGATCCTTCGGTTTCCTCGGTCCATGGCCATTATGGTCTACCAGGCGTTTGCCCAAAGTTCAGACCTGACCAGTTGTCTTTTTTGTTTTGTCTTGTCATGTGATGAGTGAACATCATCCTCTGCACCAGCCAGCAAGAGAAGCCTTCCGAAGCAATATCCATATCCAAAAAATCCTACGTTTTATCGCGCGGTCGGGCGAATTTTAACATAGGGAACCATGAGACCCGGCGCGTTTTTCTGTTTCACCTTTACGAAGCATCCTTCCCACACGTTGCGCCTCATGGCATCCGAGCGGAATAATTCTTCCTGGAAGCCAGAATAGACAGCGTTACAATTGAATAAAATGTCAGAGGTTCACACAGGCCTCACACGTGGAAATCACTGGCAACATTCAGCGATACGTAGAACAATCCTGCACGGATTACCTTCCTTTGTGTGCATAAACCATTCATATTGTGGTTTATCAGAAGACGCCAAGGATTGGGCCTGATCTTCCCAGTTTACCCATAAGACTACGTTGCCCATCATGTAAGTTGGCAGATGCCCCCTGGCGGTGCACGCTCGCTGTGCACCATAAAATAAAAGAGCCTCTTGCATTTGCATTATATTTTGCACTTCCCGCATGGGCTCTTAGACAAACCTCATTTTCATCTAATATCTGAGATCCGATGGTTTAGAAAATGGCTTAGAAAGTCAGTGTTTGCGCTAGAACCCACTGTGGCACGATGTGGGTTTAACAGGCGGTGCTGCCTCTGTTGGCCTGGGCAGCAGCTCCATTCATGCATTCTGTTTGATGGACCCGCTGCTGCGTTCTGAAATTTAAATGTCTATATAATAATATCAGTGCTACGTCGGATCACAGCTAATTCCAAAAGCCAGAGGATGCCACCTGCCACTGGGGGACAATCAGAGGATGCCACCTGCCACGGGGGACAATGAGGGGATGCCACCTGCCACAGGGGGACAATCAGAGGATGCCACCTGCCACGGGGGGACAATCAGAGGATCCCACCTGCCACTGGGTGACAATGAGGGGATGCCACCTGCCACAGGGGGACAATCAGAGGATGCCACCTGCCACGGGGGGACAATGAGGGGATGACACCTGCCACTGGGGGATAATCAGAGGATGACACCTGCCACGGGGGGACAATCAGAGGATCCCACCTGCCAGTGGGGGACAATGAGGGGATGACACCTGCCACTGGGGGACAGAGGATGACACCTGCCACTGGGGGACAATGAGGGGATGACACCTTCCACTGGGGGACAATGAGGGGTGACACCTGCCACTGGGGACAATCAGGATGACAACTGCCACTGGGGAGGGGCAAGGTTGCAGAATAGCCACTGTGGATTCAGGGTATACCAGCTTCCAATGCTAACAAAGGATGCAAGTTGTCACTGGAGGCAAAAAGAGGATGCCACATGCTACTGTGGGCAAGGATTTAATAATGGCTATTGAAGGTAAGCAGAAAATACCAGCTGACAGGGCATCAGGCAATGGCACATACCACAGAGGGCAGACAATGCCAGCTGCCAGGGCAATTAGACAACCTATTCTATCACTGGAGGAAAACTTGGAGGTAGCCAACCTCTACTGGTGATGTGACAGGGTGCCAGGTTCCACTGGGGAGAATCAAAGGATGGTAACTGTGCCGAGGACGATCAAATCCCGCTTTCGTCCAGTGGGGAGCATGGGTGAATTTCATATGCATTTTGGATAATCGGACAATGCTGTCACCAAGGACAACAAATTAATTAACCTACAGACACTAATGGAAATATGACAGCTGCCATTAGTAGGGCAGTCAGAGGATGCCAGCTCACAATAAGGCAGATTGAAGATACCAACTACAAATAGGACTGTTGGGGGATACCAACTGCCAGTGGAAGTGTCAGGGGGTACTAACAGCCAGTGGGGCTGTCAAGGAATAAAAACTGCCAAGGAGACATTCAAAGGATGCCAATTGGACTGTCGGGATTCCAGCTGCCAATGGTACTGTTGGAATGCCAACTGCCAATGGGATAACCAAAGGCTGCCAATAGGACAGTTAAGGGCTACCAACTCCTAATAGGTCCACCAAAGGATACCAACTGCCAATGGGGCCAGCAAAGGACGCTAACTGCCAATGGGCTAATCCCATTTCACAACCTGTGGAACCCAAGATCCCCCAATGAAATCTCCATCCCTGCTCATCAATGCCACCCCTAAGTCTTTTCCAATCTTCTCCTTGACCTCTAAAGACTCAAACCTAAGCACAAACCCATTCTTCCCATTAGTAAATTTGTTTGTTGATGAAAATCTGAATACGACATCATGAGGTTATGGGCGCAGCGACATAATAGCATAAATTTATGCAATTTGTAATTTTTTTCCACTTTTGCAGCATTTTCTTTCAATATGTTAAAATGACTTAAATTTCAGAAACACATTGGTCGCTTTATTCTATTGTTACATTTAAGGTGGCTCAGAGCATTTTGGAGAACTTTCTAAAACTCCCTTTTCCGTTTATATCATTTTATACAAAAAAACAAACGAGATGCGGGAAATGAAGTGGAATATTTTTATTTTTTTTCTACTTTTATATGTTCATCGCAAGGTGTTACATTAAACGCCTAACACAATTACCTAATGGTACGGAAACTGATATGCGAATATCAAATTAATGAAATATGCACCACGTGAAGGCATAATAAGCGATAATCTTTCACTTTTAGATTTAAAATTAGATTATTTATAGCATTTTCGAGGCAGCTTCCTTTCTCATTCCCCCCCCCCCCCTCCCATTGTATTCTCTCATTTTAATTTAAAATTTTATTTTCTCCAGCTCCGGTATAATCCTGATTTTTTTTTTTTTTTTGGATTTTTTTTCCTGTGACAATAGCATTAAAAATACAAATATTTTTGAATTTTAAATTTTATTCTATATTTACATAAATTGCTTTTACTTGTTGTTTTAAAACACTAAATATATTAATATATTCTATTCCCCCCATTGTCATTTATTGCATTTTCCAGTGAGCCTGACATTATAATATGAAAATAAACCATGATTTTTTTTCTGTAATTTTGCTGCTGTCACTTCTTGTTTTTCTAACGTGTGAAAAAATAAATAAAAAATAAATAAAATTCAGCTGAGGCAGCTGCTGCATACGAGTCCCTCAAGCAATGACGGGTTAACCGTAGGTGGAAAGGTGTCAAGTACAGATAACAGAGAATGTTATTATAACCTTATCTGTATCAAATAGACTCTCACTATCTTTTCTTTCTTTTTTCTTCTTCATTTTTTTAAAAGTATTTTCTAATGTGTAAAGAAACATTCAGTTATCTTGGTGTGTCCAGAATCCTTCCCAGTGCCCTCGGACCTCTCTGTGTCGCTCTCTTTTTAATTTAATTTTATTATTTCTATTATAATTAAATACCTTAAGATCTTCACGCTGCGACTTGAAGATGAACGAGTCCAGAAGTCGAGAGTCGCGTTGGTTAGACGGAGCTTGGAGGCCACTTACTGGGCATCGATAACATATTATCGAACTGTGAAAATGACATTTCCTTTAAAGCTGTATTTTCGGTGAATAATTAACATTTAGTGGAATTTAAACCCCCTGAACGACAACACAATGTAACCATCTGCACCCCCCCCCCTGCCCCCCAGCGGTATCATTGCATTGCATTTTCCGGCTTTTTAGAACGCGGTAATAATAAAGAGAATATAAAAGTGGTGTGTTGTGAACGGCTGATTCTGCAGATATCTGTCCCTGTATATATTATTAAATCCATACATTGAATGCAGACGATGATTGTGGAGGTAAATGTGAATAAACAGGTCTTCTGTGAACAGCTATTCCACATTACATTCACAAAAGATCCATAGTTCTGCCGATTCCGTCTGCAGTCATCTCCTAATGGAGCTGGTCTTGCCGAGGTTTCACCCCCTTCATACAATAAAAGCCTCGGTTCCACACAAGAGATGTTCTCCTGAATTAAATTAATACATATACGGGTTCATGTGATGAATAAATATACAGGGTTATTCAGAGAGAGGTGAAAAGCTGGAGAATGACTGGAGAATGGAAAATTCTAGGTCAAAATAGCCGATTTGGAAAGTGAGATAAATGGGAGAATTTTTCTGGTTTGGCTATTTTGATCTAGAATTTTCCATTCTCCAGCCATTCTCCTGCTTTTCACCGCTCTCTGAATAACCCTGATAGATTATAGTTGAGGTTTTCCAGAATGACGAGACAGTGAGTCAACGATTTGAAGATGTTGATTTATATGTCAATATAAATTGATGTTGATGTCAATCGAATACAAGAAGAAATGGTCACCGGTGGGGGAAATACTTGGGCCTTGGGACTCCATAAATGACTTTGGACATTGTAGCAGACAGGAAATGCACTTGCCGGTTGCCCAATCACAACCTCAGGTGTCACACAGACCGGGGTGGCTCAATCTCCAGCATCAAAGTAACGAAATGGACCGGGCACACTGGTTGGATGATTCAGGAACTTTGTTACATGGGGGCTACCGCAATGTATTCACTCAAACCAAAGTCTTTCTCATGCAGACTCGAGTCAAAATGTTGTGGTGGCAGCGATACAATAAGGCTACTGAGTGATCCAACCAGTGTGCCCGGTTGGTGCCTTGTTTACAGAGATGGCATGGAGGCCACAATGACTCACCTTGAAATGGACGTACAGTATAGATCTGGCTATGATACAACCGGTTGGTAGAAACTATTCACTTCAAACACATCAAACAAATTAAGGGGTGGACACATTACAAGTGTGTTACAAGTATACCGGCTGCGTGGAGTAGAGGTATCATCACTGCTCTATAACCGTGGAGACACAGGCTTGATTCCCGGCAAGAGCACCTCTCCAGTAAGTGTCCTTGGGCAAGACACCTAACGGTACATACTCGCCACCCAGGCTTGAATAGGAGAGAAATCTCAATGTATCCTTCCTGGTAAAATACTTTCTAAAAACAAAGTGACTTTGGGTCAGGCAAGACCTTACTGCAGTGGCTGAAATTATGTTTTGCAGCTAGAATCCCCATTGCACATTATCTTAAAGTAGCCCACATAGATTTGTATGAAAGAACCAGTTGGTTGCGTTTTAATGTGGATAAGTGCAAGATAATGCACCTGGGACGTAAAAACCCAAGGGCTGAATATAGAATATTTGATACATCTGAGGGTTGGGATTTAGGGGTTATTATTTCAGAGGATCTAAAGGTAAGTAGTCAATGTAATAGAGCAGCAGGAAATGCTGGCAGAATGCTTGGAAATGCTGGCAGAATGCTTGGTTGTGTTGGAGAGGTATTAGCAGTAGGAAAAGGGAAGTGCTCATGCCACTGTACAGAGCACTGGTAAGACCTCACTTGGAGTACTGTGTGCAGTACTGGAGACCGTATCTCCAGAAGGATATAGACATCTTAGAGAGAGTTCAGAGAAGGGCTACTAAAATGGTGTACGGCTTGAAGGAGAAAAGTTACCAGGAAAGGCTTAATGATCTTAACATGTACAGCTTGGAAAAAAGACGAGACAGAGGAGATATGATAGAAACATTTAAATACGTAAAGGGAATCCGCAAGGTAGAGGAAGGGAGTATATTTAAAAGGAAACAAAGTAGCAAAACAAGAGGACATAGTCTTAGATTAGAGGGGCAAAGGTTTAAAAGTAACATCAGGAAGCATTATTTTACTGAGAGGGTGGTGGATACATGGAACAGCCTTCCAGTAGAAGTGGTAGAGGCCAAAACAGTAATTGAATTTAAGCAAGCATGGGATAGGCATAAGACTATCCTAAACAAAAGATAAATCCAGGTAAAGTATCCATGTAATTGGGCAGACTAGATGGGCCGAAAGGTTCTTATCTGCCCACATTTTTCTATGTTTCTATGTTGCAACTTACTCTATTGATGTGAAATATATAGTAGAGTGGGCTACGATCAACAATTACCTTGCAGACTAGTTTATCCATGTCTCGAAACCAATGTCAACCAACAATGTCCTGAAATTGGTACCAACAGATCAAGTTGATATCAGCTGATGATGTCTTGAAATTGGTACCACCAAAGTTTTTGTTGGATGTAGACCTACATTCCTGTGGGAAGTAGCAGAGTACGAGGACTGACTGTTATTGCTAGATATGTGCATTTCGTTCCGAATCACGATTCGGATGAAATTATATAAATTTTGAATTTCAGAAGCACTTCCAAAAAAACAAACCGGTTCCGTCCGAAACAGAACGAAAACTAAACGAATATAACGTATTGATATCATTTTCACGAATTGATTCGCTATACTGTTTCACTGGTTTCACAGATTCAACACTGCGTTCCTGTCCATTGGCTGTGGTGCTGAATCTGTTGTATTCAGTACCACAGGCCATGGACAGCGCCATGGTGCTGTTTGGTGTGATTTGGCAACAGTGAAATTCCCCACAGACCATTAATGGTTAATCAATTCAGAAAATGCCAAACAACACCGAATTGTCAGTGAAATGCCCTGATTTTCGGTGGTTCTTTCGACAGGTTTAAACAGGCGAATCTCATAGATTTCAATGCTAAAAATTTCCAGTTTTTATTAAATATTTATTCTTTTCATTTGCAGCAAAAAAACTTTTTATTTATTGAATTTTTTTATAATTCGATTTTTTTTAGGTGAAATTTTTGGATTCCCAATTATTTTAAAAACGACAAGGTTTTTTTTTCTTTGCCGAATGCAGCGGTCCCCCCCCCCATTTGTTTCCTTCAGTCTGGCTGCGTTCGGTGGGTGCTGTCCTTGGTGCTGAAATATATTTTAGCTCCAAGGACAGGGTGATCCTTTGCTTCCGGAGCCCTGCGGTGGTGCTGTCCTTGCTGCGGAAACTTATTTCAGCAAAAAGAACAGGGGGATTAGGTATCTTTTTCTTTTAGCCCTAATCTAAGTAATTCATCCGTTTCACATTCAGAACTAAGGAATCAAAATGAAATAATGAATAAAAACGAAATAACGAATCGATACGAATTACTAATCTCCCGAAATAACAAATCGACCCAAAATACAAATCACGGTAACATAATGAACCCACTGAAACTAACTAAAAAGATAACGAATCGATTTGAAACTAAACTAATTTTTTTATCGTGCACATGTCTAGTTATTGCTTTCTGCTCAGACCTCATGATTTCCCATCTGGTCCCCAACATGGACTATTCAATCTTTCAGCCATCGATGGCCGATTATCTGGAATACAGGTTACAGAAAGTCCCAGACAGCAGGACACACCAACATCTGATATTTACAAAAAAACATTGTGTCAGCACCGATGTTACAGCCGGCCTTAGATATAGGTCAGACTAATCCCCCAGCACGAAGAAGCTGAATGAAGTCCAACTCTGATCGTACAACTTCAACAGACTACATCAGGCTAGCGACTGCACCCATTCGAACAGGATTTTCTGCTTCAAGTTGGACGACTGGGGCCACTAGCCACAACATAGACTTGGGGGTCAGATTTTCTCCCTGTCTATATTCTTGCCACTGGGATGGCCATTATATATTGGGCTGTGACAACTGGTGTCCGTTATTCCTACAGACCCCGTAACATGCTGATGTGGATGTGATGCTGATTTTTATGACACAGGAGGTGACAGTTGTCTCCTGGGGGCATTTTATCACAGCTTCATTTCACATGCAATTTCGTTTTTCCGGGTCTAATCAACATCAACCAGCCAGACACATCCCCTGAGGAAACCCCGGAGCATTTGCTGATTTTTAACCTATTTACGGTTATTTCGCTCTTCTATTGCAACTCTTCATTGAATTCAACCAGTACCATAACGAAGATGTGGTGAACACGCCTGTCAAACAGGGCTCAGCATCCTGGGCTCCCCAGATGTTTTAGAACCACATCTCCCACGTTGCACCGCCAATCTAATAAGTGGCAGAGAGTCATGGGAGACGTAGTTTTGACACATCTGGAGGGCCAGGGTTACTGACCCCCTGCTTGAAGGACTCCAAACGCTCCTAGAACCAGTTTTTTGACCCAATCGGAAATCCTTTTTTTGAATAGAAGCCAAAAACAACATTGTAACGGCGATAGAAAAGATTCATCAGCTTTAATTGTAAATACAGTCAGTGAAGAGGCACTTCCTGATTAGAGGGAGGTGCTGCTGCAGAACCTCTTCAGAAGTAATTACTGAGAAATGAATCCGTACAGTAATGTGAAATGAGTAATCTGCGCTGTAATTGTACGACCTAGAATAGATTGCAAGCTCCAGGGTCCGCTACACTTCCGGCGACATTATTTTGTCATTTTTGCTGTCTTTACAGCCTCGCTTTATGCTGGAACGTTCGGCAGGACATGTCTTTACCAAATAAACAAATATAAACGTAATTTTAGGGTGAAGACATGGAATGAGCTGTGCCGAAAGACTCGACTAATGGCTCCGAATTTAAATCTTTGCCCCAGTTTCAGCTCGTTTAGGGGGCGACCTGTAAATGTGTAACAATCAGGGTTATTCAAAGAGAGGTGAAAACCAGAAGAATTGGTAGGATAATGAACAATCTAGAACAAATAGCCGATTTGGAGAGTGAGATAAATGGGAGAATTTTTCTGATTTGGCTATTTTGATCTAGAATTTTCACTTCTCCAGTCACTCTCCTGAGATTCACCTCTCTCTAAATAACCCTGTGTAGCGCTCACTCCCGGAGGAGCCGCTGAAATTGAACCTCGGGTCAGTCTCCACGCACTAGGGAATAA
The DNA here is from genome assembly GCA_009667805.1 of Leptobrachium leishanense. Lineage (NCBI taxonomy): Eukaryota > Metazoa > Chordata > Amphibia > Anura > Megophryidae > Leptobrachium > Leptobrachium leishanense. The sequence continues at coordinate 12,927,862 of CM019072.1, read as the reverse complement.
ATATACTCCAGCACCGTCGTGGATTTTATAAATTATATAGTTTACTGAATAAACGGGCATATAATGAGTAACATGGTATTTGTATATATTTTTACAGTACTTCGTAATACGAGAAACACGCAGCGGAAAAGGAAAAATACAGCCCTTCGTAATGCGAGAAACGCGCAGCGGAAAAGAGAAAAAAAGTATTTTTAACCCCTTAGTGGTTGGAGTGTGAGTCTCGTACAGGTTATGTCCCAAGGAATGTATGTGTATGCGTGTATTGGTACCCGGGCACAACATTCAACTGGCCAGTGAATTATTTATGAGGTATCTTCGACTAGTCACGTTGGGGCCCTGTGTGTTTTGAAGAAACTGCAGCGTGCTTTAGTATTTTACAACGGCCTGGAAGGCCTCTCACCCATCCGCCAGATACTCTGTGCTCCGCTCGACCCAGGAAGTCTCTCCACTCGATTTTGACTGGGGTTCTCTGTGTCACCGGATCCGCTGTCTTGCTTGTCTGTATCTGCCACAAGATGTCCAGCTCACCGCCTGCACTCCCTGTTAGATCGATCTGCGGTTCTCCTAACTCGGGGTCCAGCCGGAACCAGCTTCTTGTCCTCAGACCCCACAGCTTGGTATAGACAGATCTCTGCAGGGTCACTGTCCCGATCCCCCAGCACCAGCGAGGTAGCCCCTGCGCTCTGGCCTGGTCACGATCCTTAACAGCTCTGCCTGCTTCCTTCTCCTTTCAGCTCCCAGCTCACTCTGAGCATGCTTTCACGAGGCTGCTGATGCCTTTCCTTTCCTACACACCCACTTCCTGTCCTCACGCAAAGCATCATGGAAAATGTAGTTCAGTGCCTTCTGTCTTTGTCCAGCATAATCTTACCATGGTCTCTGTCTCCCTCTGGTGGCCATTGCAAGTAAATGCAGAAGAACAGTCGTTTTAAACACAGCGCTACACCTGTATGTGTTTGCTTCAATGAAAGAACGTCATCTTATCTTATTTGTACCGTATTTTGCTGTCAGTTTGCCTGTATTTGGTGAATTGACAGCTTTGGCCCGAAATTGAATGATGAGATTTACCGTTCGGTGCAATTCAGGGCCAATTCGGAAGTTAGTGAATAACCCCCTTAAGCGGAGACCAGAAGACGTTAGCATGAAGATACCAGTTTGTTTCAGGGTGGTCCACATGGAAATAATCCCTAGTAATGTATCTTGAGGGACGGCACTCACATGGTCCTTTGTTGGACTTTGATTCCCTCCCTCGTCTTGTATTTTCTTTTTTCCACCAAATAGCTCTCAACGAGCAGAGAATGTTGCTTTGTCTCTGAAACAATGTCAGAGTAAATACGGACATCCTTTCATCTTTCCTATAAAGCCGATATCAGTACTTTTTCTGGTTTTTGATTTTTTTTGTTGCTATTACTGTGAAAATCCGCAATGCCCTCCTAATGTAACTTCAAAAAAACAGCCACCCTTTAATATTTAACCTTGATGCAGCATTTTCACGTTATTTAATTATCCAGGGACTCGTCTGTTATTTTAAGAGACATTATTAGTTTGGAAAGTACGAGTTTGCTTTCATCTCCATAAATTGTCTGGTATCAGCACATTACCGCGAGTCCAGAGCGCTGGAGGCTCCGGATGAAAGACACGGAGGTGTGCGCGGCCGGGAACACTTTGTTTTGGTTGTTCTTGGAGTTTTAAGCTGATATCGCGCCCTTACTCATATGGAATTGATGTCTAGACCTTAATGTCTGTGACGAACCTCATTGTCCTATGATATTATTATTACCAATGTGATGGATGCGTGTTCAGGATAAATGATTCCATGAGAGAGCCCGTGGACCACTTGCTTGAGGTGCCTAAAGGGGTATCTGCTATACTTTCCTGATGAGACCTTACATGGCCGTAACAATCATCAGCTGTTGCTGTATCGTTCGTGCAGAGATGACGTCCTTGGCATTTCAGTTCTGGCCTCTCTTTTTGGGTGATAGCGTGTGATTACATATGGTTCGGCCTCCTCTGTAATGGCACAATTGAGGTGAAACCTTGTGAGAGCTGAGCGGAGACCCACCGTACAGCAGGACACTAGTGCCGTTGCCCGTTCCATGAACCCTCATAAACCTTGTGGTGTTGCCCATTCCAAGGACCCTCATAAACATTGTGTTGTTGCCCGTTCCATAAACCTTATAAACCTTGTGGTGTTGCCCGTTCCAAGGACCCTCATAAACCTTGTGGTGTTGCCCATTCCAAGGACCCTCATAAACCTTGTGGTGTTGCCCATTCCAAGGACCCTCATAAACATTGTGTTGTTGCCCATTCCATAAACCTTATGTTGTTGCCTGTTCTAAGGACCCTCACAAACCTTGTGTTGTTGCCCATTCCATGAACCCTCATAAACCTTGTGGTGTTGCCCGTTCTAAGGACCCTCATAAACCTTGTGTTGTTGCCCATTCCAAGGACCCTCATAAACCTTGTGGTGTTGCCCATTCCAAGGACCTTCATAAACCTTGTGTTGTTGCCCGTTCCATGAACCCTCATAAACCTTGTGTTGTTGCCCATTCCAAGGACCCTCATAAACCTTGTGTTGTTGCCCGTTCCAAGGACCCTCATAAACCTTGTGTTGTTGCCCGTTCCATGAACCCTCATAAACCTTGTGGTGTTGCCCGTTCTAAGGACCCTCATAAACCTTGTGTTGTTGCCCGTTCCATGAACCCTCATAAACCTTGTGTTGTTGCCCATTCCAAGGACCCTCATAAACATTGTGTTGTTGCCCGTTCCATAAACCTTATAAACCTTGTGTTGTTGCCCGTTCCATGAACCCTCATAAATCTTGTGGTGTTGCCCGTTCTAAGGACCCTCATAAACCTTGTGTTGTTGCCCGTTCCAAGGACCCTCATAAACCTTGTGTTGTTGCCCATTCCAAGGACCCTCATAAACCTTGTGTTGCTGTCTGTTCTCAGGTCTCACAAACTTTGCTCACTCGATTCCACAAGTAGGGTGAAGTCTGTGGACTCTTCTTTACTTGTAGGTAGAGAGGGAGAGGTCTGTGGACATTTCTTTACCTTTAGGTCAGGAGGGTGAAGTCCGCAGACTCTTCTGTACCTTTAAGTCAGGGGGGAGATGTCCGTGCCTCTTCTTCACCTTTAGGTTAGGAGGGAGAAGTCCACACAGTCTTCCTTACTGTTAGGTCAGGAGGGACACATCTGTGGACTCTGCTCTATCTTTAGGTCACGAGGGTGATGTCCATGGATTCTTCTCTATTTTTAAAACAGGAGGGTGAAGTCCGTGGACTCTTCTTCACTTTTAGGTTAGGAGGGAAAAGTCTACAGAGTCTCCCTTACCATTAAGTCAGGAGGGAGAAGTCTGTGGACTTTTCTGAACCTTTAGGTCAGGAGGGTGAAGTCCGTGGACTTTTCTGAACCTTTAGGTCAGGAGGGTGAAGTCCATGGACTCTTCGTTACCTTAAGGTGAAGAGGGAGAAGTGCGGACTCTTCTCTTATATAGGAATAACCCGATAAAGGCAATAAATAACGGACGGAAATAAAGAAAATGGTTTATTTCAACACAAGCAGTGGATTTAAGGAAAGGTCTAAACACACAAGAATGTCCATGAATGTTAAAGGACAAAACCACTCATCATGCGTCACCAAAAACCTATAAAAATCGATAAGAAACCTAAACGTACCCAAAGCACCAGATAAAACACACTAAAGATAAAAAAAAGAACACAGCAACAAACGATGCAGACTGTGAGGGCGATATAATCACGGTGACAGACACACGGGAAAATTCAGCGTAGGTTTTATTTTTCCCCATTGTGCTTTCTCGAGCAGAACAGATGGAGCCGACACCGCGCTGCAAATGTTTGCAAACTGCATCTCTCACGATCTCCTCTACATCAATCTGCGTATTTACAATCTATTCACTTAATGAGGTGACAGGAGTTGGCTCCAGGAATTGGCCGACGCTTGTAGAGCTTCATCCCCAGGCAGACTTATTCAAGGGAGAACATCAGGGTCGCTTGTTGTGTGTACATGTTCAACAAACACATCCTTTTTTTCCTGCAAAACACTTAATTCTCTGGCCAGGTTCATTTTTAGCTTCCAGTGCGCGTTTAATCATGGTGTGTAAAGCCTATATTGTGGATGGCGCCCTCTATGGCAATAGTGCAGTACCCAACCCATGCTGAAAGATGCGCAGGATCTTCAAGTATATATTAGGAGCTGGTCAAGAATTACATACATCATGCTTTTTGTGTAAGACAATATGTTGGGTGCTGGTGGGGAAACTTTAACATAGGGGTAATTGGAGCTGCAGCTCCAGGCCCAAGACCCAAAATCGGCCCATTGAAATATTGACAATCAGTGCTGACATAGTTAACAACAGTATGGAGAATGAGGCCAAGGAACAATGGAAGGTGAGAAGAATAAGGCAGAGCAACAAGGGGAGGTGAGAAGAATGGAGCGGAGGAACAATGGTAGGTGAGAAGGATCGAGCAGAGGAACACTAGACGAGAAGAATTGGATAGATGATAATGGTATGTGAGAAGAATAGGGCAGAGTAACAAGGGGAGGTGAGAAGAATGGAGCAGAGGAACAATGGTAGGTGAGAAGAATGGGGCAGAGGAACACTAGAGGAGAAGAATTGGATAGGGGACAATGGACGGTGAGAAGAATGGGGCAAGAGGAACACTAAACAAGAATTGGATAGATGACAATGGGAGGTGAGAAGGATGGGGCAGTGGATCAATGGAAGGCGAGAAGAATGTAGCAGAGAAAGAATGAGAGGTGAGAAAGATGGGGCAGAGGAACAATGGGAGAAGACTATGGATGAGACATGATGGAGCTGTGCAGGATGCAACAGTGGCACAATCCAATCTTCATCTCAAAACCCACAAAGCCTTTAGTCCAGCATTGATTGCTGGAGGGATTATTTTTCTTAGCAAAGGCCCTTTGGTGCTCGGGGTTTGCAAAGTTGTCTTTAGAACATAACATATATAATCTTCTCTTTATTAAGACGAGCTGAAGAGAAGCAGCCACGTCTCATGTACCACTCCTGGCTTGGTCAATACATAGTGTTGTCTTCTCCTGTTACTTAGGGGAGATTAGAGGCTGTGCAGAATAAAAGAGGATTCACGTAATTACGGTCATCTCAGACGGAAACATGAGATCTTACAGGAGAGTGCTTTGATTGATTGAGAATGTTGTCAAATCTTTTGTTACCGCCTCACTTTGTACTGAACGGATCTTCCTTCTCTCGGAATTTTAAGAAGGACCCATTAATCGCAACTCAATTGTATCAAACTAATTGTATCCGTCTTTATAGGATATGATCAGCCCAACGCGCCGCGATTGATTGCGACACCACAAATCTGAAACGCAAGAAAATCTTATTCATTTTTTATTATTATTGAAATAGTTTGAAGTGGAAACCTACGGGCGCCGGAAAGTTCTCAAATCTCAGGAAAGAAACTTTATGTTAAATCAACGGATAGATCCGCCAATCGTCCACCGGAGATACTGTATTCCGACACATATTCAGGGACAATTTAACTGTTGCAGAACCGGATAAAAAAAAATCCCCTAATTATTATTCTTGTTTTTGCTGCTGAACGTTGAGATTCCGATGTAAGATTTACTTCCTAACGGCGCATTATTCGTTCTCTAAATGGTTTATTTTTGGCGAAAACCGCTCGGGGCGACTGTAGGACAGGTGATTGTCAGAGAAAACTCGGGTGTTGTGTGTTTCCTGGGGGGGAATCCAGGAAAGACATGTCTGCAATGATGGCCCCCGCGCTGCACCGACTGAGGAGAAAACATCTGGATATCCCTGGGAACTGCGGCAAAATGACAAGCTCTGTCTGTATCCGTCAAGCCACGTTTCCAGATTCATCATCGACTTTCAGCAGGGAGCCCGGCATATTGGGAAGAATGTGCTACCATCGACTGCCAGTCCTGACTTGTAAATGCAGCGGAGCCCATCGCAGCCGCCATCTGCAGCGTCAGACAGAGTTTCTCTGCAATTGTTTTGATACTATGATTTTTTTTTATAGATATATTATTTCCTAGAAGAAAGAACCTCATTGGCTTTAATGGTATTAATATCGTGCATTAGGGACCTGAAGCAGGAGTAGCTTTACAGCCTGTTTCAGACTCCGCTCCTGCCATGACGTCGCCCTTCCCTGATCCGCTGCCTGCATTGATATCTGCACATGGGAACGTTAGTTTTAAAGGGACACTCTGCTCATCCTGATCACTTTCCAGATACAAAGTAGTCAGGATGTGAGGAGTGTCTCCCACTCTGAGCTGGTGAAAACGTGGGGTAAAATAGAGGCGTTTACTCCAGCCTACCTGTCACCAGCAGCCGGGATTTTGAATTTCCTGGCTGCCGGTCACCAGATCGGTCACTATTGATGTCAGAGAGCAGTAGACGTCACCGCCTGAGACCAATCACTATAGCGGGCGTTCTCAGAGAGGCAGCAATGGATCAGATCTGTGCATGCGCGTGCAGCTCCGATCCATCGCTCTGCACAGGTGCTATGGAACTTGTGTATGTTAAGTATGCGAGTCCCGCCGCGCTATTTTTCAGTTCCTACGCTATGCAAGTTACGTAGCAGTACAAATTGTGCAGAAACGCTTGAGGGACTTCCAGGTTTGGGAGACCTGGAGGTGAAGAGAAGGAGCTGCGTGCGGTGAGGGTGATAGGTTGGAGAGAGAAAAAAAAAAATCACCGAACAAAATAAAGAGGCAAAACATGAAAAAAAATAGACAGAATTCAGTAGTATCTGCCCAATTATTTACGGGGGGGAAAAAAAGGAACTCTATTATCAATCGAGTATCCCTTTAGAGGCAGTGGTCTGATTGGTCATTGTGAGAGGGCGCTGCCAGGACGATTGCATAGATACGCTTTTTTTCTTAGTTTCACCTTTTGGGAAACAAAATTTTTTGAGCCACAGTATAAATCTATCTCGAGATTTTGCCTCACAAGTGCCAGGATCATAAATCGACATCGAACCCAACACAATAACAGCCTTTGTTTACAAATAAGGGTTCTAAGCCATTCATTACCAAGATTGACAATACAATGTATCTGCAGAGCACTTGCTCCTGGTGCACCGGTATCGAGAAAGGTCTATGTGGGTTAACTCTGCAAAAAACTGGAATTCCTTTGCCTTGCGCCAAACAAAATTCATTTTCATTTGGTTTCCAGAATGTATCCCTAAAGTGGAAGCACGTCGGACTTCACACCCAAGGTGCCAAAACAGTTTAAACAGCTTAGAGTCCTCGTCTTTTCCTTTAAGAAAAAGCTGTATTACTGAGCTGTAGTATCGCTATCTGGACAGTAGATGGCACCATCTGCCTGTCAAATAATGCATACAGTTTGACAGTGTGCTTTGATATTTTCAAGGACAATTTCAATGTATATATAATGCGAATTTTGTCTTCCATAAATCCACTGGCTTCTGGCAGTGGTTTAATTGAAAATAGTTTTGGTAGTGAAGAGGTTAAAAGACTAATTCTCCTCTGTGAATTGCTAAACGATACTATAATGATGCTGCAGAGGATCGCAACACAGAAGTGATTTTTTGTAAACCTTAACATAAAGTACCGGCTGGGTGGAGTAGAGGTAACACCACTGCTCTGCGTGGAGAGAGCCTGTGGAGACATGGGTTCGAGCCCAGCAAGAGCACCTCTCCAGTAAGTGTCCTTGGGCAAGACACCTAACGGTACGTACTCGCCGCCCAGGACATACTGAAAACAAGAGAAATCTCAATGTTTCCTTCCTGGTAAAACACTTTCTCAAAAAAAAAAAGTAGTTATTATGTGCCATATTTTGGGAAGGGACCCTGCTTTGCCCCTTCCGGTGCTTTCTGCTGTTGACACATAATAAAGAAAGATGTTTCTCTAGCCCGAGTGACGTCCCCTATTCCACCACCCACCGTCCCCGGGCATTAGAGCTTCGATAAAGCCACAATATAATCTGCAGCCATTCCTCAGATTTGCAGCCCGGAGAACGCGTTGATCGCTCCAGATAAAGAGCGACACAGATACAAGTTTTAACATATGTCACAGGAAGCCTATCTGTATGTGTGTCATCAAACACTCGGAAAACACAATCTGTGGGACGAGTGCCATCGAGTGATAAAAATGACATTGCATGAAACACAATAGACGCTATCAGCCATTCAATTTAAAGTCGTCTTTGAAGATCATGTCTTTTTCAGACAAGGCAGACGCAGGATGCTCCATGGCACGTTCCCCGATAGAATGTCAGCATTATGTAGCCAATAAGACGAACACAAACTCAATGGGCTGAAAACGGCCATCGACCCGGCCATGAGACGTGTGAGGAATAGCAAGGTCATCACTGTGATATGTTGCTGGCATGAAGATTGTGTGGATATGGCGTTGCGCACTCTTTATAGCATTCGTTTCCTTTGATGTTGTAGCAGAATTACATAGAATGTAACAAACAAAGACAGAAAAGGAGCAAGTGCAACAAGTTACCAGAAGATGAACATCGCGCTGTCTCAATGGCCGCTCCTCGGACTCTGGTCTTCAAGGGTTGCGTGCGTGACATTGAATAACCCAACAAACTGGCACAACATCTACTCACATTAAAGATTATATACAGTCAGCTTAAGGAAATGGCCTCTCATCTTTCGAGACGCTCTTACCACGAAAAGACCACTCCACAAGCTTTTGCATTTTGGAAGGAGAGGCAATGCTGGAAATCCAAGGACCAGTGAGCTGTTTTCATGGCAAGGGTCAAGAATCTGTTCTACGAACTAAACACATCAACCGTGAACCGATGTGGGGAAATATTAAAACATACCTGTCATACCTGGAGATAGGGTGCCGCCATTTTTATGATAGTCCTGCCACAGCAATCTGAGGTTCGATCAGAGCCAATGAGGTTTATCTGTCCTAAAAGAGATGGGCAATGTTGACGCCCAGCGGTTGAGTGTGACAAGTGCGCTTTGAGGCCACATTTGGCACGGTACAGGTACCGCAACGACACTGTGAGCGTTTTGTCTTACAAAAGATAAGGCCACATGCCGAGGGGTCTATTATTTTATGATTATTATCAGCATTTCTACCATTTCCCACAATGTAAAAGATCAAAGATGAGGGGGGATACAAATATGGAGATGTGGTGGGCCCTACTAAAAACAGGGGTGCGAGCTAGAGGAGATGGGTGACGACAACAAGAGGAAGAATTCATTGTAGTGGAAGGAGCCTCGTGTGCCAATTCCAAAAGTCATAGTATGGACTGAGGAGCCTATAATCAATCCCATGATTTGACAGAGTTACAATATCTAGATTAAAACCCCGGAGCTGGAGAACACCTTTATGGTCACCTACACTTTACCACGATGCCGCCTGGTCTGTGCCAACGCCTGAATGCAGTTTTATCCAATGTTGACAACCCCGGCTTTTCAATTGGGCAACAATAGGGCTCGATGAGTATCACTGGACTGAATAAGTCGCACGGGACGTGACCGGAAATGTCTCAGGCGCTAAGGTTAGTCATCACAGCCTTTATGTCTCCGAGATCTTTCCACTTTTGTCCTCGAAATAGAAGATGCTCCCGCGCATACAGCGGGCTCAGTAAAGTTGATTTAAGAATGAGTTTATAGCATTGCCAGGCAAATCCTCAAATAACCTCCGCAGCCAAGGAATGGATGTCCCCAGTCAGCAGTTTTAGCCGTGCCGACTGTGTCAACGCTAAAGGACTAGCATTAATCAAATGCGGTTGGGTTTCGTTCTACATGTCTGGCATGATTTCGCATTTTATTTGCTGACTGCCGGCACCTGTGTGCGATACCGCAGAAAGTAAGGAATATCAAATATTAACCGAATGCGTTAACCACTTCCAGCGAGTAGATCCGAGGAGTCTGGAGTCGCATCCGCTTCCCTCTGCATACTAATAGGAGGATAAATCAAGTCTACAGCAAGACTAAATTGGCGCGGAGATAATGCGATAGATTAGAAGTAGTAGATTACATTGGACGCACACTGTGCCAAGCTTGTTAACGGAAAAGTAAAATTATCTATAACTCGCTGGGAGGAGACCGGGAGCTCTAGTATTTTCCCATTACAATCACACGCGGAAGACATGGGTTTTGCCTTTAAATTCTTAAAATATTTTTTTTTTATTTAGCACAACTGTGTGTATACTTGAGTGAGTATACTCGAACTTCAACACTCCTGCTGGTGCCCCCATATGGAGTATACTCGATATAGTCTTATTCTAGAGTAATGCACATCAGTTTAATTTATTGCAGACAAAATTAGTTTGCAAATAGGCTTCAGCCGCGATAGTTTCAGCACCTTGGCCAAGACAGCCGAAGAGCTAAAACAGTTTGAACAGCTGGGTCTCAGTGTCATAAAACAATGATCCCCGGCTGATACAGTGCGGAGCCCCAGCTGAAGTACTGCTTTTTGACCAGCAGGTGGCAACGTCTCCCTGTCAAATAGTTTTCCTTACAGTAATATCCCTATCAGGTCTATTCAAAGAAAGGTGAAAGTCAGGAGAATGACTGGAGAGGTGAAAATTCTAGGTCAAAATAGCCAAACCTGAAAAATTTTCACTTTCCAAATCGGCTATTTGGTCTAGATTGTTCTCTTCTCCTGCCAGTTCTCTGAAGTTTCACCTTTCTCCAATTAACCCTGATTGTGAATATTCCATTATTTTTCAACTGTACAAAATAGAGAAATGGGATTTTCCGTAAAACCAGTGGTTCTATGGAAAAATTCCTTGGTAGTGAAGGGGTTAAGCAACATTTCATCCCGTATTTTATTCATTTTCTCCCCTCCAACCGTCTAGTAAAACATTGGGTGTATGATTGCACGTTCCCAGGGCCGGGGAAAGCTCCCACAAAAGTCCAGTATTCACATAAAACACAGTTTGTATGAATTTCCCAAAAGAATCAAATTGAGGCTCAGGAAAACAAACATATCGTCTGAGACCTACAGATGTGTCAGAGGTTACTGTATTACGGTACAACAAACCTTGATAAAATGTACAGATACGGAAAATTACTTTAATTCTTCCCGGGAAGGGCGGACTTTTATCATAGAAGATCGATGACCCAACCAATGGTTTCCTCGAGCGTTCCACTCAACGGCTTTCTATGAAAGAATACGAGTGCCTGACTCGTGTTTCTGTACGTTGAACCCACACATGGTAGACTTTATTTACTGGGAGATGCGTTTGTTACAACAGACACAAAACTTCAAAAGGCAGCAGCGTCGAAACCATCCAAAAAGCCGGCGAAGGCACAGATACACGTAGAAACATATAGACACGTGAAGTCTCTGAGTCCAATAAATCACAGGATTTTAAAGTCAAGACGTGTAAGGAACCCGAGGCGAGCACACCTGGGCCCACTCCGCACGGCCAACAACCCTTCTCTTGATACGTAGGGCCCTACACGGCGGATAAACCTCAAAGCCGCGCTGACGATTCCATTTCGAAGACAACACATCAAAACCTCTGCAAGAACAACACGGGCGATTCAGGCGGCCTTTGATTTAATGCGGAGGTTGAAACAATAATTTACCGTCGCACTTTCATCCCGGAGAACTTCATCCGCTGATTGGTGTTTGCGGATCTATCAGAGAACTGATGTCCTTTTGATCAGACGCTTTATAAAGCGCCATATTGATTCCGCAGGAATACAAAGCGTCGTGTCCGTCTCTTCATGTCTCCAGCCGAACGTTTGAATATCGAGTCCGCTTTCACGATGAACTCCTCGTATTTCTGTCATTTCAACATCAAATGTACAGCGTGCCGGCAGGAGAAAATAAAAAAGGCATTCAATAACGGTGGGTCCCCCCTCCCCCGATCTAAACTAAAACGCAAACACTGTTTTTTTATGTTTGTTTTTAAGAAAGAAAAAAAAACAAGTCGCGCGGCTCACTTACGGTGATGACAGATCTGATGGACCGGAGGAAGGGAACCTGAAACTCTGCTCATACGAGTCAGTCGACGTGTTCTGAAACGCAGCGCTGAGCCGCGTGATGACCTCACACTGGTTTAGGCCGGGGTGAGACGAGCCCACTATGTGCGCCCTAACGGACGTGCCTCCGGCGCAGCGTTGGGATGCTTCGACGGGGCCGGCCACAAGCTGTAGCGTGCGCATGATTGCACGCGCTACAGCGGCCATGTTGCGGCCGTGCTGAAAGCCTCCCTTTCAAAGAGCTACGACGCGCGTTTGACGGGGCTGCAAAGCGCGATTCTCCATAGCAGGATCGAGCCTTGCAGAGCTGAGCGCAATAACTGCACTCAATGAGGCGGCCAGACGGGCGTCAGAGTGGAAGGAACGTCCACTCTCACGGACGTTCCTTCCGCTCGTAAAAACACTTGTCTGACCCCGGCCTTACTGTAGCGGAGAAACGAATGCCACAACACTGCGGCAAATGCTCTCTAAAGCATCATTTCCCAACTCTGGTCCTCAGGTCCCTTAAACGGGCCAGGTTTGCAGGATGTGTGAAGCGCAGGTGATATGATTTGCTGCGCAGTGATTGCAGGATTCAGTCTGCATTTCCCCAAGGTAATCCTTAAAACCTGTCCTGTTAGGGGTACTTGAGGACCGCGGTTGGGAACCACTGATCTAGAGGGTGAAGGTCGCTGTCCCCAACCACAGGGGGCAGTGTGACACTCGCCGGCTTTGCATCATCATCGTGGAAGCGCAGGAGGATCGTTTACAGCACGCAAACTCCGGCCTTCCCCAGATGTTTCTGAACTACAGCTCCCATGATTCTCTGGCGGTCTTTTGCATGCAAAAAAAATCCTAGGAAATGTAGGCTACCAACAACTGAGGGCCGGAGTTTGACATCCCAGGTTTACAGCAACATCACAGACACAAACTTCACAATTGTGTTTTATTGACCCAACGAGCTTTAATGAGATGCTGCCGCAGCAAGGCGAGGCGTGAAGATGGGCTCAACGCGTCCAGATTTTACCTACATGGGGACATTGTAAAGGCATGTTGTTCAAAAATGACGACTTCAACAAATCCCACCATACGGTAATTTCAAGAGCGCGCCCGCTGACAGCAAAATAAAATACGACTACCCCGTGCCTTAACCTCCTGCTCGGTGCGTGCCGAGGTTTTCCAATATGTTCTTCCGTTTTAAGGGAAAAAAAGGCCACATTCTGCCAGCGTGTTCGTCCTCACACAGACACGCAAAACGTGTGTAGTGATAAAAAGGTCTCTGCAGATTGATGGCTGGTGAGTGGGTGGATTTGCAAAACCTTGTCGACAGGAGCATCAAAACATCTCAGATTGGAACATGAAAAAAATATGTATTTTTCCTCACCCCTAGTGATGTATGGAATATATTACACAAACAATTACGCACAATATTACTCATAGATAAATATATTTCTTCCATAGCGCATGCGCAATTTGGATCCATCACCCCCTCTGTGAGACACTCCCTGCTTGCCGATGGCACTAGTAACCGAGTAGTAACCGGCGGCTGGGAAATTCAAATTTCTAGGCTGCTGGGTGAGGTACAATAAACTCCTCCACTTCACCCAGCATTTTAGCAAAAACAGGGAGGTTGGGAGAGGGGGGGGGGCATGTGACGCATCCTGACCATTTAAATATATAAAGTGGGTCAGGATATGTGAAGTGTCCCTTTCATTATAAAGTGGGATTAGTTCCAATATATAATTAATGAATGACTTAGGCTGGCGTCCACTGGCACCGTATTTGTGCGATGGTGCAATCATCCGATATCGTCTGAAGTCATCCGACCGATCCCACAACATGCAGGGGAATCAGCCCTCTTCCACTGCATCTGACGACTTCAGACAATTTTTTGCGATTACAACAGACTAGCGATCTTTCCAAACTATTTGGAATTATCGGACGGTCTGGTACAAGTGTATATGAAAAAGATGCATTGTATAGTAAAATCACCGCAACAGGGAAACATGAAAAAGATGCACTGTATAGTTAAACCACAGTGGCAGGGGAAAACATGAAAAAGATGCACTCTATAGCTAAACCACAGTGGCAGGGAAAACATGCACTGTATAGTTAAACCGCCGTGCGCAGAGAAAACATGAAAAAGATGCACTGTATAGTTAAACCGCTGTGTGGAAAACCCATAAGATTCCATGCAAAAAATATTTTCGTTTTTATTCAACAGTTTATTTAAAACCTATTTATTGAGAAAAGAAAAATGTGTTTTTTTTTTGGAAGGTGAGATTTTGGGTTCCCGATTTTTTTTAAAGAAAAGAGGAAGTTTTTTTTCTCTCGAACGCGTGCTTCCCCTCCCCTCCCTCTTTGATCCGGCTACATTCAGCATTGCTGTCCCTGGTGCTGAAACCTAATTCAGCACCGGGGACGGGGGGGTTAATTATCCCCCCAGCAAGGTTTTTTCTTTTGACTGCTTCGGCTGCGCTGGATGGGGGCTATACTTGGTCCTGAAACTCCGCCCCCAGCAGGGTTTTTTGCTGGTTTTTTTGTTCCATTCGGCAGCCAGTTCATCGGCCCATCTGGGACGTCCAAAGACGATTCCAGTGGACGACCCTGATCGGCCAAAAGGTGTTGTCTGTAGCCAGGTGACCAAGTCAGTCACCAGACTACGGTGCCAGTGGACGGCCAGCCTTACTGTACTAGTCCCATTTAGCAGGCAGATGTCAGCATCTGCTGGTCAGAAGAAGGTGTTGCAGCTCAGGCTTTGTGCTGCAGCGAGTGAATACTTCTGTGTTACAGTTAGATATCCACTTGTTGAAACTGTTGTAGCACCTTGGATGTCGTACCCAGGGTGACAACTTTGGGAGCCCAAAATGCAAATAAAATTAGTCTGCAACAAACAAATTGCATTTGCATTGATACATCGTAACTCCAGATGGTGTCAACACAATCTCTGGCTGCTGTGTCTGTCGGTCTTGTAAACACAGTCTTAGTAGTGAAGGGGTTAATCACTAATGTCAATTTCGAACTCTCCGCAGTTTGTACATGTGATGGAATATCTGTTTTTTTTTTTAGCATAAAAGACAAGGACGACCACCTAATCACAGTTAAGGCATGTGCAAGAATCATGTATTGATGCTGTAACTCTTCGCTCCACCCAGGCACCATGCGTGGTTTGGGACAGGATCTTAAGGGAAGGCAAGTTAATGAAGCCGTGTTCGGATCTTCGCCTGTAGATCCGCATTCACTAAAACCATAAACATGCTACTAAAAGAAGTCTAAAAGCTCAGCATCAGAGTCCGTGAGGATGCAGCCCAAAAACTCTACTCAAGCTAGCATTGTTTACCAATGAAGATGAGGAGATGAAGAAATGACCTCACAAACCCTACATTCTTGAGAATCTACTAAAGCAGGGGTCAGCAACCTTGGCTCTCCAAATAGTTTGGAACTACATTTCCCATGAGGTTCATTCAACCAAATGAATGGCTAAGCATCATGGGAGATGTACTTCAAAAAGATCTTGGGGGGGGGGCAAGGTTGCTGACCGCTGCATTTCAGCAAAGATCTTTAGGATCCCTCATTGAGGATCCCATCAGTTCCTTGGACATCCTGATGGGTTCCTTGAAGAGTTTGAGTCAACAAATACTCCACTTTGTTTCCAACATTCAAAACCACACACAGTGACTCTGTACATAACATACAGCATATTCTCGGTTTACTTTCGATTCGTTTGGCCGGTGGGTTGATTTCCATCCAATTACAATTTACTGTTCTTTTTGAACTGAGCCACCAGACCCAGGATTTGATCGGACGCCTCGATGTGTTTCGTTCTCAGGTACCGAGCACTGTTGGCACTTGTGTTTTCCAAGAAGTACCTGTAATTGACCATCATCCCGCAAGAGGTGGTCCCCCCACGCGGACTCGTGTCGGCCGCCCAGTTCAGACGCCACATGACAGCTCCGTTCTGGAGATGAAAGTTCGCCACCGGGTTTAAGGCACAGCCGCGGTGTTTCTCTCCATACAGGTACCAGGCGCAAAGTCTCATCAATGGCGCCTCGAGGGTTTTGACCAGCCTTTCCGACCTCATCCACTCGCAGCTGCTGAAGAGGCGTTTCAGGGAATCAGGAAAGGGCAGTCCGGTGAGGTCAGAGATCTCTTTGCATTCAGAGTCCAGGAACAGATCGCTCTTACTAGATTCCTTACTCTGGGATCCCAGAACCCCCACCAGCCACTTGGTGAAACCTGGAATCGGTGACAAGCTGGAAAACTCATTGATCTGAGGGAACTCCACCTGAAAAAACAAACAAGATAATAATTATTAACATATCCACAGCTATTTCCACTGCCCCTTCAACGCCCATCATTCACCCTTTAACTCCGGTATATCATTACAGATTCTACTTATGCATCAGTTATCATTTGTTTTTAAGTGTAACAACAACCATACGATGATTTCTAATTTGCGTGAATTTTGTGAGTTTGCTGGTGTATTGTGCGACGTGCGCTACTTTGGACTTGGGGTATACGGGCCTAGAAATGTATATGAGAGGTGCCTGCCTGATGTTTCACATTGTTTTCCTGCCCTTTCCTTTGATAAAGTCACCCTGTATCTCCAATCATAGATGCAGGGCGTTTGTGTTTTCTGTGCCCCATTCCCTGAGGTCTATGTTTATATTAATATTCCCTTATGTATTCATTGTGGCGTCTGTTGTAGTATAATTGTAACTGTATATGCTGTGCTGTTATTTTTTCCCTTTGTGTATTTGTGAGTAATGGATTCCTTTGTTTTCACATGCTTCCATCAACCCCCCCTCCCCCAGCAACTAGCTTGAACCGGATCGCTGTGCTACTTCTGAACCTTTGTTTCAAAGCTGGGCATTTGCCATTGTTTCTGTACATTTCCCCGTGTGTGTGCGCGTATTTCCCAATTGTTAACTGAAAATAAAGGCAGTCTCAGTTTGGTTTTCAACCTGCGAGGATCTCCAGTTATTGCCTGGGTTCTGGGCCAGAATCAGTACTTGTGCTGGATACTGACGGCAAGGGGAGCATTCTGCACATAGGCACAGGACCCCCCACGTTACATATTGCCTTGTTGTTTCGCATATTAAAAATCAACTAGAAAGAATAATATTGTAGTACGAGCGACCCTGGATGACGACACACAGGGTCTTCAAGACATGACTACCATCTATATGATCATCAGGACTGGGAGAATAAAGAGCAGGTTGAGATAGTTATAATTGGGAAGTGTGCATAAAAAGTATATTAATGGATCCATCACAGGATATAATACAATATATAAACATACACAGACTATGGGGGGGGGGGGTCACACCTTGTAATATTTGACTGTGCCGCCCTTTGCTGTGATTTATTTATAAAGTATTTTAACAGGAAGGATACATTGAGATTTCGCCCGTTTTCAAGTATGTCCTGGGTCACGCAATCACCGCAGCATCGTTTGGATAAGCTCATGCAATGTCACAGCATTTATTTGCATCCAGAGCGGCATTAATTTGTGGCCAAGATCTTGTATTGATGATGGGAGAGTCGCGGCGCTGCGTAAAGTCTTCTCCAGCACATTATCCCAAAGATGAACCTCAATGGGGTTAAGGTCTGGACTGTGCGGTGGCCAATCCATGTGTGAAAATGATGTCTCATGCTCCCTCAACCACGCTTGCACAATTTGAGCCCGATGAATCCTGGCATTGCCATCTTGGAATATGCCCGCTGTGCCATCAGGGAGAAAAAACCCATTGATGGTAAAACCTGCTCATTCAGTATATTCAGGGAGTCACATGACTTAATTTTTTGGGAACATTACGTCGCTGAACCAAGACCTGACCGACTGAAGCCACCCCAGATCATACCAGCTTGTATGGGAGATGGTGGTGGTGGGGTTGGCCGGACAGTGTATATATTAATTACACATGCCGATTCCAATTGGATCGATCAGTTGAGGGCAAAACAAAAACCCAGCTTCTGGTCATATTCATGGAGTTAGTTCTGGCCCTGCAGACATTACAGTATATTAATTCCTATCTCGAAAAAAACGTCCCTTCCAACTGAAAAAGACAAACAAACCCAGCTGCAAAATACCGAGATAACAAAATGCTCTCTGGGAGTGCCAGACAACACATGTTCCGCTCTTTCGAGCCCTGTAAAGCCTTTATTTGTCCCCTGATAAATTAACCTTTCAAGTGGCCTCCAGCAACGAATGCAAGAGCAGAGCCTTCCAAGTCCCTCGTCTCAAAGAACGGGTTTCACCATCAGCCAAACAACCGACATGTCTCCAGGAACACAAGGCCGATATTAATAATTTATTTGGGTGAAACCCCACGTCGGCTCTCCGGTACAGATTATTTGCTGGTTCTTACAGCTAGAGATGACAGCAGCGATGTTAAGGTTAATTTAAAGCACACGCGCAGCACACGGGACTCAAACCGATAAGGGGACTGGTGGGAAGGTCAACGGCTCACTCATATTTCACCAAAGACAAGACTGGCCGACGAGCTGGAGATCTCGCTACAGTGAAAACTATGCACGGATTCCTTGCATTACAAGCAAAACCACCTTATAAAACGCCTGCTGCAGTTTATTTTTCAAGGAAAAAAAAAAATCTGTTTCCATTTGGTGGATTTTTCCCATGATGCAACATTTACCAAAAGCTGTGCAAACATTTTACTTGAATACTGTATAAAATAAACTACAGCAGAAAACAGTTAAGGTGGCAGGGGGTGTATGGTGTTCCCCAGACTAGCGGAGATAAGAGCTGGCAGCTGAAAGAGATAAAACGGGGAGCTTAAAAGCCTTCTAATCTCGCCCTGGTGCTGTCTTTTGAATACATCCCACACAATACAATGAATGATGTTAGTTGGTTAGTGACCCAGTCACTCCATTCTATGGCCAAAGCCACACAGTGCGGAGCAATTGATGGAAAGATACTGTGGTGTGATGATCCTCAAGAGCTCAAGGCGGAGCCAATAATTTAACATTTCTATGGAAAAACTACTATATAATATAAATTATCATTTCTTTTTCCATCCCCCAGATGTTACTAGGACAAAAAGTCCTTACAAAACAAAAAGGTAAATATTTAATAAAAAAAAAAAAAAAAACACAAAAAAAAATCCTCAGCTCTCTTTCCAATGATACCATTAGCCCAAACTTTATAACGCTGCCCATAAATCCCAGTTGAGGGAAAACATGTCAGACGTTAGTGCATTAGTATCTAACAGGATGCCCTCTGGCTGTCTAGGAATCATGGAATGTATAGCACATTAAAAATAAATTAAAAAAAGACCTGCTTAAAATTATATTAAAACCAATATAAATATATGCCCCCAATAAAAAAAAAAAAAAAACATTTTATACATGACGGTAGATTTGTAATTATTGGATGTCAAAGGAGATTAGAAAAATAAATTGATTATAAAAAATAAAATTATTTTTTTAAAATCAAGTTCAAATGTCTTCAACGTAAATGACATTTCTGGAGATTTTAAAGGGAAGGTTGGGGCTCTCGTTATACTGAAATATCTGTAAAAAGGTCCCCACTCCACCCCATGCACTGGCGTTTATTTTTAAAGATCTGGGGGCGAGAGGTGTATATCGAAGGAAGCAGAAGGTGCAATTAGGGTTTTATGGTTTTTGGCTCCTTCATCAAAAATCGCACATTCAATTATCACTTCCAGAGAATGATGCGTTTACGGGTTTTTAAGCTGTTAAAATATATTTTTATTGGAAAATTCCCAGAGGAGCGCTGTTCTTGCAGCTGCCAGTCGTGTAATTGATATAACAGATTTCTATTTTGGGGTACGCAGCGCCTATTGCTTTTGTGTAGTTAAATGTTCCTTGTTGCTTTGTGTCAGACCTTGCTGATTTCACAAATGGGAACTATTTGTGTACTTAGCGCAGTCAGATTACGCTCTCTCTGGGGTCTGGAGCTGAAGATTTTGGAGGAGCTATTTTTAGAATTGCGAGAATAACACATTTTATAACCAAGCAGACCCGGTAACTATATGCATATATACCCGGGCAGATATAACCGGGCAGATACAGCCAGGTATAAACAACTGGGCAGATATATATATCTATATATAAAAAGCAAACCACAGGGCGGGTTGCACTCAACCTAAAACTTGCAACACGAGCGGGTGCATCCAAGACCAAAAATACAAAACACGAAAAAGGAGCACTCCATATCAATGACCACCATCATCCACCATTTTGTGCAAGAAAAAAAACACATTTCAAAAAACCTGAGGTAAAATGATGGGGATTCAGTTAACAAAGTATGATCATAGTTTGCGTAAGCTGTCACAGTCGCAAATGTACCCCATCTCTGACAGCTCCTATCTCACTTGACTGTATCTGCATTTACAGAATTAACTCACCTTAGAGCTTCCCTGCGGGCACTAGCCTTTTTATTCTTGTACAAAATGGTGGATGAAGGTGGTCATTGATATGGAGTGCTACTTTTTCGTGAGAGAGATAGAGAGAGATATATATATATATCTCTATCTATCTATCTATTAGCCAGGCAGATACAGCCAGGTAGATATGTATATATAGCCAAGCAGATATGTATATATATATATATATATAACCGGGCAGATATAAATATATAACCGGGTATATATATGTATATACAGCCAGGCACAGATGGGGATATATACAGCCAGGCAGATGGGTGTTGGGTTTATATATATACACACCCATCTGCCTGGCTGTATATATCCCCATCTGCCTGGTTATATATACATATCTGGATAGATAGATATATCTAGGCAGATATGTATATATAACCAGGCAGATACAGCCAGGCATATACAGCCAGGCAGACGGGTATATACAACCAGGCAGACATGTATATACAACCAGGCAGACATGTATATACAACCAGGCAGACATGTATATACAACCAGGCCCACATGTATATACAGCCAGGCAGACATGTATATACAACCAGGCCCACATGTATATACAGCCAGGCAGACATGTATATACAGCCAGGCAGACATGTATATACAGCCAGGCAGACGGGTATATACAGCCAGGCAGACGGGTATATACAGCCAGGCAGAGATGTGTATATAACCAGGCAGACAGGTGTATATACAACCAGGGAGATATGTATATATAACCAGGGAGATATGTATATATAACCAAGCAGACAGGTAACTATAACCAGGCAGACTTGCTATACACAGCCAAGCAGATTGGTTATATAAACTATTCTGCCTGGTTATATATATATACACAATTCTTATATATTGGCCTGAAGACAAATCTATAGCTTTGTAGATCTATAGCTTGGCAGGTATATAGCACAGAGAACATAGCATCCCACTGTGCAGACGCTCTTGAGTCCAAGCATTACGGCTGTCAGCTACTGTAAGCGCCCGCCATGTGCTATGAGAGGAGTGTGAGGCCACCAAGAGGCGCAGAAGCAGCATCACGCCCAGCATATGAAAAGCGGGTGGTTATGGGGAGCGTGAGCTCCCAGACCAGGCATGTACCGTGTAGGGGTGTCTGTGTGTATGTCTGGAGCCCCAAGAGGAGACAACTATGTTAGAGAAAAAGAGAAGCGGTTGTGTAGATCTTTCCTGAGTGAGTGTAGCTGTGCAGGGTCTCTTCAAGGTGCCGAAAGAGAAGCAGTTGTGAACAAATGAGAATGTCACAAACTTGGGACTTAATCGAGATCTGCCCCTGCAGAGGCCACTTTAAACATGCTCAGTCTGATGGAGACCCATTTCAAACAATCCACCATCTGTAAACTCCATCATCTGCCAAAGATGCCTAAAAAAAGCCCACGTCACAGCAAACTCATCCTCAATAGGTCGACTCAAAGCAGTCAAAAGATGCTGGGGGGAGGGGGGGGTCTGTTCTACAATGTTTAAACAGTGATATTATTTCCTTCACAAAAACAAAGTGTTACAACTCTGGGTTGTTGTTTGTTTATGTCTTGTTATCTCACTTATTATTCATTGGACGCCACGATAAAAAAAAAAAAAAACAGCCGACAAACCAAAATAAATTAAATAAAAAATTCCACACCTGTCAAACTTGCCAATAGACACAAAACGTGTCTCGTTCACTCAAACACATGTACCCATTCAACATCAATTAACACCAGTCAAATGTGTTTTTACCACTTGTCAATTCCAGTATAAGAAGTGGGTTTTGGGCACTAAAGGAAAGTATAAAAATAAAAAAAATCACTTTTCCCCTTCCCCTCTTCTCCCCCCCCCTTCTTTTTGTCGCTGCTGATTACCCGTTTTGGTCGTCACCCTTTGTGCCCATTTTCTACTCTTACATTTTTCAGTATTGTCTCATATAACCCATTAAATGTTGTTTTTTTTTTTTCTCTATTTAAATAAATCATTTAACATGTTCTTTTGGGTCTAGACCTGAAGGATTCTGGTCCGCTTGATGTTTTAAATGCTTTATACCGCTGATCCTTGCCAACATTCGTGGGATAAACACCAGGATCAGCGCCTTGTCTTTATCTTCTCTTTTACAAACCATGAGGGGTTTTATTTCCCTACGAAATTCCATGGGGACCAGATAAAATACCGGAAGGTTTGTTTACTAAACAGGGGAATGGGTGCAGGATGGCAGGTCACGATAACCAAGCTGGAGGAATGCCAAAAAAAATGGAAAGAAAACTCAAAATCCACCAACTCTAATAATCCCTGCCATATTGGAGGCCTGGCTGAGAAGTCCAATACATGACGTGTTGTAGTCACGTGCAGAGATTATATCCGACAACACCAAGATCCGATGTGGATTGAAGGAGCCTTCATCAGCTTTATCTGGAAATCTACGTTAATTTAACTATTTTGGTCAAAGCTTCCAAAAAAAAAACAAAAAAAAAAAAAACCACATGCATGGGTGGGATAGCAGGCAACTGTACATAGGTTCATTAATCCCTTCACTAGCAAGAGATTTTGCAGAAAAAAAACAACGCTGGCAGGAACCAGTGTTTTTTTTGGAAAATCATTAATAAATTTAAAAAAAAAACAGTAAGAAATATTAGGGAATATTCCCAGTGTATTCCTCCCTGTAATCGCCTATTTGACAAGGAGTTGTCACCATCTGCTGGACAGGAGGAGTTACTGCATTTCTGCTGTCTGTGCAGGACCAGCTGGGGAGATGTCACCATCTGCTGGCCAGAAGGCGTTACTGCATTTCTGCTGTCTGTGCAGGACCAGCTGGGGAGATGTCACCATCTGCTGGCCAGAAGGCGTTACTGCATTTCTGCTGTCCGTGCAGGATCAGCTGGTGAGAGGTCGCCATCTGCTGGCCAGAAGGAGTTACTGCATTTCTGCTGTCTGTGCAGGACCAGCTGGGGAGATGTCACCATCTGCTGGCCAGAAGGCGTTACTGCATTTCTGCTGTCTGTGCAGGATCAGTTAAGGAGATGTCGCCATCTGC
Source organism: Leptobrachium leishanense (assembly GCA_009667805.1). NCBI lineage: Eukaryota > Metazoa > Chordata > Amphibia > Anura > Megophryidae > Leptobrachium > Leptobrachium leishanense. Next base: position 12,904,494 of record CM019072.1, on the reverse strand, counting down.
TGGCCAGAAGGCGTTACTGCATTTCTGCTGTCTGTGCAGGATCAGCTGGGGAGATGTAATTTAAAGATATTCTCCAGCTGGTTTAAAAAAAAAAAAAAAAAGAATCCCACCCTGCTAAAACATGAGGGGTGTTTTCTGCAGCCCAAACGCAGAGGAATTTATCTTTGCAATAAAACAAAATCCTTTCGCATTGCTCCTGTAGAAAAGCCCATCAACTGTGCTCTATGCTGGAGCACCGGGACATGATGTGATGATATAGTCAGTATTGGCAGTGAAAGGGTTAACATAGTTACAGAAAGCAGAAATGTGAAAAAAGAGACACTCGCGCACCAAATGCAAAATTAAGCCAAATTGACATGTCTTGAAACATAAATGCGTGGGAAACTATGTAAATCTGGGAGCGTATGACTTCACAAGGGCATTTTGGGGTCTTGTTTTGCAGCAGCGCAGCCCTAGTTCTGCAGCGATTAGTAAATCTCACAGGATTAATTGTACAGTCACCTCGCTCCAGCATCCCGGTACAGGATGCAAATTAATTAGGCCGATACGGCCAGGGAGAGGATGTAATTACATCAATTAAAAGGCAAGCCTGGGGAAACGGTGTTTAGTTGTCACAGCAATGGCACATTGTATCAGAGAGCGGAGCAGAGATAGCGCTCGGTATTTTATCCTCTATTTCTTAAGATTAAATAGTGATTGGCCGGTCTGTGCGGCTCTAGAGGAAAAATATATATATAAAAAAGCAATATATAGAGGATTGATACCCAGTCTGCTTTATTGAGAGGATTTATCCTGTTACCATTTTACTACCAAAAAGTTGTGTCTTTATCAAAATAGGAGGAATGGCCATTTTTATTTTCCTGGTTTGCATTTTGCAGTTTTGATTCCTGCTGACCAACCTGGCGCCGCACTGTCCATTGTTTTAAAACCATAGCATTTACTGTAAGCAACGTCATCTTTAAAGGGCCGGTACCACCAAAAAAAATGCATTGTCATTAATGTGTTTATTTATATCTGATATCTTATAATGTGCTTTGTTTTTCTCTTGTGTGTTTAGTTAAAAATATTTTCCTCTATACGCGTCACTGGGTGCATCCATTGTGTGATATTTCCCTCTATATGTGTCACTGGGTCCATCCATTGTGTGATATTTTCCTCTATATGCGTCACTGGGTGCATCCATTGTGTGATATTTTCCCCTATATGTGTCACTGGGCGCATCCATTGTGTGATATTTTCCTCTATATGTGTCACTGGGTACATCCATTGTGTGATATTTCCCTCTATATGGGTCACTGGGTCCATCCATTGTGTGATATTTTCCTCTATATGCGTCACTGGGTGCATCCATTGTGTGATATTTTCCCCTATATGTGTCACTGGGCGCATCCATTGTGTGATATTTCCTCTATATGTGTCACTGGGTGCATCCATTGTGTGATATTTTCCCCTATATGTGTCACTGGGCGCATCCGTTGTGTATTATTTTCCTCTATATGTGTCACTGGGCGCATCCATTGTGTGATATTTTCCTATATATGTGTCACTGGGCGCATCCATTGTGTGATATTTCCTCTATATGGGTCACTGGGTCCATCCATTGTGTGATATTTCCTCTATATGTGTCACTGGGTTCATCCATTGTGTGATATTTTCCCCTATATGTGTCACTGGGTTCATCCATTGTGTGATATTTTCCCCTATATGTGTCACTGGGCGCATCCGTTGTGTATTATTTTCCTCTATATGTGTCACTGGGTCCATCCATTGTGTGATATTTCCTCTATATGTGTCACTGGGTTGATCCATTGTGTGATATTTTCCCCTATATGTGTCACTGGGTCCATCCATTGTGTGATATTTTCCTCTATATGCGTCACTGGGTGCATCCATTGTGTGATATTTTCCCCTATGTGTCACTGGGTTCATCCATTGTGTGATATTTCCTCTATACGTGTCACTGGGTTCATCCATTGTGTGATATTTTCCTCTATATGTGTCACTGGGCGCATCCGTTGTGTATTATTTTCCTCTATATGTGTCACTGGGTCCATCCATTGTGTGATATTTCCTCTATACGTGTCACTGGGTTCATCCATTGTGTGATATTTTCCTGAATTTGTTTTGCTTTTCTTTGCCAGTAAACCAACATGCGATTCTACGTCCTGATAGCAAGTCTTTAACCCCTTCGTGCCCTGATATCAAGTACAGTCAAGTACACAGGGGCAATGAAAAGGAATTTCGTTTATGGCAAACTCAACTGTTTGCTCTTGGGCTGCAGACCATTTCCCTAAAACTTCAGCACAGTGGGCATGATGCCCAAGGTTTTTAAAATTAGCAGGGAATGGGTCTGACTGACATCTCCTCGGCTGACCCTGCGTGGGGACCTGAAACAGTAACTCCTCTTGGCCAGCAGGTGGCGACAACACCTTGCCCAATAGGTTATTACAGTCAGGAATACATTGGGAATATTCACAAATATGCCTTAGCTCCTGACAGTGGTTTTCTGAAAAACTCTTTGGCAGTGGAGGGGTTAAACTTCACGTTTGTCACGTACCAAAATGCTGAGATTAAAACTACAGGAACCAAAACATTCTAAATTATTTGAGAGAAGAGGGGGCTCGTCCAGGCTTTGAAGAATCCATCACAGTCAGGAGGAAAGGATAATGATCGGGTGAAGGAAGGGATGTCCACGTGTTGGCCGCACTGGAACCCAAAAAAGGATTATTTGGTTGCAAAGGGGAGAGTCAAAGAATCATGCAAGAAAAAGGAACCTGTATTGCAGTGAGGTTGACTGGATGGAACCTGGGGCTCGATTAAATTCTATTGGCAGGTTTTCATAAAATGAAGATAATAATAATGGCAAGCCAAGAGGTGTCTGGGCTAAGGGGACCAGACAGTAAGCTGGCAGCGTTGGTTCCAGAACAGCTTAGTTAGGAGCCCTAAATGCAGAATTGCTGAAAGTATTTCCATATACAATGTAGGAGAAAGTGACATGGAGGAGCTTCATCAGGAATGACAGCAGGATAAAGAAGATTTGACCGACAAGAACCCAGGACAATCCTTGGTGGCCAAGTCGATAAATGGCGAGATGGAAAGGTGGTGGTGTTGAGTCCAATGTAAAATGGAGATCAAGACAAAGAAAACGCTTCATTTGGCAGGAGCATCTTCAGACTGCTCCAAAATATATAAAAAAAAAAAAGAGAGCCTGAAGAGGGTCAAGAAGAGTTAGACTCCGAGGGAGATGCAAAGACATAAACTATGACAACGAGGATTGAAGGGGGAGGCGGCAAACATGACATTTGGAGGAGTAAGGGCCAATCAAATTGTCTACATTTCAGACGAGAGAAAAAAAAGATTCTAAAAAAAAAAAAAAGACTTAAAAGTGCAAAACTTTCAATTATTAAAAAAACGAACTGAATGTAACGAAATGGGATTGATTCCTTTTAATTACTTCCCGGGTAATGCGTGTAATTACTCCGCGCGGCGCAGCGCCGGCCGCCCTTTCCAAAGCCGTATGGATCATCTGTCGACCTGGAGAAGTTATTTGTTACACTGACCAAGGTTCGGAATGAAGGCTGTCCAGTAACGTCCCTCGGGGGCCACGTAACGGACAAGCCTTCAGGACTTTTCTAATTACTGCCGTTTCTGTGCAGATCATTAAGCAATCCCACGCATTTCTGTGAAAAGAACCCACGAGGATCAGACTTGGACGGCTCTCGCAATTAATAATATACATTGATAATGAAGGGTTTGTGTACACAGATATTTATCGGAGTCCTCGAGTGAACCCAAACTGTGCTGAAACCCCTATAAAACGCACTGCATTCCTGCACCAGTCTATACCCCACATGAACAAACAACTAGAACCGAATAAAACTAAATCATATTTTTAATATATTTAATATTTTACTGGGGGTTTTGTGGCTTTAGATCAGCTCTTACACCTGTAACGTGACTGTCCAGCAGCAGTTTGATTTACACAGGCAGTATTACATGTCATGCATATAAAGCATTATTGTTATAATTAATAAAACTATAAATAAAGAGAGGGCGGCTATAATTAGAAGGAAAGAAGAGCAAAAGACACTTCCCCTTCGGCTAAATGGACTCCTGTCATCCTCCGTCCAACAAGAAATGTCACCAAATCTAGACGTATCCATAAAGCGCACAATTTTAACATTCACTGACGTGACACTCAGAAAATACATACACAATCACATTCAGAAACAACGTGCTTTTATCAGGGCCGGATTTGCATCTCAGGAGCCTGTAGGCTATATTTGGTTATAATTGGTATCACTGGAAAGGCCATTAGCTGGCCTTTCCAATGATACCTCATTTGTCCATCTAGCCCTTAGGGCTCCAGAGATACAGGACACTAAATGATTGTAAATGGTAAAATAATCAGAGCAAGCCGCCCCCTTGTGGCAGGCGCCTGTAGGCACAGGCCTACTCTGCCTAGTTATAAATCCGGCCCTGGCTTTTACGTATGCAGATAGTGCATATCGCATTATAATTTGTATTTTCGATAACATAACGTTTACTGTTTTATCGGTAACAGTAAAGGGATTAAAACGGGCTGAATCTGGGCATAAACAAATGAGAAACGCAGGGTTCCAGGACAGCTGAAGAAGCACACAGACCGTTCATCGCTTACTAAAACATCCGTAGGCACAATCTCTAATAATTCTGGCAGTGGATCCTCAGGGGTGGGGCTTATGTACATGCGTAGAAGCCACATCCATTCTGCACCTGGCTCTTTCGCTCTAAGCAGAGTGAGATGTAGGACCTGGTCTATTGGCCAGGCCATGGGGTGTGGCTAAATTATGGAGAAGGGGTGTTGTCAGAGGGTCCTGTAGGCGTCTATAGCACTGGTCAAGCATGGACCTACTAGGACATTGATGGCAAACCTTGGCACCCCAGAGGTTTTGGAAATCCACGTTCCAGCCTTAAAGCTGTCGGAGCATCATGGGACATGCATAACATCTGGGGTGTCGAGGTTCAGCATCCTTGCACTAGAAGATTCTTTGATCTCGCTATCTCATCTCCAGATGTTTATCTTGTTTTGCCCAAAGACAAATCTGGCCCTGGTGGGATCACGGCGGTGCCCTGCTCCAAAAAAAGATGAGAATGGCAGAAGACGACGGGAACATCCGGAAAGCGTATGCAGCCGCATGGTGACTTTCATCAATTTGACCCGTTATAATAAAAAGTTCACAACTGGGCCGGCCCGGTAAGGGGGGCCCTGCGGTCGGGACTGGGCCGGCCCGGTAAGGGGGGCCCTGCAGTCGGGACTGGGCCGGCCCGGTAAGGGGGGCCCTGCAGTCGGGACTGGGCCGGCCCAGTAAGGGGGGCCCTGCGGTCGGAATTGGACCGGCCCGGTAAGGGGGGCCCTGCGGTCGGGACTGAACCGGCCTGGTAAGGGGGGCCCTGCGGTCGGGACTGGGCCGGCCCGGTAAGGGGGGGCCCTGCCGTCAGGACTGGGCCGGCCCAGTAAGGGGGGCCCTGCAGTCAGGACTGGGCCGGCCCAGTAAGGGGGGCCCTGCGGTCAGGACTGGGCCGGCCCAGTAAGGGGGGCCCTGCGGTCAGGACTGGGCCGGCCCAGTAAGGGGGGCCCTGCGGTCAGGACTGGGCCGGCCCAGTAAGGGGGGCCCTGCGGTCAGGACTGGGCCGGTCCAGTAAGGGGGGCCCTGCGGTCAGGACTGGGCCGGCCCAGTAAGGGGGGCCCTGCGGTCAGGACTGGGCCGGCCCAGTAAGGGGGGCCCTGCGGTCAGGACTGGGCCGGCCCGGTAAGGGGGCCCTGCCGTCGGGACTGGGCCGGCCCGGTAAGGGGTGCCCTGCGGTCGGGACTGGGCCGGCCCAGTAAGGGGGGCCCTGCGGTCAGGACTGGGCCGGCCCAGTAAGGGGGGCCCTGCGGTCAGGACTGGGCCGGCCCAGTAAGGGGGGCCCTGCCGTCAGGACTGGGCCGGCCCAGTAAGGGGGGCCTTGCCGTCAGGACTGGGCCAGCCCAGTAAGAGGGGGCCCTGCCGTCGGGACTGACCCGGCCCAGTAAGGGGGGCCCTGCCGTCGGGACTGGGCCGGCCCAGTAAGGGGTGTTATGTCCAGGAAGACTTGAATTTTGCTTACGATGTATATATAGGACAAGATGTTAGGGTCGCATTGACTGACCTGCAGCTCCTTCACCACCCGCTTGATGAGGTACGTGCCGAGTTCGACCCCTTGCAGACCCTGCTGGGTTAAACTGATGGAGTAAAAGATGGCCGACTTTATCTTATTGCCATCTTCCAGCTCGGACGGCGGGATCTCTTTCACGATCGCCTGCAGAGACAAGCCAGAGGCAGATCACAATAAAACAGAGACCGCAAAGAAAACCAATAAACCCAGAGTTGTTCGATACACAGATACAGCGCTCACTCGACAGCTTTATTTTCCATATGAACAGAATAATATATATATATATATATATATATATAAACACTCTGCAAGTCTGCAGCTGCCTCAGCCTCATGGGAGTCCTGGTTTCCTGGCATGCCACCCTCAGCCCCTGTAGCACTATCCACATACGCCTCTGTGTGCCTCTCCATATACATATGATGTGAATACAGAGTAATTTGACGCCCCCCGCTGTCACTCCACCGTTACAGAATTCATAATTAAGGAGGATGCGGTGGGATAATGCATGCGGGTCCCTCTGGCGCATTCCCCCTCGGGGAGCAGGACCTCCATTATAATGTACCGCTGGTCCTTTGTATGTGATCTGGAGGTCTTGCCGCCCAGCAGGGTCCCGCAGCGGGCGCACTCCTGACTCACGGACACTCTGAGTGGGGGGAATGAGGCTCCGAGCAGTGAATTAGCAGCACTTTTCTTTCATTACTTTTAAAGGCTCGGTTTTCTTATTAAGTCAGAGGCTTGTGTATTCGCAGGCTCCCCGCAGATATGATTGCGATGCTTATTGATGGCTTCTTTTCACACTGCACAATTTAACTTTTCAACTTTCCCTTTGCCGAGAAACTCCACTATCCGCCAGGAGGAAAAAAAAATATGTATTTATACAGGGTTATTCAGAGAGCGGTGAAAAGCAGGAGAATGACTGGAGAAGTGAAAAGTTTAGGTCAAAATAGCCAAACCAGAAAAAGTGTGTGTGTGTCCGGCTGTAGGCGAACCCCATAGGTTTCAATGTTAAAAATGTTCCTGTTTTAACCCAATATCTAATAAACCCCTTATTCTTTTAACCTGCAGCAAAAAGTCTATTTTTTAGGATTATTTTGGCACTTTCTGGTATTTTTTTGGGCAAATTTTTACTTCTATAAATTTGTTTTTTTAAAAGGGACCTTCTATATTATTTCCATGCAGTACTTTTTAAAAAATAAATAAAAAATTAGCACCTCTTAAAACATGCAGTGTTATGCTGTTTGTTTCTTTTTACCTGTTCGGCGGCTGTTCTGCTTTTTTCCATAAAGATTTGGCGGATCGTTGGATGCATTCTGTGATTTTTCGGCAGGTTATGGGATGGATTTGGCGGTTTGAGGATGCATTCGGAGGTTTTGCGGCGGTTTGAAGACGCTGTCAGTGGATCCATTCGACGCACTTCGGGGACCCTGCAGTTAATGCTGAATTCCCGGCAGGGTCAGCAAATTTAACTCGCCAAAGTGCGGCAAAAGGAAGAGCACCAAAATGTCGGTGAGGTTTCGGTGCTCTCTGTTTAACCCCTTGAATGACTGAATATTATATTAACAGGAAGGCAATCCGTGAGATTCCAGCCCAACGTTACAGGTCCTGGGATGAGGCCACATTCTGGCCAACATATTGGCGGAGCACATTGGGTATAGGTGTGCGCAGGAGCCAGAGCCTATTTGGTGGGCAGCTCTTGCTTTTGACCTTTTAGGATCCAGCTATACATTGTGTTTTTTTTTACTTCGTTCACAATAAAGAATTAGAAAATGAACAGTTTGTAAGTAGTAAATGTAAGCCCCTGAAATAAACCTGCACGCTCCAATGCGTGTAGGCCGAGAATCTAATGACCCACCTGAATGCTGGAGGCGATCTGCTGCATCAAAGCAACGTGCAGGACGATGAGCGGCTCCCCCGGCATCGCGCTGTGACCAAACGTGTAGCATCTCCTGTAAGGGCCCACCCTGCGCTTCATGTCCGTCCAGTTGCGCACGGGATGCACCGCTTCGTACCTGTCATGGCGGAATCGTTACATGTCAGACGCTCAGGGCTGAAATAAGCAAAACACGCACAGATTTACAATTACACGGGCAGAGCAGCAGCCACCAACATGGCCGGGAAGTGTAAAAGCTGGATTGACCAAACACAAAAATTTACCTGGGAAAGGTGGCCACGGCGCCTGGTGCACCACTCTGAAAGGACGACATTGACAGTTTCCTCTCAATCTCATGGATCCATTAGAGCACGGATCCCAAACTACAGCCCCAGATGTTGATAAACCGTACAACGCCCCATACTATGGCCATCACCTTCAAAGAGTTCAGGAAACTGCAGGGCATCATCATTTGGGGGGGAGAGGGGGGTCTGACAACCCTGCTTAGGCCCGTGTCAGACGAACGCAGTGATCACGTCCGTGTCGCCGCACAGTTTAACGTCTGTCGTAGCATAGAATCATGAGCAATAGAGACCCACACACGAAGAACGTGCGCACCGAACTGCGCACACACAATGCACGTGGCAAACGGACGCAAGTTTATTTATTATTTTTTTTGAGAAAGTATTTTACCAGGAAGGATACATTGAGATTTCTCTCATTTTCAAGTATGTCCTGGGTTGTGTGTATGTACCGTTAGGTGTCTTGCCCAAGGACACTTACTGGAGAGGTGCTCTTGCTGGGATCGAGCCCATGTCTCCACAGGCTCTCTCCATGCAGAGCAGTGATGTTACCTCTACTCCACCCAGCCGGTTCCTTCTGTCTTCCGTCAGTACGTCTGTCTGTTGTGCACGTACGCAGAGTGCGCTCAGACTGCCTTCGTCTGACTCTTGCCTTTAAGGAACGCATCATGAGCGCACAGTGCGTGCGTGCACAACGGACGTACGTTCTGACGGAAGACAGTCAGTTTTTTTATGACGGCCGTAGAAAAAAAGGAAAATCTGTGAAAAAAGATATGAAAAGGCATTGCGTGCGTCAAGGTGCTGTAAGTCGCAAATGCGCTGCGTCTGACATCTCATCACTCACACAGAACGCTATGCGGACATGGCGGACTCTGTGCATCCGTGGTAGCGGTTTTACATTCTTGCTTAACTTGCGTCCGTTTGCCACGTGCATTGTGTGTGCGCAGTTCGGTGCGCACGTTCTTCGTGTGTGGGTCTCTATTGCTCACGACAGACGTTAAACTGTGCGGCAACACGGACATGATAACTGCGTTCTTCTGACACGGGCCTTAGAGCCTCGACATTTATACGGACCTCGTCATTGACGCCGCCCATTTATTGTAATTTCGGCCACATCAACACTGAGCACATTATCCGACACGCAGAGCAGGGAGGTGACTTGATGTCACAAATCATTCAACTTTGGCACCAGCAGGTGTCGCCCTCTGGACCCTGTCCAGGTTGGAGTAGATGGTTGACCTGTGGTGGCATCAGGTTGTTGCGTCTTCCAAAAATTGACCCTCTCTATACAGATGTACGGGGCAGAGGACACTGGGTGAGGAGGACCAGTGATTTCCCAGATTCGTAAAAAAAAAAAATGACTGTGCTAAAGGGGTTCCTAAAGCAGAAGCTCCCCCCTCCACCTCCCATGGCACAGCTCACAGCCTTAACCACCCCATAGACATCATTTAGAGAAATGTGGCTGCCAGCCTCCTGCCAAGCGACTAGGGACCACTGTGACGCCGGCAACACACAGGGCAAGTGGGCATTGCTGCCATGGAATGCAAAAACCTTAAAACAGGTTTTAAAATGTATAGAACGGTCATTATTGTAAATTAAATTGGTTTAGTCTATCCCTATGATTTAGTGAGTGCTGACCACACTCTGATCTTCTGAGCGTCCACCTCCAACACTCAAGGTCTCACTGGATAACACAGGTCACGTCAGAGGGACCTCGATATACAGTTTATGGTCCATAGTCATCAAATGTTGTAGACCAGCTGATGTCCATCCATTGAAAACCACCCGTCCTTGGAGCTCACTAGTGGAGAAGGCAGGCGATAGAGCTTCAAACCCAGTGTATGTGTAGCCACCTTAAACCAATGCATCCATGAAACGGTCGTCCACCAGTACCAGGGAACTCACCGTTCATGGGATTCACGGCTGGTTTGTTCACATTTCTGAGATTTCAATAATAAAAAATAAATAAATTCTGTTACGCCAACAGGGAGAATAAACGGTAAGAGCAGGACAAGGGCTGACCCGGCCGTACTTTAGATGAAGAGCTGTCATAAAGCTCAAGTCTCGTCAGACGCCACGGAAAGCCTTTACTTTACCCCCCGCTGCATGACAACTTGAATTCTAACACGAAAGACGGTGGGACGGGGCGTCCCTCACAAAGCCCATTATTACCATGCACTTACTCGCTGATCTTCTGCAGGACCTCGCAGGGGGACTGCCACGTTATTCGCTCCAGGTTGAGGAATCCCACCGAGAACCACTCGGAGAGCATGCTCCTCAGCACCCCGTTCATTTCCTGCAGGGAGGGCGACACATTTAACAGAGGATCAGAGATGGAAAGTTTGTACAGGAGGTTGACCAGGAGATACAGGGACACCCCTCCACCTCTCTCCAGCCACAGGGATCCGAAACACAAAAAGCTCTTCTGATAAAGACTTTGTTCCTCGAGCAGCAGGAAACACTTTAAATAGTTTAAAAAAGGAGGCGCCCCCCCAAACCTCATCGGAGACGTGAGGCGGCTGTCACCCCATTAGTCCCCCCTTTAGAAAACGAGATCGGTTTGGGAAGATGCAAAGTAACGAGCGGTCAGCAACCCGGCAGGGGACCCGAGCTGCGGCAAACTCTAATTTCAGGTTTTAAAGAAGCGAAAAACTTTTAGAGTGCATTTCCTGAACGAGTACAAAGAAACGCTGCAAAACGCGACAAAATTACCATTACTGAGGTTTTTCTTTTTATATTTTTGTCTCTTTGCCACATAGTGTGTTGGAATGTCACTTACCTTTATGTCTGCACTTTAGTTTGTTTTTATTTCAGCTTTGATTTCTTACGCCATTGGCTTTTTTTTTTTTTTATATATATATTTTGTTCCTTTCGAATTGTCTCGGAAAAAACAAAAACAGATAAACTATCAACCCAACTTAAAAGACGTCAACAGGAACCGCCGCTCCACGAAAGGGCTTTTTATAAACCAATTAGTGCAAGCGTGGATTGTCTTTTAAAAGGGCCACTACCACCTAAAAAGTGCAATGTCCTTATTGGGTTTATGTTGCTGATATCTTACATGTGTTTGTTTACTTATGAAAATATTTTCCTCTATATGTGTCACTGGGTGCATCCATTGTGTGATATTTTCCTCTATATGTGTCACTGGGTGCATCCATTGTGTGATATTTCCCTCTATATGTGTCACTGGGTGCATCCATTGTGTGATATTGCCCTCTATATGTGTCACTGGGCGCATCCATTGCGTGATATTTTCCTCTGTGTCACTAAGCGCATCCATTGTGTGATATTTTGTATCGTTCCATCACTTGCTCCTCACTGTGTAGCTTTGGTCATAGAATGGAGTGAATGGGTCAGCATATCACATCATTGTATTGAGTGGGATGTATTCAAAGGACATCACAAGGGGTAGATTAGAAGTGTTTTAAACTCCCTGTCTAATCTCATTCAGCTGCCAGTTTTTATCTTCGGTAGACTGGAGAACAATAATCTCCTGATGCCTTATCGAAACATTCCATCCTCCGCTTCAGTGGTTCCCACCCGCAGTCCTCAAGTCCCCCCAACAGGCCAGATTTTAAGGATTAGCATAGGGAAATACAGACTGAATCCGGCAATCACTGAGCAGCAAATCATATCATCACCTGTGCTGTGCTTCACATATCCTGCAAACCTGACCTGTTAGGGGTACTTCAGGACCGTGGTTGGGAACCACTGCTCCACCTCATTAACCAGAGCTGTAAAGTAAAAGCATTTGCACAGATTTTGGTAAATGTTGCATCATGGGAATGGTCCACAAAAATGGAAACAGGAAATTAAAAAAACCTAAGTCTTTTCCTTTATACATGCAATTACTTCAAAACAAAGACAGCAGCGTGTGTTTTAGAATGCGTTTTTATTTGAAAGCCTAGTTACAGTTTAGGTTAGTGGTTGTGTCTCTTTAAAAACTTCTGTTTTGTCTTTGCAAATAGAGACACAAATGAAAATAATCCTTGGCTCGCTGAGCACATGACCCCTAGGAGAGTTCAAAAGACCTCTTCCTGTTTCCTGCCCAATAGATTTTCAGTGCATCTACCGGCATTCTAAGAATGTGATTGGCTACTGACATCAAACAGGCTTGATAAAGGCTTAAAAGGTACGAGCCGAAATGTGCTCTCTAGAATAAAATAAGCCATTTCGTAATCTGTCGACGGATCGGTTTCGCTCTTTCAACTCTAATAACATCAAACACTCGACAGCACCGGTTCTTGAGAGTGTGACATTATGATGTCATTCCAAGATGGCAGCTATCGTGTTAAAATCCCGACTTCAAAAGGGTAATTCCATGTAAACAAAAATTAACAAAATACATATGGATATTATTTCTGACGATATTTGGAAAGAATTGGCCGAGGACCGACACAAACTTTAAGGCTAGGGTCAGACGAGCGTGATTTCTACGGAGTGTACGTCCGTGCACACGGACGTACGTCAGTACGGAAGACACAGTAGTGGCCACACAGTCCGTTTATTCACTGACGTATATTTTGACGGATGTAGGAGGGAAAATAAATTAAAAAGCAAAACCATTTTGTCCGTGAAAAATGCTGGACGTATAAATGCAGTCCGTCTGACCACGTTCCATCACTCACACACAAAGCTATGCAGACGTTGCGGACGCAGCGCACTTTGTGCGGCCGTTCTAGTGGTTGTACGTTCTTGCCTGCCTTGCGTCCGTGGCCGTTGTGCGTCCGCAGTTCAGTGCGGACGTACTTCGTGTAACGGGCTCCAATGGGCTTTCTGTCATGCTATCACGGACGTACTTTTAGGCGCCATCACGGACGTGAACACTACGCTCGTCTGACCCCAGTCTTAGTGTCCCTTTAAGGTTTGGTAAACTCAACTCTGATGTCGTGTCATGACCCCAAATACCATCCCGATCAGGCAATCTGGTGACATCAAGCAAATCAAGGTTTTTAAAAGGGATATTAAAAGGCTGGAATTGATAAAGGCTTGCCTTATATTTTTGTCTCGACCACAGGCTGGAAAGGGACGTAAAAAAAGAAAAAAAAAAATTATGGTAGCGCAGCTTCTGCCCCCCCCCTTACTGTTCAAAACATTCAGTATTTCTATTAATATTCACATTATAAACAGAGGAAGATGGCATCTGCCTGCTGCATTAGCTAGAGTTGCACTAAAAAGAACGGGAAACAAAAAGATTTAATTGTGTTTACCTTGGGGTGCTTTCAAATGAAACGGCAGCGTTTGGCTTGGCAATAAGGGCTATTAAAGCATCTGTCGAATGCAAATGTTCACGGAACAAAAAACATGAAGATGATTAGAAGGTTCAACGATGTAAAAAAAAAAAAAAAAAAAAAATAATTTATAAAAAAATAAAAATATCTTGTGCGCGGTCCGTTCAGTGAATGCCAACTTCTCGCTGCCATTGTGCGGGAATAAAATGGATTTATGAAGAACCAGAAAATGACGATACAAGAAAACCAAACAGTGCCGTGTAAACAGAATTTAATGTCGATTTAAAATTGGAGGGGGAGGGGGGGGAAATAAAAGGCAGTAATTAAATTATTTATAAAGTGACACATTGTGCAGCGCCGAACCAAAAGGTGGGACACCGGTAAAAAACAAACAAGGATGAGACACATAACACAATATGACAGGATACTTTGCTCAAGTGAGTTTACAATCCAAGAGGAACAGGGCGAGACGAGGCAAGGGTGAAATCGAGGGTCGAATGAAAATTAAACGTATGCATGAGGGCTGTGTGGGAGGTAGATCAGGGTGACTGCAATAAAGAGAGGAATTATGGAGTGAGCGAGGGCAGCACAGGGAAATTCCTGCAGGCGAGAATGAGAGGTGCGGGTAGCAGGAGAGAATAATAAATCACAGCTGGGGTGAAGTAACCGATGTGCAACACATGCAGAGCTTTGTACGGGAGGACCAGCGTTTTGAATTGGATTCTCAAGGAAACAGGGAGCCAGTGTAGAGATTGACAAAGGGGTGAGAGGTGAGGTGTAGGAGTCTGGCACAGGCGTTCATAACAGACTGCAGAGGGAGAATCTGGGACCTCTTAAGGCCAGCAAGAGGGAGGTTACAGTAGTCAAGGCGGGAGACACTACAGTTAGAGTTTAGTATGTAATCTAGCACTTTGTTTTTGTGAGAGGAAGAATTCAGTTTACGTATTCTACATTTAAAAAAAAAATAAAAAAAAAAATTAGGAGCCAAGGTCTACTTAGCTCCTGGACTTGTCGAGTCCTGGATTAACCGCCCCAGTCTTCTATTGTAGTAAGTCACAATTTTCCAATATGGAATTTTGCAAAACAAAGCTTTTTGCCAACAGCTTCGAAAAACACAAACTTAAAGAAAAACCTACAAAAACACAGAATACTGAATTTCCTACTAATACCACCCAATATTACGTAGCAGCATGAGGGTCGTAATAACCGCCGGTTCCTGATGTGGTTTTAGTGGAGTCTATGAAATACACCGTTATTATCCCTTTCGTGTCTTCCTAACGCAGGGATAGCTTTATGGAGCGATCGGTGGAGCGCGCCCTCCTGATTAACAAGAAAAGGTAAAAATCATGGCAAGTACATAATGAAGATTTAGCCCGCGTGCCGCCATGTAAACATTAATCCCGCGGAGTTAAATGAACGCCTCTTTCCTGCTCAAATAGTCGGAACTCAGAAGCTCAAGCTTTTATTTTCCTCCAGAAGCCGTAATTCAATAAATCAAAATGTTTGCTTAATCCGACCTCTGCCCCAGCCACCGCTTAATCACTTTAACGAGACATCATAACCTCAGGCAATAACTTTTACAGCTTGCTAAATGCCACAAGGTCAGGACCTCCAAGATCTCACTCCTGTCATCCTGTGCTACTGTAAAGAAGCTGGAGGAGCCCTCAACCTCACTGTAACAAAAAGATCAGCAAACCTTACTGCAGCATTCCAGCAGCCAGGGATTTGTCAGATTACAGGGAGAGTTGTGGGGTCAGTAGCTGCTGTACAGGGATAAGATTCAGGGGGTTATAATGAGTGTAAATCCCTGTACAGTACAGATACAAGGCGTTGCTGTAATTGCCATACACAGGCATTATGCAGCACATACAGATACAAGGCGTTGCTGTAATTGCCATACACAGGCATTATGCAGCACATACAGATATTGCGTTGCTAATAATCTCATTCTGATCAATATAAACCCCCATAAGGAGGACATCTCACCATTTTATTATCAGTCTGCAGCACATTTACTGCTTCTGCCTGTATACGGATAATGCCAACCCCGTGTAAGCAGGAGATCACCATTTTATTATCTGTCTGCAGCACATTAACTGACAAAGGCCATTTCTGCCTGTATACCGATAATGCAGACACTGTGTGACTTGTGCAAGATATGGGACGCCATCTAGAGTATACAACCTTTCATCCTAGTAATATCTCTGTAAAGATAAATAAGTGGCAACATTAAAAAAAATTGACAAACCATCCCCGAATAGCAGTCTTTATGTAAAACTGCCATTTCGTTCTAAATTTAAGTGGTGCTAATCACATGTTTCAAATGTTATATTTTAGTCAACAAATTGCACTTTGCAATGAAAGGGTTAAAAGGACACCCCATGCAGATGATTTACAGTTGTGTTCAAAATTATTCAACCCCCACTGAAATTGAGTGTTTTGGCCAGTTTGACATTGATTTTGATCATTCAGTCATCTTGCTTACAATTAAATCAAAGAGTCACGTGTAGGTCAGACAAATATAACATAACATTTATAATGAAATAACCACAAATGTCTTTTCTGTGCTCACATCATTATCAGTTTTATTCAACCCCCAAGTGACATTCAATCTTAGTGCTTAGTACAACATCCTTTTACAGTTATAACAGCTTTTAAACGTGAAGCATAGCTTGACACAAGTGTCTTGCAGCGATCTACGGGTATCTTCGCCCATTCGTCATGGGCAAAAGCCTCCAGTTCAGTCACATTCTTAGGCTTGCGCACTACAACTGCTTTCTTTAAGTCCCACCAGAGGTTCTCAATCGGATTTAAGTCAGGTGACTGCGATGGCCACTCCAAAATGTTCCAGCCTTTAATCTGCAACCATGCTCTAGTGGACTTGGAGGTATGCTTGGGATCATTGTCCTGTTGAAAGGTCCAACGTCTCCCAAGCCTCAGGTTTGTGACGCACTGCATCACATTGTCATCCAATATCTCCTGGTACTGAAGAGAATTCATGGTACCCTGCACACGCTGAAGCTTCCCTGTACCTGCAGAAGCAAAACAGCCCCAAAGCATGATTGACCCCCCGCCATGCTTCACAGTAGGCAAGGTGTTCTTTTCTTCATAGGCCTTGTTCTTCCTCCTCCAAACATAGCGTTGATCCATGGGCCCAAACAGTTCTAATTTTGTTTCATCAGTCCATAGAACACTATCCCAAAACTTCTGTGGTTTGTCCACATGACTTTTGGCATACTGCAGTCGACTCTTCTTATTCTTTGGAGACAGCAAGGGGGTGCGCCTGGGAGTTCTGGCATGGAGGCCTTCATTACGCAGTGTGCGCCGTATTGTCTGAGCTGAAACCTCAGTACCCACATCTGACAAATCTTTTCTCAGTTCCTCAGCAGTCACACGGGGACTTTTCTCCACTCTACCCTTCAGGTAGCGCACAGCAGTCGAAGTCAGCATCTTCTTTCTGCCACGACCAGGTAGCGTTTCAACAGTGCCCTTTGCCTTGAATTTGCGAATGATGCTTCCTATGGTCTCTCTTGGTATGTTTAACATCTTTGCAATCTTCTTATAGCCATTGCCCTTCCTGTGAAGAGTAATCACCTCTTCTCTTGTCTTCCTGGACCATTCTCTTGACTTCACCATGTTTGTAACCACACCAGTAAATGTCTAGAAGGAGCTGAGTATCACAGTCATTTTAAAGCTGCCTAATTGGTGCTTATTATGCTTTATTGCTGCTCCGTGACATCCACAGGTGTTTTCAATACCTGATTGAAAACACTTGAATGAACCTCTGTTCTTCAGAGTGGTAGTCTTTAAGGGGTTGAATAATTGTGTCAATGAAGAATTCACAAAAGAAACATTTACTACTGAATTACAAAACCAATTGATGTCATTTTAGTTGCATATGGTTCTTTAAAAAGTCCTTGTAGGATTTCATTCTGAATACAATTACAAATGTACACTAAATTCCCTAAAACCCTTTACAGCATTGGGGGTTGAATAATTTTGAACACAACTGTAAATGTATAGCTTTAGATCAGCAACCTTAGTTTACTAGAGGTTTGGTGACTACGCATCCCATCATGCCTAGGACGTTCAAAGAGTGTAAGAGCATTAAGGGAAATGTAGTCTGAAAACATTAGAAGGGGGCTAATGTTGCTGAACCCCATTTTTAGTTGACGCATTAAAAGTGGTATGGGAAGAAAATAAGATGCGCTTTTTAAGCTGTTGAATTTGTTGGAGCGCATTCAATTTGTAGGTTCTGCTTTGAGATCCAACCAGTCCATGAGGCGGCTGAAACGCAGCCATTCCTGGTGGAGTCATTTTATATAGGTTTAGCATTACAGCGCATTAAGGAAAATTGTGTAACCCCCCCCCCCTCCTCAGTAATAGCGGTTTTCTATGAATCCTGAGACTGAATAAGGAGCACAGTCTAAGCAAAATAAAAAAACATTTTTCTTTTTCGAAAGGTCAAAAGGAAAGGACGCACAGGATTCTGTAAGAAAGGGCAGAGGAGGAATTCATAAACGCGCATCGCCGTCACGAGAAATGAAGAAAAGCATTACAGCGGGAAGAAAAACACAGAATTATGGAAATTAATTCCTTCCAATGTCGCCGGCTGCAATTACTTATCATTTACAAAACATGTTTCTCTTAAAAACTTTAATTTGGCATTTTTTGTTGAGATTTATTTGTACAGAATCGGAATAAAGCGCTTTATGTTATTTATTAAAAACAGAATTACATTAAGAAAACGAAAATAAACAAAGCACTGACTTCATTATAAAGGACGCAACATCACAGACAGACGCAGAGCCGAATCAGGATGCAACATCACAAACAGACGCAGAGCCGAATCAGGACGCAACATTACAGACGCAGAGCTGAATCAGGACGCGACATTACAGACGCAGAGCTGAATCAGGACGCGACATTACAGACGCAGAGCTGAATCAGGACGCGACATTACAGACAGACGAAGAGCCGAATCAGGAGGCGACATTACAGAGACGAATCAGGAGGCGACATTACAGACAGACGCAGCGCTGAATCAGGAGGCGACATCACAGACGCAGAGCCGAATCAGGAGGCGACATTACAGACAGACGCAGAGCCGAATCAGGAGGCGACATTACAGACAGACACAGAGCTGAATCAGGAGGCGACATTACAGACAGACACAGAGCTGAATCAGGAGGCGACATTATAGACGCAGAGCTGAATCAGGATGCGACATTACAGACAGACGCAGCGCTGAATCAGGAGGCGACATTACAGACAGACACAGAGCTGAATCAGGATGCGACATTACAGACGCAGAGCTGAATCAGGACGCGACATTACAGACGCAGAGCTGAATCAGGACGCGACATTACAGACGCAGAGCTGAATCAGGACGCGACATTACAGACGCAGAGCTGAATCAGGACGCGACATTACAGACGCAGAGCTGAATCAGGACGCGACATTACAGACGCAGAGCTGAATCAGGACGCGACATTACAGACGCAGAGCTGAATCAGGACGCGACATTACAGACGCAGAGCTGAATCAGGACGCGACATTACAGACGCAGAGCTGAATCAGGAAGCAACATCACAAACAGACGCAGAGCCGAATCAGGAGGCGACATTACAGACGCAGAGCTGAATCAGGACGCAACATTAGACACAGAGCTGAATCAGGACGCGACATTACAGACAAAGAGCCGAATCAGGAGGCGACAGAGACGCAGAGCCGAATCAGGAGGCGACATTACAGACAGACGCAGCGCTGAATCAGGAGGCGACATCACAGACGCAGAGCCGAATCAGGAGGCGACATTACAGACAGACACAGAGCTGAATCAGGAGGCGACATTACAGACAGACACAGAGCTGAATCAGGAGGCGACATTACAGACAGACACAGAGCTGAATCAGGAGGCGACATTACAGACAGACACAGAGCTAAATCAGGAGGCGACATTACAGACAGACGAAGAGCTGAATCAGGAGGCGACATTACAAACAGACGAAGAGCTGAATCAGGACGCGACATTACAGACAGACGCAGAGCCGAATCAGGACGCGACATTACAGACAGACGCAGAGCCGAATCAGGACATCTTTATTCATTTAAGACAACATTTAAAAACATACAGTGAGGTTTTCAGGGCCTGGTGATACATTCCCACGTGATCGCTCCTTATTGAAGGGTCCCGTCTTCATATCTGGTGGATCTGGACAGATATATGATAATGTCGGGGTTCATCATGTTGTTCCCCTCCATATTTCTGCTCAATTTCACCTTATCCCTGCTTGAAATGGTTAGTACGATCTTAATGATCCGTGACACAGGCTCAGCATCGTTAAGTCCTTGACCAGTGCCCTCATGAAGACGCAAGGATGGCCTCCTCATTCAAAAACAGTGTCAGAAGGTTGAGAAGACAAGTAGCGAGAAGGACCCCTGCCCCATCCGGTCGCCGATACATTTACTTGATGTGATATTACAATGCATTTAAATAATTACAGCAGGAGCAGCATCCCATCATGCTCAGCCACTTTTTAAGTGTTGACCTTCATGGTTGATGTAGTTCCAAAACATTTGTAGGGCCAAGGCTCTCGACACCTGGCTTATGGTCTCCTCATGGCGTGACCCAGGCGAGGGATGTATGAAATGTGGGCGAAACGCGGAATTGCTCCTCACAATGTACAAACAAACAGGTTATATAGAACCCTCTACGTGCCAGTATCTTCATAGATGGACAACACCAGCATCCATACATGGCTGAGCCGAGCCTGGTCCTCCTAAGGCAGCGGTAACACGAGTGTTCTTTGAGCAGGAGGAACATCCGTGAGAGTAGACGTTCCTTCCACTCTGACGCCTGTGTGGCCACATCGCCGAGCGCAATTAGTGCCCCTATGTGTCACAGTTCCCGTATCCCACCACGCAGTCCTTATAGCCCAACACTCCACAGAGCCCAAAAACTACCAACAGAGTAGCCGTAGAAGAATCCCTAACTGTCTGGTCCTTAGAATTGGCCAGGTATACTAGCTAGACAGAAAAGGATTAATCAAAGACAATGTCGTAATAGAAAACCAGGTCAGCAACACGGGGGTAGTCAGACGAGCCAGAATCAGGAATACAGAGAATAGAATAGTCAAAGGGAATAGCCGTGTCGATATCAGTGCAGGAGCGTAGTACAAGGAAATAGTCTAGGGCAACGAAAGGCAGAATAGTCAGAAAAAAAGCAGAGGTCAATAACAGGTTAAATCAAGAGAGCATTCAGGTGCAAGGAGCTCA
Organism: Leptobrachium leishanense; assembly: GCA_009667805.1. Classification (NCBI taxonomy): domain Eukaryota; kingdom Metazoa; phylum Chordata; class Amphibia; order Anura; family Megophryidae; genus Leptobrachium; species Leptobrachium leishanense. Next base: position 12,883,633 of record CM019072.1, on the reverse strand, counting down.
GGTATGGATAACCACGATCTGGCACTGCTTAGAAGGAACTGTTGGTTTTTAAAAGACCTTCACCAGACCGCGCCCCCCTCTCAAGTCGCACCTCATGCAGTCACCTCCCTGCCTGTTTCAATTTAAACCGGGTGTTGGTGAGCGAGCAGCATCAGACATGCTGCCTTCAAGCACACCGGAAAGGCTGGAAGCCCCCAACGTTACACTATGGAGGTTCGTGCTTTTTAGCCCCGTTGGCATCCGTCGTAGCTTTTTGACGGGGAGGTTGAAATCATGTCCTGTGGTAGCACAAACAATTCGTGCGCACGCTACACTATATGGCCCTCCCCATGGCTGCGACGGACGCAGGGATGTGCGGTCACACGGACGCACTCAGTGCGCTCGTGTGACCACAGCCTAAAGCTTCTAACACTGCTGCCCCAAATGATGTATCCTTGACCAGTGATGGCGAACCTTGGCTCCCCAGGTGTTTAACTACATGTCCTATGATGCCTAGTCACACACAAGACTAGTGGATCATCATGGGACATGTAGTTGAGAAACAAACATCAAGGGTGCCAACACTTACCTAGGCATACAGGGGGGGCGCCAAGCACAACTATAGGAAGATAAATGCTGATGATCTATTCCCATGTGGTTCTTGTAGTGGGATTCAGATCTGTCCGTCCAATCCTCACAGAAGGCTTGTGACATTTCAGACTCCTTTGCATGGTCTCGCTCCACGTCCGAGCTCTGAAAACGATTGTCGATCGGGCGCACAACGAGCACATTTAATAAAATGCAGCACCCCAAGACTGTGTGTGATTTCCCAAGGGATACGGTATATTCACGTAGCGATCAGTCGCCCCTAGATACAGCCTTCCTACGTCCAGCTGCTGTCAATGAGCGCCCCTCTTTAAAACGGAGAAAGGGTTTGTCAAATTGCCATTTTAGCAAGAAAACAAAAAAAAGACCAGTGAATGAATCTTATGTGTCTTAAAGCAGAGTTCAGTTTGTCCCTCCACTCTGCAACCCAGTATCAATCCTCACCTACAAAAGAGAAGAACCCCCCCCCCCCCCACTGTTAACAAGCCAAGGATCAGACAGCGGAGTCTGCAGTATGCTGAGCAGACATGATATGTACGGTCACTGGCTAAAACGAAACATCTGGGGGTGCCAAGTTGCACAAACACTTGTCTAGGGTACATCCTTTTGGGGCAGTAGCATTAGAAGATGTAGAAGGACCAGGCTTGGCAGCAGCCGCTCAGCCATGGATCGCCTCCATCCGTGGATATACCGGCATGTATACTGTTAACCTGTTTGCTGTACGCCGTGGTGTTGCAATTACGCATTTCTCCCACATTTCATACAACCTTTCACCTGGGCCGCCCCTTTAGAAGACCGTAAGTCAGGCCCTCCAGATGTTTTGGAACTTGGCCCACCAGATGTTGTGGAACTACATCTCCCACGATGCTTAGCGTCTCATTAGCATGGATCAGCCTTGTGGAGTATGTTGATCCAAAACATCTAGTGGGCAGAGTTTGCCGTCTCTTGCATCAGGATGGCTTTATCCGGTTACGGCTCAAGGTTACGTGAATAAACGCTTTACGAGATTACAGGATTGACGACAATGACGCACATTATAACGGCCCGTTAAAAGGAGAATAAGCACCGGAGCATGTCTGCCCTGCGTGGACGAACCTGACCAGCTGTGCAAAACGTACTTTATTAGCGTGATGGCAAAGGCGGTTCTTACCCTAATATGAGGACCTTCTGCCAGTTTAGATGCCAGGCTTTCTATCAGGTCAGCCCTCAGGTCCACCAAAAACTTCATGCCACCTTCTAGCTTACTGATGTGACTGAAGAGCAACTTGTACTGGGGTGTGAGGTAGTATCTCAGCCTGTCCTCCACCTGCAACACAGTGCCCATGTCTCTCTTCTGCTGGGCCTGGACCACCCTGCTGCTCAGCTCTGTCACCTGGGCATGGTCCACCCCAAATTCAGTAGCCAGCTTGCCCAGGAAGGTAGCCCTCTCCCCTGTCTCCAGGGCCCTGTAGTAGTGCATAAAGTGGAGGCTCTGGGTTTCAGGGAGCGGGGGGCACTTCTCTTTGGTCTCATAGGGTGGCAGAGGTGGCACAGACTTGCTGAGAATGTCCTCCATGGTGGCAGGGGCAGAGCTGGCCAGCCTGAGGCCTGCTTTTATGGGCTCTGGAAGGGGGAGGAGGCCGGGGATCCTGTTTATCCCCGAGCTCAGGCAGGAGGAGAGGGGCTGAGCCAGGGCTGCCACATGCAGGAAGCGCTGTGGCTTCAGAAAGTGCAGCAAGCCCATGCTAAAAGCTGAGTCTCACCCAGCATCAGATATATACACTTCCGGGTTCCAAAGGCGGCGTCAGCGTCAAGGCCGCGCAGCCAACCACAGTGCCGTGCGTCACCGGCAGAGGGAGTCAGCCATGTTGTGTGTGGCAGCTCCAGACAGAAGCTTCTTGAGGTCTCCAGGAGGTGCATTACCCACATTGTGGAGTATGAGAGCCCCTGGAAGACATGAGGGAACTCATGCATGAGGTTTATTTATTATCTTGCCATGCATGCAGCTCCCTAGCCACTACAATAGCACAAAATCCCTGTTAATTCAGAATAAAGGGCAAAAAAGAGGTGAAATTCAAACAAGTCTCACACAGAGAGACCGCTGATACTGCTTTAAGAAAACACAATTTATATTACTTGTAATAAATTTATAAACACGCGTAATATATTCATAATAGTCAATATTATACTAATAACCATTGCTATTATTATTTAGAAACATAGAAAAATGTGGGCAGATAAGAACCTTTCGGCCCATCTAGTCTGCCCAATTACATGGATACTTTACCTGGATTTATCTTTTGTTTAGGATAGTCTTATGCCTATCCCATGCTTGCTTAAATTCAATCACTGTTTTGGCCTCTACCACTTCTACTGGAAGGCTGTTCCATGTATCCACCACCCGCTCAGTAAAATAATGCTTCCTGATGTTACTTTTAAACCTTTGCCCCTCTAATCTAAGACTATGTCCTCTTGTTTTGCTACTTTGTTTCCTTTTAAATATACTCCCTTCCTCTATCTTGTGGATTCCCTTTACGTATTTAAATGTTTCTATCATATCTCCTCTGTCTCGTCTTTTTTCCAAGCTGTACTATTTACATTTTTATTATTAGTTTATTTTATTGTGCCGACATGTTGCACAGCAAATATATTACCTACAATTACACTTACTATTTTATTATTGTGTATTATTCCCAGTTTTATTGCATTGGTATTGCGATTACGGCTGCTACGTTGCTTGTTTTTACAATAAAAGCTAAATATATATATATTTTGTGTGTGTGTTTAGCAACTTTCTAGGTACATGATAAGCTAATAAACAGATAGGAGTGTGGGTTTTCTGGTTCTTTCTCTCAGAGCAGGTGCCTGTTTATTTACGCTGTAAAGGTTATATCTTTGGCGCTGGATCCCTCTGACCTAAACAGACTTGGCAGGACGCGGCACTGGGGGAAAGGTTATGGAACGTTAGATGGCGGCTAAAGATTCATCTTGGACTACATCAAGATATTTTAAGAAATGGGCGATTAAGGCTAGGGTCAGACGAACGCATTTTTGCGTTGTCTGTGAAAAGGTGCGTTCGAACGAATGGACGCATTTTTTCACGGAGTACGCGATAGCGGTCATACTATGCGCATTTGCTTCCGTGATTTTGTACGGATCATCAATAAAACACTTTTTGCATCTGGACGTTATGTTGGCCGGACATTAGCAGCGTCTGACGTCTCCTAATCACGCACACACGCCGCTAGCAGACGCAGCGCACTCTGTACGACCGTACTAGTGGTTTCACGTTCTCGACAAAATGCATTCGTTTGCCACTTGCGTTGCACGGACGAACTTTCGTGCGACCGTACTTCGTATATTGGCCGTCATTTGCTGCTAGTGCGGCCGTAATTAAGTGCGCCAGAACGCACGTTTAAAGTGCGCTAGTCTGACCCTAGCCTAACATGTAGGGCAGAGAAAGGCGTACTTTTATTGCTAAAATGCTTCTTTTACCAGATTGGATTTATTAAGGTGAACTATGAGCACCGCTAGATTGGTTCTTATGTTTTAAATACCGTCATGACACCCCGTTATATATAGTAAGTTTCTATTTGCTTTATCATATGCCATCCAGACTGAAAAGACACCAAGATAATCACAGACTTTGTAGGTGACACCGCAACCTATCAATGAGAAAAAAATAGTAATATTAAGACTAACAGGGTTATTCAGAGAGCGGTGAAAAGCAGGAGAATGACTGGAGAATGGAAAATTCTAGGTCAAAATAGCCGGTTTGGAAAGTGAGATGAATGGGGGAATTTTTCTGGTTTGACTATTTTGACCTAGAATTTTCCATTCTCCAGCCATTCTCCTGATTTTCACCACTCTCTGAATAACCCTGTAACTTCTTATCAAAGTTTAATAGATTACAGAATCGTTGCTAGAAGATATATTACTTTAAAGTGCTGTTACATCACCGTACAACCCGAATATGTGGAGGAGCCCCTAAGACACCTGCACACCCTAAATTTATGAAGGAACCCCTAAAAAGACACCCACACACTCTGAATATATGAAGGAGCCCCTAAAAAGACACCCGCACACCCTAAATATATGGAGGAGCCCCTAAAAACACACCCACACACCCTGAATATATGGAGGAGCCCCTAAAATGACACCCGCACACCCTGAATATATGGAGGAGCCCCTAAAAAGACACCCGCACACCCTGAATAAATGGAGGAGCCCCTAAAAACACACCCGCACACCCTGAATATATGGAGGAACCCCTAAAAACACACCCACACACCCTTAGTATATGGAGGAGCCCCTAAAAAGACACCCGCACACCCTGAATATATGGAGGAGCCCCTAAAAAGTCCCACGCACACCCTGAATATATGGAGGAGCCCTTTAAAAGGCACCCACGGGGGGGGCGTGGCCGGCGGCGGATCGAGACGGATGTGTCTGAGCGGAGCTCCGATCCCGTTTACCTATACAGCGGCTTTTATGGTGCATTTGGATCGGGCTACTTGCCTCTCACTGACTTTCGACCGTCGGCCATCAGGTGGAGACACCCCGGAGCCTGTCTGGTCCCCTCCTCCGGACTCGCGCTGAGTGATCGAGCCGCTGCACTGCTCTCTCCCCAGCCGGCGGCCATTTTGGGAGCCGAGTGTTGGCGCGCTTATTGGTACCACCGTACCTGTACTGAGGCGCTGATTCCCCAGATGGGGAAGAAGAATAAAGCCGGCGGTGCGGGAGAGGATCTCGGCACCCCTGACATTAGACTTTCGCTCGGAGGGGGTTTGGGGCGGAGGCTGCCTCCACGCTCTGTACTAGAGCTGGGGGCTCAACGGATGGTGGAGGAGGTGGAGGCCCCTCCTGTCTCACGCATGGTACCACCGGGCTCGGGGGAAGATGAGCTTCCCGCCACTAATGCAGACATCCGTAGGTTGCTGGACGACGCCAGGAGTGCATGGCAAACTGAATTCCAGTCCCTCAGTGAGGTAATTAAGGAGACTCAGGCCCAGGTGGACGACATTCGGACCCGCACGCAAGCAATAGAGGATACACAGGCCGCAACCTCCACTTCGATAAGCGCATTACAGGCCTAGGTTAGATCTCTCCACTCGGTTGTTGCGGCGCTGGACTCGAGACACAGGCGGCGGAATGTGAAGCTGCGTGGAGTACCAGAAACAGTCCAAGATTCAGAGCTACTATGGTATGTCACGAGATTCCTGGAGTCTGTTCTCGGCACATCTGAACAACTACAGGGTGCAATTTCTATGGCTCTCCGGGTTTGGAAGGCTGCAACGGCCCCAACGAATGCACCACGCGACACTATCATAGCCATACGAGAAATCACCCTACACTCTTCATTGTTCCGGGCGGTGCGGAATGTACCTACGGTCCCCTTTGAAGGAGCTTACATCGCAATATACCGAGACATCCCTTTTCTGGTGCTGGCAGCCCGACGACAGTTTAGACCGGCTGCAGCCCTCCTTCGCGCTCAGGGCATTGGCTATAGATGGGGACCATCCGGCTCCCTTATCATCTCTTCACCTGGTGGTCGTGCTTTGGTGGCCGCCTCGTTGGCTGAAGCTGAGGGACACCTTCAAGCAATGGGACTGCTCCCGGTTCCTTCGGGTCAGCTTGCAGTGGACCAACCGGACGGCCCCCCTTTATCCCCGAGCGACCTGGACTGAGTTGAGGTTTCTACACTGCCACAAACCGACATGCCGCCCCTGCCTTAACCCCTGAGAGGCGTTTTTATCCCCCCCCTGCGATGCCTCTTCTTGATATTTTTACTGTCCCGTTCTGCCGCTTGTTGTTAGTATATGAGACATTTGTATCACTCTACATGTGACTGTTCATTCCCCCCCACCCTGTTTGCATCTCTCTCCTAGTTGGTGCTCGACCTCTTGAAACTGGTGGACCCACTCACCCTCCCACTTCCCCCTCCCTTTTTTTTTTGGGGTGTCTCGGGGCGTGCCACCATGGCTTTGCCGGTCATGATTGGCCCTCGAACCCCTCGGCTACGTGACATTTTCACTCCATGGCCTCCTCAGAGAGTGTGCCAGGAGCGTCACGACAAGGGCCACACTGTTTTTTCCCCTCCTTCACTTCCCCCCCCTTTTTTATTTTTTTTATTTTATCTCCCCCCCCCTCTCTCTTTTCCCAGTTTGCCCTCCTTATCTGGGTCATCATCTTTTATGACGTGATTACCTTGCACCTTCCTTTTTCGAATTTTCCCATTGTTTATCTTTTCTGCATAATTTGAGACAGGCCCTGCGAGGCCGCTCGTGTTGATTGCCTTGTGATATTCTCGGTATCAATAAAAAATTTAAATTTAAATTTAAAAAAAAAAAAAAAAAAGGCACCCACATGCCTGAATATATGGGGGAGTAACCATTCTTCTCCTACACCCAATAACATGTCCCACCATGTTCCCAGTAACCATGTCCTATCCCACCTAGTAACCATGTCCTCCCAACCATTCCCAGTAACTATATACCTCCCAGTAACGTCCTGAAGTAACGCCCAGAAGCTCCATCTGTCAGGGAGCCAGATACAGGGGAATTCTGCCATTATAATCTGCTGGGCCTCACCACCTTTTGGCTCCAGGTATCAGCCCCTGTGTCTGAGCCAGTGACCTTGGGTAATGTTTGAGTCTGAGCGATGCCTTGGGTCCATTTGGTCATTCTTCTCAATACACTATTGCACAGACTGTGGTGAAGATAACGATAACGTAAACGCGACACCGTCATGTAACCTTGGAAATTATTTGATCGCAAGCTTTTAAGCCAATAAGACTTTAAAATGACAATGTGTCCAGTATAATCCAAAAAAGCTGAATTTCTGGGTTATATTACTAACCGGTAATAATGATAATGCAGGAGAAAGAACGGAAAGGCTCCATAACCTTACCCTGAAATGTAATCACCAGCTTCCATTATAAACAATTAATTTATAGCTCACATCCTCATAAACATTACAGAGATATCTTTTTACTGTACACAACCAAGGCATTAATCTGCCTGATTAACGATATTTAGGCCATTCCACCTGCTGAAGCCGTCGTGTCCTTCCAACGGATTAGGCACAGCTCGGTTATTCACTGTAAAAAATGGAGGATACGTCCAAAACGGCGACGATAAATTAACCGTCGCTGCTCTTATTAAATGGTGGCTCGGTGATATATGGCGGAGGGATAATTTTCCTTGGCGTGATATCGTATATCTTAAGTAAACCGTACTGCCGGCTCTCAGAATTAATTACCCAATTTGCAGGTATAAATTCCTTTGTTTCCTTGTACTTTTACATTAAGTGCAACAACACCTTTTAATTTACTGTAGTTATTTTATATATATATTATCCATTGCATTTCTGCTCTTATAAAACACGCAGGAATTTTATTTCATTTTTTTTAATTCGTTTATTTAATCGACCCGATTACGGATTTATATTTATACATATAAAAAAAACTATACCCCTCTATTTTTTTCTTTCCTTCTATTAAAATGTTTGGAGTAAAAAATAACCCGTTATTTTCCTAGCATTTTTTTAAAAAAAAAACAAAAAAACAATTATATAATTTATTGATTTTTTTAAATTAAAAGCGTACAGAAAGCAGAAGTTTTATTTCATTTTTTTAATCCGTTTATTTAATCGACCCGATTACGGATTTATATTTATGCATATAAAAAAAACTATACCCCTCTATTTTTTTCTTTCCTTCTATTAAAATGTTTGGAGTAAAAAATAACCCGTTATTTTCCTAGCATTTTTTTAAAAATTTTTTTTATATAATTTATTGATTTTTTTAAATTAAAAGCGTACAGAAAGCAGAAGTTTTATTTCATTTTTTTAATCTGTTTATTTAATCGACCTGATTACTGATTTACATTTATACATATAAAAAAATCGGTACCCGCTTATTTTTTTCTTTCCTATTAAAATGTTTGGAGTAAAAAATAACCCGTTATTTTCCTAGCATTTTTTTAAAAAAAAAATATATATTATTTTTATTTTTTTAATATAATTTATTGATTTTTTTTAATTAAAAGCGTACAGAAAGCAGAAATTTTATTGATTTTTTTTATCTGTTTATTTAATCGACCCGATTACTGATTTATATTTATACATATAAAAAATCGGTACCCGCCTATTTTTTTCTTTCCTTCTATTAAAATGTTTGGAGTAAAAAATAACCCGGTATTTTCCAGCATTTTTAAAAAAAAATATTTATTATATTTTTTTTATATAATTTATTGATTTTTTTAAAGTTAAAAGCGTACAGAAAGCAGAAATTTTATTTCATTTTTTTTAATCTGTTTATTTAATCGACCTGATTACTGATTTATATTTATACATATAAAAAAATCGGTACCCGCCTATTTTTTTCTTTCCTTCTATTAAAATGTTTGGAGTAAAAAATAACCCGGTATTTTCCAGCATTTTTTAAAAAAAATTATTTATTATATTTTTTTTTATATAATTTATTAATTTTTTTTATTAAAAGCGTACAGAAAGCAGAAAAAAGGGGACAAAAAATTAACAGTCAATAAAATAGATATTCATTATATTCAGTAAAGGCACAGTGTTTATTTTTTGCTACTTATTTTTTTTAAAATCACAGCAGGAGCATAAATCATAATTTTCTTTATATTATTTGTCATATTTTCTGCAATTAAATTTCAGTGGGGAGGGATGGGTACGAGGTGAGTCGCGTTCCACGCGGCGCACAGGTTATTAATTGCATTTTCCTTTTAATGAATTGAAAGCCGATGTCGTCGTTGAGATGCGAGTTTTCGTTCCGTCGGATAAAAATACGGTAAAATCTACTGAGTGCTCGTTATTGTCTCTCAGCTGCTACCGCCGCACGGATTCCTGCCGACAAGGCACGAATTTACTGAGAAAACTTTTGTTAAAATGACCTACTTACACTCCAGATGGCGGCGCCTCAGACCCGGACAAATTTACTTTAACATATTCATAAACAATGCAAAGCGCTTTCGCAGAGGAGCAAAAAATGCAGGATGTTGTTACCGCACAAAAGGCGCGCGCTCCCTGCTGCTATTAAACTGGTACCTGCTGAGAAGGCTTCGGGAAAACGAAACACAAAGGAAAACGGGAAATAATAATGAAAAATAAATTCAAAACGTTTGGTAAAGTTTTGCCACACGCTCGTCATTGGGTTTCGTGAGAAGTTTATGAAACCAAATGTCTCATGGCTAGAAGTCCTCATGTGATATTTGTAGGACAGGTCATCCTTGGGTTTTGGCCTTGACTTGATGTGGCCCGTGTGTGGTCAGAATATCGCTTGACATCCCAAGAGTGGAGGAGTATCAAATCCATTCACAATCCTCAAGTAGACCAGGGTGAGCGTCAGTGTGAAAGCCAAGGTCACCTCTCCACCATGTCAACTCCTAAGGCCGGGGTCAGAGGAGCACACTAGGTGTGCCCGTACTGACGTGCCTACGGCGTCCATTGCAGCGTTGTGACGCTACGACAGGGCCCAGTCACACACTGTAGCACGCACACGAATTGCGCGTGCTACAAGCGGATGTGCAGAAAGCCTCCCCGTCGAAACACTAGACGCGCGATGGATGGGACTGCAAAGCGAGATCCTCCATAGAAGGATCGAACCTTGCAGCGCTGAGCGCACTAACTGCACAGACTGGTGTCGAGTGGAAGGAACGTCCATTCTCACAGACATTCCTTCCACTCTTAAAAACACTTGTCTGACCCCGGCCTTAAACTCTAATATTTAATTGCAAAATAGAGTTTATAAAATGTATTCCAAGTTGTTGTGGTGGTTTATTCCACCCTCCCGTAACTCGGTCAAGGTCATCAGGATCGGGACTTTTTTATTGACAATTCTCATGTGTGTCTATGGAGAAGCCTGGCCAGAACACCATAGGGTCGTTTTAAATTGACCCAGTGCCTAGAATTGTGAGTTTTTACAGCTGATTTTCAGTCATTTTTTGGTTCTGGAACTTCACATGTGGGTTCGCCAGCATTCCGATTCCCAATTTTTAGGTATTCCCATTTCCAAACACATTTCAAATCGTGAAAGTGCTGATAAATGGATTTTCAGGCAGATAAATAAAGGGAATTGGAATGAAATCTTGTTTTAAATATCGGATATTTCTAATTGTCCTGTATAAAGGCAGGAATCTGTATGATGCTGGCCTTCTACCACACAGCTTTTATTTCAGGCAAGAGGCATTTTTCAAATATCAGCTCCAGACAAGTTCCTTCAACTAAATCAGCCCATATCTTGAAAAAAATTACAGACAGCAGAATGAAATTGAGCCTCATGTTTGGACAGACTCATTCTTCCTCCGCTGCCCAGCCTCACACCTACTCCTTCTTCTCATTGGCATGCCCTACCCAGAGTTCCCTGCTACATACATACAGGGAGGCGAAGGACTTCTGTGGTCGAAGCAAGTCTCTGATTTGCTCGGTTGTGTAAATATCATTCCTCTTGTGATTTGTGGAGGATTTTAATCTCACTTTTATTTCCGCCAAATATGAAAATTTATATTTAGACATTAAGGTCTAATACAGGTTCCCCCAATCCAAATCTGAAATGTTAAGTGTAAAATCCCACCACTGACACCACGTGACAAGGAGAAAATGATTAAAATCCTGAATAAAATGTCCTCAGGCTGTGTGTATGAAACGTAAATGAATGTCGTGTTCAGATTTGGGTTCCATGTCCAAGAAATCTTATTATTATCCTTTTACTTATATAGCGCCACAAATTCCGCAGCGCTTTACAAGATCAGTTTTCACAAGGGGTTGATACATTAGGATACCACACATGGATGATACGGGCTGATTCAGGGGGACCCCGTTTCCAAGGGAACTTACAATCTATGAGATGTACAAGTATTTTGTGAGGTTGGTGCATCCATATTGTTACGTGTTTTGCCCAAGGACACTCACTGGTGGCGTCTTCTGAGTGGGATCGAGTCGTCTTTGCATGATTGTAGAGCAGCGACCTGGTGGTTAAGTTGAACCCGCTTCTCGTAAAGTCGAGACTTGCTTCTCCACAGTTGTATTGGAGGGATGTGCTGAACGGGATTTGACTTGCTTCTCCACGGTTGAAGGGTAGAGATGTTACTACTGGACTCCACAGCCAATATTGTGCGGTGGCAAGTATGTACCATTAGGTGTCTCGCCCAAGGACACTTACTGGAGAGGTGCTCTGGCCGGGATTCCAACCTGGGTCTCCACGGTTATAGAGCAGCGATGTTACCTCTACACCATCCAGCCGGTCATTATAAGCAAAAATTCCAAAATCTCCTAAACCAAAACATTTCCGTTCTCGAGCATTTCCGATAAGGGATGCTCAGACTGTGTTTCATATTAAGACCACAGAAGTTAGGTTATTCAAGAAGCACCAAGATTTCAGCAAAATTTCTTTGCTTCAATTTCACCTACGCTGCGGTGAATTCACTATTCACCGCAGGGTTCGTTGAAGATGGAGTCGCCGGGGACCGCCGAACTGACCACCAAACGCTACTGAAGACCGCGGCTGAACTAACCTACCGAATTGACTGAAGAAACGGAACTCTGTCTGCTATTCTTCTAAAAAGGCGTTTAAACCAATAAATATGCATTAAAAAGAGCCTGAATAATAAAACAGGTCCTTTATATCAATAATAGAAGGGTCTGTTACAGAATAAAGAAAAACACCTTTTAAAAAAAAATTGGGAATCAAAAATTACGCATAAAAATACCAAAAATGTTCAGAAAAATAAATAAAAAGATAATTTGCTGAAAATTAAAAGAATAAATGGCTGAATAAAAAAATTATAAAAAGATAATATGTTTTTTATATTGCTACCTATGGTTTTCGCCCGTTTCAACCTGTCGAACTGAAACACAGAAAATCAGGGCATCTCGCTGACATTTCGGTGCAGTTCGGTATCTCTGAATAGATTAACCATTACTTCTCTATGAGACGATTTCACTGCCGCCGAAGATCGCTGAATTGCAGTGAACTGCACCGTATTTCTCTGTCAATTTGTCAGTATTTGGTGAATTAACAGTTTAGTGACTAGACGAACTGCCACAAAATTACACAATACGGTGAAATTCACGGTTCAGTGCAATTTGATGGCAAGTTCGTCGCTTACTGAACAACGCCGTTATTCTTTGATTTTAACATATTTTAAGTATCACCGAGTCTTCTTTAAATTAAAGGGTGGACCATCTGTGGACCCCTTGGACCAGTGACCCGTTGTGTGATAAAATACCCCAGCATTACAGGAAAGTTAGCGAATCGGCCAGATCTATTCCACAGAGCTTCTTGGACGCGCAAAGACTATTTCTCCGCAGAAGTTCTCTTATCAACAGGAGCCGGCAATAACGCTTGCGTCCTGCTGAGGCGACAGACGTCTTGCTGCAAATAAACTTTGCATGAAAAACAATCCCTGCGGTGATTTACAGTAAGACATTATTGACTTTTTTTGTCATTAAATTATACACAAGGGGAAAGGAACAGCTACTTTTTAGTGTTCGTTCTGGGCTTTCTGTAAAATTACAATAAAATGACATATTATTGGTCCTCGATTTAAGATGCACAGAGAATCTGGGGAATTTAAAGCAGCTACCGGGTTGTTATTCATGGTAATTGAATCCCATTTTTAATTGGTCTTTTGTTCTGCTTTATCTTACTTTGCTTGAGACAAAAACAATACATTAATTTGCTGTATTCTGCACTTACTCTGTTCTTCCCAGGTGCACATTTTTAAATCTAAGTATGGTTTCCAGTGGACTCTGGCCTCTTAATACATGTGTATATAGATATATTATCTTATATATCATAGACACATATCGCTCACAATCTATAAAACACTCAATAGAACCTTATCAGTCCTAAAACATATCAATGCTTCAGTCCTTAGCAGCGCCAGGGAGCTTTATTCAAGTTCTTTTAGAAAGTCCACTGTAAGAATAAAGGACTGAAACATCAATTCTTTTAGATCAAATAGATTGTATCTTTATAAACATGCTCTTCCATATTATGTGTTACATTGTGACCAAAGACACACCAAGGCCCCAGTTACTGTGCAGAGATATGTGAAGAACAACCTCCTACTCCTTGCAGTTACTTGGCTCCATTCACTGAGCGCTGGATAAACCGCTCTGGTATATGACCCCTGACATTTCTGATAACCTGCTCTGGTATATGGCCCCTGACATTTCTGATAACCTGCTCTGGTATATGGCCCCTGGCATTTCTGATAACCTGCTCTGGTATATGACCCCTGGCATTTCTGATAACCTGCTCTGGTATATGACCCCTGGCATTTCTGATAACCTGCTCTGGTATATGAACCCTGGCATTTCTGATAACCTGCTCTGGTATATGACCCCTGGCATTTCTGATAACCTGCTCTGGTATATGACCCCTGGCATTTCTGATAACCTGCTCTGGTATATGACCCCTGGCATTTCTGTTAACCCACTCTGGTATATGACCCCTGGCATTTCTAATAACCTGCTCTTGTATATGACCCCTTGCATTTCTGATAACCCGCTCTGGTATATGACCCTTGGCATACCTCTGATATTCCGATTTCATATTAACACTTGACGTGTTGTTTTGGATACATACGCCTCCGATTCTGTTCTAGGTAGACATAACGACCATTATAAGGATCGGAAGTGTATGTTAGTTGTGCTGTGTACAGGGACCAGTATTATAGTTCTCAAGGAGGATTGTGACATCCATGCACCTCTCACCACCCTCCCTAGAATATTTTACTACCACACAATCCTGTCTCTGCCCCCACAAATCCATCACTGTCCTACAGGCCTTTTACTGCCCCCACAAAGCTGTCACTGTCCTCTGTAAACTTTCCACTGTCCTCCCTATTTCTGTCACTGCCCTCACAAACCGGTCACTGGTCACCCCTAGATCTGAATTCCTAAAATCTGGCACAGTATATTTACTGACTGTATATATTATATACCATTATTTATTTCATAGGACAGCGTCTCCTCTCCTGAATGATGAACCAAACAAGGCTATAAATTAACACACCATGCTTTCACAGATAATGTTCAAAATATACCATTATTCTGAAGTACCATCATAAAATTCCTTAAACCTGCCTTTCAAGTGAATATTTTATGAATCCTTGAATGATTTGTCTGACCTCTATTAATTTGTCTGAAGTTATAATGAAGGACAAAGTGTTCAGGATGTGGTCACGCTTTTTTATTATTATTATTTAAAAAGGATTTAAAATAAAGAATATGTAAGTGGTCATTAATATATTAAAAATTGGGGACGTAATATGAGTCTGCAAAAAAATGATTTTCAGTCTCCCGTCACTCCCCTGAATGGTTTTAGGAAAAAAAATAAAGATATTGGACTTATTCTTCCTTCACCTTCTACAAATGAAATGTGAATGTTATTGCGCCATTATAAATTGTATCCAAAAAAAAGGATATAGTCATAAGTATAACACATAGTTTAATAACACACATGTAGGGTAATACCCCCAAAGCACCAGCAATATAATATATATCAAATGGCCACACCTGAGGAAGTCCATTATGGATGAAACTCGTTGTACATACCCACCGGGATCAGTCCAGCCGCATTGTGGATCCTAATTGGCCAATTGACAATGAGAAATGAGGACTGGATGATATGATTTTTAAGTGCCTCTTTTATCTCTTTAAATTGGTCATTTCACTTGAAGATTTTTGGAAGATCCATATTTGACCACATGCAGCCATCTTTACATATAATGTGCACAAATGTGTTTTTGAGTGACCATTTGATATATGATAAATATATATAATCATGGCCAAGACAGGCAACCCAGGAGATTTCTGAGCTTTCTTTGTTTCTATTGTAAGATTCTGCGTAGCACGGTGCTCGCTAGATAGCGGGACGGCAGTAACCACACATACACAAATGTGCAGAGAAAAAAACGCTTTGATCTTCCTTTAATTATCAGGCTCTTATATGGAACACATAAGGGTGTGACACAATAGCCAATCATGAAACAGATCTCGCAGTTAAAAAAGGCGCGGATACATTTTCCATGTCAGGGATCATTTATATTGTTGCACTTAACCATATATGGTAAAAGGTCTGTTTATCACGTAACTTTTAACAGAACAAAGAAATGTCTTCCTTTCTGCCCAGCATCACGCTTCATAGCATATTCAAAGAGGGGGTGGCTTTCTGAGTCATATAACGGTTGTTTTTACAGCAACCCACATTCATGAGACTTTCTACAGCGAAATGGTCTGCAGTTACATTTGTTCAGAAAAGGGGTTATTAGCTAAGGGGTATATTTGGATCACCTTATATATATGATACAGGGAAATTAAAAAGATTATTTAACAATATATTATTTTGTTGGTGCTTTTGGGTATTACCCCAATCTATTACCATATGTGTGTGATTAATTTCTTTTAGGTAACCCCTGTTTGTATACATAAATAAATATTTAATTTCCATTTTAATTATTTAAATTAAGCACATATTTTTGAATTTTAAAGTTTGACGTAAGTATCAGTTTCATCCTGAAATTGAATATTTCGATGGCAATTAAAATTTCTGACCATCGCTCCCCTGCTACAATGTCTCCATTTTCTTTGGATTATTACATGTTTCCATACATAAAATTGTCCGTGAGATCCAATAAACAAGGTAATTTTGGCCAGAGCTATTTTCGTAAGGTCTTCCATATACCTATCATTTGATGAAATTGTCCAGATTTTTATTCTTCAATTTTGTGCGTATTTTTACAGATAGCTCGGAAATTGAGCCCTTGTACTTCATGCAAGGACTCTGCTTTTAGCCAACAAGTGCTCTTCACCTGGAGGTACACAGATCAAATTAGTCACCCATCGGCTCTTCCACAACATCTCCTTTTTAAAACTCGAAATACCTATTGCTATATTTTTATGCATATACAAAGACTTACATCCTTTCAGTGTTGAGTCATATCATAGGTCATTCTTTATCAGAACTTTTTTAGCACATAAACAAATTGTAACTTGCCACCCTGGTTTAGGCAAAACAAAAGTATTTTTTGGTATCTTTTTGAATGGTCACACACGAAACAGCAGCATTGGAGCCTTTTTTCCCTAAATATTTCAAATATATGTTTTATGACTCCACTTCATCAGTTCTATATTTAAAATCACGTCATCTATGTAAAAATCTGAAAAAGAATAAGATGTTGTGCCCATTTTTGTTCTTGAAAAATAATAATTGATGTTTTGAAGATAAGATGTGCCATTTTGTGCAGAAAAAAAGTAGGGATTGACTTTCCAACTATAAAAACATTGGGTATCCAAAAGAATAAAGGATTTCCCATAGTGGTAACATGAGTCAATTTGACTCCGTATCAGTGCTTGCATAACTGTGCAATTAGTAGTAAATAAAAAAGAATTAATTCAATAAATAAACTGCATGCACCAAAATCATCCTAAATGTAGTTTCACAAAATACACAAAATTACATACTGATATTAGGGGGCAGGCGGTAATTCAGCAGCCTGCCCCGTAATGCAGCATTAAGCCTCAGGATGCTCGAGGCAGCGCTAAGTGCCGCCGCGAGCGTCCCCTCCATGGAGTCCATAGGACTTTGACTGCCAGTCACGTGACCTGCAGGATCTCGCCTCTCGCGAGATCATGCAGGTCGGCGGAGTGATTCGTGGAGGGAGAATGGGGACTATCCCCCCCCCAGTCTCCCTCTGCTCCCGGCAGCCAGAAGAGGCGGATCGAGCTGCCGTTCTCGCCGTGGGATGAGAGAGGAGTATGTGATTTTTGGGGGATTTGTTGCTGGTGAAAACTGAATCCGCAGAAGCGGTATCACTTAGCACCAACTCTAAGCTGTGGGTAACGTTTGAGTAAACGCAGCGGGACGTAATTAGGACTTTGTAATCCTAACTTTAAATAACTCTTTGTGCTACCCATGTTAAGTATAGGGAGCGGAAAGTACAGTAAGCTCGTGCTGAAAAGCGCAAGCTCCGAATCCCAATCAGGTTTATTAACCCGTTAGCATTCGGATTGTAATATGGGCGGGCCGCGCTAGGGCCACTTCACCTAACATTAACACTCACACAGCTGAACTCTAACGTTAGTATTTTAAGTTTGTAATATGGCCCTCTCTGTTTTTATTCAAACCCATTTCTGACATTAAGGGCTATATTACGAAGCTGGTGCTAACTTAACCAGAGCTGTAAATTTAAAACCTCCATAGATTATAATGGCTCTGGTAAATTTACAACAGCTCTGTTTAAGTTTGCACAAAGTTTGTAATACTGCCCTAATTGTTTAGTGATCCCAGAACAAAAGGTAAATCTGAGCCCCAACAGTAAAACCACAATAAAATTAAGTAGGTTGTTAATGATAGGTGACTCTTATCACTTAGAAGATCACTGTTTACATAAAAAATACCATCATTTAAATAGTGGGTTTGTTAAAATACAATCAATAAGCGGAATATGTAGAAATAATTGATCAGATATTACTGACTATTGATTCTCATGGTCTAGGGTTAACCTTATCCAAGAGAAGTCAGTTCCTGTGAGAGGTCAGTGACCCTGGGATGACCTGGCGATATTTATGTATTAACAATTGGTGGATATCATTTGAGCAGAAGCCAGATGGGTGTCACTAAGTAACTGTTATCTGATTGCAAGACAATTTATATCTTCCCTAGTTGTAATAATTGGTAAATGGTAATATATTTAAAAAGACAGCTGAATCTGATACCAAAACCATGGGAACATGTTCTCGCCTAAGAAGCATCTGGCCAACATGCTCTCATGCTGTAATGATGAACGTCTCCTATGTGATTGAAATTGTATAAAAAGTCAAGTGATCTTAGAGTTCAGTAGGAGAAAAGGAGAGAGAAGGAAGCCTCATAAAGCTCATCTCTCATGTTGCTCTTGAAAATGAGACTCCAAATCAGCCTTTGATCCAGAGAGATATAAAAGATGAAGGGCCATATTACATACTTGGTGCTAACTTAACCAGAGCAGTTGTAAACTTAAAACCATATCACATAGTTGGTGCTAATTTAACCAGAGCTGTTGTAAACTTCCCAGAGCCATTATAGTCTATGGAGGTTTTAAGTTTACAACAGCTCTGGTTAAGTTAGCACCAACTATGTAATATGGTTTTAAGTTTACAACTGCTCTGGTTAAGTTAGCACCAAGTATGTAATATGGCCCGAAGCCTTTTTCGGTATCGTATTAACCTCTAACTATTTAGCTTTTGCTATTATTCTGTACTAATAATTGATATACTAATTGCTATCAGCTTATAATGATTAGTAATTTATTCCAATAATATCAGTGTCTTGTGTTTATCTACTAACAAATTTGTAGCAGGGTTCTTTTGTTGTCATTTGCCATTGTTTAATGTCATTTACGTGTGTCTCATTACTCTCAGCCAGACACAGCATTTGTATTTGAAGCTCAATGGATTGACTACCTTAATTAATGAACTATTTGTACCAAGGTTATTTTTAGCCAATGCTTTAATGTCATCCACGTGCTCTGATTACTCTCAGACACATCATTTGCATTTGAAGCTCAATGGACTAAAGAGCTTCAGTGATGTTCTTTAATATGTGTAATGTTCCTGATTGTCACATGTGATCTTCCTACAGTAATTTGTTGACCAATACTTGTTTTGATTACTGTGATGTTTCAGGTTAATGTGTTAATTAATTGACACATTTGCATTGATTAACTGATTAATTGATTTTGATCTATATGTGTATTGGTTTCAGTGATAAACTGGTTTCAAGAATGTCCTTGAGACTTTTCTTATGTACTTGCCTAATATCTTAATTGTGTACATATATATATACAGTCAGGTCCAGAAATAATGGGACAGCGACACAATTCTAACATCTTTGGCTCTATACACCACCACAATGGAGTTGGAATGAAACAAACACAATGTGCTTTAACTGCAGACTGTCAGCTTTAATTTGAGGGTATGTACGTCCAACTAAGGTGAACGGTGTAGGACTTACAGCAGTTTGCAGATGTGCCTCCCACATGTTAAGGGACCAAAGGTAATGGGACAATTGGCTTCTCAGCTGTTCCATGGCCAGGTGTGAGATATTCCCTCATTACCCCAATTACAATGTGCAGATAAAAGGCCCAGAGTTCATTTCAAGTGTGCTATTTGCATTTGGAATCTGTTGCTGTCAACTCTCAAGATGAGATCCAAAGAGCTGTCACTATTAGTGAAGCAAGCCATCATTAGGCTGAAGAAACAAAACAAACCCATCAGAGAGATAGCAAGAACATTAGGTGTGGCCAAAACAACTGTTTGGAACATTCTCAAAAAGAAGGAACGCACCGGTGAGCTCAGCAACACCAAAAGACCTGGGAGACCACGGAAAACAACTGTGGTGGATGACCGAAGAATTCTTTCCTTGGTGAAGAAAACACCCTTCATGACAGTTGGCCAGATCAAGAACACTCTCCAGGAGGTAGGTGTATGTGTGTCAAAGTCAACAATCAAGAGAAGACTTTACCAGGGTGAATACAGAGGGTTCACCACAAGATGTAAACCATTGGTGAGCCTCAAAAACAGTAAGGCCAGATTAGAGTTTGCCAACACCTAACAAAGCCTTCACAGTTCTGGAACAAGATCCTATGGACAGATGAGACCAAGATCAACTTGTACCAGAGTGATGGGAAGAGAAGAGTATGGAGAAGGAAAGGAACTGCTCATGATCCTAAGCATACCACCTCATCAGTGAAGCATGGTGGTGGTGGTGTCATGGCGTGGGCATGTATGGCTGCCAATGGAACTGGTTCTCTTGTATTTATTGATGCTGTGACTGCTGACAAAAGCAGCAGGATGAATTCTGAAGTGTTTCGGGCAATATTATCTGCTCACATTCAGCCAAATGCTGCAGAACTCATTGGACGGCGTTTCACAGTGCAGATGGATAATGACCCAAAGCATACTGCAAAAGCAACCAAAGAGTTTTTGAAGGGACAGAAGTGGAATGTTATTCAATGGCCAAGTCAATCACCTGACCTGAATCCCATTGAGCATGCATTTCACTTGCTGAAGACAAAACTGAACGGAAAATGCCCCAAGAACAAGCAGGAACTGAAGACAGTTGCAGTAGAGGCCTGGCAGAGCATCACCAGGGATGAAACCCAGCGTCTGGTGATGTCTATGCGTTCCAGACTTCAGGCTGTGATTGACTGCAAAGGATTTGCAACCAAGTATTAAGAAGGGAAAGTTTGATTTATGATTATTATTCTGTCCCATTACCTTTGGTCCCTTAACAAGTGGGGGCACATCTGCAAACTGCTGTAAGTCCTACACCGTTCACCTGAGCTGGATGTACATACCCTCAAATTAAAGCTGACAGTCTGCAGCTAAAGCACATTGTGTTTGTTTCATTCCAACTCCATTGTGGTGGTGTATAGAGCCAAAGATGTTAGAATTGTGTAGATGTCCCAATATTTCTGGACCTGACTGTATGTTGTTTTCCCTTTACTTTCACCAATCAGTCTCATGACCTGTTGATTAAATAATATATTAATTGCTGATTGATTAGGCAATACATGGGGTTTTTCAACTAACGGTCCTATGATGATGTGAGCCCCTTTATTATTGCCAGAGTCCCATAATATATTCAGTTATTTAAGGACATTGACCTAGCAGGTGGACGGACACAGGATGAGTTATGTGAAAGAGCAGGACTGCCACTTTCAAGGAACGTTTTGTACAGCACATCCATTTAAATTCACAGAGAAGTAAAAATATGTGCAAAAATGTTCATTTCTATTCAGAACAGGGGAATTTGTTGAACCTCGGCCCAAGGTTCCCACGTAGAAAATGATGCTGGTAAATTCCGTCGCAGAGACAGCGAGAGGCTGGTAATCACGGCTTTAATTATTATTGTAGCAGTAGAAAGGTTTTAAATAGCAATTTGTCGGCACGGAAGAAAATCTTCATTTTATTAATCTGTCTAATTTACTACAGATTAGAATCGCACACAATTTAAATTATAATGTGTGTTGCAATCATCCCTAACAAGAATGGAATGGAAATATGCTTCACGATGTTCCCATCAAAGGCTTCTGCCATGATCCGCTGCAGAATGGTGAGAGGAGGCACAGAACGCGGCTTGTAAACAAAGCCGGCCAAACGGGACGGAGCTGGACGCCAACTATCCTGTTATGTGAAATAGGCAACCCTCCCCACCCCACTGTAAACCCAAACTGTTTTCATACATCAACATCTTTCCAGAACATTAACCTTCTGAATGATTTGTCTACAAAAAAATTCTGCTATTCGGTTGACGAGGAGACTTTGAAAAACACAGGGAAATCTTTCGATATAAAGAAACCTATTCACTAAGCATCGAAATTTCAAGGAAATTTCGGTGGTTTTCACTTTGGCGCAGTTCGGCGGTCTTCTGCGATTCCATTTCGCCAACAGTACATTGAGTGCCCTCTGCACAAAATACTAAAATGTGTCCAGGAAAACATGGCAACCCTAGTGGGTGGGACCCCTCAATGTCTTGAGATTGAAGCCATTTCTTTATATTACGTTATTTAGCTTGAGTTGCAAAACGTTAATCCTGTATTCTGGGGCTTATTTGCCGAACAGTAGATGGAGCAGGAAATTACCAAAACCAGACTATTGCCACTGGCTCACAATTTCAGAAACATGCCGTGCATATTTTGCCCTTGGTTTGCCATGTCGGCCATGTTTTCCTGGACACACATTACTATTTCACGCAGAGGGAACCACAGGGAAAAGTGTTGCCCTGCAACATGTATAATTCATATGCCGCAGGAAGGAAATCAAGGCAGGTTACCTGGGATTCCATTATAATTTCATACTTGCAGCATATGGATCATACATGCCCTTATGTTTATATGTATATCTATTTCCATTTAGTAACCACTTGGCTGCTAAGGACGCACTCAGCGTGTCCTGCTAAGTGCACCTCCTGTGCTATGGACGCGCTGAACGCGTCCTAGCACAGGAGGCAGCAATCAGCCGGGATTCCGGCTGATTGCTGGCCCCGCTGGTGCGGGCTGACATTTTGCATGTCAGCCCAGCACTCCGGGGGGGGGGAAAGATAGGTGTCATTGTGGTGGCACGATGACATCTATTTCAGGCGTCCCCCCGCGAGTGCGGAGGAGGTGCTTGAAAGGGAGGGGGAAGGTCCTTCGGACCTCTCTCCCTCCTGATCGCCGGGGTCCAGCGGCTAAAGGCAGGCACGGTTTGGAAGGGCACAGTCTGCCCTTCCAAACCGTGCCTGCCTTTAACCCCTTGGGTGCCGGATCACGATTCGGCGCCGAATCGTGATCCTCTCCTGGAGCTGGCCGACATCTTGGATGTCGGCCAAGCTTCCGGGAATGCCCCCTGACGACTGGCGTCATCGTGCATAGCACGATGACGTCAGTCCTGGAGTTAACCCCTAGTTGCTACCAATGGTTGAGATAGGGGGTTCCAATGAACACCCTATCTCCTGATCCGTGGCAGCTAGGGGTTAATGTTTGGTATTGTTGGATTGGCCAGAGCATGGTCTTTCCAACGATACCACACATGACCATGTAAACATTAAAGAAAAAAAGGAAAATAATATTTTAAAAAATAATAATAAATAAAAAATAAACAAGTTTCTTTTCGGTGTTTGATTTGTTAATGCAGCAATATTGTTCCCATTTCAATTATAATGTGAACAATGATGCTGCACTAACGAATTTTTTATGCGGTGCGTTTGTTAAAAATAGCAAAATTTTCCCTAAAAAAAATGTAACGAGTCCCCGTTTCTAATTTTTTTAACAAGCGCACCCCATAGAAAATATAACCGCGAACGATCGCATGTTAAAATGTGAAAAAACCCACTTTACACGTTGTAAATTATTGAAAATTCTAATTTTATTGCATTTTTTGTTATAATATACAGGCAGGACATGACGTATACATATAATAATGACATATTATGAATCTGCCGAGTCTGCCGGAAAGAACGATATATAACATGTCTGGGTCATATAATAAAATAAGGCTTCAAAACGCGTTTAAACCTGATGAGCGAAAGCGGTAAAAATTACCTCAGCACAGAGGCGTGAAATGGCTCAGCGGCGAAAGGGTTAAACCATGTGCATGCACATAGAACGAGCCAACATGGAAGAGTGTGTGAGACTGTGTATATATGTATACTGTGTTCATTTTCTTGCTATTTTAGCCAAGTCTACCCAAAACTAAAAAATTATTTATCCCCACCTCCCAAAAACAAAATCAACAACAAAACAAGACAAGAAACACATGGCTCCCCCTGTGTAAAATAGCATGTGCACAGGCCCCGCCCCTCCAGCGCCATGAAGCGCCTTGCACAGGTCACGTGCTAATGTTTCTTTTTTGCAGCACACGGACTGCTTTCCGGCAATCTGTGTCAATCATAGGAGCAGTATCCGGTCACATGACCACCACTTCCGGCCACCAAGAGGGAGTTGTAAGGCGCAGCCTGTGAGGAGGAGTAGGCGCTGTACAGGACAAAGCAGCCAGAGACCGTGAGTGAAGGGGAGGCAGGAGGGTATGTCACCACCCCCAACCCCCCTCTCTGTATGAGAGGCAGACATGGAGCAGCACAGCCAGGTCGGCCATGTTTTTCTGGACACAAATGCAAATCACAGGCAAACGTGCTGCCCTGCAACATGTATAATTCATATGCTGCAGGAAGGTAATCAAGACTGGTCACCTGGGATTCCTTTTTGATTTCTTAGCTGCAGCGTTTGGACTATACAGGCTGCAGGGTGGCATTTTTCATGCACTGCTCATCAGCATGAATACATTGTATGTGTCCAGGAAAACCTGGAGGATGCGGCGACCGTAAGCGTAGCTCATCGGAAGGAAAAAGAGCTGGGAAAAGCTGCAAAATGTTTGTGTTTGGCCTAAAATCTGCCCTTCGCCAAGTCCCTGCTTAGTGAATAACCCCCTGAAGTAAAGGGTAAAAATTAAGTGTTATGGGGGAGGGGAGCAAAATGTCACAAACCTGTGCTGATAAAATACTAAAAATGCTTTTGGAAGAAGGACTTTGACGCCACAAGGAGGAAAGGTGGGCCGCGGGTTGTTAAATCCGCAGTGATTCGCCGTGTGCCTCGCATCACTTGCCTGGACCCTGTTACCAAAAAGGAGGAAACCAAACCACCTTAAAAGGACACTATTGAAAAATTGCGTTTTGCCCTTTTAAATAAATGGACAGATTCTGCTGACCGCTTACGTTTATTTTGTATTCTTTTACTCCCTTTTCCTCCCTCGCCGCACGCTGCTCCTCCTCTTCGGCTCAAGATCTCCCAAACCTGGAAATGCCATACAGGGCTATTCAGAAAGAGGTGAAAACCTTGAGAATGACTGGAGAAGTGAAAATTCTAGGTCAATATAGTCAAACCAGAAAATTTTTCCAATCGACTATTTGGTCTAGATTGTTCATTCTCCTGGCAATTCTCAAGGTTTTCACCTCCTCTGACTAGCCCTGTTAATCTTGTAAGCAAAATTTGCGCTGCTGTGGAGCTTGCGTAGCGTGGTAATCGCGCACTGCACAGCGCTACGGGACGCGCACACTGTACATCCACAAGTTCTGTAGCGCCTGCGCAGAGTGATGGATCGGAGCTGCATGCACAGATCTGATCCATCGCTATCTGAGAACGCTCGCTACAGCAATTGGTCTCAGTGATGTCGGCGGCTCTGTGTGTGACATCACTAGTGACTGGGAAATTCAATATGCTGGCTGCTGGTAACAGGTGGGGCGGAAAAAACTCCTACCCTCCACCCTGTGATTTCAAAAGATGGAAGGGGGGGGGGCACTTCTCACATGTCCAAAATAAAACTATAAATAGGTCAGGGTGTGATATTATTTCTTTTAAAAACCCTTTAAATCTCTCCTGAATGTTCCATATTTTTTTTATTTTATGTGCATCTTTTTTAAAAATTTTTATTAGGAAACCAGAAATCCAGAGTTCTCTAACCCCATCTTAGCAATGTTCTTTCTTTTTTTGTTTCCGCCCCTCGTTATTCAGAAATCGTTCTGTATAATTACATTTTTACGAATCACGGGAACATCCACGAGACAGGGAGCAGCAGTGCCCCCCCCTCGCCGCTTTGTAACTTACCTGGCTGAAACGCCATCAGGTATCTAAGAAAGCTCACAGGAACGTACCTGCTAAGTGTCCCAGACCCAGCGGGCAGTCCCTCTTAGCACTGTGTTGTTATTTGTGTGCCCACTTCACTTGATGCTGTAGACGGGTCTTGGTTGCCCAGCTCTGTGCCCGGGCAGCGGGGGGGGGGGTTGTGTGTGCAGTTTTGGCATCGATGTTGTGTTTACCTTTTAATGTGGTGGTGTCCTATTCAGAGTACAGGTAGGTTAGGGAGAGGGTATGTTGATGCATTTTGGTTATTATGTACCAGAATAAACTAGCGTTCCCCGGCGCTCAGTGTTTAGTGAATATGCCCCAGATCAGGATTTTTAAGGTGTTTTCCACTTGTGACATTATGTTCCCTTGCGTGCAGATGCGTCACGTGCCGAAACACTCCCAAAGTCTCTAATACTTATGGTGGTAAAGCATTGACCCCCCCCCCCCATATCCCTGAGTGACTCCTGTCACTCCAGCTGACTTTAAGGGGGGGCAGACTAATTGCCCCCCCCATCACCCCGCTCCCTTCAATTTATTTTCTCTCTGCCGCCGCTCACCTCGTTAAATGGGAAATCTGCAACGTGATGACTTTTTATGGAAATGGAATTCTATGCTAATTCTAATTAGAGGTTTTAATTGCATCTGACTAATCACTGGTCCCCCCCCCCCCCCTGCTGAATGACCCTCCGTCTCCTGTGGATCCCCACCCCCCCATCAGACCTGGGTCTCGCAGTACAGCTACTCTGCAGGACGTTGCATTGCCCTGTACCTCCGTACTGACACACGGGGAGCGATTTACAGTCTTAGATTGTAAGCTCTGGGGCAGGGTCCCCTCTCCTCTTAGATTGTAAGCTCTGGGGCAGGGTCCCCCCTCCTCTTAGATTGTAAGCTCTGGGGCAGGGTCCCCCCTCCTCTTAGATTGTAAACTCTGGAGCAGGGTCCCCTCTCCTCTTAGATTGTAAACTCTGGAGCAGGGTCCCCCCTCCTCTTAGATTGTAAGCTCTGGGGCAGGGTCCCCCCTCCTCTTAGATTGTAAGCTCTGGGGCAGGGTCCCCTCTCCTCTTAGATTGTAAGCTCTGGGGCAGGGTCCCCTCTCCTCTTAGATTGTAAGCTCTGGAGCAGGGACCCCTCTCCTCTTAGATTGTAAACTCTGGAGCAGGGTCCCCTCTTAGATTGTAAACTCTGGGGCAGGGTCCCCTCTGCTACTGTTTTGTATGTCTAACCTACATATATTTGTTATTCTGTCTCACCCATTGTACAGCGCTACAACCAAATCCAAGACTGTTTGCAGGCATGGACTTTATTTGTATTTATTTTTTATTGTACCAACATATTCCGTAGTGTGGTACAGGGTGTGGGGATGGATTGATATAGAGATCTAGATTTAATAAATCCAGGAGCCAGGTATGCACTATTTATCCGTACAGGCTGCTTCTCCCTTATCTGAAATGCTCAGGCACAGATTTGTTGTGGATTTGGTATTTTTGAGGATTTTGTGATATTTGCATACAATAATGTGATATCCTGAGGACCCAAGTCTAAATACCAATTTATGTTCCATACACACAGCCTGAAGGGTATTTTATCCATGTCACATGAGGTCAGGGGTGGAATATTCCTCTTGTGGCGTTATGTCGGCATAGAATTTCCCACCCACAAAAATCAATGTACTGTATAGGTTTACGCTCAGGTTTCTCTTACCTTGATTGTTTTCTTTTTAAGGAGAGATATATATATATATATATTCTGCTTACATCATGGCCGTCAAACTCCGGCGCGGCAGATGTTGCTGAACTACAATTCCCACGAGTCTCTGGCCATTTATTGCATTCTGGGAATTGTAGGCAAAGAATATCTCGGGGTGTGTGTGAAGCTTGACAGCCTTTCATTTGTATATCGTTGGGAAGCGCAGGGTAATATGTTAGGGTAACGGTTCTGTTCATAACTTTCACCTTCGTAAATACAGTCTGGTAAAAGAAGTATTTTGGCAACTCCGGCCATTTCCTTGTTTTATGCCTTCAATGCGTTAATCCTGTTTACTCGTCATACTGCAGACGCCGCTCTGTGTCTTCCCTCGTCACTGCAGGGGAATTTGGGTTTACGTTTTGTTTTGGTGTTGAGGAGGTTGGATGAGGTGGGGGATTGAGATAGTCCCTCCTAATCCCGCTTTACTGAGTATCCATATATTGCTGATCTTTAACAGAAGGCAATATTAAAGAATTAAAAACAATAAATCCGGTTCCTCGCCGTCAAACCTCAATCTTACGCCTGCTGCAAAGGGCCCGGTGTACCGTGATCTCCTCCGCGGCGGTTACTAATGTCAGAGGACAGATGTTTGCATTTTAATTAGTCTCCTGGACGGCCGTGCAGATAATCCTGAGCTGGCTCGCTGCGATGCCCAGGAAGAAATGCCAACAGACGCGGTGTGCTTACTGTTTGTTTATAATGTTTTTGTGTTCTTGCGTTTTGTATTTATCAGTCTGTATGTTTACAGTATGTGAGTAGTGGTTGATGAAAGTTTACATGTGTAGATTTTCTAGATAACCCTGCAGACATTGTGTATTAGGCTGACCGTCCGCTGGTACTAGTCGGGACAGACCAGCGAATGAGGGGGGGGGGGACCCCCCCCCCTGTTGCCGGGAGAAAAAAAAAAAACTGTCTGGTCCGGGCAACCCCAGTCAAGCGCAGCAAAGAGAATAAAAAACTTGCCAGGCTGCAGGGGAGGGGGATTAACCCTCTGTACCTGGTGCTGAATTAGGTTTCAGCACCAGAGACAGCAACGCTGAATGCAGCCGGCTCAGAGAGAGGGGAAAAAAAAAAAAGACTCTGTCGAAAGGAAAAAAAAGCCTAGTCTTCCTTTTTTTTTTTCCTTTTAAATTCGAAACCAAAATTTGGCTTAAAAATCCAGAAAAATATATATATATATATATTTTTTAAATTACTAAAAATTCAATAAATAAAAAAAAAAAACATGTATTTTACATTGAATCCTATGGGCTTCGCGCACGGCGGTTTAACTATACAATGTATCTTTTTCATGTAAACTTGTACCAGATTGTCCCAGCATCGTCCGATAATTCCAAATAATTTTGTAAGATCGCTAGTCTGTTGCAGTCGCAAAAAATCATCTGAAATCGTTTGTCGGAGGGCGGATTCACCTGCATGTTGTAGGATTGGT
This sequence comes from Leptobrachium leishanense, assembly GCA_009667805.1. Lineage (NCBI taxonomy): Eukaryota > Metazoa > Chordata > Amphibia > Anura > Megophryidae > Leptobrachium > Leptobrachium leishanense. The sequence continues at coordinate 12,854,719 of CM019072.1, read as the reverse complement.
CAGACAACTTCAGGCCAGGGTCAGACGAGTGCACTATGTGTGCCCATACTGATGTGTGTGCCTCCTGGGGCCAGCCACACGCTTCAGGGCCGGCCACACGCTGTAGCGCGCACGAGTTGCTGCGGACATTCTGAAAGACTCCCCGTCGAAGCGCTACGATAGGGTTCCATAGGAGGATCAAGCCTTGCAGTGCTGAGCGCTCTCAGCGAGGTGGCCAGACGGGTGTCAAAGTAGAAGGAACGTCCACTCTCACAGATGTTCCTTCCGCTCTGCAAAACGCTCATCTGACCTCACCTTAGATGATATTGGATGATCGCACCATCACATAAATACAGCGCCAATGGACGTCCAGCCGAAGCTGCACCCCCTCATCTCCAGCACCCCTGATTTAACGCTTTCACTGCTGAGGACGTGTGGGGACCGTACTCATTGACTCCTAAGGAAAGATAGGGGGGTTCGTTTGAACCCCGATATCTCCCGACTGTCAGCTAGCAGGGTCATGTTTGGCCTTTCCAATGATCAGAGCATGGCCTTTCCAATGATACCATACATGACCATGTTTAAAGTAAAGAAGAAAAATAATAATGTGGTTTTTTTTTAAGACGTGAAATGGCTCAGCAGTGAAAGGGTTAAATACATTAAAACACATTGTTGAATGACATTACCCGCTCTCCCGGCTGCAGGTCGCATCCTAATCACAGCATTGCAAGCGGGCACACTCGTGATGGTGCCTCTCTGTCACATGCCACCGGTAACCAGTTCACCTAATGCTGAATTACCTGCACGATATCAAGCTAATGGCATTCACTGCATGACGGGCGAAAGAAAAGAATACCATGATCTCGCACCGTTTGAGGCCGGTCGGTGAGTGACTGTATGACCTTGAGGTCCTTCCAGCAGTAGTGAGCGTTGATCCATGTCTTCGTGCGATAAAAGCTGAATGCGTGCATGTTCTTTAAGGCTAGGGTCAGACTGAGGCAGTGCGAACGCGCGTCCTGGCGCACTTAATCACGGCCGCACTAGCAGCAGATGCCGGGCAATGACGGCCAATATACGAAGTACGGTCGCACAAAAGTCCGGCTGCGCAACGCAAGTGGAAAATGAACGCATTTTTTCGAGAACGTGAAACCGCTGCTACAGACGTACAGAGTGCGCTGCGTCGCTAGCGGCGTGTGTGTGTGATTAGGAGACATCAGACGCTGCTAATGTCCGGCCAACATAACGTCCAGACACAAAAAGAGTTTTATTGATGATCCGTACAAAATCACGGACGAAAATGCGCATAGTATGACCACTATCACGTATTCCGGGAAAAAATGCGTCCATTCGTTCGAACGCACTTTTTCACAGACAACATAAAAATGCGTTCATCTGACCCTAGCCTAAATCTCTCCCACCCTCCCCCCCCGGCAGGGTCACTCTTCAAATTCAGGTTTGAGAAAGAGTGAAAAATCGTCAGTTTTGCCTAGGGCTGCAACTAACAATTATTGTCATAATCGATTAGTTGGCGGATTTTTTTTATTTCAATTGATTCATTGGATAATTTTTTTTTTTTAAAAAATTCGATTCAAGTATGTAAAAATAACCACAACCCCTCCCTTTTTTCATAAACAATTTGCGTAGTGTATGCAACTTTCGTACGTACATATGCAAATTGCGTATCTTGCATACTTTTCACACCAGGTATGCGAGTGCTTGGTTAGAGGGATGGGTTGATGCTGCGAGTGCTTGGTCAGAGGGATGGGTTGATGCTGCGAGTGCTTGGTCAGAGGGATGGGTTGATGCTGCGAGCGCTTGGTCAGAGGGATGGGTTGATGCTGCGAGTGCTTGGTCAGAGGGATGGGTTGATGCTGCGAGCGCTTGGTCAGAGGGATGGGTTGATGCTGCGAGTGCTTGGTCAGAGGATGGGTTGATGCTGCGAGTGCTTGGTCAGAGGGATGGGTTGATGCTGCGAGTGCTTGGTCAGAGGGATGGGTTGATGCTGCGAGTGCTTGGTCAGAGGGATGGGTTGATGCTGCGAGTGCTTGGTCAGAGGGATGGGTTGATGCTGGCAAAAGGGAGGGAATGGCAGTTCCCAACCAAAGAGGGTGTGGCAGGGAGGGTGGGGTGGTGGCACAGGAATCCAGCTTCAAGTAAGGATTAATTACGGGCATACAGCTCCTTCACCCAGTGGCAGTATCCTATGTTTTGTGTTAGTTATGCTACTGTTGGAATAAAAACAAACTGGTTGTGTCTGACCTAATCCTAGAACTAAATCATACCGAGTAAAGCAGTGGTGCGTCTTCTCCAATCAGCTCCGAAGCTGAGGTTATTTACATTTAACTCCGTCTGAATCTAAACTGTGTGCTGTACACAGGACGATTAATCGATAATGGAAATAGTTGACAACTATTTAATCGGTGATTAAATCGATTAGTTGTTTCAGCCCTAGTTTTGCCGCGGCACGCGCCACGCGGCGGCACGGAATGACTCTTAGCGCGTATATATCATGCGTCTGCCTGCAGGTTGACCTTGGTTTGTGCAGCCGCCGCTGGGATGTATTTAAGGGGACGTTTCGGTTCTCCAAGAAGTCGCATTAATCTCTGGAACGGCAAGCGCTCGGCTCAAGGTTGGACGTCTTGGATTTAGTTTATCCAGAAATAAAATGGTTTGAAGAATTCATTTTATTATTTTCCATCTCAAGTATTGGTTACAGCTACAACGTAACATACGGCAAGAAAATGAGAAATGATGCACTGCAGCGGAGAATGCCCCTAGAAGATGTATCAGTATTTTACTAATAATATTATTTTTTGGTTTATTATAATTCTGTGGCTCATTTAGCCGTGACTAATGTTGGTCAAAGCACATGGAAAAAAATGATTTAATACATTTAACACTTAAATAATATTTATTTGATAAAATATATATTTGAGATATATATTTTTAATGAAGCTGTCTGTTTAATGTCTGCCAGTTCTTGGATATTGGGTGCTGGATAGTTTTTTTTTTTTTTTTGTCTTTTATTATTTTTGAGGTTATTGCACCATACTACGCTTAAAAAAGGATTTTTTTTTTATTTTTTATAATGAAGTCTAATCAAAATAAGACTGGACTTCTGGTAAAAGCATGTAGGCAGGTGATGGGATTCTATCACAACTCCTCCCTTTTTTGGGGGGGACAGGATAGGATCCCTGGTGATACAGTAGGTTCCAGCTTCCTTATCCCCTCCTTAACCCCTTCACTACCAAGGGATATTTCAAGAAACACAGTCAGGAACCAGTGGGTCTTTTTTTTTTTGTTTGATATAATTGTAATTGTTTATTCAGTGAGAAATATTTGAGAATATTCTGTGTATTCCTTTCTGTAATAACCTGTTTGCAGGGAGATGTCGCCACCTACTGGCCAAATGGAGTTACTGCAGTTCAGGTCTCCGTGCAGGATCAGTTGGGGAGATGTCATTGAGACACATTCCCAGCTGGTTTTAAATAGTGTTGGCACCTCAGGCATCATGCCCACACTGCTAAAACGTTAGGGGGCATGTTCTGGGGCCCAAACGCAAATGATATTTGCAACAAGCCGTGATACAGCATATTGTGTTAACACTATCTTGGGCTGCTGTGTCTGTTACTGCTGATCATGTAAACACAGTCATAGCTGTGAAGGGGATAATATTCCAATGAGGTCCTGCACCTGGCTTTAGTACTGAAGCCGTAGGAATCCTGAAGGTGGCCAACTCCTCCTCAAATTCAGCAATTTTGTCCTTAAAATGCCAACCCCTTCCACTCGTCATTTATAGAACAACCCCCCCCCCCCCCCGTGTGTGTTTGTGACTGGGACGCGTTTCACTTTCACCACAAATGCAATTTATTCATGGCAGAACAATAATTCAGCGTCTGATCGCTTTGTTAGAGCTCGCTGTGCGTTCGTTGATCAGTGTGTATGAATTAGTCTTTTTATTTAAAACACAGAATTAATGAGCGTTCCTGCGCCGCGTAGATTACAATCAAACATGGCGGCGTTCGCCTAATGACTTAATCATTGTAACCAAATGAAAAAAAAAATATCCCGTTTGCTAATAAACGGACCTGGGACCTGGAAGCGGCGCTCACGGAAATCTTCATTCATGGCCACGCCGCTGCGATGTGACGGGAGAGAACAATGATAAACTTCCACTCTCCATAGCGAGACGAAAACAGATTTGCGTGTCAGGAATGTCCGTGCTTTGATCTGTGAAATGCCACGGGGACAGGACCTGGGACGGAAGCCACGAGTCGCAGGGACGGAATGAAAATCCGCTGACAGGAGGAGCGCGCCGGGCCGGGGGGAGCCTGAAAGAGGGCTGACAATTTAATTAAAGTGTTTGCAGGAAACTCACAATTATGCTGATTTCATTTTTTTTACGCTGTTATTATGCGAAACAAGCTGCTCGGAGAAGGAACCCGACGCACTCGCCGCGCTTCAATGGGGGCATTTTCTTTTTGCTTTTAGTTTTGGCGTTGGATAAGTGAACCTAATAACATTAGCTACAGAAATGACTGAAATTTTAAGGCAAATGGGGAAAACGTTTTCTTTCTAGTCACTTGTGTTAAATTGTACATTATGACCCATCTCCTTCCCTTATCGTGCCTGTCTCATTCCTCTTAACCCTGTTGTGCCTGTCTCCATTACTGCTTCGCCCCCTTGTGTGCTAGACACATTAGTCTTGATTCACATTGCTCAATGTCTCACCCCCAGTGTGCCTCTTCCCCATCCTTCTTTTCCCTTTACTCTGTCCTTATCTCGCTGTTGTGCCTCTTCGTTATCCCATTCACCCCCTGTGACATGCATCATTTGGACATAGAGATGTGTTTGGATTTGGGGTGCAGGCCTCTTTTTTTTTTTTTTTTTGTGCAGAATGTTTGAGTAATCTCTGATTATGCAAGAATGCTATTGTCTATTTGCTATCTGTTGAGGATCAACCTGCCAGCCTACTCTTTGTATCAAGAATGTGCTTATCTGTTTATATTCTAATAGTTTGTAAATCTGCTGTCTGTGATTTGTTATCATTCTGATTCCCATTGTCTTGACTCGTTTAGAAATGTTGTGTAATTTTTAATTTGTCCCTAATGTAATTAGGTTTCACATTCCAAGAAGTAAATGTTCGTCCAATTATCTGTTTCGGTCTAAGTCCCCCAACAGTTTCTAGGGGGGGGGGGGTTGTGAATGTAAATGGCCCATTTGTGACCGTATAAATGTGTGCGCGTGTGTCCCTGATTAAAAGCCATTCATTCTAACCCTGCAATACCTCAGATCTACAGCGTCGCCTTATTTCTGGGGGTGCTAGCAGGCTCTGTGTCCCGGTCCTTAAGCTTCGTCTGAGGACTGGAGGGAGGCACGGAGTCTGGCCGGTGTCTCCATCTCATTCCACTTGTCACCATGTTGCTTTTGCCCCATCCTTATCTCCCTATTGTGCCTCTTTCTCATCTCATTGGCCTCTACTCCATCCTTATCTCGTTGATGTGCCTCTACCTTTTCCCATTCACCCCCATTATTTCTCTTCCCTGACCATAACTGCACTGTGCCTCTCCCATCCCTCTCAGCACATTGTGCTTTTGCCTGATCCTTATCACCCCTTTGTGTCTCTTCTCCTCATTATTTTCAGCCCATTGACATTCTATCTCCTCTCCATTTCGCCTTCACCCCTTTACTTAGACAAATACGCTATTGTATTCTTGCCCCCTCCTTTACTGTGGCTTGGCAGTGAATAGTAGGATTGGTGGTCCCACATAGTGCGTGGCTTGAGCAGGCCCTCCTAGTGTGCTGCATCGCCTTGCTACACAGGTGCTATACCTGGACTGGCCAGCAGAGGGAGAGCTCTGCCAAATACAGTGTATTTAGACTAGGGATCGACCGATATAAATTTTTCAGGGCCGATACCGATACAGATTATCGGCAGCTTTTCTGGCCGATATTTGGTGCCGATATTCTGTAAATTGAAAGTTCTGAAAACAGCACAAATCTGACTATGCCATGAACTCAATGGCCTAAACAACAATCTTCGTGCAAACGTTTCCACCGATGCAAAAAAACATTTAACGCGAGGGGCAAACCCTTTACGCCGAATGCCATATTACATAGTCAGCGCAACAAACGCACATAGTCTACCGCGGGTGAACTAGCGAACCCTGCGTGAGCTTACTGTATGTCGCGCGATCTATACTTAACATTGTGAGCGCAAATGCCTTTGTGCGCTGGTACGCGGATGGTATTACAATCTATGCGCAGTTTGTAACGCACAGCATTTGCGCGTATAATTTTAGCAACTCCTAAAAGCTGAAACGTCCTGGCCGAAACCAAATACATCAGCCAAAAAAAAAATGCAGCAAAGTATAGTTACACATTCCACTCATACCCAAACCAATAAAATGGAGAAGTTGTGCGTGCATGTATTATTGCTGCAGCATATATGCTGACTTGTGGTTGTGGTTCTTAATTCTGATTGGCTGAATTGCGTGAAAAAAAATGACAGCACACTGATTTTTGCACGCAACGGTACTGAGTGAGCATTTGGGCGCGTCCGGTTTATGTGCGTTATTGATCGGATCCGAAATGCGCGAGGATTGTAATTCCAGCGGTGATTTGCGCACGCAAACGTTTAACGCTTGGTGCAAAACTTCACGCTTTGCGCGAGCGTTTTTGCGAAAGATTGTAATATAGCCCAATGTGTTTATCATGTAAACATTGCACCACGTCTACTTCATTTATTCAATTTAATAAGCGTTTATTTTTTACAAACAATCAGACCATGTCTTTGGCTTTCTGTAAGATCCCTCATATGACCCTCTATTTAAGGGGTTCAGCAACCTTGTAATATAACCCTTGGAGGGCCAAAGTTATATTACAGCTCTGGTTAAGCAGTCACTTTGTAATATTGCCCCACGTTTTGGAATTACATCTGCTATGATGCTCATCTTCTCATTAGGTTCTTGGAGCCTCATGAGAAATCCAGTTCCAAAACATCTGGAGGTCCTAGGTTGCTGGACCCTGCTGTAGGAAATAGACCCTGCATCTCCTGTATAGGGAATTCCCTGCCAGATGGGATGGAAGCCCCATTTCTGTTGCCATCACGCTCATGCACAATACGGTCAGTGAGCAAGGGTCATTCTGCAGTGAGGGCTTACAGCCTGATGTGGGAGAAGCCCCGGATTCGCACAGTTCTGTGGGATCTTGTGTGTCACAGCTGCAGTGAGTAAACTTGTCCAAATATCGGCAATATTGGCAAATAAAATGCCGATACCGATATCGGTAATTTTCTGAATATCGGCGCCGATAATCGGCTAAACCGATATATCGGTCTAAGTGAACCAGGTAGCGTTGTGTTGGATAAAGGGGTTAACGTAATTTCATTCGTTTAAATAAACAAAAACCAAAAAAAAAAAACAACCCGTGTCCCTCCTCAGTTTCATGGACATCCGTTTGGTAGTGAAAGGGTTAAGCCAGAATTCCTTAGCTTCGCCTCCCAATTCCCTATTGGACGGGAGTCGCATATATTTCCTATAATTCTATATGAAGGTTTGAAAGGAACGGCACAAAAGTGTCACGTTTTATGAGCCGTGTTGCTAAAGACGGGACTGGATCACGCATCTGTTGATCACAGACCATACCATGGACTCTGCTGACCCCACCGCTTCACACGCTAACTGAACTTCTATCCCCATGTGCCTCACCGGGATAGTGTCATGTTAGGAGTACACGTGCTCTCCGCTGAGCGCTATAATGGTATGTGTCTGACTGTGTAGTTTATCGGTTGGTTTGTTGCGCCTCTAAAACGTTGTTTTTTTTATATGCCGGCCTAGACACGTCAGTCAGGGCTGAACTGTAGATGCAAATCCTTACCTGTTATGTGTCGCAGGCCCCTCACAATGACTCCCGGAATCGTCCCGTCCGAGGACTTCGCTCCCTCCCAGGCGGCGCCCGAGAAACTTAAAGGCAAAAGGAAGTCGAAAGCCGGCGTGAAGATCGAAACGCGAAGGTGACTGAACACCCCGACACTGCAGAGAGCAGAAAGAAGAGGAGAAGCCGAAAAGAAAACAAAGAGCGACAGGAAAACGGGTCAAACCTAACGAATAAAGGCAAGGTACGTGTTACGGCGGTGCACGTGTGCTGCGGCTCCCCAATAATTACTTATAAAGCGCCACCGTATTCTGTGACTTTGTACAATGGAAAACAAACCTAAAAATAACAAGCTCACCTGACTCATGGAGAGCGGCGGGAAAAGAGGACCCAGCTGAAGAGCTTGCGTTCTAAATGGCGAGTTTACAGTCTGCTTCCCTTTCGATGGGAGGGCGCAATGCCGCGTGCCGGTGTCTGGATCGCATGCGGTGTTCACCTCTGCACGCAGGTCGACGCGTTTCCTTTTAGATCTGGTCTGTGTGTTTTCAGATTAACCCAGTGATGTCACATTAGATTTGAGCTTGTTTGCTCCACGTGTAATTAATCATTTTGTCTGGGATTTGCTTTTTCTCCTTCTAGGGGTCGCGCGGTTCTGACTCCTTGTACGCTGACCAGGGAGCGGACTCGCCAAGGTACTGGGTTGGCTTATGTGATCTCTTGAGGTTTTGGATACGTTAATATTAATTGTGTCCTTGGTTTTAAGCCTCCCGGCTGTTAAAGTAGAGCCTGAAGATGAGGATTTCCGCCCTGTAAAGAGCCAGAAAAAGAAACGCCCGCGGCAAGAAGACCCTGAAGAGGAGCATGCCTTCAAGTAAGACTTCATTTAAAGGGTTAAGGATGACAGAAGTGTAGGCGTATGTGTGTGTTTGTAGGCGTGTGTGTACATGGAGGTATTCTCCTGCGCGCATGTCGCTGCATGAGACACGTCCCATCTGGTCTGCTCAGACGTTCGTGGCTCTAGATCTCCTGTACCCGGGCTGCCTGTGTCTTTTCCCATAGTAATGGCTCTGATACTCTATACAGGGGTTAAAATTTGCACTCGCCCCCTCGCAATTTGCGAGTTGAAATTGGGGGAGGGCGAGTAGAAATTGTGCTGTAATTGGAATGCCAGCTCCGGCATGGAGCCCTCACTGACATTCCCTTTCATGCGATCCTGTCTGCTCCAGTGTGTGTAGCGAGGAAGGAGGGGGGCGGCGCCGCAAGCAGGGACGGACCGAACGCTGGGAGAGATGTGCTTTCACATCTTCCCAGCGTCTGTACTCAGCCAGCTTCCGGGTGGTCTGTGTCACGTGTGCTGACACAGGGCCTGGAAGCGTTTGTGCATGAGCCGAGTGAGGAGTGATCTGATTCCCTCCCTCTGAGCGGAGGGAAACTGCTGCCTGGGAGGTAGGTAATTACAAGGCTGCAGGGGATGAAAAAAGACTGAGAATGGAAGAGAGGGGATGAAAAAAAATGAGAGGATAAAAAAACGAATAAGAGGGGGGATGAAAAAAAGGGAAGAGGGAGAGAGGTGAGAATGGGAGAGGGGGGGGTTGAAAAAAAGAAAGAGAGAGGGGGTATATAAAAGGCTTTGGAGCTCTGATACGCTCCTACACACCACACATTATTGTGAGTTTTAAAGCTGTGGAGCGCTGATACACTCATACAAACTACGCATTACTGTATCAGAGCACCACAGCAATGAAACTCAGGTGTGGGGAGTATGAGCGTATCAGAGCTGAACAGCAATAAAACTCTCAGTAATGTGCAGTGTGTATGAGCGTGAGTTTTATTGCTGTGCAGCTCTGTGATATGCTCATACACACTGCACATCACAGAGCTGCACAGCAATAAAACTCCCGCTCATACACACTACACATTACTATGAGGTTTATTGCTGTGGAGCTCTGTGATACTCATAAATCAAAATGTGCAGTGTGTATGTTTACAATGCTTCGTTATATTGTTAATGATAATTAAACAATAATTTTAGAGGGTGTGTTTAGGGGCAGAGATAACGGTAAGGGTTGGGTGGCGAGTAACTCTTAAGGCCTGGTTAGTAGCGTGGGACCTGAAATTTTAAGCACTGCTCTATATATACACACACTTCCTAATGTATGTTAGATATCTATCTCTATAATATATAGCGCCAACAGATTCTGGAGCACTACAGAGACGGTTACAGGCGACAGACCTGCCGATACAAGGGGAGCAAGTGGCCCTTCGCTCGGGACAACTCGGCACATGCAGCACTGGCATAAATGCTATAATGTGATGTGAACGTTGCGTAACTGGCGTCGTGTCCTGGAAACTAATAACTGTATGGGTGTCAGGACCTAAACAGACAGAATGTCTGCCCAGGGACCCTCATCCTAACCAGGGTCAGATAGACGCAGGGGCTGACTGAGCGGCAGTCGGAGGCGCCTCTCCCAAATATATGGAATGCGGTCTGTTAGGGTACCAAGAACCTCAACGCAGAATATGATAAAGGGGGAGGTGGGGCACGGTTGGGGAGACAGTGCACGGCTGGATGGGGGGGGGGGGTGGTGGCAGCACACGGCTGGATGTTGTGGGTGGGAGATGGTGCACGGCTGGAGGGGGAGGACAGGACGGAGCACGGCAGGAGGTGGGGGGGATGCACAGCTGGATGCGGGGGACAGGACAGCTGGGAAGACTGGACATGGGTTGGAGACGGTGCATGGCTGGACGGGGGAGCACGGCGGGACACGGGCGGGGGGTGAACACGGCACTGCAGGACTTGGGGGGGGGGACTGGGCACAGGTACAATGGTATGTAAATGATGGTGCAGAGGTGAGGGAGGGACAGGGCAGGGACAGGTTTAGGATTGTAATTTACAGCAGCCAGGGTCTGATACGGTGACGGTTTGATGTCACATCATAAAAAATTGCTGCAAACTCCCTCTGCTTTCCGTATAACTTGCCGTGCTGTATTCATCCGATGACGTGGTCCGGCCCTGGTCGCGCGATCGTGAAGGCCAAGCGCTATTTAATATTTCCGCACAAAAATAAATTCTGCTGAAAGTAAATCTGTTAAGGCGTTTGCTGTGATTGATGAATCGGACGTGAAAATACAAAGTTCTCTTTTTGTTTTTCTATTAAAACGGCATTTACTGCCTGCACGGTTTCAGATCGGAGCGCGGGGGGGGGGGGCGCGCGGGAGCAGCGGCGTCAGTGTAAAATATACAGCTAATCAATTTTAATTTAACTCGGCACTCTGGCTTTACAGGAGCCGTCAGACGTCGGCAGAGCGGCCGGACGCAATCGAACCAGAACTCTGAGAGATTGCAAATGATTCCGATCCATTCATCTTCTTCATTTAACGATATTGCCTGCGCTGTCGAAACACGCCCGCTTCACTCTGCCTGCGCGATGTTAAAACTGCAGCAAAAATCACATCGTTACGGGTGATAACGGCTGGTGGTAAATTCTTTTTGCAGATCAAAGAAAAAGAAAATAAAAATAGATCAAGAGGAAGCGGCAGCAACGCAAAAACAGAGGAAGCCCAAGGCGGAGGTTCGTGCGGGATTCTTTGTGTTCTGATTTCTCAGATTTTATATAATTCTGCGTGTGATTAAACAGGATTTATCACGGGTAGCATGACCTATATGTGACGGTATCTTGGATTGAGGGAGCTGGGTTATGTATTACAGCTTGGTAAGCTCCTCTGGCAATGTCCCTGGTGCAGCAGCAGGAGTTGTCAGGGTTGCAGCCGCGTTGGGGCGCGGAGGAGAGGAGTTGGATTAGATTAGGATGGCATCATTGTGTCATCTCCGTGGAGCAGGGGATTTGATAGGGGCTGATGAATGTGCCCGCGAGGCGCTTCCAATTTGCGGGATCGGCTCGATCTGCCTTAATAGCTGCTGTCACCCACGGATCGAGCCCTGGGGGTCTCGCAGACACAGAGACTCGTCCGATGACTGGGGAATACAGCGCAGCTTTTACGTTTTATCCAGTTTGTTCCACGCCGTTTGTCGTGTAATCCTGCTCGAGGGAGAGATGCTCAGGTGCGTAGCTGGTGCCATGTTCATGTTTTCCTCTGGGTCGTCCCTGATTTATGCCGTGCCCGTCGTGCTTTATTTCGTTCTCAGTGCTTCTGCCCCTAACCTTTCCATGTCCTTACCTGCTATCTCCAAACACCTCCCATTCATCATGAACCAAGTCATACGACCACATCAGCATGAGGCCTCAGCCTGACGGAAACGTGAATAGAGGGTGATTAAACCTCCCAGGCTTTTCAATACGTTCTGCACCCAGATAAACAATGTGTTCCCATTAACGCTACATTTGGATCCTAATACAGAGGTGGTGACACACAACCTCATGTGTCCAGAATAGGGCTGCCAGATCCTCCATGTTTTCCTGGACACATAATTTATTCTTGCTGAAGGGCATTGCATGTAAAATGCCACCCCGCAGCCTGCATAATCCATACGCTGCAGGAAAGGCATCCCAGGTAACCTGCCTTGATTAGAGAACAGATTTCCCTCCTGCAGGATATGAATTATACATCTTCCAGGGCAGCATCTTTCCTGTGCTTTCCCTCTCCATGAAATATTGATATGTCCAGGTAAACCTGTCTGATCTGGCCGCCCTAACCCTGAAAGTTTCTGCAATATAGTGACTACTCTAAATACAGTTTGACTTCTTACTGGTCTGGGGGTGCATTGAGATGGATATTGAGTTTAGACGTACAGGAAGAAATGGTGTCGGGGTCTTCATGCCAAGACCTCAGTCTAACAAATGACTGGCCAAAACGTAGACCCTCCGCTGTTATAGGAGAACAACCCGCACAGTGTTTTAACCTTAAGATCGGTGAGATTTTGCACTAAACCACCTGGGAGACCTGATTTTTGAAGAATCCTGGTTAAAAATTATTTACTATTTTTTTTTTTTTTTTTTTTTTTTTTTTTTTTAGAATGTCACTGGGTTTTGGGGTGACTAATCTCATCAGGACAGGTCCATCCATTGCTCAATCCGGATACATTTTCACCCTCATAAGAGAAAGCCATTACCTCACGCTCCCCTTTTTGACTCCCTCACGCTCCCCTTTTTGACTCCCTCACGCTCCCCTTTTTGACTCCCTCACGCTCCCCTTTTTGACTCCCTCACGCTCCCCTTTTTTGACTCCCTCACGCTCCCCTTTTTTGACTCCCTCACGCTCCCCTTTTTTGACTCCCTCACGCTCCCCTTTTTGACTCCCTCACGCTCCCCTTTTTTGACTCCCTCACGCTCCCCTTTTTTGACTCCCTCACGCTCCCCTTTTTTGACTCCCTCACGCTCCCCTTTTTTGACTCCCTCACGCTCCCCTTTTTGACTCCCTCACGCTCCCCTTTTTTGACTCCCTCACGCTCCCCTTTTTTGACTCCCTCACGCTCCCCTTTTTTGACTCCCTCACGCTCCCCTTTTTTGACTCCCTCACGCTCCCCTTTTTTGACTCCCTCACGCTCCCCTTTTTTGACTCCCTCACGCTCCCCTTTTTTGACTCCCTCACGCTCCCCTTTTTTGACTCCCTCACGCTCCCCTTTTTTGACTCCCTCACGCTCCCCTTTTTTGACTCCCTCCTTTTCATGGGATAGTCTCATGTAATCATGTAATGTAAGTCAGTAGCGTGGGTTTAAAGGGAGACTCTAGTAGCATTTTATCCATTTAAATAATTGGGCAGATGCTGCAAATATTCTAGAATCCCCCAAAATGACAACCAATCAAATTCCAGTCTGTGCTGTTTTTTTTTTTTTTCTTTTTCTGCAGCCGCTCCCCTGATTTGCACCTTGAGCTGCGATAACAGCGTCTGTATTTCTCTTACTTTTAAACCTCCAGAAGAAGAAGGTAAAGACAGAGGACGGGGGCGACGTCAAACCCAAAAAGAAAACCAAAGAGAAGGGTGCAGCGACCTCCCGGAAAATGAAGGAGGAGGAGGAGCAGCAGCAGCGCTGGAGATGGTAACGACTGTCCTTCCTGTGCCGGCTCTGTAATCACATACTGTGAAAGCTCAGGGCTTGGTATCGAGCTGCACGAGCCCATTCATTTGTATGACACCGGTCACATGACACGTTGAAAAGTCACTGTATCGTTAACCAAATAATGAGAATAGAAAAGTCTAGGTTTGGACATTAATGGGGGAAGACGGGCCGGACACAACAGACCCTTAAGGACCTCTTGACAGCCTGTGCTGTCACATAATGCTGTGCTTTAATGCTCAGGGACAACATAGACCGTCATGCACCAAAATCCTTGTCCTGGGCTGCAAAGTGATTGGAAATCATGTTTTCGCTGTTGCTGAAGAGCCAGAAAGTGAAAAAGCCTATTGTGATTGTCACGGGGTGGCGAGGTCGAGCCCAGGATGCTGTGACATTGGAGCGGAGGCAGCAATGTGGGGTAAACAGATGAGGAACACAACAGCAGGAATAAACCAAAGAGGGGGGGCACTGGATAAGGTAAACTGGGGGGCGACGACACTGGATAAGGTAAACCAGGGGAGGGGGGACACTGGATAAGGTAAACCAGGGGAGGGGGGGACACTGGATAAGGTAAACCAGGGGAGGGGGGGACACTGGATAAGGTAAACCAGGGGAGGGGGGACACTGGATAAGGTAAACCAGGGGTGGGGGGGGACACTGGATAAGGTAAACCAGGGGAGGGGGGACACTGGATAAGGTAAACCAGGGGAGGGGGACACTGGATAAGGTAAACCAGGGGAGGGGGGGACACTGGATAAGGTAAACCAGGGGAGGGGGGGACACTGGATAAGGTAAACCAGGGGTGGGGGGACACTGGATAAGGTAAACCAGGGGAGGGGGGACACCCTGGATAAGGTAAACCAGGGGAGGGGGGACTGGATAAGGTAAACTGGGGGGCGACGACACTGGATAAGGTAAACCAGGGGAGGGGGACACTGGATAAGGTAAACCAGGGGAGGGGGACACTGGATAAGGTAAACCAGGGGAGGGGGACACTGGATAAGGTAAACCAGGGGAGGGGGGACACTGGATAAGGTAAACTGGGGGGCGACGACACTGGATAAGGTAAACCAGGGGAGGGGGGGACACTGGATAAGGTAAACCAGGGGGGGGGGACACTGGATAAGGTAAACCAGGGGAGGGGGGACACTGGATAAGGTAAACCAGGGGAGGGGGGGACACTGGATAAGGTAAACCAGGGGAGGGGGGACACTGGATAAGGTAAACCAGGGGTGGGGGGGGACACTGGATAAGGTAAACCAGGGGGGGGGGGGGACACTGGATAAGGTAACCAGGGGAGGGGGGGACACTGGATAAGGTAAACCAGGGGAGGGGGGGACACTGGATAAGGTAAACCAGGGGAGGGGGGACACTGGATAAGGTAAACCAGGGGAGGGGGGACACTGGATAAGGTAAACCAGGGGGGGGGGACACTGGATAAGGTAAACCAGGGGAGGGGGGACACTGGATAAGGTAAACCAGGGGTGGGGGGACACTGGATAAGGTAAACCAGGGGAGGGGGGGACACTGGATAAGGTAAACCAGGGGAGGGGGGACACTGGATAAGGTAAACCAGGGGAGGGGGGGACACTGGATAAGGTAAACCAGGGGGGGGGGACACTGGATAAGGTAAACCAGGGGAGGGGGGACACCCTGGATAAGGTAAACCAGGGGAGGGGGGACACTGGATAAGGTAAACCAGGGGAGGGGGGACACTGGATAAGGTAAACCAGGGGAGGGGGGACACTGGATAAGGTAAACTGGGGGCGACGACACTGGATAAGGTAAACTGGGGGGCGACGACACTGGATAAGGTAAACCAGGGGAGGGGGGGACACTGGATAAGGTAAACCAGGGGGGGGGGACACTGGATAAGGTAAACCAGGGGAGGGGGGACACTGGATAAGGTAAACCAGGGGAGGGGGGGACACTGGATAAGGTAAACCAGGGGAGGGGGGACACTGGATAAGGTAAACCAGGGGTGGGGGGGACACTGGATAAGGTAAACCGGGGAGGGGGGGACACTGGATAAGGTAAACCAGGGGAGGGGGGGACACTGGATAAGGTAAACCAGGGGAGGGGGGGACACTGGATAAGGTAAACCAGGGGAGGGGGGGACACTGGATAAGGTAACCAGGGGTGGGGGGACACTGGATAAGGTAAACCAGGGGAGGGGGGACCTGGATAAGGTAAACCAGGGGAGGGGGGACACTGGATAAGGTAAACCAGGGGAGGGGGACACTGGATAAGGTAAACTGGGGGGCGACGACACTGGATAAGGTAAACCAGGGGAGGGGGGGACACTGGATAAGGTAAACCAGGGGGGGGGGACACTGGATAAGGTAAACCAGGGGAGGGGGGACACTGGATAAGGTAAACCAGGGGAGGGGGACACTGGATAAGGTAAACCAGGGGAGGGGGGACACTGGATAAGGTAAACCAGGGGTGGGGGGACACTGGATAAGGTAAACCAGGGGAGGGGGGACACTGGATAAGGTAAACCAGGGGTGGGGGGACACTGGATAAGGTAAACCAGGGGAGGGGGACACTGGATAAGGTAAACCAGGGGAGGGGGGACACTGGATAAGGTAAACCAGGGGAGGGGGGACACTGGATAAGGTAAACCAGGGGTGGGGGGGACACTGGATAAGGTAAACCAGGGGAGGGGGGACACCCTGGATAAGGTAAACCAGGGGAGGGGGACACTGGATAAGGTAAACCAGGGGAGGGGGACACTGGATAAGGTAAACCAGGGGAGGGGGGACACTGGATAAGGTAAACCAGGGGAGGGGGACACTGGATAAGGTAAACCAGGGGAGGGGGGGACACTGATAAGGTAAACCAGGGGAGGGGGGGGGGACACTGGATAAGGTATAATAACTGGTAACTGAATAACACCGGACTAGGCCAGACAAATACATACAACAGGACAGACCAAGCAGACAGGACAAGAGAGATGAGCAGAAGTGAACACGGAATACTTTAAGCAGACACAGAGGAGCAGGACACGAAGAGGGCTGAATACAAACATAAATAAAATCAGGAAACACAACACAGGGGGGAGACTTACTGGGAAACAGACAGGACACAGGGAAAGGACTGCGGACCAGGAGGCACGGCAGGCAAAGTCCAGGTATGCAAGAGGTGATGATGGGTAAAGTCCAGGCAAATAGGAGGGAATCCAGCACTGTAACAAAAGGATAATTCAGGTGGCGTAGTCAGGTTCATGCAAAGGGTCAAGGTGGGCAACAGCATGGTCTAAGTCCAATGCACAGTTCGTAGCCGTGAAATCCAGCAATAGCGAGTGAGGCAAAGCGGGAGCTTCTGGGAGTAGCGTGGAGCACAATGATCTGCAGGGAACTGGTGACTTGAATAATGCAGGAGCATTGGGAGAAGGGTGTGACCAGTTTAAATAGCCAGTCTGGTTGAATTAACACCTGCTGAGCCTGCAGGAAAGCTGATCACAGGTAAGGCATCCCAGGGAGGGGGCTGTAGCTATGGCAGAGCAGTGGCGGATTTGCCCTCCCTCCTGTGCCGGCGGCGTGAACCGTGACAGTGAGGTTGCCAGACGGGCGATCGCTGTAACAATCTATCGAAATATGCAGAATTTCAGCATTAGATTTATAATGCGCCTCCTAGAAACGTGTGAAATCTAAAAGTCAACAGACGTTCATCATCTATGGGACAATCCCATATTCAGCACAAATCCCTGAATCTGTCACCTAAATCTGTCACCAGGTACCTTTTTTTTAATTTCCATTGGGTGGGGAGTGGTATAATGGTTTATTTATCCATTATGTAAAATGATATATCTAAAAGAACAAAGGGGAAATAAAAGGGTATATAACAAGTGGGCGTGTACTAAATCAGCAGAAAATCACTGCCGGCTTCAGTACGGCTGCACCAGCAATTAATCCCCACCTACAAGCCTGATTCCATGAAGAAAATATGGAGTAATGATTGTTAATCCTCGGCAACCCAGAAGATTCAGAACCACATGTCTCATGATGCCTAGGCTGTCACAAGTCTGGCTGAGCATTGTGGGACATGTAGTGCCAACAGATGGGGAGGAGCCATAACGTAGCCATCACTGTAATAGAAGCATGCCTAGCCTGGCGCCTGCAAAAGTCTGTGCCGCCGCGTAAGATGAGGCTGGCTCTTTTTGGTCTTTGATGTTAGGTTTCCATCTGTGCTGGCCCTATGGGAATCTCGCCACCTTGTGGATAAGCTTGCACTGCAGCGTGAAAAATGTCACAAAAAAATCAGCACACTCAATTATTATTTTATGCAAGAGAACGCCATACTCATGTCATTTTCCTGATGAGTGTATGATGCAAAAACTAGTAGATTTAGGTAGGGCCACACGAGCGTGGAAAGCACGTACGCGAGAATGGGCGTTCTATCTGCTCGGACGCCCGTGTGGCCACCTCGCTCCTATGGAGGAACACGCCTTGTAGACCCATCTGCTGTCCGTTGTAGCAGTTTGACGGGGAGGAAAAAGGCACGTCCGTTTTAACGTAACTTGCGATACTAGTGTGACGGGAATCTCACTCCGTCTGTCTTGACTCTCCAGACACCCCCTTACCAAGATCAGCCCGGCTAGCTGAGTTGCTCGGAACTCCGTGCCTCGAGCAGCCTGATCTGTAGCTCCAGACCTGTAGCCTCGAAGGTAGGTCAGTCTTTTCAGATGGCCGCTCTGTGCCTTCTGATGTTGAGTGTGGTGTAGGTAGCATAGCTGAATGAGACACCAGACAAGCTGTATGTTCAAACAGGATTCTCTCTGAGCTTTAATGAACAAAAACGCCACTATTTATGCTGAAATCCAACAGCCATAATTTGCATAAATGAAGCACATTGACCTACTAAAATGCTAATTATATTATGTCAGATATTTACAATAAACATTCCTTAGTCATCATTACACATCCTTTACATAATCTATTGTTCCAATAGATCAGATTAAAGCCAGACTATTGAATGCTCAAACATGCAACTAGATAAGGGGAAAACCCATCTGGCATAATCACACAGTACTCAAATTTGTTTACGTTCTAGACAAAAACAGATCTCTAAATTCACATTCAGTAATAAAAGTACAATTAAAACTAAAGCTAAGCAATTTACACTATGTTCATTTATATTGTGTGGTGTGATTTTAAATATATGGTACATTGCTTGGTTTTAGTTTAAATTAGTTTAAAGTCTTTCCCAAAACAAATGTCTGTCTTTTGGGGGTTTTGCCAGGAAAATTAAAAGTCTTGGTTTGACGCGGGGAGCGCTTTGTGAGTTCTATGACAACTAGTATTCGTGCTGCATCATGCTACGACGGACGCTGGGAAGAGGAGTCACTACGGACGCACTAGTGTGCACATGTGGCCCCGGCCTAAGAGTTGGTGTTGGTGCTTGATTTAGGGTTACTTTTAAGGTTATTGGCGACCATATCCCTAACCAACAGATTCTACTACCTTTCTCTATACACTCTTCACTAGAATTCTATGATACTTAATTTTAGGCAACAGATGCTCCTTCATTTGATGCAGTGGGTGGCGACCCTAACCCTAAATCTCGCGTATGTGTATATGGGGTTAACCTACCGCCATTCATAAACATATTTATGGTTTCCCTTCGAATGAAGAGGATGGAGAACGTCTTTTTGGGACTTATCACAAATCGCACTACTGTTACGTGTGTAATTTATTTTGGCGACTTTTGTATACACATTCTTGAACGCGGCCACAAAGTGGCGACCCATTACAGTAAACCACCACAGGGGATTTCTGATGATGCTGAAAATCTGGATTCTTACTTTTAAAATATATATATATATATTTTTTGTTATGAAGCGTCTTCTATGCTTCAATATGCACAGGATAAAAAAAAAATAAGACTGGCACATGGTAAATGGCATCCTAGATATTTCAGTACTACATGTCCCATGATGCTCTGCCATCCTGCAGAGAAATGAAAGTATTGGGGAAAAGGCTGTGCACCTGTCTTGTAGTCCTGGCAGGGTTGGGGATAGAATGGCAGGGTTGGGGATAGAATGGCAGGGTTGGGGATAGAATGGCAGGGTTGGGGATAGAATGGCAGGGTTGGGGATAGAATGGCAGGGTTGGGGATAGAATGGCAGGGTTGGGGATAGAATGGCAGGGTTGGGGATAGAATGGCAGGGTTGGGGATAGAATGGCAGGGTTGGGGATAGAATGGCAGGTTTGGGGATAGAATGGCAGGGTTGGGGATAGAATGGCAGGGTTGGGGATAGAATGGCAGGGTTGGGGATAGAATGGCAGGGTTGGGGATAGAATGGCAGGGTTGGGGATAGAATGGCAGGTTTGGGGATAGAATGGCAGGTTTGGGGATAGAATGGCAGGTTTGGGGATAGAATGGCAGGTTTGGGGATAGAATGGCAGGTTTGGGGATAGAATGATAGAATGGCAGGGTTGGGGATCAGGGTTGGGGATCAGGGTTGGGGATCAGGGTTGGGGATAGAATGGCAGGGTTGGGGATCAGGGTTGGGGATAGAATGGCAGGGTTGGGGATCAGGGTTGGGAATAGAATGGCAGGGTTGGGGATCAGGGTTGGGGATAGAATGGCAGGGTTGGGGATAGAATGGCAGGGTTGGGGATAGAATGGCAGGGTTGGGGATAGAATGGTAGAATGGCAGGGTTGGGGAGAATGATAGAATGGCAGGGTTGGGGATAGAATGATAGAATGGCAGGGTTGGGGATAGAATGATAGAATGGCAGGTTTGGGGATAGAATGGCAGGTTTGGGGCTCAGGGTTGGGGATAGAATGGCAGGGTTGGGGATAGAATGGCAGTGTTGGATAGAATGATAGAATGGCAGGTTTGGGGATAGAATGGCAGGGTTGGGGATAGAATGGCAGGGTTGGGGATAGAATGGCAGGGTTGGGGATAGAATGGCAGGGTTGGGGATAGAATGGCAGGGTTGGGGATAGAATGGCAGGGTTGGGGATAGAATGGCAGGGTTGGGGATAGAATGGCAGGGTTGGGGATAGAATGGCAGGGTTGGGGATAGAATGGCAGGTTTGGGGATAGAATGGCAGGGTTGGGGATAGAATGATAGAATGGCAGGGTTGGGGATAGAATGGCAGGGTTGGGGATAGAATGATAGAATGGCAGGGTTGGGGATAGAATGCCAAGGTTAGGGTTAAAATATTAGGGTTCTATTACTATTTGAGCTTCTTTTAGGGTTACATTTGGTGTTCGATTTAACCAGCATTCTGCTCCATTTTTGCTTAATTTTTAGTCAGCAGATTCTGCCTCCTCTTACCGTTTGCTGCGCTCGCATCAAAAGAAGGGTTAAATCTGTTGCCGAAAACTGAAGAAAAACTGGAGCAGAATGTTAGGGTTAAATCTATCCCTAAATGTAACCCTGACACTCTGCTCCTTTTTGCTTCATTTTTAGGCATCACATTCTGCCCCTTCTTTTGACGTGAGTGCGCCCTGACCCTAAAACGCAGAAATAGTAACCTAACACTAATGTTTAACCCTAGCCGAGGAAATGACGCTCCTTTTTGGACCCCAGCATTGAATGTGGCCACGGCCGAATTGTAAAGGTTCCCCCCCCCCTTCTCACAAATGATTGTGCACTGGAGGACATCCCGGTGCTCCTGTACGTCTGGTGCTTGAGCCAGCGGATAAACACAACAGCCGATACAACCAGTGCTCCAAGAGATTTTAACGATCTCCAAATAGACGAGTTATTCGCTCGGTTATATCTGTGTCTGTAGAATCCAAAACTTCAGCCTCCTCGCGAGGGGGGGATTAAAAAAAAGCTGATTTGAAAGCGCGTAAATGTCTGGTTTTGTATTTTCGGCATGACTGCGCTTGTTTCAACATCCAATTACTCCGATGGGTCAATTGCTGGTTTTTAATTTCGCCGGACTGTCCGTTTCATGAGCCGCCTGGACGTGCGGGGAGAGCATCGCTTTGGATTGAACGTATAACTTAATTATACGTTTTTATGTCTTTCTTTTTTTTTTTTTTTGTAACGGCGTTGGTTTGGTTTGAAGTGAATGATCTTGTCACAATCCACGGCCGGACCCAGGATAAATGGAGATGGGTTTTATTGTACTGCCAGCCCGTCATCACTAAATCATAAAAATCCCGACGTGGCGGCCGGTACGTTAAAGGCAGACTCGCGCTTGATGATAACTGGCAGCTTTTCGCAGGTGACGCCAGGGTTAATGATACGTTTCCATTTTAAATCCATTTCACTCGCTCTTTTTTTTTTTTTTTTGCACGTGGGAATATTAAGGCAGCGTATCGCGGGCACCCGAACGCGCGCCACCAACCACTTCCGAGCCTGCCAAATGATCTTCCCGGGAATTGTAAAAATATCCTGCAGATGGATCTGCGAGACGAGAGCTTTACCGTTGCCCAAATCCATCTCAGCTGCCGGAGAGTGGCTGTTTGTCTTGTCAATGTGTCCCAGCAGGTACCTGGAAATGCAATAATGTTTCATATTCTTCATTGCAGGTGGGAGGAGGAGAAGTACAAAGATGGCATAAAGTGGAAATATCTGGAACACAAGGGCCCCGTCTTCGCTCCACCCTACGATCCTTTGCCGCCTAATGTGAAGTTTTATTACGACGGTATCATTAATCTCCTCTGTGTCATTAATCAGGGGCCCTAATGATCTGGCAAACTCCTAATTTGCTTAGACTGTAGGATTGTGAAAGCTGGTAACGAGTCGGGCGCGTAAAGGGAGTAAAGCCGCGCGGAGATAGAAAAATAAACTGTGTCTAAAGTAAAAAATGTGGCACTCTGTGACTGCGTTAAAGAACGTCCACGAGATACTGCAATTCCCCAAACCTTACGAGTCAGCAGCTCGGTAAATAAAGTCTGTGTGTGTGTCTGTGTGTGTGTCTGTGTGTGTGTCTGTGTGTGTGTCTGTGTGTGTGTCTGTGTGTGTGTCTGTGTGTGTGTCTGTGTGTGTGTCTGTGTGTGTGTCTGTGTGTGTGTCTGTGTGTGTGTCTGTGTGTGTGTCTGTCTCTGTGTCTCTGTGTCTGTGTCTCTGTGTCTGTGTCTGTGTCTCTGTCTCTGTCTCTGTGTCTCTGTCTCTGTGTCTGTGTCTGTGTTGGCGGGAGCTGTGAGTTATGTCTTCGCTGCTCTTGTTTAGCTCAAAATATTGTTTTATTTACATATTTATTTTGAGTGATACTATTTTAACTTATTTCTTTTGCGCTTCTGAAGCTTTTTCTCTCCATCCGTCTGAGTCTGTGTCTGTCTGTCCCTATATTCCTGTGTCTCTCTGTGCGGCTCTACTGTGTCTGTGTGTTTCTCCATCCATCTGAATCTGCCTCTATATCCCTGTGTCTGTCTCTCCATGCAGCTCTATTGTCTCTGTGTCTCCATGCGGCTCTGTTGTGTCTGTCTCTGTATGTGTGTCTGGGGTTTTTCCCTTGAGCAATATAGGATTTTTAGAGCATGTGCGATTTTCGTTTTTGCTAAAAATTGGGGCTGGCTGCAAGTGTTGCGTAGCTCCTGTCATTAGTGATGGGAGTTGAGCACGCAGCATTCTGTCTTTGTTTTCTGTGCGTTTCTCGGGGTCTATCTCTCCCTCTGCACCCCAGGTATTTACCCGGGATCAGTAATGTGAACCATGGGACCCCAGATGTTTCAGAGCTACATGTCCCATGGTGCTTAATGACACATAAGGCTGGCTGAGCATCTTGGGACCTGTAGTTCAGCTGGGGTGTTGAGGTTCACCATCAGTGCTTTAGAGCAGGAGTCAGCAACATTGGTCCTCCAGATGTTTTGGAATAACATTTCCATGATGCACAGCCACTCACTAGGTCGGGAAAGACTCATGGGAAATGTAGTTCCAAGACATGCGGAAAGCCATGGTTGCTTTCCGTATTATCATTTATATAGCACCAACAGTTTCCTCAGCGCTTTACAATCGCTTTCCATAGGAAGGAGATACAGCTAAACGGACATAGGATGGAAACACTAGGTGTAGCGGGCCCTGCTCAGAGGAGCTTACAGTATCCCTTTAATATGCTCCGGTTTGTCTCCACGCGTCCTCCATATTTTTGCCGATATTTGCATTTCTTTGAATCAATGTGTAAATTGAGTTTTGTGTTGAAATAGAGAGCGGGGGCTGGGGGGGGGGAATAGTGAAGATTCGTTGCGTCTCCTTTTTTCTGTAATTACTATCCAGTGATCAGCTCCGCAATACTGAGCCTCGTTAAGCAGATTAATACAAATTGACGTTCAAAAGGGAGGCGCGGGGCACGCGTGTAGCTTTAAAATCCTGATAAATGCGTCCCGCTCCGCAAACCAACCCGCCGAACCACAGCGCTGACACACTACGGGCTTCTGGAATCCGTGGGGAAGCTGTCACCTTCTCACCAGCGTGGGAATATTCCTCAAAAGTCGTTTATGCTGGGGCTGTCAAACTCCGGCCCCCCAGATCTTTTTTGCCTACAATTCCCTGAAATCATTAAATGCAACAGATGGGCAAGGAATCATGGGAGATGTAGTTCAGAAACCTCTGGGGGGGGGGGCGCAAAGTTTGAGATCTCTGGTTTAGATGTTTCGTCTATAAACTTCTACAAGAATCCTTCCCATCTTTTATCTGACCCACTAATCCCAGCAAAGGCAGAAAGACCCTCCGAGGATAAGATGAGCACGGGGTGAGTGGGATAAGCCATGGCACAATCGAGTAGAACCTATTATTATGTGGTCGTTGCCTCCAGGAATTAATCTTGTATCTCGCATAACCCCAAAGGGGACAAACTGTAGATCAGTGATGGTGAATCTTGACACCCCAGATGTATTGGAACTACATGTCCCATGATGCTTAGTCTCAGATAAGGCAGGCATGTAGTTCAGAAACATCTGGCGTGCCACGGTCTGCCATCACCGCTAGAGATCTTATCCCTACTGGAGGATAAACCAGAACTACGGGTACCTTGATGCTCAGCCGGATATGCCAAGCTCATATTCTGCAGCTCTGTTTATAAAAGAGCATCATGGGAAACCTAGTTCTGAAATGGTTGGAATATCATTTTGTTCCATCACTGGTCCAGGTAATTCCCGCGACACACTTTGGAATGACCGCACTGAGGTCAAGGACAACACAAGCCGTACATTACAAAACTTCACAGCTACGTCTGAGGCAGCCGAATACATGTCGTGGTCACCCGTGTTCTATGTGATCCAATGAATCGGTTAAGTCTGCGGTCAGGCGAGCCACTTGGCACGTCCGTCTGACCGCACTGTTTGCTGTCCGTTGTAGCTTTTCAAAGGCGTCAATGGAGAACAACACACGAAGCACATGCATACTTTTTCATGCATGATGCAACGGACTCCATGGAGGCCTCAACGTGAAAAAGCTACAACCGACGTAGAGAACCCCCCCCCCCCCGCATACAGCTTTTTTGTTTTTCTCAACGTCAGACATAACTGATACTAGGTGTTAGCCACAATCTCCTATGTTCTAAAGTGCATCCGTTTCAGCGGACGCACTGCACGCAATCATTGCGCTCGTCTGATCGCAGCCTGACAGTAATTTATATCTGTGTCTGTCGGCTTTATTTTTCACCATTTAATCATTGGTCCTAAGTCCGCAGTGAGTTCCCTATTCCTTGGAAAAGGTCATTATTCTGGCTTTATAGACATGTTTGTATCCATACTGACTCTGACGGGATGGAAGACCTTTTTAAACTGTGCCGTACATCTGAAATCCATGTATCGCCCATCCAAGTGATCCTGGTCTTTTTATTGCAGGAAAGCCGTTTCCGTTGAGTTTGCAAGCGGAAGAAGTGGCCAGTTTCTTCGCCAAGATGTTGGACCATGAGTACACCACCAAGGACATCTTCCGCAACAACTTCATCACGGACTGGAGGAAGGTAATCACTCCTTACCCCGCTGGTATTGCTTAACTCCTTCACTACCGTGATCGAGCATACACACTCAGCAGGAGCAGCAGTGACATATGTCTGAGATCATGTTACCACGACCTGGAGCTATGCGGTGTAATTACAAATGAAATTGTTTGTTAGCAGTTGGGCTCCAGAACGTGACCCAGTGTTTTAGCCCTGTGGGCATGATGCCCGAGGTGCTAGCACTTCCTAAAACCAGCTGGGAATGTGTCTGACCTCTCCCCAACTGATTCTGCACGGAGACATGACTTGCAGTAACTCCTTCTGGCCAGCAGATGGCGAGATCTCCCAGTCAAATAGGTTATTACAGTAATGAATACACTGGGAATATTCACAAATATTTCTTACTGTGTGATTTTAAAAATGATTTTCCAAAAACACCACAGGTTTCTGACAGTTTTTCTGGAATATCACTTGGTAGTGAAGGGGTTAAAAGGACCTTTTTATATATAGTTTTTTCTCTTCAAAATATACTGTATTGTTCCTAAAGAAGAATGTAAAGTTCCAAAATCTGTGATAACAGACCAAAGGGGTGAAGCATGTGTCATATTACTGCATAGCTATGACTTTGTGCCCCCCCCCCCCTTGGAAGCTCTCTGTATAACGCGCTCCTGTAGAAGAGGGCTTGCTGTGGCTCGGGGTTCTTTAATACACATGATATTGGCTCGGCCTTGTCACCAGCTGCAAACCTCTTTACATTCATGAAACGCTCGGGCTGTTTGTCGTAGAAATGAAAAATATGCTCAACCAACTGTGCCACGCGACCGTGCGTTTGAAACCGACATTTTTTTTCCCAGAGATTCTGATTTTGGGCTCTTTGTTTTATTGTGTTTTTAGATGCTCAGGAGACACAATGTATTTTTCATGAAGCTGGCGGCATTTCTAGGCGTGCTGCAGGAGTTTATAAAGTTTCTTCCGCTGTATTCTCTGTTTCTGTGAGCTCTGTGAACATTAAATTGCCGTTGCAGCCGCCTGTGTCTGTAGATCTGTGCTAATTAGTCTAGTGGATACAGGTGTGTTAATGTGATCGTCATTAGAGGTTGTTCTTGTTCTCTGTCGCAAGAGAGGATTTGTACGGATTCAGGCATCATCCTATTGAACTCAAACCTGTCAGTGCTGGGCTCTGCTACTGCAGATACATGAAAACACCTATTGGAACTTAAGAAACTGTGTCCCCCCTGTGTCTGTCACTCTGTCTTTGTCTCTCTGTCTTCCCCGTCTTCCCCCGTCTGTGTGTCTTCCCCCGTCTGTGTGTCTTCCCCCGTCTGTGTGTCTTCCCCCGTCTGTGTGTCTTCCCCCGTCTGTGTGTCTTCCCCCGTCTGTGTGTCTTCCCCCGTCTGTGTGTCTTCCCCCGTCTGTGTGTCTTCCCCCGTCTGTGTGTCTTCCCCCGTCTGTGTGTCTTCCCCCGTCTGTGTGTCTTCCCCCGTCTGTGTGTCTTCCCCCGTCTGTGTGTCTTCCCCCGTCTGTGTGTCTTCCCCCGTCTGTGTGTCTTCCCCCGTCTGTGTGTCTTCCCCCGTCTGTGTGTCTTCCCCTCCTTTCTTTCCTTTCTTTCCTTTCTTTCCTTTCTTTCCTTTCTTTCCTTTCTTTCCTTTCTTTCCTTTCTTTCCTTTCTTTCCTTTCTTTCCCCCGTTTCTTTGTGTGTGTTGTACAATGTTGTGCCACATTCCTTTCCTCTAAGCTGGTCCAGTACCTTTTAGGTTTATTATGTTGTATGTAAACTGTGGCAACGTTTCGGCCAGGTCACTGACCATTGCCAAGCCAGTGTGTGTCTGTTTGTCTGTGCCCGCCCCTGTGGTCTGTGGATAGGTCTTCACTCGGACCTTCTTCCTTTCATTCCCCTGGAATCTCGCTGAATCTCTTTTCGCCTCTCGTAAGACGCACGCGGATATGTAGGGGAGCGTCACTAGCTGTAACCAGGGCTTGTGGAATATTTTGTCTCTGGGGGTGTGTGTGTGTTTCATTAAACTGCCATGAGAGGTCAAAGGAAGTTTCTCTCATTTCTTGGAGCGGAATGCAAGGGGGAATCATCCCAAATTCACATCATTTCCTGACAAGAGACCGGGGGGGGGGGGGCTGCATTGACACGCAGACGCACGGCCGCGCTACGATACATGACAAGGCGGTGAGTTTTATGTTCCTCTTCCTCCTTCTCCTCAAGCCAAATCACGTTGTCACATGCGCTTGACCTGTTCGAGGCTTGCGCTACCCTCGCCGCTACAATCTAGCTGATGCTGCTGTCAGCGTGGGAACGCGTTTCACAGCACGCCGCTGGCCAGACATCTGCTTCCTTAAAGCTCGCTCATAAAAAATGCATGCTTTCCTTTTCCTCCTTTCCTTTTCCTCCTTTATACCCTATATTCTATAGAACACGTTCCTTCGCTTCTCCGGTATATTTTAAAGCTGAAGGAATCTGGGCTGTCATCAATTAGCCGCGCTGGTGGAGGTGTGAAGAGGCCTGTGTGTAACTTAGAGCTTCCAAACGCTGGAATTCAAAGCGTCCTCTCTATAAAGTGACGAACTCCTGGGCAGACTGGGAAATCGACTCTGATAGGGTTTTATAACGCCGGCCGCCATATTGAGCTGTGATTGTAAAATTTGGTAACTATCTTACAGATCCGGAATCTCTATTTCCCCCCCCCCCCCGATGTTTCCAGACTACAACTCCCATGAGGCTCCGGTCATCTGTGTCATTCAAAGATTTCTGGAAACTGTAGGCCTTATACCTCTGGGGGGGGGGGGGCAGAGTTTGAGATCCCTTGTTATGGTTTATTTATTTATAAAGTATTTTCCCAGGAAGGATACATTGAGGTTTCTCTGGTTTTCAGTTTGTCCTGGATTCAAGAACATTGAATTGTTACAGAAATACAAAGTAATAAAATGCAAGATATTAAAAACACAAATATACAGATTAACCCAGAAAATAAATATGTAGCAAATATAGTCACTGTTACATGTTTACAGGCGCATTCTGTATATAGTCACTATGTTACATGTTTACAGGTGCATTCTGTATATAGTCACTATGTTACATGTTTACAGGTGCATTCTGTATATAGTCACTATGTTACATGTTTACAGGCACATTCTGTATATAGTCACTGTTACATGTTTACAGGCACATTCTGTATATAGTCACTATGTTACATGTTTACAGGCACATTCTGTATATAGTCACTGTGTTACATGTTTACAGGCGCATTCTGTATATAGTCAGTGTGTTACATGTTTACAGGTGCATTCTGTATATAGTCAGTGTGTTACATGTTTACAGGTGCATTCTGTATATAGTCATTGTGTTACATGTTTACAGGCGCATTTTGTATATAGTCATTGTGTTACATGTTTACAGGCGCATTCTGTATATATATATATATATATATATATATATATATAATATATATATATATATATATATATATTATATATATATTATATATATATATATATAGACTGGGGGAAGATTTGATGGTGTCTGGGAGGTTATTCCATATTTGCGGTGCTCTGTAGGAAAATGAGGATCGAGCCACTTTCTTTTTGTATTGTGGTATTGTAAGTAAGGTGCTGGTCCTGGATCGGAGGTTATAGGATGAGGGAACTGCTGGGGAAGCCGTCTATTCAGGTAGGGTGGTAGCTTTCCAGAAATGCTCTTACCAACCAGGTTGGAAAGGTGAAGGATGCGTCTAGAGTCCAGCGACGGCCAGTTTAGTTCTTTTAACATGTCACAGTGGTTGTTTAATAAGCAGTAGTGAGGTTGTTTTTAGAATTGTTAAAGACAATATACACATTCATAATCGCGTTTCTTACAGTTCGAAGTTGAGCGAGGCCACTTTGTTTTCGAGAGCCTTTACTGGACCCTGGAAGTCTTAACGGCCGGGCGGTGAGGGGGTGAGGGGGAGTCGTGCAGGCTAAAGGCGTCATTGAGAAGCCATGAAAGTGCAGAGAGAGGTGTTTGGAAGATGTTATTGTGAGCTGATTTTTCACAGAGCAGACGGTATATATTCAGGCCCCGGCCCTCGCCATCCCACACAATAAAAGGAGCGCGCTCGGGTTTTCAAATGAAAGGGCGTAATGAGTTGTCTGCCAGGAATGGAGGTGAAGCTTCAAGGTCGCTCCGGCTCCTCTGATCCTCTTCAACAGGGATTGTATCTGCATTTTGAGGATCTGCAGGGCGACTGCTGGAGATGCTGATATGGGGCGAGATGTCTGCAAGCTTACCTTATTTTAAATTCTACAGGAGCGCTCCCGTGTTTTGGTGAGCTGGATACAAACAAGGGGTCCGTGTGTGCCTGTCTGTCTGTGTGCCTGTCTGTGTCGACACGTATCGGTAAATGTGTGCATGTTTCTGGGTGTCTGTATGGATGCGTGTGTGGCTGTGTGTTTATAGGTGTCTGATTGTGTGGATGTGTTTGGGCGTCTGTGCTTTTTTTGCATGTGTACTTGCATACATTACTCTAGATGGTCCTGTCTATGTACTCGCATGTCATTACAGGTTTAGACACTGGACACAGTCCTTTGTCTTTCAGGTTGACCAGAGTCTGCGAGGGGGGGGGGGGGGGGAGTCGAGGGGTCCGTGAAGAGTGTGATGGGTTTATAAATTGTAACATTTCAGTGAAGTCGTTTATTGTAATGATCCCGGCTCTCATTGACTTTGACACAACGTGGAAACCAATCTATCACTCCTGGTGTGGCTAGACTGCAATTCCCATCATCCATCAAGGATTTAAGGCTGGGGGTTCCACAGGTGTGTTTTAATCCGTCGAGCAGCTGGAGTGATGTCCCTCTACCCTTCTCCACGTTTTTGTTGGTAAGATACACCTCTTGGTCTGCAGCCAGTGCAGTAACCTTTTTTTTTGGGGGTGTTTATGTCTTCTTCGTTACGTGGGGAATTTCTTTTTACAAGACGCAGCTAAAGCACAATGAGGTGAATAATCCGGCCCGGCTCGCGGTGCGCCGCGCCAGTAATGGGGCCTCTTTTCTTCTGAGGAGCATAATTATCTGGAATCCCCAATCCCTCAACACCTTGCACAGACAGATGTTCCTTCTCGTCGTCGAGCCGAATGCGACCCACGGGTTGGTTGAGGAGCGGTTTAATTTCTATTTTATGATGGTTCCTTCCACGCCGTTTGTTTGTCGTTATGAGTTCCAGGCTTGTAAAGGAAAGTGAGTAGAAACATCCTCTCAATTCGTGTGTCCACGGCTTCTTCTTTTCTCGAATATCGATTTGGGGGATGTTTCCAGTGTCCGGCCTGCATCTCTGTATCGGAGTTGACGTCTTAAGAAGAACATGTGGGTGAAATTCTATATACAAGTTGACTTGTTCATGACTCTGATAATTTTCTTGGATTTCCCAGCCATTTTTCTGCTGAATTTGGAGGGTGTGTGCTGTGCCCTGGATCCGGCCGGCTCTGTATGCTGGATTTCTGGTTTGGAGGAGTTGGGGATGAGGCCGATGCTCCGGTTCATGCAGGCGCTGGCGGATTTCACTTGTAGGGTTCTCTGAACATGTTAGAAAGGTTTTTGGAGACCAAATGTTCTGCTATCTTCACATGGCGGTTTGTCAATTTGCATCGATCGTGCTGGGGCCATCCTTTAGTCTCCACACTCAACATATGGCCATTGATGCCTTCAAGGTCCGGTTTGCCCAATGGCTGGCATAACTTGGCTGTGTGTGCGGATTTTCTTTTTTGTGGAAGTGCGTATTCGTTGAGGGTCATAGCTCAAAAGATACAACCATAATGGTGTTACTGCTCAGCTTATGGCAAGTCAGATCATGTTGTCGGCATCCATAGAGGTTGGTGGAAGGTCTAACCATATGGTGCTCTTCAATCTGCTCCACCTTCATGCTACTCCGCCCTGTATTGTGATTTACCTTGAGACGGACGAATGGTGGGGCAGTACAGCAAATGCCATCTGTAGTATGGAACGAGTGGGGCAATAATGGGGCGTTCACATGTTTTATGTCCAATTTTATAAAAAATTATTTGTTTGTGGCCTTTTGGATGAGCTGGTTTGTCACAGGAAGCCTATGTCTGGTACCCAGGTGCCCCAAGACGTTAAACGTTTGACTTGCTTCTTCTCTTTGACATACGCGATATAAATCGGTTTACTAAATCAAGCATCTTTTAGTTCTCCTCCATCTTGCTCTAAATTTCCCGCTGCTCTTGGTGGAACGCGTTGTCTAATGCCTGTTCCTGGAGAAACAAAGCCTCCGTCCGTCACGGGTACACCTGGTGGACCAAGTGAAGAAATATCCTGTGGCGAAGACTGCAAGGTTATATAACGAGGGTAATTTATTTATGAATCCTAGGCTACGCGGAGATTCGCTTAATGAAGCTTGCAGATGGAATTAGGAGGGTCAGGCCGGCCCTGGATTCCTGCCACCGACTAGACATCCGAGACGGTTTACCTGTCACCGAGTGGCAGATGTTGCTGGCAGGTCGCCACCGAGGGATCTCTTCGCAAACACACCATATAAAACTAAATGTTTGTCCAAAGTAGGAATATCCGTGCCAGCCGTAGAATTAAAACCCATAAAGTGGTAGATTTTTCTGTTTTCTATGTGTTTTTCAGGGTTTACAATCTGTATCTTTCTTGTGTGGTCACTGCAGGCTCTGATGGCCTTAAGTACCACGACGGACCATATTGCAATCCATAATTCAGATCAGGTGGTGCTGTGTGCTCTTCTGTCCCTTCTAATTAGTCTGGAAGCCCCCAAAATTCACCCTAGAGTTGGCGTTGATTGAGCACTCACACCTGGAGCCATCATCATGGGACTAGGCATAGTGATGGCGCCAGTGTCCTTGCGACGACCTTCCTGCCATTTTAAAGGGACTCATGCATGACGTATAGGGATCTGCTTCCATACTTCAAGTCGTTCAGTCTGTGCACCATGCGTGCTGAGCGGCAGGAAAATTAAAGGGTTTGGTGTCTAAGCCTAGACTTAAAATATTGTAGGTTTTGTCTCCTTTCAAAGAGGTCGCCACTGGCGAGCCCCATGCTTCGGTCATGGACTACAATCGGTTAAAAGGCCATGTTGGATTTATGATCTGTTTTAAGATGTTCTGTTTTGATATATCATTGCTGAGATCAGGACAGGCTTTGGCGGATGGGCACACCATGGCCAGTTCAGTTCAGGCTCCTTATAGAAGGTCTTAAAGTCCACATGTGCTGCTGTATAATTATGGCCCCCCACCTTTCTCTGCTCCTCATACTTGGATGCACAGCTTCTCGACAGATCCAGCTTATCGCAATTTGCACCAGGTTATCACAAATCTATGTCCTTCAAAAGCACCTGAGCCAATAGAACAGGGTTGTCCGACTGAGGGCCCCCCCCAATGAATCTGAACTACAACTCCCATGAATCTCTGGCCATCTAGTGCATCCAAAGAATTCTGGGAATTCTGGGTAGGCAGTAAATATCAGGACGGCCAGAGTTTGAGATCCAAGTAGTAAAACTTTCTTCCACTCCATCACTCCTCAAAATAAAATCAAGCCGCGGTGCATCTGGGCGACCGGGCTGTTTCCTTGAAGTTCTGTGGCATTTTGCCCCTTTTTATTACCGCGTAATGATGCAGCTTCACTTTCTAGGTCGCTCTCGGAAGGGAATGTTTCTTTGCTGCCTCGAGGTAGCGATTGTTTACATTTGTGTGACCTCTGCCGCGGCGTCCAGGAGACGTGACCGCCGGCTCCTCTACCTTCATGATTGAGTTTGGGTCTTCAGAGACCTTGGGATGGACCATCAGACTGTAAAAACGTCTGTCACCTCTGGCGTGTTCCCGTTGTCTGACACCAAAACACACAAACTTTACCTCTGGCAGCCTCCGAAACGATCCGTACCTCCTTGAATGATGGGGTAATTGGGTACCGGCTGCGCACCTTTCCCTGGGAAATAAGAACATTCTGAACCAGATACAGTTTCCGCCGCTGTCTTTCGGGGCTGTGGGGGTCCTCGATTTTCCCCCCCCTAGGGCTGCAAACGCACGTCTCGCTGCCTCTTTCTCAAGCAGTCCCCTGTCAGCAATCATTCTAAAACGCCCTGCTTTTATGTGTTTATAGAAAACGCTTTTATCCGCTTGTCCAGACTCTGGAGTAAATTTTTTTAATTTTGGCACCAGTCGCCCTCCCCCCCCCATAGAGCGGCGGCGTGGCACCCCACGGCCAGGAGAGATTGGTAAAGTGATTTACTGCTCAGCCTTCGTTAAACAGTTTATTGCCGCCTGCGGGGCCTTTTCTATCAAGTCCACCGTTAACGGCTGCCCCGAAACTGCTGGAACGTCCAATCTCTCAGCTTCTTTTAAAAATATATCGTTTTTATTTCTTTTCTTTTTTTTTTATTCCTCTCTCCCATCGGGTCCGGGGTAACTTTTACCTCCTCAAAGGCTTATCGGGACGCTTTAGCAATTGATCCAAGGTCCGCTACATCTTATTCGGTACGGGGAGGGGGGGGGGTGTCTGTGCTCTGTTTTATGGCGTTTATATGTGTTTATGAACATGGTTAATGCTCTAAAATGTTCGTGGTTTTCACGCTAGCAGTCTCATTTGTAACCCTGATGCTATCTGTGCTCTGTTGATGTTTATCCCCAATATCAGGAATTTTACGTGCCCCTCCCCTCCCCTGCAAAATCTCAAACATCTTGATTTTCCAGTTAATGAAGAAAAAAAAAATGAAAGTTTTTTTTTTTCAGGAATTTTCCCCCGTTTTTTTTAATCTCCATCGTATGCTATAATTACCTCTCGAGCCATTCCCATATCACCGAATTAACCCCTTCAGTACCAAGTGATTTCTTTCCTCCCATAAAACCACCAGCAGGACCCGGTCGGCAGATGCCGTTGTTCGCTCATGTTTCGCTTCGCCGTGTTTGTTGTATCTTGTAATCTCGATAAAGTTGGCAGCAAAAAAGATCAGGAAGTGACGTAAACCGCATGGGAAGCTGCAGCCATGGTTGGAGACGTACCACGTGTTCTCTTTACTTCTGCAGGGACCTCAAGCTCTGGGGAGAGAAACACCTGGGGGGGGCAGAGTTTGAGACCTAGGGTTGCCACCTTTCCTTCAAGCCAAACCCAAACACCCAAATGTCACATGGCATATTTTAAAAAAAAAAGTATGCACACTTTGAGGCCTCCCTCTGATGTCACACACCTGGGTCAGCATCCAGTCACGCATGCGCATTGTCTGCTTTACTCTGTCCCAGTGTTCTGATGTGAGAGAAAACAGGAGGCGGTCGTGGTTGTCCTGTCCTCTGCACTGCGGGACCAGACGGAGTATAGATTCTTGAAGTGATTTTGCAAATGCACTTGATATCAGGACCTCAGAGCTGTTTGTTTTTTTTTATTTCCTTTTTTTATTCAGAGTCCAGATGAGAATCACAAGTGACAAGCTTGACTGAGACTCATTCTGAGTCGAAACATTGCCAAGTTTACTTGGGTGGAATAAAGCTCTCTTAATCCTGGAGTTGTGTGATCACCACCTGCTCATACATTCTTCAGGGACCCCCAGACCACAGACCCAATACTACAATGTGTGGTATACATGATTTGTTTTATTTCCCCCATACTGACAGACACGGGCAGACACTGATACACTCAGATTCTCAAATACACACATGGATACACTGACACACAGGCACTCACAGGTATGCGCTCACAGGTATACACTCACACAGGCATTCACAGGTATACACTCTCGCGCTCAATGGTATGCACTCACACAGGCGCTCAATGGTATGCACTCACACAGGCGCTCAATGGTATGCACTCACACAGGCGCTCAATGGTATGCACTCACACAGGCGCTCAATGGTATGCAGTCACACAGGCGCTCAATGGTATGCAGTCACACAGGCGCTCAATGGTATGCAGTCACACAGGCGCTCAATGGTATGCAGGCGCTCAATGGTATACAGTCACACAGGCGCTCACTGGTATACACTCTCACTGGTATACACTCTCTCACAGGCGCTCACTGGTATACACTCACAGGCGCTCACTGGTATACACTCACAGGCGCTCACTGGTATACACTCACAGGCGCTCACTGGTATACAGTCTGACTTGTGGGACGGGGAAGTTGAAACCCGATCACATGATTATAAACGCGAACTGTCCAGGTGAAAACTTGACAGGTGGTAACCCTATTGAGACCCCTTGTTTAATGTATTCCTCAGTACAGATCATTTTATAGGAAAGGAGGGGGTGACAAACCGTATCTTTTCCTGAAATTTCCTGCGCCGCTCCAGTGTATGTAAATTAGCCACAGCGTGATGCCCCTTAAAGTGCAAGCTCATCTACAAGCGTCGGCTTTCAACCCCCACATCGGGAGCCGGGTGTGTGGCTTATTAGAGCCATGGTTACTTATACCTAATCTGTTTCAGAGCCTATGTTCATCATTAAGGTGTGTGTGTGTGTGTGCGTGTGTGTGTGACACCTTTTTTTTTTTTTTATGTAGCAAATAGATTTTTGTAAACTTTTTATTTTATTCATTGTGACTGTTTTATTCTAGTTAGGTGCTCTTGAAGTATCTTTGTGTTTTATTGTCCGTATGTCGTCGCGTAATACAGAAATTAAATGCCATTTATGCACTTTCCCTTTATTAATCATGTGGCACCAACAATCTGCGTTGCCTTGGATTTCTAATCGAATTTCCTGCGAGCCACGAGGAATAATTTGAAATAAATGAACTTGTGCGCTCTTTAAAGCTTTTATAGAGGACGAGACCTTTTGACTGGATTGGACCGCGGTAGGTTTATGGCATTTTTAATTGGACGGTTGCCGTACGCTCCGTGATTTCATACGCGCCAGGAATTTTTTTTTCTCCAAGTAATTTCTTTTGTCTATAACTATTAGCGTTAATTTATGTGATCCCGGCGTTTAAAATTGCCGTGCAATTTCCAATAATTGACAAAAACAACAAAGTAATGTATCAGCCGGCGGATTAAATAACGGAAGTATGATTCAAATAACACGTCGCGTTATATAGTGTTTTAGAATTAATCGCCAATTTAATGCTTTCAGGCGCATTGTGGATTACTTAGCTTTGCATTTCTTTAAAATCAAAATCAAATTGCGTATTAGTAGGTTTTTTCATAACCGCTCTGTTCACGCGCACATAAATTAACTTTTTTTTTTATATAAAGCGTCGTTGCAGGCTGTGTTTGCTGTCCATTAAAAAAATAAATAGTAAAGTTGAAACTGTTAAAGTGCACACGACCACACTGACCCATGTGCTGCAAATTTACAGGTTCTCTGGGAAACCAGGAAGCTCTGTGATTTCCCCAGCCAATCCTGTGTCGCACATTGTTCTCTATGGCAGCAACACAAATCTAAAGCAGATCTAAGCATCGGTGTGCTTGTGTGCTGGCTCCGTTCATATAGGTTTCTATAATGTTATTAATGAAAAATATAGATATAGATAGATATGTTTAATTGTAAGGGATGACTTGAGGGATGGCTGTGAGGCTTGGCACAAAAAAACAAACCCCATGTGAGATTTCGGATATTGGACCGAGCAGATAGGTAGGGCACTTGGATTTTGGTTTTTTCAAAATGGTAAAAACCAACACATTATGGGGTTTAATAAAAAAATTGTTAAAAAGCTCTTAAATTGTATAAAT
Source organism: Leptobrachium leishanense (assembly GCA_009667805.1). Taxonomy (NCBI): domain Eukaryota; kingdom Metazoa; phylum Chordata; class Amphibia; order Anura; family Megophryidae; genus Leptobrachium; species Leptobrachium leishanense. The sequence goes on along the minus strand of CM019072.1, from coordinate 12,817,327 downwards.
CGTAAATGTAGATCTATTAAGGTCTTCATGGGCCTGGAACTGAAGATTTTGGTGGGCCTTTTCTGCGTCGTCCTCTGCTACGTTGTCCTCTGCCCCATCCTTCTCACCTGCCTTTGTCCCCCTGCCCCATTCTTCACTCACTCTCCTTGTCCCCCTGCCCCATTCTTCTCACTCACCTCTGTCCCTCTGCCCCATTCTTCACTCTCCTTGTCCCCCCTGCCCCATTCTTCTCACTCACCTCTGTCCCTCTGCCCCATTATTCTCTCTCCTTGTCCCCCCTGCCCCATTCTTCACTCTCCTTGTCCCCCCTGCCCCATTCTTCTCACTCACCTCTGTCCCTCTGCCCATTCTTCTCACTCTCCTTGTCCCCCTGCCCCATTCTTCTCACTCACCTCTGTCCCTCTGCCCCATTATTCTCTCTCCTTGTCCCCCCTGCCCCATTCTTCACTCTCCTTGTCCCCCCTGCCCCATTCTTCTCACCTCCCATGTCTCTTCCGCCCATTGGTTTCCCCTGGCCCTAGGAAGGTTCAGTGATTTATTATATGCGTTTTGGAGGGTGGGTGGGTATTTATTACAAAAATAATTTCTGGGGGGGTGGTAGATTTTCGGTTGCCGCAACCTCCCTGGAGAAATGCCGGCCCGTGCCCATTTGATTGTCACATTCCATTTATATTTGCTTAAAATGTGAAAATCCCTACAAAGCAACTGTTTAGTGAATAACCCCCATATGATAACGCCACTGTCATTCCGCAGCCCGTCCTGTTTGATCGTTTGTGCTGCGCTTAATCACCATCCCAGACGCCAATACCGGGAATAAAGTAAAACCATCCCAGCCGAGTGTTGTGATCCCGATATGAAAGATTCAGCCGCGCCGCGCGCTTTGGAAGTAAAGGGCTATTTAAAGTTTCATGACCCCTGGCTTGTGCTTTTCCTTTAATATGAAATGTTCTTTTTATTTATTTAGATGGAGTGCGCGTGTGCGCAATTTTGTACGCCTGAAATATTCATGTCGTTCTCGGCCGTTTAATAATAAGCGCGCGGTTGTTGTCGTCGTCATATAACGCGCTCGCAGCTTAATTATTATGTTTTACAACATTGAGTTTTTCTTTTAATGTGTTCTGTCGTCTCTCGTAGGAAATGACGCTGGAGGAGCGCATGGTGATCAGCGAACTGGCCAAGTGCGACTTTACCGAGATGTTTACCTATTACAAAGGCATTATGGAGGAGCGGAAGAACCGAACCAAAGAAGACAAACTGGTAACCGATGACGTGCAGCTTTAGGCTAGGGTCAGACGAGCGTGATTTCTACGGACTGTACGTCCGTGCAGTACGGACATCGTCAGTACGGAAGACGCAGTAGTGGTCACACAGTCCGTTTTTTCACTGAAGTTATTTTTTTGACGGATGTAGGAGGGAAACATAAATTACAATGAAAAAACATTCTGTCGTCAAAAATGCTGGACGTATAAATGCAGTCCGTCTGACCTCGCTCCATCACTCACACACAAAGCTATGCAGACGTTGTGGACGTGGCGCACTCTGCACGTCCGTTCTAGCAATATTACGTTCTTGCCTGCCTTGCGTCCGTTTGCCGCGGCCGTTGTGCGTTCCGCAGTTCAGTGCGGACGTACTTCATGTGTCAGGCTCCAATGGACTTTCTTTCATGCTATCACGGACGTACTTTTAGGCGCAATCACGGACGTGAACACTACGCTCGTCTGACACCAGCCTTAATGTGTGCTTTTACTCGCCACCCATGAGTTCACTTTAATAAAGATGGCCTAGGAGAGTGCTGGCAAACCTTGGCACCCCAGATGTCCCGAAACTACATGTACCATGCTGCTCCAGCACATTAAGGTTGGCTGAGCATCATGAAACATGTAGTTCCTAAACCTCTACGCTGCCAAGGTTTGCCATCAGTGGCCCAGGAGGAGCCGCAAGATATGTGCCACAGCATACATTAACCAGGCTGGTGGAGAGGAAGATTACCCAGAAGATCTCATCCCTCCCATTACAAAGGAGAAAAGAGGCCCCTGGTGTCTCAGAGGATGGCACCAGAGGTGGGGTTAGAGAGGCAGCGATCGCCAGAATTTTTTAGTTGACCTCTGTACAAATCGAGGCAACCGTACCCTAAAAAGATAGCCACACACCCTGTATATATGGAAGAACCCCTAAAAGACACCTCCACACCCTGTATATATGGAGAACCCCTAAAAGACACCTCCACACCCTGTATATATGGAAGAACCCCTAAAAGATAGCCACACACCCTGTATATATGGAAGAACCCCTAAAAGACACCTCCACACCCTGTATATATGGAAGAACCCCTAAAAGACACCTCCACACCCTGTATATATGGAAGAACCCCTAAAAAGATAGCCACACACCCTGTATATATGGAAGAACCCCTAAAAAGACACCTCCACACCCTGTATATATGGAAGAACCCCTAAAAAGATAGCCACACACCCTGTATATATGGAAGAACCCCTAAAAGACACCTCCACACCCTGTATATATGGAAGAACCCCTAAAAGACACCTCCACACCCTGTATATATGGAAGAACCCCTAAAAAGATAGCCACACACCCTGTATATATGGAAGAACCCCTAAAAAGATAGCCACACACCCTGTATATATGGAAGAACCCCTAAAAGACACCTCCACACCCCTGTATATATGGAAGAACCCCTAAAAGACACCTCCACACCCTGTATTATGGAAGAACCCCTAAAAAGATAGCCACACACCCTGTATATATGGAAGAACCCCTAAAAAGACACCTCACACCCTGTATATATGGAAGAACCCCTAAAAAGATAGCCACACACCCTGTATATATGGAAGAACCCCTAAAAGAACAACTCCACACCCTGTATATATGGAAGAACCCCTAAAAGACACCTCCACACCCTGTATATATGGAAGAACCCCTAAAAAGATAGCCACACACCCTGTATAATATGGAAGAACCCCTAAAAAGACACCTCCACACCCTGTATATATGGAAGAACCCCTAAAAACACCTCCACACCCTGTATATATGGAAGAACCCCTAAAAGACACCTCCACACCCTGTATATATGGAAGAACCCCTAAAAGACACCTCCACACCCTGTATATATGGAAGAACCCCTAAAAAGAGGGACATTCGGACAGAAAAGAGGGATTTGTAAAAAATAAATGAAAGGTTGGAACGAGTATTAAAAACCAAATCCAGGTGACTTGTTTAATGTCTTTTTTGATCTTACGCTTCATTCATCGAACCTGGGCACATCCAATTCACACCACATGCCCCTGGCATTACTTGGTGGAGCCTGGCACAGACTTCCTGAATGTTCAATGCGACGATCCAAACGTTGGTTGGATTAACCCTCGCACAGACAGAGGGAGGTGTAGGACTTCCCCCTCCGAAAGATCAATGCGGCTCAAGCTTTATACTTTCTGAGGTTTTCGTGATGTTTTGTAATGTATGATTGATTGCTCCGAACGAGAGGGGCCGCCTTGTGCTGTGCCAGCGCTGCAGGTCCATGCCATGCTGCGCCACCTGCCACTTATTTCCTGCGCCTGGGCACCTCCTCCTGACCGTCAATTGGTTTAATGTGGACAAATGTCCTGGAGGAGCTCGGTCCATGCCAGGCCAGCGAGTCCTGTATCGGGGAGCGGAGAAAAGAGCTGGTCTCTGGTGAGGGAGCGTGAGCAGATTATCAATGCGCTCTGAGACTCGACGAAAAGGCCCTAGAGCGGGTTCTCTCACCGTGTATATAATATATTGTATCTCCTAGATATCGTTTCTTTTCAGGCTGCCCACAGCCGTGCTATAGATCTCCGTCTCTAAGGAGCCATTCTGAGTGATAACCGGCCCACACACTAAATCACTGGGTTTTTTTGTCCGTTAAACCGGATTTGTCACCTGCGATATAATACATTGCATTAATCTAAGGCTAGGGTCAGACGAAAGCATTTTTCCCCGCGAACGTGAAAAAGTGCGTCCGAACGCATTGACGTATTTATTTTTTCACGGAATGCGCAAAAACGGTCAGACGACGCGCATTTTCGGGCGTGATTTTGTACGGATCGTCAATAAAACTCTTTTTGCGTCTGGACGTTATGTAGGCTGGACATTAGCAGCGTCTGACATCTCCTAATCACGCACACACGCCGCTATGCCGCAGCTGCGCACTCAGTACGTCAGTACTAGCGGTTCTGCATTCTCAAAAGAATGCGTTCAAATTCCACTTGCGTTGCACGGTTGGACTTTTGTGCGGCCGTACATCGTATATTGGCCGTCATTGCCCGTCATCTGCTGCTAGTGCGGCCGTAATTATGTGCGCCAGAACGCACGTTAAAAGTGCGCTGGTCTGACCCCAGCCTAAAAATATATGAAAACCATTGCTTTTAACTTTTAGGATCAGCGTTTTAGTAACTTTTCCATTTGCCAAGCTGCAGAGCCAACACCCACGGCGTGCCTCCATCTCCTGAACTGGAATGGGGGTTCCCAAACTCCCCGCCCCCCTCAAGACTTGACAAACCATAAAAGAGGGAAAATGTCCATTAAAGAGAGGAAGAGTATTTCGGTCATCTTCCAGTCTGCCTGTGCCACCCCACCAAAGAATCCATGGCTAACCTGATCCCCACCCATACGTGTAGCGGCTGGCCGTGTTTGCAGATAGCTGGTTATGAGATCCCTCCTCTGGAAATTGATGCCAGTTTACGTTTACCCTTTAACTCCATCCTGTTGTGGCATTTGGTTCTTGCGTCACATTGAAGTTTGATCGGTTGCTGGACTTCTTTGTTGTGGTCAGGGCACCTTGTTTTTCGTATATCCCAAACCTTCAGGAAACACTCTTATCATCTGGGCCCTTTGAGCCAATGAGAGCCCTTTTGGTTCTCCTAGAGGACGACACTGTCCAAACGTCCATAAGGACAGCGAATGGGTGACTTCAAAAATAGCTTCACTGGGCAGACTGAGCATGTGCAAAGTGCCCTCACACAGGGCAGGGTTTAAAAAGAAATGGAACAACCACAATAGATTTCAACACATTTGGTTTGCTATGGTTAACCTGCGGACAAGCCACCACGGCCCATACTACTAACATAATGTTTTTAGGTGTGTGTGTGGTTCATTTGCATGTCTTCCCCAGAGTTCCTTGCTGCATATGGGGAATGTAGCACAGGAGCTCTGTGATGCAGTTGTTTGCATTATTGTGATGTGTAAATGGCTTCTGCATTAATAATATATAAATATAATTACACACACACATATATATATTTTCTGGCTATTCGTTTTTTGTTTTTTTTCTTTTTGTACGTGCCCTCTTATAGGTGGTGATTTGTGTACTTCGTGTTTTATGTTCTTCTGCAGAAATTAAAGGAAGAGAATGAAAAGTTGATGCAGGAGTTCGGCTTCTGCATCATGGATCATCACCGAGAGAAGATCGGGAACTTCAGGATAGAACCTCCTGGATTATTCCGTGGACGTGGTGATCACCCCAAACAGGGCATGGTGAAGAAGAGAATCCTGCCGGAAGATATTATTATCAACTGCAGCCAGTAGGTTCTCACCAAAACACACATGTGACCCTGCCAAAATGTGTGGGGTGTTTTTTTTAAATGGATGTTATCTGTGCAGAGATGGGTAAAAGGATATAAAGATCTGTGTACGTCTTGTCTGTTGTGTCTGTGTACGCGTGTCTGCGTGCTTGCGCCTGTCCTGTCTGCGTGCGTGTGCCTGTCCTGTTCGTCCTGCCAGCGTGCATGTGTCGTGTCTGTGTACGTGTGTGTGCGTCCTTTGTGCTTGTGTATATATAAATATAAATCTTTATTGTTTATAATTTATGAATATTTCAACTATTTTTCTAAAACTTCACCAAACCCTCCCGTTTTCGGATTTATTGTCACAGTTGCACATCTTTTATAGTAGCAATGTATCAAAGGCTTTAATCCCTGGAAAATGCTGAAGCGGACGCTGCGGCGCGGTACCAGGAGCACTATTTCATATTCTAAATAGTTTGCGCGCGTATCTCCAGCGAGGCGATCTGGGCTTCTGCCAACCAAATTAATGCCGGTGTCAAATGGTCGGTTGCATAAAATTGTCTAAGAGTGATGCCTTTTCCCGCAAGCTGAATTGCCGTCCTCGAGAAAACCGAATAAATAGGAATTCATCTTGGAAATGCAGAGACAGAGCTTCTACATCAGAGGCAGCGGCTCCTGGTCGCCGGGCCACGAGCGAAAACGTCCCGCGTCTCACTGATATGGAAACCACCGGATCGTAATGGTTCCATGTGGACATTGCGGCGATACGTCTGAGTTGGAAACACGCAGCAAGGGATTGACATGCGGATACACTTGTACGATCATGTCTATATCCCTCCGGGCTTGGAAGCTGGAAGGGGGCCTGCTGTCACTGACAGTCTGAGTGGCAATAAATGGAATACTTTCTATAAAGCATCGCAAAGTCCTGCTCTATGAGGGATTTCTGCAATAACATTGAAAGATACATTGTGTCCTCTCCATTCTTTTCTGCCCGTGTCTGCATGATTTGCCCAGTGTAGTCTTCTGCTTCCATACCCCTTACCAGCGAGATATCGAGGGCGCGGATTCATCCCTAATTCTTATATGGATGCTGTAAGAGCGTGAGGTTTTACAATGCAGGTAGAACTAATGACAGAATAAATAAGGTAGTGGAGAGGATGGAGAGCCACCTGGCTGTATTGCTTTATCGTATCTCGAGGATCACCCATATTGATTATTCTTTATATATAGCGCCAACATATTCCACAGCACTGAACAATAGGTACAATACATTGAGAGTGAGCAACATTTGACAAACCAACATGGGAGGAAATGAGGGCCCTATTCCCATGGGAATTTACAATCCAGAAGAGTTGGGGTGGAAACAGGAGGAGAGGACTGCAGGGCGAGAGGGGCGGACTGGTTGCGTCAGTGAGTTGGGTGGTAGGCTTCCCTAAATAGGAACATTTTAAGGGAGCGTTTGAAGGAAGAGAAGTTAGGGGAAAGTCTGACAGTACGAGGGAGAGCGTTCTAGAGAGTGGGGGCTGCGCGTGAGAAATCCTGCAGTCTATCATGGGAAGAGGTGATGCGGGGAGAAGCTAGGCGCAGGTCACTGCTTGACCTTAGGGAGCGGGCTGGGGTGTATTTGGTGGTTAGTGAGGACAGGTAGTGGGGAGCTGAGTTATTGAGGGTTTTGTAGATAAGGATTTTGAACTTAATTCTGCAGTGGATGGGGAGCCAGTGAAGGGACTCGCAGAGGGGAGCGGCAGAGACAGAGCGGCGGGTGAGGTGAATGAGGAGCCAGTGAAGGGACTCGCAGAGACAGAGCGACGGGTGAGGTGGATGGGGAGCCAGTGAAGGGACTCGCAGAGAGGAGCGGTGGGTGAGGTGGATGGGGAGCCACTGAAGAGAATCACACAGACAGAGCAGCGAGTGAGGTGGATGAACCTGGCAGAGGCATTAAGAATGGATTGTAGGGGGGGGGGGCTAGCTAGGAGACTGTTACAATAGTAAGTCATAGAAGCTCCTGGTTCTTGTAGACTTGGCATCACAGGAGATATGCTAGAAAGCCGATAAACATAAGGGTCTATTCACAAAGCACCCGCTCTGCATTTCGGCTCCTTTTGGTTCACTTTGAAGCATGCCGTTTTGCCAAACATTCGGTGAATTCACTATGTAGTGAACGGTCACCGCATTTTGCCGAAATTGGAATTGCCGCAGCAGTTATCGGACTTCAGCGACAATGGCTGGATTGCCTTAAATTGGCATCGGCGAATTCCACCGTACTGTGCAAGAAACCATAAAGGAAGTCTCCCATTCTCTTAATAGGAGTTTAAATTCATAAAAATGTGTCCAAATAATAAAAAGTTGTTTAAGAAATAAAAAACTATTTAGTGTTAAAACAAAACAAAAAAAACCCGTAAAAAGACCTTTTTTTTTTATTTTTTATAAAGAATAAATGGTCTTTAAAAAATATAATTAAAAAAATATTACTTTTTTACATTGAAACCTATGGGATTCGCCTGCTTAAAGCTCTTGAATTTATGCACTGAAAATCAGGGCGTTTTGGTGCAATTCTGTGAATAGAAGACACAATAGTCTTCTATGGGACAATTTAATTGCGGGTGAATTGCCTCGCGGCGTCTTACCTGCCTCCTCCATGACTTGCAGGGCAGACACTGCGAGTCGTGTGGGGCTCTGGTTGGGAATCTCACTTTCTGGCGTGTCTCAGACGTGGAGGTTGGGTTGGCTTGAAAAGGCTGATCACCAAAAAATGCTTAGATTGGGTCCAAATTCTAGGAATCCGATCGGGACATCCCTAAAAAAACAAATGCAAACAAAATCCTACTCCTCTCTGGAGAGTCACTTCTAGTCCTTGTCTGCTGAGGGACCCTGAGAGGTCCATGCTAGGACTGAGCATCGTGTAAGACGGAGTTTGAAGCCATCTGAAGGGTAAAGGTTACATAGTTACATAGTTACATAGTTATATAGGCTGAAAAAAGACATGCGTCCATCGGGTTCAGCCTCTCCCACATAACCTACTGCTGTTGATCCAAAAGAAGGCAAAAAACCCAGTCTGAAATATGCAACATACCGGGAAAAAATTCCTTCTTGCCCCCAGATGGCAGTCAGATTTCTCCTTGGATCAAGAAGCTTTTACCCACATATTAAATATTCTAACCCTTAATATTCTGTGTCTGCAGGAAGTCATCCAGTCGCTTTTTAAAAGTCTGTACAGACTCTGACCCAACCACCTCAACAGGCAGAGAATTCCACAGCTTTATTGTTCTCACCGTAAAATAACCCTTCCTATGCTTTAAGCTAAATTTTCTTTCTTCGTCTAAATGGATGACCCCTGTCCTATGTATAGACCTGTTAATGAATAAGTTATCAGACAATGGTTGATAATGGCCCCGTACATATTTATATAAGGTTATCAGATCCCCTCTAAGGCGCCGTTTCTCTAAACTAAACAGGTTTAAGCTTGTTAGTCTTTCCTCATAACTTAACCCTTCCATTCCCCTTATTAATTTAGTTGCCCGTCTCTGCACTTTTTCTAACGCTATAATATCCTTTTTTAAGACCGGTGTCAGAATCACATGGCATATTCAAGGTGCGCCTGACCATTGATTTATACAGAGGCAAAATTATGTTTTCATCCCGTGAGTGAACTCCCCTTTTAATGCATGCCAATACTTTGCTGGCCTTGGCGGCTGCTGTTTGACATTGCACATTGTTACTTAGTTTGAAGTCTATGATTATTCCCAAATCCTTCTCCTGCTTGGATTTCCCTAACTCCGTACCATTTAGGGTATAAATTACTTGTGTGTTCTTCACTCCAAAGTGCATAACTTTGCATTTATCTAGATTAAATTCATCTGCCATTTAAGTGCCCAGTCCCCCAATTTATCTAAATCCCTCTGCAGCGAAGTAACATCCTGCTCACATTGTATTACTTTTCCTAGTTTTGTGTCATCTGCAAACACTGATACATGACTTTCAATGCCTATCTCAAGGTCATTTATAAATAAATTGAATAGTATTGGTCCTATAACAGACCCCTGAGGGACACCGCTTACCACTGGTGTCCATCTTGAAAATGTACCATTTATGACCACTCTCTGTACCCTATCTTTTAGCCAGTTTTCTATCCAACAACAAGTATTTTCATCTAGACCAATTTTTCTCAATTTAAATAGTAACCTTTTGTGTGGAACTGTGTCGCAAGCTTTGGCAAAATCTAAGTAAATCACATCCACTGCGACCCCCTGATCTATACTTCTACTTCCTCATAGAACGTAATTAGGTTAGTCTGACATGATCTGTGTTTCATGAAACCATGCTGATTTTTGCCAGTTACATTATACCTCCCAATAAATTCCTGAATATTATCCCTTAGTAACCCCTCAAATACTTTCCCAGTCACAGATGTTAAGCTCACAGGTCTATAATTCCCAGGCACAAATTTTAAACCTTTCTTAAATATAGGGACCACGTCAGCTTTTCTCCAATCCTCTGGTACTGTTCCTGAAAGAAAAGAATCTTGACAGATTAAGAACAGAGGTTTACATATTTCAACACATAGCTCTCTTAGTACTCGCGGGTGAATTCCATCTGGCCCTGGGGCTTTATTCACATTCACATTGTTTAATTTCTGCAAAACAGACCTCCTGCCCCAAAGCACCCCTCATGATACTCTGGAACTCATGATGCTCAGTCAAGATTGAGTGGCAGAGCATCATGGGAGATGTAGTATCGAAACATCTGGAGGACCAAAGTTGTCGACCACTGGGCTAGCTGGTCATCCCTGGAAAATCCGTGAGGTTGTGCCGGATGGAGAACCCTGCGATGCGGTAAGGTCACGCAGACGGAGAGGATTTTATTTTCACGGTGCGCACCCCCCCCCCCATCGTATTTAAGGTAGCGCTGCCGTTCTCCTCCGGATTTGACCTCGCAGAGGAGATTTTAAGATCCGTTTTCCACTCCGCTGTGCACGGATAGATTAATCTGCGCGTCCGGAGGACGTTTTCAGGCTTTTTCTGTATTTCGCTATTACAAGCAGGTTGCCGGGTGAATAATTTTTTAAGTGAGATTTGTCGGCTTTGAAGGGCGAGCGCCGTTTATCTCTCCTGCCAAAACCAAAAATCTAAAGTTCCTGCAACACTGCATCACTTGGAGATAAATGAAGGGCTGCATAATGCGCCAGCGTGCCGTTATCTGCGGATAAAACTACGGCTTATAAACCTTTGCATACAGCGGTATCTATAATAGATCTATATGGAGCGAGGAGCTTTCAAACACCTTTTAAAGTTTGATGCGGACCGGACCGCCAGCCTGAAATCCGACGGACGCGCCGTAATATCCTCCCTTTAATGACTTATTCATTCATTTTATTTTCTTATTCATACGTTAAACACTGTATTTGCTTGGAACGCAGAGATTTATAGCCGAGATCAAAGCCGCGATTGCCGTCCTGGACACTGTATCCAAGCGAGATTTGGACGCGTGTGTGTGGGGGATGAGGGGGACAAGGGAGGTTTATTAAAGGAGAAACAAATAAAATCCCTGTCATTTAAATATGATAGTTGTTCTGTTTTATAGTTATTATTTGTGATACAATGTAAAAAGTAAAATATTCAGGGTTATTCAGAGAGCGTGACAAGCAGGAGAATGACTGGAGAATGGAAAATTCTAGGTCAAAATAGCCAAACCAGAAAAATTCTCCCTTTCATCTTACTTTCCAAATCGGCTATTTTGACCTAGAATTTTCCATTCTCCAGCCATTCTCCTGCTTTTCACCGCTCTCTGAATAACCCCGATAGTATTTGTTTATTTGTTTTTTTATAAATTTTTTCCATTTTTGTTTTTATTTATACTTTTTTAATATTTAATTTCTTTTATTCGTCGCTATTTCCTTGTTATTCTGATTTCGTTATTTCCCATTTGGTTTTAGTCTTTCGTTACATGATTTCCTGTGTTTATTATTCTTCCTGCGCTGTTTCCTCTCTGCTTTCTATTCTTCCTGCGCTGTTTCCTCTCTGCTTTCTGTTTTTCCTGCGCTGTTTCCTCTCTGGATTTTATTCTTCCTGCGCTGTTTCCTCTCTGCTTTCTGTTCTTCCTGCGCTGTTTCCTCTCTGGATTTTGTTCTTCCCACGCTGTTTCCTCTCTGGATTTTGTTCTTCCCGCGCTGTTTCCTCTCTGGATTTTATTCTTCCAGCGCTTTTTCCTCTGGATTTTATTCTTCCTGAGCTGTTTCCTCTCTGGATTTTGTTCTTCCCACGCTGTTTCCTCTCTGGATTTTGTTCTTCCCGCGCTGTTTCCTCTCTGGATTTTATTCTTCCAGCGCTTTTTCCTCTCTGGATTTTATTCTTCCTGAGCTGTTTCCTCTCTGGATTTTGTTCTTCCAGCGCTGTTTACTCTCTGGATTTTGTTCTTCCAGCGCTGTTTCCTCTCTGCTTTCTGTTCTTCCTGCGCGGTTTCCTCTCTGCTTTCTGTTCTTCCCGCGCGGTTTCCTCTCTGCTTTCTGTTCTTCCCGCGCGGTTTCCTCTCTGCTTTCTGTTCTTCCCGCGCGGTTTCCTCTCTGCTTTCTGTTCTTCCCGCGCGGTTTCCTCTCTGCTTTCTGTTTCTTCCCGCGCGTTTCCTCTCTGCTTTCTGTTCTTCCCGCGCGGTTTCCTCTCTGCTTTCTGTTCTTCCCGCGCGGTTTCCTCTCTGCTTTCTGTTCTTCCCGCACGGTTTCCTCTCTGCTTTCTGTTCTTCCTGCGCGGTTTCCTCTCTGCTTTCTGTTCTTCCCGCACGGTTTCCTCTCTGCTTTCTGTTCTTCCCGCACGGTTTCCTCTCTGCTTTCTGTTCTTCCTGCGCGGTTTCCTCTCTGCTTTCTGTTCTTCCCGCGCTGTTTCCTCTCTGCTTTCTGTTCTTCCCGCGCTGTTTCCTCTCTGCTTTCTGTTCTTCCCGCGCGGTTTCCTCTCTGCTTTCTGTTCTTCCCGCGCGGTTTCCTCTCTGCTTTCTGTTCTTCCCGCGCGGTTTCCTCTCTGCTTTCTGTTCTTCCCGCACGGTTTCCTCTCTGCTTTCTGTTCTTCCTGCGCGGTTTCCTCTCTGCTTTCTGTTCTTCCTGCGCGGTTTCCTCTCTGGATTTTGTTCTTCCTGCGCTGTTTCCTCTCTGGATTTTGTTCTTCCTGAGCGGTTTCCTCTCTGCTTTCTGTTCTTCCTGCGCTGTTTCCTCTCTGCTTTCTGTTCTTCCTGCGCTGTTTCCTCTCTGGATTTTATTCTTCCTGCGCTGTTTCCTCTCTGGATTTTGTTCTTCCTGCGCTGTTTCCTCTCTGGATTTTGTTCTTCCTGCGCTGTTTCCTCTCTTTCTGTTCTTCCTGCGCTGTTTCCTCTCTTTCTGTTCTTCCTGCGCTGTTTCCTCTCTTTCTGTTCTTCCTGCGCTGTTTCCTCTCTTTCTGTTCTTCCTGCGCTGTTTCCTCTCTTTCTGTTCTTCCTGCGCTGTTTCCTCTCTTTCTGTTCTTCCTGCGCTGTTTCCTCTCTGGCTGTTCTTCCTCGCGCTGTTTCCTCTCTTTCTTCTTTCCTGCGCTGTTTCCTCTCTTTCTGTTCTTCCTGCGCTGTTTCCTCTCTTTCTGTTCTTCCTGCGCTGTTTCCTCTCTTTCTGTTCTTCCTGCGCTGTTTCCTCTCTGGCTGTTCTTCCTGCGCTGTTTCCTCTCTGGATTTTGTTCTTCCTGCGCTGTTTACTCTCTGGATTTTGTTCTTCCTGCGCTGTTTCCTCTCTGCTTTTTATTTTCTCGTTATTTTTCCTGTGATGTTTGTGTTTTTGTATAAACAGCTTTTCTAGGTTTCTATGTCTTGCATCCACCATCTTTCTTGTTTTTTTCTTCTCTTTTCCCCCCTGTGTATCATCGCTGTCACATTATTTTCTGTGTTGTTTTTTTTTCTTGTATCCGCTTGTTTTCTCGTCGTTTGTTCTTTACACAATCTATTTTCGGTTTCTTTCATGGACTCCTGGACCGTGAAAGGGTGAGCTGATCATTTGTGCTGGGGTTAGAAACGTCACTGTTGCGCTTTTCAAGCGCTGCTGCAGTTGGTGCATTAACCAAACGAGCTCTCCCTCAATCATATATAAGGATTCCGGCTCGGAAGTGCTGTTTTTTTTTACGCAGGAGCCGTCTTGCCGGATCTGCCTACCGGGGATTAGAAATCCTGCTCGCTTCTCTGACCTGAGGTGTCAAAGCCTCTTCTAACGCAAAGTCCCATGAAGTCGGCGAGTGTCGGCGCGGGGAGAGGAGCTGCGGCACCGCTGACATTGCCGAGAGCGGCAGGATGGTTGATGGGAATAGGCAGACAGCTGGATTAAAGAGCAGCTCTGCCGGGACGGTATTATCCGGATGATGCTGCTAATCCAATTCGAGGCTTCGAGGTGTTTTAACACCTGATTGTCTGGAAGGATTTAGATCCTGATGCCGCGCAGCAGAGGAGTCCATGGACTGGATGGAGGGACACTGTCCGTGGAGTACCGGTGGGTTACACGGAATGTCTGCAGACCCAAGATATTCTGTCCTCCGGGTCATAGACAGCTCATGGTTTGTTCTGCGCATCCAGGAGATGGTAACGTCGTTTGAAGACAAAAAACACAAACCTCTCCGTGGTCTGTCCTGTGATCCTAACATCTTGGTAGAGACCTTTTGACTGTCAGAGGATCAGGTGTGTTGGGATCTGGTCTGATACTCACTTAAAGAAGGGTTTCTCTTGGCACTTCCTTAACCCCTTCACTACCGAATGATTTAAAAAACAAATCACTGTCAGGAACCAGTATGCTTTTCGGAGAAATATCTGGGAATGTTCCCAGTGTATTCCTTACTGTAATAACCTGTTTGACAGAGAGATGTCGCCATCTGCTGGCCAGAAGGAGTTATTGCAGTTCAGGTCCCCGTGCAGGATCAGCTGGGGAGATGTCAATGAGACGCATTCCCGGCTGGATTTTAGAAAGTGTTCATAGCGCGGGCATCATGCCCACGCTGCCAAAACTTTAGGTGAATCTTCTGGTGCCCAAATGCCGGTGTAATTAACTTGCAACAAACAGATTTCATTTGCGATGATGCAGCAAAGCTTCGGATGTTGTTCACACTGATCGGCTGCCATGTCTGCTGCTGGTCATGTGTATGAGGTCATGGCAGTGAAGGGGTTAATACCCCAGATCTAAATGCTTGGAGAATGGAACAGGTTAAGGGTTGCCTCGGTGTGAAGACATTCGCAAAAATAATAAAAAAATTAATAAAAATAATGGTTTAAAAAAACCAGACACGTGGAGTGTAAACCATCTACCAGGACATCCATGAAAGGACTTTCCATGATGCCTGTGCACATACCGCCCAGTCGCCCCGGATCCTGCAGGGCTGTACTGCTTTGGTTGGGGATCTCCAGACATTTTTTTTTTTTTTTTTAATTTCTTGGTATCTTTTTTTTTTGGGGTGAAAGAATAGTCCACTGAAAGTGAGCAGGCGATTTTCTATTATAACTCCTCGCCCATCACGTGACATTCCTGTCCTTTCCCCCTGTGGCCGTCTTGCATGCCTTCCAACCATGCTGGGCATTGGGTCGCCATGCTGCCCACTTGTTAGCTCTCACGCCAGTCTTATCCCCGAATATTCCTTGTGATCCCCGCTGCGGAGTGGGAAAGACCAGTCCGTGGGTCTCCTTTAGTAATAAAAGCCCCTATTTTGTGTCAGTAATCAATGTCATGTGATTTAGTATGGCTGTCAGATTGAGTTCAAAGGTAAGACCCTCGAAATGGAGGTATGGTCTGCTGCACACACTGCGCAGGTACCGCCTGGCACACACTGCGCAGGTACCGCCTGGCACACACCGCGCAGGTACCGCCTGGCACACACCGCGCAGGTACCGCCTGGCGCACACCGCGCAGGTACCGCCTGGCGCACACCGCGCAGGTACCGCCTGGCGCACACCGCGCAGGTACCGCCTGGCGCACACCGCCCAGGCACCGCCTGGCACACACCGCCCAGGCACCGCCTGGCGCACACCGCCCAGGCACCGCTGCTCTCTGCGGATCCCGTCTTGTCAGGGTTTTGCTCGGATTATTTGTGTCTTTTCTCTAAGCGTCTGATGGTTTATAGGATATGTAATGCTTTTTCTGACCTCACGTCTCTATACGGTGCAGGAATGTCATTCTGCATGCAACATCGCCACCTGCAGGCTGTGTGTGCCCACGCGCTAAGAAACTGACTGCTCCATAAAGGGGAGCCGGGACCACCTTCTCTAACCAGAGCCGAGTAACCCCCCCCCCTCATCATGTTAGCCAGGAGTGAACATACAGGCTTTCCTTCCCGCACATATTCTGGATTTTTACACTTTAGCTGAAAACTTAATTATTTGGACCCAAAGTGCGCTCCGGCCCCGTTAGACCTATAGGAGTTTCATTTGTAGAGGTGTGTATGTATGTGAATGGGGGGGGGGGGTCTGTGTACAGGGGGTGTATGTATGTGAATGGGGGGGGGTCTGTGTACAGGTGTGTGTACACGTGAAGGGGGTCTGTGTACGGGGAAGGGTGGGTGTACATGAAAGGTGGGGTCTGTGTATGAGGGGGGTCTGTACAGGGGAGGGGGGGTGTACATGAAAGGTGGGGTCTATGTGAAGGGGGTCTGTGTACGGGGGAAGGGGGTGTACATGAAAGGTGGGGTCTGTACGGGGGAAGGGGGGGTGTATATGAAAGGTGGGGTCTGTGCACGGGGTGTACATGAAAGGTGGGGTCTGTGCACAGGGTGTACATGAAAGGTGGGGTCTGTGCACGGTGGTACATGAAAGGTGGGGTCTGTGCACGGGGTGTACATGAAAGGTGGGGTCTGTGCACGGGGTGTACATGAAAGGTGGGGTCTGTGCACGGGGTGTACATGAAAGGTGGGGTCTGGCACGGGGGTTACATGAAAGGTGGGGTCTGTGCACGGGGTGTACATGAAAGGTGGGGTCTGTGCACGGGGTGTACATGAAAGGTGGGGTCTGTGCACGGGGTGTACATGAAAGGTGGGGTCTGTGCACGGGGTGTACATGAAAGGTGGGGTCTGCACGGGGTGCAACGGGCCGGGTGTACATGAAAGGTGGGGTCTGTGCAGGGGGTGTACATGAAAGGTGGGGTCTGTGCAGGGGGTGTACATGAAAGGTGGGGTCTGTGCAGGGGGTGTACATGAAGGTGGGGGTCTGTGTGAAGGGGGTCGGTGTGGGGGAGGGGGGGTGTACATGAAAGGTGGGGGTCTGTACGGGGGAAGGAGAGGGTGTACATGAAAGGTGGGGTCTGTACAGGGGAAGGGAGGGTGTACATGAAAGGTGGTCTGTACGGGGGAAGGGAGGGAGGGTGTATATGAAAGGTGGGGTCTGTGAAGGGTCTGTACGGGGGAAGGGGGTGTACATGAAAGGTGGGGTCTGTGTGAAGGGGGGTCTGTGTACGGGGAAGGGGGTGTACATGAAAGGTGGGGTCTGTGTACAGGGGAAGGGGGTGTACATGAAAGGTGGGGTCTGTACGGGGGAAGGGAGGGTGTACATTAAAGGTGGGGGCTGTACGGGGGAAGGGGTGGTGTACATGCAAGGTGGGGTCTGTGCGGGGGGTGTACATGAAAGGTGGGGTCTGCGTGATGTCCAGCCCGGCAGCGCTTCATAATCCAGTGCCCTGGGAGTCTGACGTGCAAACCTGATCAAAATCTCCTCCTGTCTGGTTTCAGGGACAGTAAAATTCCCAAGCCCCCCACGGGCCACAAATGGAAGGAGGTGCGCCATGACGGCTCTGTGTCCTGGCTCGCGTCGTGGACAGAAAATGTGAAGGGGTCGGTGAAGTACATCATGCTGAACGCAAACTCCAAGCTGAAGGTAACCTCCTCCTGCGTCTGCCGTTATGACGCGCCGTGACGGGAAACATCCGCATCAAACAGCAGCCAACTCGCATATTACAAAACTACATCCCCCATGATGCTCTGCTAACCTTAATGGAAGCTGAGAATCATGGGAGATGTGGTTTAAGAAACATAAAAGTTCACAGTTCAGGAACATTGCCGTTTAGCGAGTGAATTTGGTTGGTGCGAGTCCCACATTGTGTTTGATGCTGATGGGTATATTCGGGGGCATTAAACTCCAAAAATGTATATGTTTTTAATTTATTGATTAGAAGTTTGTAATTGCTTTCATGCCAGGTCCCCGGCGTACGTCCTTGTGTGACGGCGCGGAGCAGGACGGGATCATGTAACATTCAGCATCGCTGCATTAACACGTCCGATATGATCTCCATGCACGTTCCTTCATCTGACGGGAGTTTTCTTTGCACGCGGTAACATGACGCGCGTCGCTCCCCATTAATCTCCATGTACATTAATCACCACGGGGCATAAAGCGCGGCGCGGCTTGTTACCATTGTCTGGACGGTTCAGCGATTTTCTGAGATTTTTATAACCCACCGGCCCTGTCGTCATTTATCGTCATTTTCCAGGACGGATGTCACCCCTTCCCCCCCCCCCCCCACCTGAGCGCTTCTACCTTTTATTTATATATACCCCGTGTAGGTCATCCATGAGGTATGAGATGTCTGGACATCATACAGTGGGAATCTCCCCCCCCCTCCCTCCAAGGACCCCCAACATGGTCACCGCTGGCCAGCACTGCTGTCCTGGGTCCTGTTCGTGCACATTGTATGGTACTGGTGACATAACACTGACGTGCTCTGCAGCGCAGTACAATACAATGAGACCCGTATTGCTTTGATATCTCTTCGTCTGGAAAGCGGGTCCTGGTTACCCATTATAATGGCGCTGCAGTCTCGGGGTCACAGATTTAGGAAATCTCCTGAATTCTCCAGTGTTTTTAACCCTGTAACTGTTACGTCATAAATGCATTGACTTTAAAGACCCTTGGTCATTAATGGGTTAATGCAGGAATAAACGTGTGTGCGTGCATTATGCAGCGAGCGCGGCGTGATGAGCGATGCGCATTCATATCTTCCATTTCGTAACATCACCTAATGATTCCCGCGCCGGACTCCTCCACACAGCTGGCTCCTGGGCACAGAGGCCTGGCACGCGCGATGCCACTTTCCCGCTAGGCCGCACGTGTGATGGATGATGGAAGATCCAACCTTTGGATAGCGTGCAGGTGCTTTGTATGTGCCAAGCTGCCAGCGCTTTCCTGTATCGCGGCTTTGGACGCCACATGAAGGGCCCCTCCATTCCTGAACGCAGAGCGATGACGTCTTTTTATATGTACATATATATACATATATATATATATTTTATCATTGCTGTATGCTGATCGCTCACTGCCGGCGCGTGCGTCTCGGGCCGTGTCGATGTTTGCTGGCTGCCTGGAAGACGTGCCAGTTGTTGTTGTTGTTTCCACAGGTGATAAAATCTGATTATTTCCGGCTCTGCCGAGAGCGTGCCCAAATAGCATTAAATAGCGGGCAGCTGGTGACAGAACGAGCGCGGGCGCTAGACAGGTGCTCACAGCGGGGCCGAGAGCGGCAGGTTGCACGCAGTAAATACCAATGTTGGTGTGGCATATTTAACCCTTTGAAGACATGCACTGTGCCAGTGTTGCACAATCTAAGCGTCTGCTCCTCTGTCCTCTGCCACCGAATGCTTTTATATCTTTTAGTTTTGCGGTTGTTGGTCTGTGTCTCCATGGTTTCGTGTTGGTCTGTGATGGTTTGTAGGTGTGCGTGTTGGTCTGTGCTCGTTTGTGGGTGTGTGTGTGTTGGTCTGTGATGGTTTGTGGGTGTGTGTGTGTGTTGGTCTGTGATGGTTTGTGGGTGTGTGTGTGTTGGTCTGTGATGGTCTGTGGTGTGCGTGTTGGTCTGTGATGGTCTGTGGGTGTGCGTGTTGGTCTGTGATGGGCTGTGGGTGTGCGTGTTGGTCTGTGATGGGCTGTGGGTGTGCGTGTTGGTCTGTGATGGTCTGTGGGTGTGCGTGTTGGTCTGTGGGTGTGCGTGTTGGTATGTGGGGGTCTGTGCTGGTTTGTGGGTGTGCGTGTTGGTCTGTGGGGGTCTGTGCTGGTTTGTGGGTGTGTGTGTTGGTCTGTGATTTGTCCGTGGGTGTCTGGTGTTCTGTGGATGTGCGTGTTGGTCTGTGATGGTTTGTGGTTGCCCTTGTTGGTACTTTTATGGTCTGTGGGTGTGTCCGTGGTGTTCTGTGGGTGTGTCCGTGGTGTTCTGTGGGTGTGCTTGTTGGTCTGTGTTGGTTCTTTTATGGTCTGGGGTTGTGCTTGTTGGTCTGGAGGTGTGCTTGTTGGTCTGGAGGTGTGCTTGTTGGTCTGGAGGTGTGCTGTGATGGTCTGGGGGCGTGCGTGGCGGTTTGTGGGTGTTCTGTGATGGTGTGTGGGTGTGGGCATGTGCTTGTTGGTCTGTGGCGGTTTGTGAGTGTCCGTGTTGCTCCATGGTCTGGGGGTTTGCGTGTTGGTCTGTGATGGTTTGTGATTACCTGTGTTGGTTCTTTTATCGTCTGTGGGTGTCCGTGTTGGTGTGTGAGTGGTCTGTGATGGTCTGTGGGTGTGCGTGTTGCTCCATGGTCTGTGATTGTCTCGCACTCACATCATACTGATAATAAAATGGCGGTTTCTTGGACTTGTTATCCCGTTTCTCTTAAAGGGGGAAAAGGACTGGGAGAAATACGAAGTGGCGAGAAAACTGAAGTTTCACATTCACCACATAAGAAAGACATATTGTGAAAACTTCAAGTCGAAGGAAATGAAAGTGCGTCAGAGGGCGGTGGCACTTTACTTCATCGATAAGGTATGACATCAGCAACACGCATGGCGTGGCATTGGATTACGCCTGCATTGTAAAGAGTATATTGGATCCGGTCCATGGAAGTGCCCGCGTCTTGCCGGCGGGTACCAGCTCATTGTGCTGTGCGTTCCCTCTGTAGCTGGCGCTGAGAGCGGGTAATGAAAAGGAAGAAGGTGAGACGGCCGACACGGTGGGCTGCTGCTCCCTGCGAGTGGAACACATTAAGCTTCACCCGGAGCTGGACGGAGAGAAACACGTGGTGGAGTTTGATTTCTTGGGTAAAGATTGTATCAGATACTACAACAAGGTCCCCGTGGAGAAGCAGGTAATGGCCACGGTGTTTACCTTTTTATACTGCTCCCATTTCATCCTGCTCTGTTATAACAGGCTGACGGCTGCTTTCCTCTTTATTTCCTGGCCGTGGTTTGCATCTCCCTTGTGTTTCCTGGCCGGCAGCTGCTTCCGGTTTTGCTTTCCTCTTTATTTCCTGGCTGGTGGCTGCTTCCTGTTTTGCTTTCATCTTTATTTTCTGGCCGTGGTTTGCATTTCCCCTGTGTTTCCTGGCTGGTGGCTGCTTCCCATTTTGCTTTCCTCTTTATTTCCTGGCTGGTGGCTGCTTCCCGTTTTGCTTTCCTCTTTATTTCCTGGCCGTGGTTTGCATTTCCCTTGTGTTTCCTGGCCGGCAGCTGCTTCCAGTTTTGCTTTCCTCTTTATTTCCTGGATGTGGTTTGCGTTTCCCTTTGTGTTTCCTGGCCAGCAGCTGCTTCCGGTTTTGCTTTCCTCTTTATTTCCTGGATGTGGTTTGCGTTTCCCTTTGTGTTTCCTGGCCGGCAGCTGCTTCCGGTTTTGCTTTCCTCTTTATTTCCTGGCCGTGGTTTGCATTTCCCTTGTGTTTCCTGGCCGGCAGCTGCTTCCGGTTTTGCTTTCCTCTTTATTTCCTGGATGTGGTTTGCGTTTCCCTTTGTGTTTCCTGGCCGGCAGCTGCTTCCGGTTTTGCTTTCCTCTTTATTTCCTGGCTGGTGGGTTTTATACATTCATAAAATCCTGTGTGGTCCGCGCTGCGCAGACCCTCCTGTTATGCTCGTGTTGCAGACAGTCTGGGATCTACCATGTACGAGTGAGGTCATGACGTTGACGCGTTCGCTGTGATGCCGCTCGTGTATAATATCTGAAAGTGTAAATAAATAGATTTTTGTGTGTCTTTTTTTTTTTGTCGAGGTGTTTAAAAACGTGAAGCTGTTCATGGAGGGAAAGCAGGAGGGCGACGATCTGTTCGACAGACTGAGCGTGAGTATGACCGATAGAACCTAGAATTAAACACAGTGGATCATTTTAACCCGCGGCGAGACAAGGTATGGATCATGCGGCTTCAGCCTGCATACACGTGCATGCATAAAATGTTTTACAGCAAGGCTGCCAAATAGTGGCCACTCCGAAATGTTTCTGAACTACAACTCTCATGATGCCCTGGCCATCTCTATACTGGAAAAATTCTGGGAATTGTAGGCCTCAACATCTGGGGGCCTAGAGTTTGCCAGCTCTGTCTTACAGGTGCGCATTGCTTCATTTTGGATCCCCCCCCCATCTGAACGTGGGCACGATACTGACCTGTGTCTGAAGCGTTGATTAGCACAGATGTATTGATCGTGGCAGCTCTTGGCCGCACCGCCTGCCGGCAGCTGGTAGACGTGTTGGAAGGAGAGTGGAAAGATCTGCACCTGTTAACAGGATAGATATATATGTGAAATTAAGCGTGTGTGTGCATGTTTATTATTGCAGAAGCTACTTGCACATCACAGCAATTCGATGAATTGCATCCCAGAGCTCCTGTGCCACATTCCCATATGCAGCAAGGAATTCTGGGTAGGATATGCAATTCATTGTGTTGCAGTGATGTGCAAGTGGTTTCTGCAATAATAAACACACTTATTATAGTGTGGAGGCTTTTTATCTCCCTTTTTGTCCTCCACTACAACCCTTGTAGACACTAATTTACCCTACGGTCCAAGCATACACTGCAACTGGTCATCATGCCTAGCTCCTGCTGATGAGGGTTCAACAAACCCGAAACAGCGCTGTCCTAGGAGTGGTTTTGACCAGTTGCATAAACCTTATCTCTGCTATAAAGTCACAGTGTGGCATAGCATTGATTTTAGGGTTCTGTGTAATAACAGACCCAGGATGCATAAAAGGGAGACAGATATCATTTGTATATCCTACCCAGAATTCCTTGCTGCATATGGGGAATGTGGCACAGGAGCTCTGGGATGCAATTCATCGAATTGCTGTGATGTGCAGGTGGCTTCTGCAATAATAAACACACTTATTATAGTGTGGAGGCCTTTTATCTCACTTTTAGTCCTCCACTACAACCCTTACACACTATATTGGCAAAAGTATTGGCTCACCTGCCTTGACTCGCATATGAACTTAAGTGACATCCAATTCCTAACCCATAGGGTTCAATATGATGTCGCTCCACCCTTTGCAGCTATAACAGCTTCAGCTCTTCTGGGAAGGCTGTCCACAAGGTTTAGGAGTGTGTTTATGGGAATTTCTGACCAATCTTCCAGAAGCGCATTTGTGAGGTCACACACTGATGTTGGACGAGAAGGCCTGGCTCTCAGTCTCCGCTCTAATTCATCCCAAAGGTGTTCTATCGGGTTGAGGTCAGGACTCTGTGCAGGCCAGTCAAGTTCATCCACACCAGACTCTGTCATCCATGTCTTTATGGACCTTGCTTTGTGCACTGGTGCACAGTCATGTTGGAAGAGGAAGGGGCCAGCTCAAAACTGTTCCCACAAAGTTGGGAGCATGGAATTGTCCAAAATGTCTTGCTATGGTGAAGCATTCAGAGTTCCTTTCACTGGAACTAAGGGGCCAAGCCCAGCTCCTGAAAAACAACCCCACACCATAATCCCCCCTCCACCAAACTTTACACTTGACACAATGCAGTCAGACAAGTACCGTTCTCCTGGCAACCGCCAAACCCAGACTCGTCCATCAGATTGCCAGATGGAGAAGCACGATTCGTCACTCCAGAGAACGCGTCTCCACTGCTCTAGAGTCCAGTGGTGGCGTGCTTTACACCACTGCATCCGACGCTTTGCATTGCACTTGGTGATGTATGGCTTGGATGCAGCTGCTCGGCCTTGGAAACCCATTCCATGAAGCTCTCTGCGCACTGTTCTTGAGCTAATCTGAAGGCCACATGAAGTTTGGAGGTCTGTAGCGATTGACTCTGCAGAAAGTTGGTGACCTCTTCGCACTATGCACCTCAGCATCCGCTGACCCCGCTCTCAGTTTACGTGGCCTACCACTTCGTGGCTGAGTTGCTGTCGTTCCCAAACACTTCCACGTTCTTATAATACAGCTGACAGATGACTGTGGAATATTTAGGAGCGAGGAAATTTCACGACTGGATTTGTTGCACAGGTGGCATCCTATCACAGCTCCACGCTGGAATTCACTGAGCTCCTGAGAGCGACCCATTCTTTCACAAATGTTTGTAAAAACAGTCTGCATGCCTAGGTGCTTGATTTTATACACCTGTGGCCATGGAAGTGATTGGAACACCTGATTCTGATTATTCGGATGGGTGAGCCAATACTTTTGACAATATAGTGTGTGTGTATATATATATCTATATCATTCATCGGGATATATATCACAGTATTCTTTGCACACTGGGATCCGAAGTAGCAATGTGCCAAATGCTTCAGTCAACAAACACAGAATACAGCTTGACAGACTATATCGCCCATCACTCCAGGCATCTCTTCTAAAACATTTGCATTTATTTACATAAACAAAGCTATAAAACGCTCCGTGTACCCCCCCCTGCACCCCAGGGAGATATAAAACGCTCCGTGTTACCCCCCTGCACCCCAGGGAGATATAAAACGCTCCGTGTTACCCCCCTGCACCCCAGGGAGATATAAAACGCTCCGTGTTACCCCCCTGCACCCCAGGGAGATATAAAACGCTCCGTGTTACCCCCCTGCACCCCAGGGAGATATAAAACGCTCCGTGTTACCCCCTGCACCCCAGGGAGCTATAAAACGCTCCGTGTTACCCCCCTGCACCCCAGGGAGATATAAAACGCTCCGTGTTACCCCCTGCACCCCAGGGAGATATAAAATGCTCCGTGTTACCCCCCTGCACCCCAGGGAGATATAAAACGCTCCGTGTTACCCTCCTGCACCCCAGGGAGATGTAAAATCTCAATAAGGAACCACAGAGGGCACGTCATATCTGCCTCTCTGTGTGTACGACCTTCTGCTCTGTGTGCAGTCTTTGGCTAATGTCAGACGAGCGCAGTCTGAGCGCACTCTGCGTGCGTGCATAACGGATGTACTGACGGAAGATACTGTAGACCCCACACGGTCCATTTTTTTTGACGGATGTAGAACAAAAAAAGCGAAATATGGGAAATAAAATTATTTATAATTTAAGACGGGTACAATCAGACCAAAAAAACTTCTTGGCGTCATCGTGATGGACGTAGCAAATGCGCTGCGTCTGACGTCGCGTCATCACGCACACAGGCTGTTACGCGGCGCACTCTGGGTGTCTGTTGTAGCGCTTTTACGTCGAGGCCTAAATGGCGTCCGTTGGCACCTGCGTGCGCACTTTGTGTGCACGTACTTTGTGTGTTGGTCTCTATTGATCACAAAGCAATGCTCCTACGACGGACGTTAAACCGTGCGGCGACACGGACGT
Organism: Leptobrachium leishanense; assembly: GCA_009667805.1. Taxonomy (NCBI): domain Eukaryota; kingdom Metazoa; phylum Chordata; class Amphibia; order Anura; family Megophryidae; genus Leptobrachium; species Leptobrachium leishanense. Next base: position 12,792,322 of record CM019072.1, on the reverse strand, counting down.
GATGACTATGTTCATCCGCCTGCCTTAAAGTATTTTCTGTATGTCGTCATAGACCCCGCTGCTAAACAAGCATCTCCAGCTGCTGATGGAAGGACTGACAGCCAAGGTTTTCAGGACATACAATGCCTCCATTACGCTGCAGGATCAGCTTCAGGAGCTCACAGACCGTAAGTGACCTGGACAACTGGTTATTTCAGGGCGAGCAGAGGAATATATGGAGTGAGTGTGCCGGGTACAGAGGCCCAGCCACTGCCCCCATTAATTTAAACACCAGACGCAAAGTCTGGGGAGTGGTCTTGCCGCAGTGAGGCAAAGGTCAGGGGGTGGCGCTGAGGTTTTGGAAGTCGAGTGGTTATTTGATACGGCCTATCACCTCTCTCTTCCTCCAGCCAATGACGGCGTGCCGACAAAAATTCTGTCTTACAACCGAGCCAACAGAGCGGTTGCAGTTCTGTGCAACCATCAGAGGGCGCCACCAAAAACCTTCGACCAGTCCATGGCGAACATCAAGACAAAGGTAACGCGCTCACCCAGAGTCCTGACTGACGAACGTCGCACTGTATTGTTATATCCGTCACGGAACAGCTACAAAGTATCAATCTGTTCCGGAATCCAGGGCGCATGCAGGACTTTTCCCCCCGTCCAGGGCGCATGCAGGACTTCCCCCCCGTCCAGGGCGCATGCAGGACCCCCCCATCCAGGGCGCATGCAGGACCCCCCCATCCAGGGCGCATACAGGACCCCCCCATCCAGCGCGCATGCAGGACTTTTCCCTCCGTCCAGGGCGCATGCAGGACTTTCCCCCGTCCAGGGCGCATGCAGGACTCCCCCCCCCCCATCCAGGGTGCATGCAGGACCCCCCCCATCCAGGGCGCATGCAGGACTCCCCCCCCCCCATCCAGGACGCATGCAGGACTCCCCCCCCCCATCCAGGGCGCATGCAGGACCCCCCCCATCCAGGGCGCATGCAGGACCCCCCCCCCCCATCCAGGGCGCATGCAGGACCCCCCCCCCCCATCCAGGGAGCATGCAGGACCCCCCCCATCCAGGGCGCATGCAGGACTCCTCCCCCCATCCAGGGCGCATGCAGGACTCCCCCCCCCGTCCCGTCCCGTCCCGTCCAGGGCGCATGCAGGACTCCCCCCCCCCCCGTCCAGGGCGCATGCAGGACTCCCCCCCCCCCATCCAGGGCACATGCAGGACTCCCCCCCCCCCCCCCCATCCAGGACGCATGCAGGACTCCCCCCCCCCCCCCATCCAGGGCGCATGCAGGACTTCCCCCCCCATCCAGGGCGCATGCAGGACCCCCCCCATCCAGGCGCATGCAGGACTCCCCCCCCCCATCCAGGGCGCATGCAGGACTCCCCCCCCCCATCCAGGGCGCATGCGGGACCCCCCCATTCCAGGGCGCATGCAGGACTCCTCCCCCCCCATCCAGGGCGCATGCAGGACTCCCCCCCCCCCCCCCCCCCGTCCAGGCGCATGCAGGACTCCCCCCCCCCCCGGTCCAGGGCGCATGCAGGACTCCCCCCCCCCCCCCCCCGTCCAGGCGCATGCAGGACTTTCCTCCCCCGTCCAGTACAGGGCACATGCAGGACTCCCCCCGACCCCCCCCCCCCCAACGTACAGGACACACACAGGACCCCGCCCCCACCCCAGGGCAGCATCGCTTTTTTTTTTTCCTTTTAAACTTATCGAAATAAGAATAGAAACGCTTCCCGATCGATTTCCTTCCTTTAAAACCCCTGCGTTAAGGCCTGGCGGCTCCGTGGCGCGGGTCCTGGGGGATTCGCCGTTCTGCCGCGCTGTCATGCTGCTCTTTCTGTGTCTTGTGACAGTGTAATCCTTTCTTTGTGCCGCCAGGATTCGATGTCCGTACCGCGTATCACTTTCCAATCTAACCTGTCTGCATCGCGTCTCTCAAAACGAGGAGAGCCCCTCGCCTGCCGAGCGATGCTCACGTGCCCTGTCCCTTTCCTCGTAGATCGATGCCAGAAAAGAGCAGATTGAGCTGGCGAAGAAAGAGCTGAAAGAGGCCAAGAAGGAGGCGAAGGAGAAAGACAGCGAGAAACTGAAGAAGTGAGTGTCACTGCCTGCCGAAATGATCGACACCTGTCTCGTAGAATCAATCAGACCTGCACGAGCCCCTGGGCTAATGGGAGGGGGATATCTCTGGAGGTTAGAGGATCTCCATCCCTGGTAGGTGTCACAGGATACACGGTCACCCGCCTGTCAGCCCTGCATCTTCTAGCACTTGTCCTGACCTCCGTTCTCATTATTTTATGGTCCGTCGTCCTGCTGATTGGTCCTGCCTGGTAAATGCGTCCTCATTCAGGGCTTCCACACCTTGTCATCAGATCGGTGAGTTTTGATTGGCCGGTAGGAAGACAGGATGTCGTAGAAGTCTCTTGCTCTCTCCTGTCACTCAGGCCTCAGCGTAGATACGGGGGTCAGCAACCTTGTCCCTTCAGAAACTTACGTTTTGGGACTAAATTTCCCATGAGGCTCAGCCTACCTCATGAATGCCTGGGCATCATGGGAGATGTGGTTCCAAAACATCTGTAGGGCCGAGGTTTCATTTCTATATAATCCCCATGTCTTCTACATCCGCCATATATTCCTGGACACACAGCACTCATAGGAGGTGATGATCCATAGAGTACTGCCCTGCAGTATGTAGAATAGAATTGATAATTTTACCACCGGACTCGGAGGCTCCTATTTTGCCATCTCTTTCTTTACTTTCTTCGCCCTCTCTCAGCCAATCCATATAGTCCCGCCCAGGTATAGACTCCTCCTCTTTCTTTGCTGCTCTTCGTGCAGATAAGTATCATTTCCCTTTACTCTGTAAAATTTCTGTATTTTATTCTTATATTGTATGTATTTTAATGTAATTTTGATTTCCTTTGCAGCGTCTATATTGCTTCAATCTGCGCTGCTTGTTGGGGCGCCGCTACCCTCCGGTTCTAGCCCCACCGGACCTGACTTGGGGACCATGGTACCCACAGTCAGATCTGGCGTTTTTTCTCCTAATTGCCCCGCTCGGATCTCTATTCATCCGCGCTGGGCATAACTCTACCGCTGCGTGCGTAGCACTCGGAGCGCGGCGTTCTTCCCGCGCGCGCCGACTGATAATCACCTCACGCGCCGGGGTACGCCCACTTCCTGCGCGCGCAGCTCCACTTCACCTCACGAAAGCGAGAAAAACTCCAAGTAAGATGTCAGATTCCCACCGCAGCCCCTCTCGTTCCCCCGCCCGGGGCTCCGGGTCGGAGGGTCCCTCTGTAAATAGAACATCCCCCCCCCCCCCACTAACATAAAAAATCAGGGAGCTCAGCAAGATTCGCGGCCCTTGAAGCCTCCCTCCGATCCTCCATCACGGAGTCGGTCTCGACGGCTGTCGCTGAACTCCATTATTCGTTCAGACGATCTATGGATGAGGCTGTCATTTCCCTTCAAATACCCCCAAAACCGGTAGCTGCATGCTCTGCAACATTACAAAAAAATATATTAAACCAAACACATGAACCTCAGGAATTACCACAGGACGCCTCCCCTCACAGGGTTTTAGACCCGCTGGCCTCGGCCTAGTGCTTCTTATTTGTCACATCCCCCAGGTGCTTATGGAGGGGCTGGCATCCCCGCAACACTGCCATTACTGACTCGCGAGCCAGACTCTCGCAAAAGAGCCCCTGACCGCGGGGCAACCAATGCGGCCGAGATAAAGAGACCTAAGGCGGCCGCCTGGAGTCTCGTCCCAAGAGGGACAAATGCAGGGGAAGGCGATCCTGAGGGCGATGACGGAGATGACTCCATTACTTTATACGCCCCGGTCAATGATGAAGACCTTATGGTGGAGCCACCCCCTATGCAGGTCGGGGATACTATCTACGACCCAGCGGGAAACCCCATGTTTAATCCCCGTGAGATTTCCCACCCAAGCTCCACTGCTTGGTCCCCTCAACCCCATGTCGAATGCTGGGTCGACAGTGTTATGCGCTGCCCTCTTGATAAGGGTACTAGATTTAACCTGCGGACGGAATGTCCTAGACCCACCACAGCTGGAAAGACGTGCATCACACCTGAGGTGGATGAGGCCTTCCAGCAGTTTGTAGCCAATAAAGGTTGGTCAGCCAAAAAGGGCATAGATTTTGCCATGAAAACATGCCAAGATAAATTACTTGACACTACTGGCCCTCTGGTAAAAGCCCTAGACATCGTCACCCATGCTAAACTGTCGGATACCCCCTTAGACCCCTCGGAACTCGGAGTGGCCCAACGATCCCTGTGCCTACTGGGAACGCCATGCTGCGATAGCAGCAGAACGCAGGAAAACGATCCTACTCAAAATGGATACCAATCTGACCCACATGGCCGCCACTGACCTGGGAGTCAAGGCAGACGGCCAACTCTTTGGTGACCCGTTTGCAAAGAAACTTAACACATACGTGGGGTCCTTCTCCATGCTGGACAAGGCGGAGGCCACAATGAAAGGGTTTTCCCGGGTCGGGTCTCTCGCAGGGCCGGTAGAGGCAGGAGTCGCTCTGCCGGCCATGGGGGTCCCTCTCACCCTTATGGCTGCTCCTTCGATTCAGCTCGATATGCCACCGACAACCCCAGCTACGGCTCTCGCTTCTTCCCGTCCAGAGCCAGACCCTGGCGCGGCGGATCATACAGAGGAGGCAGATCCTCTTCCTACAGGAGATCCTCAGGTGAGCGACTTTCAGATTATCCCTCATTCAGGGACGAGGGTCGGGCCGACTAGCCAATTTTGCGCTCGCTTGGGCGCAACTCACTACCGATGCATGGGTCCTGGCCACTATACGGGGTTTCTCCATAGACTTTGTGGACACGCCTACACAGACACGACCCCCAGCGCCGCTCCACTTTGCGCACGCGCAAGATTTACTGGTGCAGGCGGAGATTCGAGACCTGTTGGCCAAAGGGGCAATAGAACTGGCCCCTTCCTTCGGTAGGTTTTCTCAGCACATTATTCCTGGTAGCCAAGAAAGGCGGTGGTTCCCGTCCTGTCATCAATCTACGAGAATTGAACCTCTCGGTCGTCTACCGACACTTTAAGATGGAGGGAATTCACAAATTGCGTCATGTCCTCCTGAAAGACGACTGGTTGGCCAAACTGGACCTGAAGGACGCCTATCTGACGGTGCCGGTCTGCTCTTCCCACAGAGATTTCCTCCGATTTCAGGTGGCAAGATCAGGTCTGGCGTTTCACCTGCCTGCCATTCGTCCTGCCATCAGCACCGTGGTGCTTCACGAAACTGTTAAAACCAGTGATTGCTTCCCTACGGTCCAGAGGCGTCCGCCTCATCATATACTTGGACGATATACTCCTGATGTCCAGTTCCAGAGACACGCTCCTGCTTCCGATGGACGATCTCCCTCCTTCAAGAACTGGGATTCCTAGTCAACGTGGAGAAATCCTTATTGATCCCGTCACGCCGCCTCGAGTTCCTGGGATTCCTCCTGGACTCCCGGGACCTGCTGTTATACCTGCCTCCATCCAAGATTCGGGACATCCGAAAGGAGGCTTCCTCTCTCCTCCGACACTCAGCGCCTACTCTGAGGATGCTGGCCAGGGTCGTCGGACTTATGGCAGCGGCGCGCTTGGCGATAGTTCCAGCTCCTCTCCACTATCCGGCCCTCCAATGCCTGAAGGCCCGTTCCCTCCGGGCGGGTTTGGATTATCTTGATGTGATATCCCTGACGGAGGACGCCAAGTCGGACCTGTCGTGGTGGCGTTCTGAGATGTCGTGGAACGGCAAACCATTATTTCCTCCTTCCCCGACTCTCACCATCGACTCATATGCCAGTGGCCTCGGATGGGGAGCCCACTGCGAAGGCGTAGAGACGGGGGGTCGTTGGTCCCCCTCCGAACGGACCAGTCACATCAATGTCTTGGAACTTTTGGCGGGGCGGTTCGGTGTTTCACGAGGAACTCCTCACATTGACGGATCCTCCTACGACTGGACAATTTCCCGGCGGTACGCTACATCAACGCCATGGGAGGTCCTCGATCGGAACTGCTGGCTCTCATGGCGACGGAGTTTTGGCAGTACTGTCTCCAACACGACCTCTGGGTCCAGGCCCAGTTTATTCCGGGTCTATCGAACCAAGTCGCAGACTGGAATTCCCGTCACCTGTCGGATCCAGGGGACTGGCGGATACCACCTTCAGTGTTCGAAAACATTCACTCACTCTGGGGACCCCTGAGATGGGATTTGTTTGCCTCGAGGTTGAACACTCACCTTCGGGAGTTCTTCAGCTGGAGACCGGACCCGGACGCGTTGGGCACGGATGCCTTCCTTCAGGATTGGTCCGGGGCGGGCCACTACGCATTCCCTCCGTTCGCCCTGATTGCTCGAACAGTGATGCAGATCAGGACTCAGCTGGCGACCCTGGTGTTGGTTACCCCGTTCTGGACGGCTCAACCTTGGTTCCCGGCCCTTCTGGAGATCGCGATCGACGCACCCAGGATTCTACCCCGGCGACCGGATCTCCTCATGGACGCGGAGGGTTCACCTCACCCCCTGGTATCGGACGGCAACCTGGACCTACTAGCGTGGCTGGTTTCCGGTTTGCCAGGACATTTCGGTCCGGGCTGGGGAGCTGCTCTTACAGGCATGGGCCCCCGGAACCCGGGAGTGTACAAATCTGCCTGGGTCAGGTGGTCCACTTGGTGTGTGGGACGGAGTCAAGATCCCGTTTCAGCCTCTCTGAGCACGGTCTTGGACTTCCTGACGGTTTTGTTTGACTCTGGTCTGGCCTTCCGCACGCTGAACGTCTATCGCTCGGCGCTTTCCGCTGGCCATGTGGGCTTCGCTGGTGTGGCCTTGGGGCAACACCCTTTGCTCTGCCGTCTGTTGCGAGGTGCTTGTTTCGAACGGCCCCCTGCTCGGTATTCAGTGGTGTGGGATGTTTCCCTGGTGCTCCGATTCCTGGAGAATTGGCCGGACAATGGAGATCTGTCCCTGCGGCAATTATCGGCGAAACTGGTAATGCTGTTCTGTTTGCTCTCTTGTAAGCGAGTCGGAGATGTTCGGGCGCTGGATTATCCTTCTCGCTCCTTCAGTCCTGATGGTGTTGTTTTTGACGTGACTAGACGTACCAAGACGTCCATTTCTTCTGTGTTTTTTCCGGCCTATCCAGATCGGCCGTTATTGTGCCCGGTTCGATGCCTCAGGGTATACGAGAACCGCTTGATGGGGTTCCGAGTTGCTCCGGTTTCTCCTCTGTTCCTGTCGTTCCGTGTTCCCCATCGGCCCGTGTCTTCATCGACATTGGCGCGTTGGGTGCGTTGGTTACTGGGTCTGACGGGGGTGGATACCGCCTCCTTTGGGGCCCATTCGGTCCGTACCGCTATGGCCTCTTCGGCGGTAGCCGCTGGTTGTAGACTGGAAGACGTTATGCGATCCGCTGACTGGTCCAGGGAGTCTACTGCTCGCCTTTTCTACGTACGGCCCATAAGACACTGGACGGGGACTGTTATTCATCAGCTTTGAATTGGCAAAATAGGAGCCTCCGAGTCCTGTGGTAAAATTGGGGAATTTTCCTAGTCCATGACGGAAAGTTCTAATTTTAATAAGGACTCGGAGGCGAGTATTCCCCCCCCCCCCGGATTCCCTCCCGTTTGTTTCTCTTCTGTCTAAACAATAACATTGTGTGGTTTGTCAGTGTCTTATTTTCTGCGCCAGCCTGCGCTTTGTAATATGATGCGTTATGCCAGCATGTTGCTCAAATAAACTTTTCGCCTTTGCGATCTCCTGTGCTTTATAACCTGCGCTCTTGCGTTGTACTCCGCTATGTATGCGCGCATGTTACTGATTAAACGTTTCGCCTTTGCGATCTTCTGTGTTTTATCGCCTGTGCGCTTGCGTTGCACGTGGGTGATGGTTCGGTTCTAATCCCGACCCGTGTTTGTTTTCTCTTTCAGCTTCGTGCTGATCGTCCTGCCTTGATGGCGTTTTTTTGTGGCTTCCCCACGCCCAGCCGTGTTTGGCTTCTACGCTTCCCCGTTGGGTAGCTGCGTCTCGTCCTGGAGATTCTGACTTCTGGATTGCAAAGAAAGAGGAGGAGTCTATACCTGGGCGGGACTATATGGATTGGCTGAGAGCGGGTGTGGGGTGTGGTTATCCCCTGTTGTGGGGGAAGTTTGTTTTTCATACTGTTAACTCTTTGCTGCTGTGAAGAAAGTAAAGAAAGAGATGGCAAAATACTCGCCTCCGAGTCCTTATTAAAATTAGAACTTTCCGTCATGGACTAGGAAAATTCACCAATTTTCCTAAGTATGACGGGAAGTTAGAATTTTAAGAAAGACTCGGAGGCGAGTATTTTGCATCTCTTTCTTAGCATTTATTTAACAGCAGCATAGAAAAAACTTAACAGGTAAACTTGCCCCTCCCTTCCCACAGTCCTTTGCAACAATGCACCCTCCCCTCTCCATAAATAGGCTCTTTCCGACAAATTGACCCTCTTTCTTGCGGGCGAGTCATCATCCAATGGGCAGAAGAGCCAAACAACGAGGAAACCATCCAAACGAAACTGGAGAAAAATCAGGAGGCTGTGGGAAGATGAGGAAGAATAAGAACAAGGAACCGGTGAGCCAACGCCCAAGCCGCATAGCAAAAACCCAGGGTGGGACCGGGCGGGAAAATACTAGCATCCGAGTCTTTCTTAAAATTATAACTTCCCGTCATACTTAGGAAAATTATCAATTTTAATTCATGACTCGGAGGCTCCTATTTTGCATATTCAAAGCCTAAGACTGCAGCCGACCAATGATCGACAGGCTTCAAATAGAACATCCGGAAGGTCAATTCCCTGGACCAATCCGCCGCCCTCATGAGATCCTCCAAACGGCAGCCGGACAGCACCGCCGAGGAAGCCATGGCACTGCGCGTAGAATGCGCCCCAAATGTGGAGACGTCAACTCCGGCCGATGCCATCACCCAACGTAACCATCTGGCCAGTGAGGTGGATGACACCGGACGGTGGGAACCACATAGGAGAAAAATAGAGGCGAAATGTCCAGTGGACGCCAAGCAGCCGTGCGTACCTCGTAAGCGCGCAGGCAGCGAACCGGGCAAAGCCGCGGGCGATCAGATAGCACCGGATAGAAGATTGAGGTAATGGCTGTTTTTGTACGCCGTGAGACGTCAAAACGTACCTCATCGTGCAGAAAGGATCGTGCCCCAAAATCCAGCGCGCGAACATCGCTGATGCGTTTGCATGATAGCAGGCAAAATAACATCAACAATTTTGCGGACAGTTGGCGCAACGACAGGTCATCATTATCCGGCCACGCCGCCAGAAATTGAAGGACCACGGAGACGTCCCATGTGGAAGAGTAACGGGGGCGCGGGGGACGTGATAAGCGAATGGCATGCAACAATCTACATACCAGGGGATGACGTCCGACCGGGATCCTCTGGAAACCGAGGTGGCCTGCCGAAATCACCAAACGAAATGAGTTAACCGTACGATATGCCAATCCTCGATCGAACAGGTCTGTGAGGAAATCCAGCACGGCAGTCACAGGGGCTGAAAGGGAATCCAGACCCCCATCCACACACCAGCGAATCCACTGGGACCAGGCAGTGCCATAGACCGCTCAGGTACCAGGGGCCCAGGCACATTGGAGCAAGGCGTCAGTGCATACCGAAACACTAACGACAAAGCTGGGTCCCCGGACACCAACCATGCAGTCAACGGACAGTGAGACGTGATAAGGGGGTGGGGCCTGCCCTCCTTATCCGTGATGAGATCCGGGGGGCAAGGCAACACCCGCGGACAATCTATGGCCATCTCCAAGAGGGTCGTAAACCACGATTGGCCTCCCCAGAGGGGCGCCACCAAGACAGGGTCGCCGACTGCGACCGGACCCTGGCTAGGGTGCGAGCCACCATGGCGAAAGGGGGAAAGGCGTGAAGCCGTCCCTGGGACCAAGGCTGCAGGAATGCATCTGTCGCCCGCGACTCGGTTCTGGACGCCAGCTGTAAAACCTCGGGAGCTGGTGATTCAGACGCGAGGCGAACAGATCGGTCGTTAACGGGCCCCAGAGACTCGATAAACGAGCGAAGATTGTGGGTAGCAGCCTCCAATCGCCTGAATCCAGCGTGTGTCTGGAGTTCCAATCTACCACCACGTTGTCGAGACGCAGGAGGAACTGCGCTTGTACCGTGAGTCCCGAGGCAAAGCAATGTGCCCAAAACTGTTGTGCTAGCAGTGTGAGCATGGGGGACCTGGGACCCCCTAGAGCGTTGATGTTGCGAACGGCTGGGAAAGTGTCCATTCGCTGGAGGATTGTGCAATCTCTGAGTCCCTTGGCGAAGCACTGGAGTGCAAACAAGCCTGCAAGCAGTTCCAGGCAATTGATGTGGAGGAGAGATTCTTCCTTCAACCAACCGCCCCCTGACTCCAGCGACCTCCCCAACCGGAGCGGCAAGCATCCGACTCAATCGTGAGGCAGGGGCCGGAAGGATCGCTTTCCCGTTCCAAGACCGGAGGTCTGTCGTCCACCATGCGAGGTCTCGGCGAGCTTCGTCCGAGAGGGAGATCATCCCCGCGTAAGGTACACCCTCCCGGAGGAAACGGGCCATCAGGCGTTGGAGGGCCCGATAATGCGGGGGGGTATCGCTAACCTGGTGGCCGAGAGGAGGCCCACCATGCGAGCGAGAGCCCTCAGGGAACAAGGATCGTGTCTTAGGAGAGAGCGTGCCTCCCGTTCTATCGTGAAAATCTTGTCGGCTGGAAGAGTGAGCCGCATGGATGTTGAGTCCACTATTGGGCCCAAGCATTCCAGTCGCAAGGTTGGTTGAAGAATGGATATCTCCGCATTCACCACAAAACACAGCCCCTGCAGGAGGGAGAGGGTCCACTGCAAGTGCAGAGAAAGCAACTCTTTCGTGGGTGACATAAGAAGAATGTTGTCCAGGTACACGATGAGGCGAACACCTTTTTGTCGCAAATTCGCCATCACCGGTCTCAGCAGCTTGGTAAAGCACCAAGGTGCGGAGGAGAGCCCAAAGGGAAGACTGGAGAAGCGACAGAGGTCTCCCTGCCAATTAAACTGTAGGAAGTCTCTGTGCTCGCTCGTCACGGGGACGGATAGATAGGCGTCCTTCAGGTCTACTTTTGCTAGCCAATCCCCCGGCAGGAGAAGGGGTTGGAGATCTTTCATGCCCTCCATTTTGAAGTGGCGATACATTAGGAAGGAGTTTAGTTCCTTCAGGTTTATGACGGGCCTCGAGCCCCCGCCCTTCTTGGCCACGAGGAATAGATTGCTTACAAAACCCAGGGCGTGTGACTGAACTCGCTCTATCGCCCCCTTCTGAGCCAGACTCCGCACCTCCTCGTCCACCATAGTGGAACACTCTGAGGAGAACCGGAGGGGTGTAGGAAGGGCCGTCTGTGACGGAACGGATTCGAAGTCCAGGTGGAAGCCTGTGACTGTAGGACCCAGGGGTCCGAGGTCAGGGTTTTCCATTTGGCAAGAAAACGCGCTATGCGCCCCCCCACCCGTGGTAAAGCCAGCGAGCGCAAGGGGTGTCTTACCTGGTGGGCGACGGGAATTGAAGGATCCCCGAGAGCCACGGAAGCCTCTACCACGCCAGCCGCGGGTACGCGAAGGGAAGAATCCAGTGTTGTAATATGGCGCTTCACTGCTCTGTGTTTGCAGGGCAGTGAGAGTCGAGAAGGGTTGGGCCGTGTTGGTACCCGGTCCTGGGTGGCCGGTAAAGTTTCCCCCTACCTCTACCGGCCTTGCCAAAAACACGCCCCTTGAATACTTTTTCATGGAGGTCGAGACCTTGTCAAGGGAGGTGAATGTATTGGCGTATTTGCCCAGGTCTCGAACAAATTTTTCACCAAACAATAGCCCTTGGGCTTCGCTGTCGATCTGCGTCAGCTTTAACAGAATAGATCTGTGTCTCTCAGCCGAGATGGCGGAATTAGCATTAGCTAAAAAACAAACGGCTCGTTGGAGCCAGCCCCTCACCATGAAGGGATCCAGAGTTTCCCCTTGGGCTTTTGCCCCCTCCGCAATATCAAACAGCTTGATTAGGGGGCCCACAGTGTCCAGTAGGCGATCCTGGCACTTTTAAAAGGCCTGGTCAATGCCCGCCTTTGCGGACCAGCCATGGTGGGTGACGTACTTTTGGAAATCCTTGTCCACTAGGGGGGTCAGACAGGTCTTTCCTAGAGTGGTGGGACGTGGGCACTCAGCTCGCATCCTGTCTCGTGTGGCTTTGTCTAACGGGCGCCGCATGCGGTCGTCCAGCCACTTCTCCACGTGGGGTTTTGGTGACCAGGCAGAAAATCGGGGGTGGGAAAGATCCTCTGGATAGAAGAGGGGGTCCCCTTGGGGGTCACAAATCACCGCCTTATCCCCAGTAGGGGCATAGGTCACTGTGTCTCCCATTTCAAATAGATCATCATAGGGAGCGTGGAGCACCACTTCATCATCCCCGGCCGACAGACCATCGGGATCATCTGAGTGAGAGGTGTCTTCGTCCTCACCATCCGCCTCCGCTGGAGGGGATTTTTCCACCTGTTTGGGCCGTTTTGCAGCAGTAGCTGCTGGTGTTTGGGTAGCTGGGGCCCTTTTACGAGGGGGTGTTTCATCAGGTGGTGGCAGTGCTGCAGGGATGCCAGCCACTCGAGCCAAGTGCTTGGTCTTCCGCACTGACTTTTTGCCCACCCCATCGGGGGCAAAACTACTGCCTGGCCGGAAGACTGGCCCTCTGCAGGGCTGGAGCCCGGAGTCGCGGGTATGGCAGACTGCTGTAAGGCCTGAACGGCCGTCAAAACCTCTAGGAGGGAGCTAGAGAAGGTGGAGGACATATTTGCTACCTCCGCCTTGACTGCCGAGGCAATAGAGGCCGGTATGTCTGAGGGAGAGATTCGGGGAAGGTGGGGCCGGGTCTCCTGCGGGAGAGTGAGTGACCTGAAGCTCAGCATCGCTGTCCCCCAAACCTTTCAGATTCCACCGAGGGAGGAGGTGACTTGCGCTTTCCTTTTGCAGGCATGGTGGAACTCGACTATCCTCGTGGTAGGCAAACGGCCGAATGAGCTCGCGCGTGACGCGCTGATCACGTCAGCCGCCGCAAGGGAAAGTAGATCCGGCCGTAATGAAAGCGCACCGTAACCAGCGGTTTGAGATACAACAAAGGCGAAGCGCAATGGCCGATACTCGGCCGGCGCCCGTGTTTATTACCGGTGCTGGGACCAGAATACCGACCGGATATAGGAGCGCTGCGCAGAGGTACTTATCTGGTCACGAGCAGCTAAGAAAGAGGGTCAATTTGGCGGGAAGAGCCTATTTATGGAGAGGGGAGGGTGCATTGTTGCAAAGGACTGTGGGAAGGGAGGGACAAGTATACCTGTTAAGTTTTTTCTATGCTGCTGTTAAATAAATGCTAAGAAAGAGATGCAAAATACTCGCCTCCGAGTCATGAATTAAAATTCATATGTTGTTGGAGGGAAAGCAATGAGTTAATAAAGGGTAGATCCTGAAGGATCGGCCTCGATCTTGGAGTTCGTTGGACAGTCAGAGGCGCTGGGTTCCAGGCACACACAATGTATCGACAGATCCCAGTGACTGGTCACAAAGCCCCGTTTATTCCTGTATTTATTGGTAAATGTCTGTGATTTAGGGTGGTGGAGATGAAAAGGCGAGCGGTGCAGCGAGCGGAGGAGCAGCTCATGAGGCTGGAGGTGCAGGCAACGGACAAAGAGGAGAATAAACAGATTGCCCTGAGCACCTCCAAGCTGAACTACCTGGACCCCAGGATCTCCGTGGCCTGGTGAGAATTTGAGTTTTCTGTGAATTTGTGAGCAGGAATAACATGAATAAGCACGGGGAGTCATTTGGAAAACAGATTTTTGTGTTCGTGTGTGTCCCATGCGCGTGTGTGTGCGTCCCAAGTGCCAAATTCTATATTACAGAAACTAAATAAAAATCCAAAATGACCCACTAACAAGACCCCCCCCAAAATACAAAGTATGTTGAAAGGAATAATCTCATTGGACACAGAATAGGTGAATGAGATCGTGCGCCCGCAGCAACAAAAGGAAGATGATACACATGGGGTAAAATGCCCTGAAAGACGTGGCATGCGGGGCCGAGCGAAGGCCTCCCATAAACCCACTATAGTGCGGGTCGCCGTCCTGGCGTGTCCCTCTGCCCGGTGTGAATATCAATGTCTTCTTTCTGTCCTCCAGGTGTAAGAAGTGGGATGTGGGGCTGGAGAAGATCTACAACAAGACGCTGAGAGACAAGTTTGCCTGGGCTGTGCACATGACCGACACAGACTTTACCTTTTAATGCTGACGTTGCTCTGTTTCCCGCTGGATCTGGCTTCGCTTTTACACCTGTAGTTTATATCGTTTTAATGTTATTGTAACATGTTCGTTTAAAGCTTTTTTTATATGTTTGCTTTTATAAAGTTGTTTTAATAAATCTCGCTGTAAAGCGTCTCCTCTCGCTGTTTGGGTAATAGGGCTGACAGATCAGCCATGTTTTCCTGGACACATACTCCTGCTGATGGGCAACGCTTGGAAAATGCCACCCGGTGGAATCCATACGCTGCAGGTAAGAAATCCAAAAAGGAATCCCAGGTGACCTGCCTTGATTTCCTTCCTGCAGCATATGAATTATACATGTTGTAGGGCAGCACTTTCCCTGTGCCTAAAATGGTGATATGTGTCCAGAAAAACATGGCGGATCTGTTAAGCCTATTTGAGAAGCGCTGGCGTTTCTTGGCACTGCAATAATAGCGATCATAGCTGTTTTTACAATACCGGCGCTTAATAGGTAACCCATTATTTTGTTTTTCTTGTAACGATCAAATAACACGGCGCGTAAGATGTGTCAGACTAACCTGAGCCCCAGGAAGCTACAAGGGGAAACAGACCCATGCATTTCTCTAATGGTGAACCTCCAGCACAACACGTGTTTAACCCAGTCACTACCATCGTCAGCAGCCAGAGAACGTGTTAATAGGATCTGGAGCTATGCTGTATTTTGCCCCCACAACATGCCCATAAAGTTTTAGCAGGGTGGACACGGTGCCTGAGGTGCTAAAACTGTTTAAAACCAGTTGGGAATGTGTCTGACATCTCCCCGGCTGATCCTGCAGAGACCTGAACTGCAGTAACTCCATCCATCCAGCAGATGGCGACCTCTCCCTGTCACAGGTTATTACAGTAATGAATAAACTGGGAATATTCATTACTGTATAATTCATTAATGATTTGTAAAAAAAAAAAAACACTGGTTCCTGCGTTTTTTGGAAAATCTCTTGGTAGTGTAGGGGGTTAAGCACAACCTGTTCCATTATACCCAGCAAGCTTTAAGGCTTCCAGCGCATCACGGGATATGTTGCAAAATTTCTGGGGTGCTGATGTTTGCCATCACATCGCTTTACATCATACAGCGGTCAGGAATAACTTCCATGATACAGAGCTGGTGTACAGCACTGAGGACACCTGCATCTCACCCAGAGCTAAATATCAATGCCGTTATGTGTGCTATCATCCTGATCAGAGGTTTATTGTGCATGTGTCCTGGGTGGGCACCGTACCCACCCCATGCAGACAAATTAAATGAGATGAGAAGGCTGTACTGGCGTCTCCCCACAGGAGCCAGGCTGCTTAATTGCCTTAAAAACACCAATTATTCCACCTGTTTAAATGACACGTTCATTTGTAACCAGCTTGTTACAGACCTGTCCAACTGTGCCGGCCGCCCGCTGGATGCTCCGCCGCGCTCCTCCTATTAAAGGCCTATCCATTTGTCAGTCACTGCTGTCAATGTCCTGCGTCTCTACGCACTGATCTGAGTGTTTACATCGGCGAAACCAGGCAAATTAAACAAGAATTCGGGAAAATTCAAACTATACCTGCGAGTTATGGGTTGATCCGGCACCAGATCAACCCATAACTCGCAGGTATAGTTTGAATTTGAAGGCGTTTCCCTTGAGGCTTTAGGACCATGGACTTGGTTGCTGATTTCTGACCACTCACCTTTTCTTAATTACACCCCCCCCCCCCATTCATATGAGCAGGGTATAAGTCCCAGTATTGTACTTTCTATCTTTTTTTTTTTTTGTACGGTCAATTGAAACATGTTGCCGTGTCGACCTTACCGCTTATTGAAAGCACAAAAAGTCGAAGTATAAGGTTCCCAGATCCTGGCATGCCTGGCTGGTACAGCAAATTAACTCCTTGCATTCACCAGGCTGGAATATAAAAGATCCTCTTCAGCAGGACTACACCTCCTTTGGTGCTTTACGACCAAGTACCGATACTTTTATTTTATGTGACGCTTTCCAATAAGAACAGACCTCATATAAAAATGCCCCCTGCTCTCATGGATATGCCCCCCAGCTGTGTGTATGTGTAGTACACATACACACACTCACAGACCCCCAGACCAGACATAGCGCATTCGGACAGGCACCTGGAGCTCTCTGTTCATACTTACCATCCTGAGCAACGCTGGTCAAGTTTCCGCACGTACGCTCGTTGGAAGGCCCCCCCCCAGGCGCGAACACGAGGGACTCCCACGCGATCGCGGCTGGGGGCCTTTCAATGAGCGCACGCAACTTTACCGGCGTCGCTCAGGATGGTAAGTATGATCGGAGAGCAGCTGCAGGGTCTGTCCGAATGCCGAGAGAGCATTCGGACAGCCGCCCCAGCCCCTCGGATGCCGGCTCCCGTATCAGGGGCTCTGCACAAGTACCAAGTACTCCTGCAGTACCCGGTATCGGCACTGATACTAGTATCAGTGCAACCCTAATAAGTACACGCGAGTTGGGAGGGGGCGACTACACCTCCGTTCTGTGAAAAGCAAAGTCCGGTTACAGAATAATATGATTTGAGGATCAATACTTTAGGACTCTCTTGGCTTTAGAATGCATAAAATGCTGTTCACCACTAGAGGGCGGTGCATACCAAAGAATGACTCATGCGTAGCCTGACCAGGGACAGAATCCTGGCTCAGTGTGATGTGAGCATCAATGTGCAAAGAAAATCCTCTGCTTGTACTAGTCACCAAAACACCATACCAACTGCAAATAAACACTGAAGACTGTATCCTACAAGCCAATACGTAAACTAGAATAAATTTAATTGCTGAAAGAAGCTGCACCGCTGGACGTGAGGCAGGTCAGCCAAAAATCGGACATATGAATAACATCCTGCTCATGCTCTAACCAGCGGGCATCACCCATAAACGTATTCTAAAGATAAGACTTCACGCTGATATCTTAATGCCAAGCCAGATTTGTCAGATTTTTTTTTTTTATAGGGATAATACAATGAGCTTGTAGAGCCAGGGGTCAGTCAACCGAATGATTGCCTGAGCATCATGGGAGATGTAGCTCCAAAGCATCAAAGGGGTCACAGTTGCAGACACCTGCTGTAAAGTATTCCATAGGGTTTGTTGGAGAGACGACACAATAAGTTAGTTATGTCTTTATTACCCATGTGTTTTATCGTCAAAGTGAAAAACAAAATATGGCGTCACAAATAATCAATAATACAAAACTAGCTAAATATACAATACTTAGAAATTAAATCTATCACCACGCTTATTACAAAAAGGAAAATAAGGAATCTGCAGACACGTTTCCGGGAGGAGCGGCCCGTTCCGATACAGGTGCTAGAAAATCCTCACTGTTTGGCAACCGGCTGCTGTGAACACAAAACACAGGGATTAGGAGGATCCCGAGACAGACTGACACACACACAGTGTGAGATCAATTTAGGCTTTTACCCCCTCAATCTGTCTTCCCCTCTGATCTTGCCAAACAGGATTGTTTCAGTGGTTTTTAAAGTGCTTAGTAAATCCAGGCTGGTAAAAGAAGCTTTTTAGCAATTTAAGATCTTCCTAAGGATTTACTCCTTAGACAGAATACCAATCTAGTAAGTACCTGTGCATCATGGGAGATGTAGTTTCAAAACACCTACAGCAGTGTTTCCCACACCTCTCCTCGGGACCCTCAACCAGGCCAGATTTTGCAGATCACCTTGGGGAAATGCAGACGGAATCCTGCAATCCCTGAGCAGCAACTCATATCACCTGTGCTGTGCTTCACATATCCTGCAAACCTGACCTGTCAACGGGTCCTGGGGACAGGTTTGGGAAACGCTGGACTAGAGAGACGTTTGCTGACTGCTGCTCTGCAGACTTCACTCTGTGCCAGGTGGATGGGAAGAGAGTAGAGGGAGATTATGTGCTCTGCAGAGCAGGCGGAGGAGAGGAGGATTCAGATCAGCTGACAGAGGGATAAAGGAAAAGAAACAGATGTGTCTGGCTGCTGCACAGCTTGGGAAATCCCAGGGATCAGAGCGCAATGGCTCCATCAATTTCAGCACTGGTTTCTACAAATCTACTTCCAAAGTTTGTCCTGGCTGCTAAGGACCAGTGGAGGGGTTCAGGGGTTTCGTACCGGCTCCTATGAATGCATGGTTACCCTTGACAAAGGCAATTTGCTGAAACGTTGGGTACCTGGTCCTGATTTATGTATCTCCCTTTGGAGCCTCATACCTTCACTATCTTCTGGTAGTATGTATTTTTATATATAAAATGTTTTTGAGTGTACCTTATAGGATACCATAGATTTTTTTTTCCCCGCGGTGTTGGGGTTCAGGTCACGTTGTGTGTATATTCAGTTGTTTATAGGGCTCAGGACTTGTGCTCTACACATATGTATTTTCTTGTGACCTATGACCTTATAAAAAATAATTTGTATTCATCGCATATGGTTATCAGTTTGTATTTGTAAGGATTAATAAAGAGACATATATGTATTTTATTTTGGTGTTGTGCATCTGGTTATATTGTCCTTTTGTATCTTTTTCAGCCATCGGGGGTGGCTGGTCTTACTAGATAGCACCTATATATGTTCTTTGGATATATTGGTTTCCCTATATCGAGTGCAGCGCAATCATTCTGCTTGTGTGTACATTTGTGTCATTGCTTTTTTTTTTTTTTAACCCCTTAACAGGCTCTGGACGGAGTAACAAAGTGCATTACAGGTAAGAACCAGAAAATGAGCGGACAGTAACCTTTTTAAATGTACCCTGCTAGATACCTTGTTTGCTCCTTCTTCCTCCTCCATGCCGGCCTGCGTCATGAGGTCTGCGATGTTCTTCTCCAGGTCGTCGATGCGGGTGCTCATGTCATCGAGTGCCCAGAGTTAAAGAACGTGACGTTTACAGGAAAAATTAGGCCTTCGCCAAAAGAACCGCCCGGTCATCAAAATAATTTGAGTTGTGGAACTGCATTACCCATGGTGCTCAGCCTAATGCGGAAACAAGCATCATGGGAAATGTAGTCCAAAGCTGGCTTGCTGAAACCATGTCCTAGGAGAGATTATTAAGTGAATATAGACAAAAAGGATATTTCTCCCGATTATCTGGTCTGACATCGTCTGGAACTTGTCCTGCATTTGCTGTAGCAGGTTTTGAACCTGGAAATAGAAAAGGAGTCTGTGTTATTGTGGCAGCGGCTCGAAGGAGTCATTTCATGGTGCACAGACAGGTCCACGTGCTGACGGAGAATTCACAATGTCTGCTGGAAGCAATTAAAGCCAGAGCATGGATGCGTGAGACTGAACGGGCACTTCTTATGCCATATATAATCTGCTCTGCCAACTGCCACAATGTGACACTGCTGCCCACATGCCCTTCCGCTACATGTCTCACTGCCACAATGTGACACTGCTGCCCACATGCCCTTCCGCTAGATGCTACACTGCCACAATGTGACACTGACAATGTGACACTGCTGCCCACATGCCCTTCCGCTACATGTCTCACTGCCACAATGTGACACTGCTGCCCACATGCCCTTCCGCTAGATGCTTCACTGCCACAATGTGACACTGCTGCCCACATGCCCTTCCGCTAGATGCTTCACTGCCGCCCACATGCCCCAGCAAGGTGAAGAGGACCCGATGCATCATTGACTAATGGGCACACTGGCATCACTTCCCGGTTGCACAGATACCGGCACAGCCCACCACAGATGCCATCACAGCACAACATTTCCGGTCAGTAGGGATACTGGCACAGCCCATGACAGAGGGCCCTGGCATTATGGGGGGGGGGGGCTCCTGGCAGTTTGAAGGGGGGCTCCTGGGGCCTTGGCAGTGTGTGTGTGTGTGGGGGGGCTACCGGTACTATAGTAATAGTAGGTGTGTGTCTCCAGAGACTGTAACAGGGGGGGGGCTCCTGGCAGTGTGGGAGGGGGGGGGCTACCGGTACTATAGTAATAGTAGGTGTGGTGTCTCCAGAGACTGTAACATGGGGGGGGGCTCCTGGCAGTGTGGGGGGCTCCTGGCAGTGTGGGAGGGGGGGCTACCGGTACTATAGTAATAGTAGGTGTGTGTCTCCAGAGACTGTAACATGGGGGGGGGCTCCTGGCAGTGTGGGGGGGGGGCTACCGGTACTATAGTAATAGTAGGTGTGTGTCTCCAGAGACTGTAACATGGGGGGGGGCTCCTGGCAGTGTGGGGGGCTCCTGGCAGTGTGTGTGTGGGGGGGGGGGGGCTACCGGTACTATAGTAATAGTAGGTGTGTGTCTCCAGAGACTGTAACATGGGGGGGGGCTCCTGGCAGTGTGTGTGTGGGAGGGGGCTACCGGTACTATAGTAATAGTAGGTGTGTGTCTCCAGAGACTGTAACAGGGGGGGGGGGCTCCTGGGGCCCTCGCAGTGAGGATTATGGGGCGCAGGGCACAGACCCCCGCCTTCCATCCCGCGCCTCACCACCACGGTCAGGTCCTGCACGGTCTTGGGGTCGGTCTCCGCCATTCTCAGCTCTTTCCTGAAGCCTCCGGAAAACGTCACCTGACCCCCCCCCCACCTCCGGTACTCCAAGCCTCGCAAGAATCACCTCAACCAATCAGAACGAAGACCGTTCATCACAACGAGGCCTGGAACGCAAAGTGCGCTTCCTGTCTGCCAACCGATGTTGGTTGCCAGGGAGACTTCACTCGGCGTGACGTCATATACAGACGCCGGGGCCGTGTGGGATGCTGGGAGCTTGTTGCTTAGCGACGTTCAGCTGTAAAGGTTTTCCTCAGCTTCCCGCCCAGAGCACGGGCCCCGCCTTCACACCAGAGAGCGGGGCACATTCACTAAACCGTGATTCGGGGACAGGAAAGTATCGGACAAAATACCAGACCCCGAATCCATCCGCCCTCACACACACTGTACTGTGTCTCCTCACACAGGGCTGAGGGGACTCCTCGCTGTGTCTCCACAACAGGGCTGAGGGGGCTCCTCGCTGTGTCTCCTCACACAGGGCTGAGGGGACTCCTCGCTGTGTCTCCACAACAGGGCTGAGGGGGCTCCTCGCTGTGTCACCTCACACAGGACTGAGGGGGCTCCTCGCTGTCTCTCCTCACACAGGGCTGAGGGGGCTCCTCCCTGTCTCTCCTCACACAGGGCTGAGGGGGCTCCTCGCTGTGTCACCTCACAGAGGCGTGAGGGGGCTCCTCGCTGTCTCTCCTCACACAGGGCTGAGGGGGCTCCTCGCTGTGTCACCTCACAGAGGCCTGAGGGGGCTCCTCCCTGTCTCTCCTCACACAGGGCTGAGGGGGCTCCTCGCTGTGTCACCTCACAGAGGCGTGAGGGGGCTCCTCCCTGTCTCTCCTCACACAAGGCTGAGGGGGCTCCTCGCTGTGTCACCTCACAGAGGCGTGAGGGGGCTCCTCGCTGTCTCTCCTCACACAGGGCTGAGGGGGCTCCTCGCTGTGTCACCTCACAGAGGCCTGAGGGGGATCCTCGCTGTGTCACCTCACACAGGCCTGAGGGGGCTCCTCGCTGTGTCACCTCACACAGGCCTGAGGGGGCTCCTCGCTGTCTCTCCTCACACAGGGCTGAGGGGGCTCCTCGCTGTCTCTCCTCACACAGGGCTGAGGGGGCTCCTCGCTGTCTCTCCTCACACAGGCCTGAGGGGGCTCCTCGCTGTCTCCTCACACAGGGCTGAGGGGGCTCCTCGCTGTCTCTCCTCACACAAGGCTGAGGGGGCTCCTCGCTGTCTCTCCTCACACAGGCCTGAGGGGGCTCCTCGCTGTCTCTCCTCACACAGGGCTGAGGGGGCTCCTCGCTGTCTCTCCTCACAGAGGCCTGAGGGGGATCCTCGCTGTGTCACCTCACACAGGGCTGTGGGGGCTCCTCGCTGTGTCTCCTCACACAGGGCTGAGGGGGCTACTCGCTGTGTCTCCTCACACAGGCCTGAGGGGGCTCCTCACAGAGGCCTGAGGGGGCTCCTCGCTGTCCTCACACAGGGCTGAGGGGGCTCCTCGCTGTCTCTCCTCACACAGGCCTGAGGGGGCTCCTCGCTGTCTCTCCTCACACAGGGCTGAGGGGGCTCCTCGCTGTCTCTCCTCACACAGGACTGAGGGGGCTCCTCGCTGTGTCTCCTCACACAGGGCTGAGGGGGCTACTCGCTGTGTCTCCTCACACAGGCCTGAGGGGGCTCCTCACAGAGGCCTGAGGGGGCTCCTCGCTGTCCTCACACAGGGCTGAGGGGGCTCCTCGCTGTCTCTCCTCACACAGGGCTGAGGGGGCTCCTCGCTGTCTCTCCTCACACAGGACTGAGGGGGCTCCTCGCTGTGTCTCCTCACACAGGGCTGAGGGGGCTCCTCGCTGTGTCTCCACACAGGGCTGAGGGGGCTCCTCGCTGTCTCTCTTCACACAGGGCTGAGGGGGCTCCTCGCTGTGTCACCTCACACAGGCCTGAGGGGGCTCCTCGCTGTCTCTCCTCACACAGGGCTGAGGGGGCTCCTCGCTGTCTCTCCTCACACAGGGCTGAGGGGGCTCCTCGCTGTCTCTCCTCACACAGGCCTGAGGGGGCTCCTCGCTGTCTCCTCACACAGGGCTGAGGGGGCTCCTCGCTGTCTCTCCTCACACAAGGCTGAGGGGGCTCCTCGCTGTCTCTCCTCACACAGGGCTGAGGGGGCTCCTCGCTGTCTCTCCTCACACAGGGCTGAGGGGGCTCCTCGCTGTCTCTCCTCACACAGGCCTGAGGGGCTCCTCGCTGTCTCTCCTCACACAGGGCTGAGGGGGCTCCTCGCTGTCTCTCCTCACACAAGGCTGAGGGGCTCCTCGCTGTCTCTCCTCACACAGGCCTGAGGGGGCTCCTCGCTGTCTCTCCTCACACAGGGCTGAGGGGGCTCCTCGCTGTCTCTCCTCACAGAGGCCTGAGGGGGATCCTCGCTGTGTCACCTCACACAGGGCTGTGGGGGCTCCTCGCTGTGTCTCCTCACACAGGGCTGAGGGGGCTACTCGCTGTGTCTCCTCACACAGGCCTGAGGGGGCTCCTCACAGAGGCCTGAGGGGGCTCCTCGCTGTCCTCACACAGGGCTGAGGGGGCTCCTCGCTGTCTCTCCTCACACAGGCCTGAGGGGGCTCCTCGCTGTCTCTCCTCACACAGGGCTGAGGGGCTCCTCGCTGTCTCTCCTCACACAGGACTGAGGGGGCTCCTCGCTGTGTCTCCTCACACAGGGCTGAGGGGGCTACTCGCTGTGTCTCCTCACACAGGCCTGAGGGGCTCCTCACAGAGGCCTGAGGGGGCTCCTCGCTGTCCTCACACAGGGCTGAGGGGCTCCTCGCTGTCTCTCCTCACACAGGGCTGAGGGGGCTCCTCGCTGTCTCTCCTCACACAGGACTGAGGGGGCTCCTCGCTGTGTCTCCTCACACAGGGCTGAGGGGGCTCCTCGCTGTGTCTCCACACAGGGCTGAGGGGGCTCCTCGCTGTCTCTCTTCACACAGGGCTGAGGGGGCTCCTCGCTGTGTCACCTCACACAGGCCTGAGGGGCTCCTCGCTGTCTCTCCTCACACAGGGCTGAGGGGGCTCCTCGCTGTCTCTCCTCACACAGGGCTGAGGGGGCTCCTCGCTGTCTCTCCTCACACAGGCCTGAGGGGGCTCCTCGCTGTCTCCTCACACAGGGCTGAGGGGGCTCCTCGCTGTCTCTCCTCACACAAGGCTGAGGGGGCTCCTCGCTGTCTCTCCTCACAGAGGCCTGAGGGGGATCCTCGCTGTGTCACCTCACACAGGCTGAGGGGCTCCTCGCTGTGTCTCCTCACACAGGGCTGAGGGGGCTACTCGCTGTGTCTCCTCACACAGGCCTGAGGGGGCTCCTCACAGAGGCCTGAGGGGGCTCCTCGCTGTCCTCACACAGGGCTGAGGGGCTCCTCGCTGTCTCTCCTCACACAGGCTGAGGGGGCTCCTCGCTGTCTCTCCTCACAACAGGGCTGAGGGGGCTCCTCGCTGTCTCTCCTCACACAGGACTGAGGGGGCTCCTCGCTGTGTCTCCTCACACAGGGCTGAGGGGGCTACTCGCTGTGTCTCCTCACACAGGCCTGAGGGGCTCCTCACAGAGGCCTGAGGGGGCTCCTCGCTTGTTCTCCACAACAGGGCTGAGGGGGCTCCTCGCTGTCTCTCCTCACACAGGGCTGAGGGGGCTCCTCGCTGTCTCTCCTCACACAGGGCTGAGGGGGCTCCTCGCTGTGTCTCCTCACACAGGGCTGAGGGGGCTCCTCGCTGTGTCTCCACACAGGGCTGAGGGGGCTCCTCGCTGTCTCTCCTCACACAGGGCTGAGGGGGCTCCTCGCTGTGTCTCCACAACAGGGCTGAGGGGGCTCCTCGCTTGTTCTCCACAACAGGGCTGAGGGGGCTCTTCGCTGTCTCTCCTCACACAGGGCTGAGGGGGCTCCTCGCTGTCTCTCCTCACACAGGCCTGAGGGGGCTCCTCGCTGTGTCTCCTCACACAGGGCTGAGGGGGCTCCTCGCTGTCTCTCCTCACACAGGGCAGAGGGGGCTCCTCGCTGTCTCTCCTCACACAAGGCTGAGGGGGCTCCTCGCTGTGTCTCCTCACAGAGGCCTGAGGGGGCTCCTCGCTGTCTCTCCTCACACAGGGCTGAGGGGTTCCTCGCTTTCTCTCCTCACACAGGGCTGAGGGGGCTCCTCGCTGTCTCTCCTCACAGAGGCCTGAGGGGGCTCCTCGCTGTGTCACCTCACACAGGGCTGAGGGGGCTCCTCGCCGTCTCTCCTCACAGAGGCCTGAGGGGACTCCTCGCTGTCTCTCCTCACACAGGGCTGAGGGGGCTCCTCGCTGTCTCCACACAGGGCTGAGGGGCTCCTCGCTGTCTCTCCTCACAGAGGGCTGAGGGGGCTCCTCGCTGTCTCTCCTCACACAGGCCTGAGGGGCTCCTCGCTGTGTCTCACACAGGGCTGAGGGGGCTCCTCGCTGTCTCTCCTCACACAGGCCTGAGGGGGCTCCTCACTGTGTCTCCTCACACAGGGCTGAGGGGGCTCCTCGCTGTCTCTCCTCACACAGGGCTGAGGGGGCTCCTCGCTGTCTCTCCTCACACAAGGCTGAGGGGGCTCCTCGCTGTGTCACCTCACACAGGGCTGAGGGGGCTCCTCGCTGTCTCTCCTCACACAAGACTGAGGGGGCTCCTCGCTGTCTCTCTTCACACAGGGCTGAGGGGCTCCTCGCTGTGTCTCCTCACACAGGGCTGAGGGGCTCCTCGCTGTCTCCTCACACAGGGCTGAGGGGGCTCCTCGCTGTCTCTCCTCACACAGGCCTGAGGGGGCTCCTCCCTGTCTCTCCTCACACAGGGCTGAGGGGGCTCCTCGCTGTCTCTCCTCACACAGGACTGAGGGGGCTCCTCACTGTCTCTCCTCACACAGGGCTGAGGGGGCTCCTCGCTGTGTCTCCTCACACAGGGCTGAGGGGGCTCCTCGCTGTCTCTCTTCACACAGGGCTGAGGGGGCTCCTCGCTGTGTCTCCACAACAGGCTGAGGGGCTCCTCGCTGTGTCTCCACAACAGGGCTGAGGGGGCTCCTCGCTGTCTCTCCTCACAGAGGGCTGAGGGGGCTCCTCGCTGTCTCTCCTCACACAGGCCTGAGGGGGCTCCTCGCTGTGTCTCCTCACACAGGGCTGAGGGGGCTCCTCGCTGTCTCTCCTCACACAGGCCTGAGGGGGCTCCTCACTGTGTCTCCTCACACAGGGCTGAGGGGGCTCCTCGCTGTCTCTCCTCACACAGGGCTGAGGGGGCTCCTCGCTGTCTCTCCTCACACAAGGCTGAGGGGGCTCCTCGCTGTGTCACCTCACACAGGGCTGAGGGGGCTCCTCGCTGTCTCTCCTCACACAAGACTGAGGGGGCTCCTCACTGTCTCTCTTCACACAGGGCTGAGGGGCTCCTCGCTGTGTCTCCTCACACAGGGCTGAGGGGGCTCCTCGCTGTCTCTCCTCACACAGGGCTGAGGGGGCTCCTCGCTGTCTCTCCTCACACAGGCTGAGGGGGCTCCTCGCTGTCTCTCCTCACACAGGGCTGAGGGGGCTCCTCGCTGTCTCTCCTCACACAGGACTGAGGGGGCTCCTCACTGTCTCTCCTCACACAGGGCTGAGGGGGCTCCTCGCTGTGTCTCCACAACAGGGCTGAGGGGGCTCCTCGCTGTGTCTCCTCACACAGGGCTGAGGGGGCTCCTCGCTGTCTCTCTTCACACAGGGCTGAGGGGGCTCCTCGCTGTGTCTCCACAACAGGGCTGAGGGGGCTCCTCGCTGTGTCTCCACAACAGGGCTGAGGGGGCTCCTCGCTGTCTCTCCTCACACAGGGCTGAGGGGGCTCCTCGCTGTCTCTCCTCACACAGGCCTGAGGGGGCTCCTCGCTGTGTCTCCTCACACAGGGCTGAGGGGGCTCCTCGCTGTCTCTCCTCACACAGGGCAGAGGGGGCTCCTCGCTGTCTCTCCTCACACAAGGCTGAGGGGGCTCCTCGCTGTGTCTCCTCACAGAGGCCTGAGGGGGCTCCTCGCTGTCTCTCCTCACACAGGGCTGAGGGGTTCCTCGCTTTCTCTCCTCACACAGGGCTGAGGGGGCTCCTCGCTGTCTCTCCTCACAGAGGCCTGAGGGGGCTCCTCGCTGTGTCACCTCACACAGGGCTGAGGGGGCTCCTCGCTCTCTCTCCTCACAGAGGCCTGAGGGGACTCCTCGCTGTCTCTCCTCACACAGGGCTGAGGGGGCTCCTCGCTGTCTCTCCTCACAGAGGGCTGAGGGGGCTCCTCGCTGTCTCTCCTCACACAGGCCTGAGGGGGCTCCTCGCTGTGTCTCCTCACACAGGGCTGAGGGCGCTCCTCGCTGTCTCTCCTCACACAGGCCTGAGGGGGCTCCTCACTGTGTCTCCTCACACAGGGCTGAGGGGGCTCCTCGCTGTCTCTCCTCACACAGGGCTGAGGGGGCTCCTCGCTGTCTCTCCTCACACAAGGCTGAGGGGGCTCCTCGCTGTGTCACCTCACACAGGGCTGAGGGGGCTCCTCGCTGTCTCTCCTCACACAAGACTGAGGGGGCTCCTCACTGTCTCTCTTCACACAGGGCTGAGGGGCTCCTCGCTGTGTCTCCTCACACAGGGCTGAGGGGGCTCCTCGCTGTCTCTCCTCACACAAGACTGAGGGGGCTCCTCACTGTCTCTCTTCACACAGGGCTGAGAGGGCTCCTCGCTGTCTCTCCTCACACAGGGCTGAGGGGCTCCTCGCTGTGTCTCATCACACAAGGCTGAGGGGGCTCCTCGCTGTCTCTCCTCACACAGGCCTGAGGGGGCTCCTCGCTATCGCTCCTCACACAGGGCTGAGGGGGCTCCTCGCTGTCTCTCCTCACACAGGGCTGCCCCCAGTTTGGATAATTCCTATCCTCAGCCCCGATGAAAAATATCAATTAATGTGAAATGGAGAAAATACCACCATTTAAACTTTACCAGTTTATTTACAATTTGGAATCCAGGAAGCAAACGTATGAGCCATTTACATATTTTTAAAAGCCAGGTAAAGTCTTTTTTTATATATTTATTTATGTTGGCTTTGAATAGAGTTTAGCAGCCGGAGGGAAACTTGTAGGAGCCCCTGGTTACCCTGCTCCTGTATTCGTGAAGCTCTGCCTCAAACGGCTATTCTAGAAAAGGAAAAAAAATGACCTGTCCCAATTTGATCCTGTACATTTTTTTTAATTTTAAACATTTATTGTAGGGATAGCATAAACAAAAATAGCAATACAGAATACAAATAACAAACAGATTCAACCCTCATTTGTAGTTTTTAAAACCATCAACCCAGTGAAATGTGAAAGATCATGTGATTTTAACCAAATATAATGACACAAAGGAGGTGATTTTAGCCCCGGATTCCAGATCTGCACACAGCCAATCAGTCCCTGGGTTTTGTATATTCTGCTGCCTGCATTCGATAGACGCGTGCACTGATTGGTTGTGTTGTTGTCAAGCTTTATGTTGTTTTGCACAATTTTTCCCGCTTGAAAGGAACTTCAACATCAACGCCGGAAATAATAACTGGATTCCACTCTTCATTCACTTGCATTTAAGTTTAATTTCAGTAAATTGGGTAGTAAATATAGTAGCTGTAGATTGATTAGGTGAATAGATGAGTAGTTGATAGGTGATTAGATGAATAGGTGATGAATAGATGAATTAAAGTGATGAATAGATGATCAGGTAAATAGTTGAGTAGGTTAATTAAAAGTGATGAATTAAAGGTGAAAAACCTTAAACAGAAAGAAATACAGAAATTGTATAAATACATTGCACATAAAGCTTGTTAATCATTAACTTCTGTGTCAGCTTCATTTTCACTAACACACACTTTTAGAATATCATTACTGCAAAAATATATTGTAACTTAAAGAAAACAGACATGAAATGAACTAATATAAAGAACTGCACGTGGAATCTCCTCACACTGAGAATGAAATAGATCTAAAAGTTAACTGACTGCATTTATCACTAAACTGGCTCAATTCCTTTCCTACATATGACTGTGACACAAATACATTTGCTCACCGGCTGCCACTCCAGGATCTGAAGATGTTTGTAAATCTCTGTGCACTTTCTTATGTCCAGGTTGCCTGCCTCATGGCATGGAGCTCTAAGATGGCCCCTCCCTTCCTCCACAGATTTCTCTCTGAAGCTGCTGGGAAGCCTGACCTCTGCTCTGATTGGCTGACCCTAACTGAAGCTGAATTGCATGCAGGGACAAGTAGTTCTCACAGACTTTTGCAGATTTCAATTACATAAGCTGAATTACAGTCATTTTATTATCCCACTTGCTTGTACCTTAGCTGACCATTCTTTACCTCTGCAGTTTGACTTGACAGTTGTGCTGGTAAGAGGGGGTGTATATGCATAGCGGGTATATGACTGGCTCTTCCAGGCCGAACTGACATGATATATCGAAGCAGAACGTGTTATGATGGCACCAGACTATCCCCTTTAATCCTCTAGTACAGTGGATCCTCAAGTACCCCCAACAGGTCAGGTTTGCAGGATGTGTGAAGCACAGCACAAGTGATATGATTTGCTGCTCAGTGATTTCAGGATTCAGTCCGTATTTCCCCAAGTTGATCTGCAAAATCTGTCCGGTTAGGGGGACTTGAGGACTTCGGTTGGGAACCACTGATCTAGTAGATCATGTTTTCCTGGGTGTGTCATGGTCAGACACGTGTCATATTAATAAATAAACAAAAATGTCAATTACTTATTATTTTGTGTGTGTGAGCCCTAATCATGTCACCTGTTTTAATCCATCTTTATAGCTATATTTAGCTCCGTAACACAAGTCATTCTATCCTGTGTCTGGTTTATTTCAGCTGCCTGCTGTGTTTCAGACATCTAATGAAAACCGAAAGCCCGGCGTGTCTTTTCTAAACTTCAAGATTGCAAAAAGAAGCATTTTATAGGAGATACAAAAAGATGTTAAAAATATCCCCCTGTAGCAAACGTGGGGCTGGCTCTACGGTTTCCTCTTAAAAGGTAAGTGGTTTAGAAAAATAATGCCGTACCATTGATGTTAGCAGTCGTGTTATTAGCAAGTATGCAATTAGTACAGAAAATAAACTAGACACTTTATAAACTATGCAAACTTTGTAGCCCAAACAGACAAAAAAAAATCCCCATAAAAAACAAGCAACAAAGGACAAGAACCAGAGCAGCACAATGGTGACTAATATAATACAAAAGAAAAGCGTAAGCAGACGAAAAGGAAAACACGCGGGACAAAAGGTCTAGGGATCTCAAACTCTGTCCCCACAGATGTTTCTGAACTACACCTCCCTTAATTCTCTGAACATTTATTGCATTCAAAGAAAACTAGGATTTGTAGGCAATAAACATCTGGGGGGGGGGTCAGAGTTTGAGATCATTGATTTTTAGAGAACGGGGAAAGCTAAAAGAACCAATGGAAACGAAAGGGTTGGTCACGTATGCCATGGATACAAAAGCGTCAGCGGGAGACAGTTGCACGTATGATGTCCAGCTATTCATAAAGTGAACATGCAACGATGGATCAACCAGCTAGCCATGACAATTTACAATACTTTACATGCTTATGGTAGCTATAGTCAACATGACCACATTAGCTATGGTTACAGAGAGCTGACTGTGCTCACCCTCAGCTGTCCCTGGGACTTTGACAGACTTCCATAACAGAGGACTTCCTTCCTCTGCAAAAGGCTGTCAAAACTCAAGCTAGGACAGCCTTCTGGGGTTCTGCTCACCACAGCACAGGTAGTGCAGGTCTGATCTGTCCATATTTTTCAATGAACTTCTATCTGATTGGCTGTGTGCCAACTAGTCAGCCTGTAAGCGCTGACAGAGACCATGGTGCTTTAAATCAGTTGTTGGGTTTTTAGCCACTCTAAACTAAAAATACAGGGCTGGGGCCTGGAGGCAGGAGGGGTTAATTTTTCACACCTCCAGTTTTCTCTCCCCCACATGTCCTAAGCTTAGAATGTCCCTTTTAAATCGGGGGTCAGCAGTCTTGGCCTCTGGATGTTTTGGAACTACATCTCCCATGAGGCTCAGCCAACCTGATGAGGAGCTGAGCATCATGGGAGATGAAGTTCCAAAACATTTGGAGGACCAAGATTGCTGAACCCCTGCTTTAAATGATTGTGGTGAGATAAGTGTCCCTTTTTAAAATGTAATGCGAGTTAACAAATGTGTACACTTAAAAACAAATAAAAAACAATCCCTTTTTTTGGTTTGGCTTTGCTGCCAGCTGAGCCCTTGTATGGAGAACTGAACGATATTAAAGAGCATCAGACTCTGTTACAAGCAGTCGTCCTGCTCTTTCTTGGCCACACGGTGCTGGCAGATACGCAGGCCCGATTTATCTCGGACGAACTCGTACTAGGCGGCAGTGAGATAGAATCAAAGGTATGATGGAGGCACTCTCTGCGATGGTGACAGGTCTTCATGTCTTTGGGCTGGTATGGGGCAGAACTGGCATGTGATCAGGTGCCTCTATGCATGGCACGTGGCTGGTAAGTGTGCATGGTTAGCTGTCAGGCTGGAAAGCCAGCAAACCAGAAACTCCTCTGACCTAATCAAAGCGCTAATGGCCTGCTTTGGCCTCAGGCCCACCAGTAACATCATACCGTTTGTGTCACTTGTGTGGGAGCTGGACGTGTGTAGCACAGCATCGATGTAGTTGTAGCTGGAGAAT
Source organism: Leptobrachium leishanense (assembly GCA_009667805.1). Classification (NCBI taxonomy): domain Eukaryota; kingdom Metazoa; phylum Chordata; class Amphibia; order Anura; family Megophryidae; genus Leptobrachium; species Leptobrachium leishanense. The sequence continues at coordinate 12,760,776 of CM019072.1, read as the reverse complement.
AGTGTCTTAATGCCTCGTTCCTGGAAGGAACCCCCCATCAGTTAAAGAGTAACCCAAGCCAAGGTGATTAGAGAAGCGGCAGCCGTAGCAGCTGCACAAGTCCACACATTAATCCAGCGTCATGTGCTATGGAGGCATAATAAAGAGGGTAAGAGAATTTACCTGTTACTGTGAATCGAAACTTATATAAAACTATTACGGGGATTATTCACATAGTGCCAAAGTTGCAAACACTGACGTTTCCAGAAAGGAATGCTTCTCCTGCTGCTGTTTGGATTTCCTTTTTGTGAAATGCTTGCGTTTGACACAGACACAACAGCTATTTTAGTCCTTGTTTGCACCTCTGGCATACACCCAGTGCTCTTTGAATGCCCCTCTTTGGGGAAGTGTTACGTCTGAGGAGGATCTCCTATACACCGATAATATGAAAATACCGTGCATGGCGTGCATCTGAGGTCAGCACCCTTGCCCCTCCAGATGTTTTGAAACTGCATTTCCCCTGAGACTCAGGCAATCAAATGAGAACCTGTGCATCATGGGAGATGTAATTTTCAACACATTTGGGGGGCCAAGGCAGCTGATCCCTGGCTTAGATGACTGAGAAAGAAATTATGGGAAGGGAAATATTAAGTTGTCATTATCTTGTGTGAGAAACAGAGGATGTGGCAAAGTGTGTCTGAGTCTCGTGGGTAAAACGCTTTCCTTGCCATGTTTGTCACCTAGCAATCACACCACGAAGCACACATTGCACAGATAATGTTACTTTGGTCCCACATTTTCTCTTATTTTAATGTGTTCTACATTGAGTTCCAGCAGCATTTTGTTCCTTTTTATATCTGTTAAATCTTGTACTGATACCTCATAGTGTGGCGGATGAATCCATATCAAGGTAACCATAAGGTTTATGGGTGTAGCTTGCGCTGCACTCCTCACTGTTTAATTTTTTTCTTTGTGCTATAGGAAATCACTCTTAGTAAGTATGAATTCTACCAGTAGGGCGCAGCACATATTCAAGAATAAAACTTCACATCTAACATCGAAAAGTACTGCTTTCCTTACAGGCATATGGACGTACACAGCAGTGCATCCCCACGGCACATACTAGGCAGTTGCTCAGGGACTCATTGTTAGGACTTCATTATTTTGTACTGGGCAGCAATATCTGTGCTCAATTGTATGAGGGAAAAAAAGGTCTGTTGATGTGCAATATGTTCTAGTTCTTTTCAAATGGTATAAAGTTCAAAACGAATACCTAACCGGAAAGAATTAACACTGTGAGTGTCACGTATATTTCAACTCCCTGCAAAGCATATCCATTGGATATGTCGGGGAGGGGGGTCGGGTTATGTCTGTGTGATTTGTGTCAGTGAGGGGTCGGGTTATGTCTGTGTGATTTGTGTCAGTGAGGGGTCGGGTTATATCTGTGTGATTTGTGTCAGGGAGGGGTCGGGCTATATCTGTGTGATTTGTGTCAGGGAGGGGTCGGGTTATATCTGTTTCAACATTTCTCTGCTGTTCGGTGTCTGTGAATAGATTAACCATTGCTTCTCTGTGGGGATTTCACTGCTGCTGAAGATCACCGTAATTCACTGGCAATTCACCAATATTTGGCCAACTGACAGCTTTTTGAATATCCAAAGTTGCACTGTATGGGGCCAATTCGGCTCTCTTTGAATAACCCTGGCTGTGTAGGGGGGCAGAGACATTGTGTCTCCTTGTCCCAAACCCTCTGAAAGCAGAATACCGTATATACTCGGGTATAAGCCGACCCGTCTATAAGCCGACCCCCCTACTTTTTCCCAAAAAAACTGTGAAAGGCTTATACGCGAGTCAATAAGTTATCTCACATGGATATTGCCCCAGCTCACACATGGATATGCCCCAGCTCACACATGGATTTGCCCCAGCACATGGATTTGCCCCAGCACATGGATATGCCCCAGCTCATGGATATGCCCCAGCTCACACATGGATATGCCCCAGCTCATGGATTTGCCCCAGCTCATGGATATGCCCCAGCTCACACATGGATATGCCCCAGCTCATGGATATGCCCCAGCTCACACATGGATATGCCCCAGCTCATGGATATGCCCCAGCTCACACATGGATTTGCCCCCAGCTCATGGATTTGCCCCAGCTCATGGATATGCCCCAGCTCACACATGGATTTGCCCCAGCTCATGGATATGCCCCAGCTCATGGATATGCCCCAGCTCACACATGGATATGCCCCAGCTCATGGATATGCCCCAGCTCACACATGGATTTGCCCCAGCTCATGGATATGCCCCAGCTCACACATGGATATGCCCCAGCTCATGGATTTGCCCCAGCTCTCACCTGGATATTGCCCCAGCGGCAGCCAGCTCTCACATGGATACTTGCCCCAGCTCCGGATCCAGCAGGGGTTGAGGGGGCCCAGATGCCGGGCAGCGGGAGTGCCTGCCCGGTCCTGAACAGCGTGAGTCCGTCCATGTTGAAGGGGATGCGGCTGCGTGCGTGCGCAGGTCACGCGGTCCGGCCAGTCAGGTGGTACAGAGACTCAGTACCACCTGATTAGCCGGACCACGTGACCGGCTGCGCCTGCACGCAGCCGCATCCCCTTCAACATATCGCCGATTGCTGCGCTCCTTGACTCGGGTATAAGCCGAATCGCGTTTTTTTAACTCAAAATCTGAGTAAAAAAACTCGGCTTATACCCGAGTAAATACGGTAAGTGGTTGTGGTGCTTGGAAGGTCCTTTAATGAATTCCTATAAACGGTACATGTGTGAATTGTCATGAGAGATTAATCCTGTAATAAATCGGCTTTCTCTCTTGGCTTCCGCCCCTCCGTCCTCCATGTGATTACAGGTTGGTAAAGCTTATGTAAATGAAATAACTGGTCCTGAATATTAAAGACGAAAGTGTAATTAGCGCTGGCGGCACACTGTTTGCGCACATTGTCTAATAAAGTTATATGGCGCGGTTGCTGGTGACTCATGTTTAATTAATACGCTGAAATGATGAGGCGTTCGCTGCATTCCCGGTGACAGACACCTTAATTATAAAAATAATAATTGTATATCGTCAGTCATCAAAGAGTGTGTTATTAAAGCCCCCAAACAGTTGTGGGAATATTAGTGAACTTGATGTGAGCAGGAAATGATTTGCATAACTTTAAAATACAGCTTCAGCAATGGCTGCGCAGCCTGTTGATTAAACCTGTTAGACAGATGGCTGGCTCTGTAAAACGCGTTGCTCTCTGCCAGTGGGCACGGGCATGGAAAGTGTGTGCTTAATACATGCAGATATCTTGGTTTACACAGTGCGCTGTGCAGCTGTTGGCATTCGAGGGACTGGGTGCCATCATGCTTTATTGAGTCAGTGACCCCAATGCCCCCAGGTTTAGACCCTGGACACCTTTAACCAGCAAGTCCACAAAGTACCACGTGGACTTTAATACTCATACTGGCATTGTGTATGTAAACTGATGGGCCGCCTTGGCCATGGGATGAGCGATAACGGGGTGGGGGCGGCATGAAGTGGAGGCCACTGCACTTCCACCTATATTGAATAATGGGCACACGCTCCTTTTAATGCAACTAAACGTTCTCCATTTCTGCACATGTTGGGATTTATATATTATTTCACTACCTTTATTGGAATATTTAAATTTTAATCAAAATATTTTTATACCTCCCAAGTGTCCCTATTTTGGTGGGACGGTCCCTATTTTCAGCTCAAATCGCTCTTTCCCTCTGGTCTCTAATTATGTCTCACTTAACAAAGACCCGAAAACTAGAGGGGTGCAGGGGTGTCTTTTTAAGAGCTCCTCCATATATTCAGGGTGTGCGGGTGTCTTTTCAGGGGCTCCTCCATACAGTTCTGTTCAAAATTATTCAACCCCCACTGAAATTAGGTGTTTTGGCCAGTTTGACATTGATTTTGATCATTCAGTCATCTTGCTTACAATAAAATCAAAGAGGCACGTCTAGGTCAGACAAATATAACATTTATAATGAAATAACCACAAATGTATTTTCTGTGCTCACATCATTATCAGTTTTATTCAACCCCCAAGTGACATTCAATCTTAGTACTTAGTACAACATCCTTTTACAGTTATAACAGCTTTTAAACGTGAAGCATAGCTTGACACAAGTGTCTTGCAGCGATCTACGGGTATCTTCGCCCATTCGTCATGGGCAAAAGCCTCCAGTTCAGTCACATTCTTAGGCTTGCGCACTGCAACTGCTTTCTTTAAGTCCCACCAGAGGTTCTCAATCGGATTTAAATCAGGTGACTGCGATGGCCACTCCAAAATGTTCCAGCCTTTAATCTGCAACCATGCTCTAGTGGACTTGGAGGTATGCTTGGGATCATTGTCCTGTTGAAAGGTCCAACGTCTCCGAAGCCTCAGGTTTGTGACGGACTGCATCACATTGTCATCCAATATCTCCTGGTACTGAAGAGAATTCATGGTACCTTGCACACGCTGAAGCTTCCCTGTACCTGCAGAAGCAAAACAGCCCCAAAGCATGATTGACCCCCCGCCATGCTTCACAGTAGGCAAGGTGTTCTTTTCTTCATAGGCCTTGTTCTTCCTCCTCCAAACATAGCGTTGATCCATGGGCCCAAACAGTTCTAATTTTGTTTCATCAGTCCACAGAACACTATCCCAAAACCTCTGTGGTTTGTCCACATGACTTTTGGCATACTGCAGTCGACTCTTCTTATTCTTTGGAGACAGCCTGGGAGTTCTGGCATGGAGGCCTTCATTACGCAGTGTGTGCCGTATTGTCTGAGCTGAAACTTCAGTACCCACATCTGACAAATCTTTTCTCAGTTCCTCAGCAGTCACACGGGGACTTTTCTCCACTCTACGCTTCAGGTAGCGCACAGCAGTCGAAGTCAGCATCTTCTTTCTGCCACGACCAGGTAGCGTTTCAACAGTGCCCTTTGCCTTGAATTTGCGAATGATGCTTCCTATGGTCTCTCTTGGTATGTTTTTTTTTTTTTTTTAAATTCTTTATTTTCAGGATTTTCAACAACATTAGGTACTATAGCGGTGCCTCCAATAATCGTTGGAACAAACAGTCAGCGATAGGCATGTACCAAGGGATAGCCTCGCCCAAAGACAAGGATGGGACGTGGAGCAACAAAAAAGAAAAAGGGGATACAAAACAGGCAAATAAGAAAAAAAAGGAAAAAGAGGAGGAGGAAGGAAAAAAGGGAAGGGTATACCACCAGGTCGAAACAAGCTGAATAAAGTTTCAAACTTAGACATTGCAACAGTACATTTCTACATAATCATCACACAGGTGCCAAGTTTTCTCGAACTTGGGTATGGTTTGGCGCACAATTGCCGTCAGGTACTCCAGAAGCCTCACATCTGACACTTTGGCTTTCACCAGAGTCATTGATGGCATTACGTCCGATAACCATTGAGAGGCCAGGGATCGACGAGCGGCCAATAGGATGCATCTGAGCAAAGCCTGTTCGGGGTTCGTAAGTCCCTGCTTCGGTCTAGAAAGCAAAAAGTCCCATGGATCAAGTAGGATGGATCTTTGAAATACAGTAGATAGCAAGCGGCCTACCTTACCCCAATATTCTCGGGCTCTAGGACAGTCCCACCATATATGAATAAACGTGCCCTGCAATCCGCAGTTTCGCCAACATAAATCCGTGGTGGTCCTCCCCATCCTACAGAGCAGCACTGGGGTTGTGTACCAGCGGAATAGCATCTTAAAAGACTGCTCTTGGTGGGTAACACATATGGAGGACTTCGCTTTGGCTTCCCAAATCTCCTCCCACTCGTCCCCTGTCAAGGACTCCTGCAGGTCCGCCTCCCAGCGAGCACAATAGGTCAGCTCATCCCACTCCTTGGATCCCGAGCACAACGAGTAATAAATAGTTGAGATCAGACCCCTAGGGACCTGCTCCGCGGAGCATAGTTTCTCGAACCAGGTCAGGGGGTTGCCAGCTATACGGCTTAGGGCCCCCAAGTTTATGTAGTTTTGCAGTTGTATAAAGCGAAAATAGTCAAATGGTCTCAGTACTGTCCGTGTGGAGATGTCAGCAAAGGTGATTGCCCTACCCCCAGTCAGTACATCGCGGAATCGTCTCAGGGCAGCTGCTTCCAGGTTTCTAAAGTCTGGGAGGTCCAGTCCAGGTGGGAATGCCGGGTTGCGCAATAACGGTGTCAATGGCGATGGTATGTTGGCTAGCGAAAATTTAGCGCAGGCAAGATCAAACCCCCTCATCGAGTTAGCTATGGCTGGGCAAATGATACGGGGCAGCGGGTGCGAGGCCTTAGGCAGCCACAGGGCCATATGTGGGCGGTCAGGGGAAAGCAGCGCTATCTAGAGCCACCCATCGCCTGTCCTGTTCTGGCGCATGCCAAGCGACCACTTGTGCCAACTGAGCCGCGCAATAGTACATATACAGGTTTGGTAAGCCCAGACCCCCTCTAGTTTTGGGGCGATATATGATTTTCCTGGCTACTCTACGCCTTTTGTTCTGCCAGATAAACGCATCAATCGCTGACTGGATCCCTGCTAAGTCCCTCCTGGTCACCACAACTGGCAGTGCTTGAAAAAGGAACAGGAGTCTAGGTAGTATGGTCATTTTCACGGAGTGGATCCTCCCTATCCACGAGATTGGCTTGTCAGTCCAGTCCTCTAGGTCTTTCCGAATCTGACGTAGCACAGACGGATAGTTAGCTGCGTATAGTCGGGTAGGGTCGCTGGTCAGGGAAACCCCAAGGTAGTCGAGCGTCGTTCGTGTGACCGGGATGTTGAAGCGGGAGGTTATGTCGTCACCATCTCCTGTGGGAGGTGTATAGGCATCGCGCGGGATTTAGTGAGATTGACCCTGAACCCTGTGATGGTCCTGTAATCAGTAAGTAGGTCGTGTAGCTGTTGCATAGAGCGCAAGGGGTCCGTCAGGGACAGCAATATGTCGTCCGCATAGGCCTATACTGTGAACATTTGGGAACCCAAAGGGACGCCTCGGATGTGCGGGGAGTGGCGAATCCGGGACAGGAGGGGCTCAAGAGCCAACACGAACAGGATCGGGGACAGTGGGCAGCCTTGTCGTGTACCATTGGAAATAGTGAAGGGGGTGCGGGAGGCACCGGGAAGTTTAACCTGGGCTCTTGGTTTCTCATAGAGCGCTCGTATGATCCTAATGAAGTCATCCGGTAGTCCCAAACGAGCGCACAGGCGAAAGAGGAAGGGCCACTCCACCCTGTCGAAGGCCTTCTCTGCGTCCAAGGAAAGGAGCAGAGAAGGCGTTCGGTTCGACTCCGCCCACCACACCAGGTCGGCCCCTCGTCGTGTGTTCTCGTACAATTGGCGGCCGGGGATGAAACCGACCTGATCCGGATGTATTAGCAAGCGCGATAAGGGGTTCAACCGGTCGGCTAGTATTTTGGCCAAGAGTTTGATATCGAAGTTAAGAAGGGAGATAGGGCGGTAGTTCTTGGGTCTCGAGGCATCTCTTCCGTCCTTCGGGATAAGCGTGATATCAGCTAAATTCATGTCTGGGTGTAAATGGGATTCTTCACGCAGCGCGTTAAACAGGGCAGTTAGTTGAGGAATTAAAACCTGTTTAAAGGTCTTGTAGTAGCCCCCATGAAAACTGTCCGGTCCAGGGGCCTTCATCCCATTAAGGCCGGCAAGTGCTCTGCTGACTTCTACCTCGGAGATGGACTTGCTGAGGGCAGCCGACTGGTCAGGGGTAAGGGTCGTCAGTGGGGTGTCGTTGAGGAAGTCGTCGATCAGGCGTATGGTCTGTCCATCATCTCCCGCACCGGTCCGGGAGTGATTGTATAGTTGGCCATAGAAAGCAGTAAATACTTGAGCAATAGCGTCTGGGGATGTAACTACTTGCCCGTCGTGTGTCTTGATGGAGGGGATCGGTTTATAGTTCCCTCTAGGTCTAAGGCTACGTGCCAGGGGCGTGTCAAGTTTGTTAGATTGCTCATAAAAGGTACGCCGGGACCAAACCAAGGATTTGGCCACGTCATCCACAAAGAGCTGTTTCAGGGCCCTCCTAACCTCAGTAAGAGCTGTAAGTCCTGTGGGGGTGGGGTCTGCCTTGTGGATCTGTTCAAGGCGCCGAAGCTGCGCTTGAAGATCCAGGGCCTGTCTGAGTTTCTGTTTCTTCTTATACGTAGCCACTTTGATAAAGTGACCCGCAACACCGCCTTATGAGTGGCCCAGATCGTGGCGGGGGAGACGTCCTCCGTGACATTCTCAGAAAAGTATTGTTCAAGGGCTAGTTGTGCTTGCGCTACAACTTCTGAGTCGCGGAGAAGAGAGGTATTCAGCTTCCACGGGCCAGAAGAATGGGGGACGGCTAACTGTAAGGAGATGTCCGCATGGTCCGACCACGTAATGCTGTGAATATCCGTTTGCAAGACCTTGGCCATACAGGCCAGGTTACATAGGAAAAGGTCGATACAGGAGTAAGAGCCATGCGGAGCCGAATAGAACGTAAAGTCTCGGTCGTCAGGGTGTAAAACCCTCCAAGTATCTAACGGTCCGTGTGCCTGAGAAAGGTGTAGAAAGCCTTTTCCTGTCCACTGGGTCCCGGTACCCTCTCTATTCCGGCGGGTGAGCGTCTGTCAGCGGCCGCGCAGGGGACGGCATTCATGTCACCACCCACAATCACCAGTCCACGGGGAGGGAAGTCACCAAGTCAGTCATACCGAGCCAGAACTGTTCCGAGCGCGCGTTCGGGGCATAAATATTAAGAAGATGGCAGGGAGATGCATGCATGGATCCCGATACCAGGACAAATCTACCTTCGCTATCACACACCTCAGACACGGCCCTGAAGGGGCAGGTCCTACGCAGGAGAATAGCAACTCCGTTGCGTTTAGTAGCGGAATGGGCCGAAATTACCACGGGGTAACGATGATCTGTAAGCCGAATTTTGGCTGCTTTGTTAATATGAGTTTCCTGGATAAATGCTATATCTGACTTAGCCGAGTTAAGGGTACGCAAAAGGAGGCAACGTTTATTTGGAGAGTTTAGACCCTTAACATTAAGGGAGGTGAGTTTAATGGACATCCGGGGGCAGTACTCTATGTGATGACTGGCCATGTGGAGTGCCCACCTCCCGTCCTATCACGGGGCACCCTCCCCTCTCTAATCGCATCAGTCTAAGACCTGAGGTCAACCTGGTGGGAAAAATGGGGGAACAGAAAAACATAAACAGTAAACCCTCACTAACTCAGCGCCCCACTACCTGTCCTCACTAATCACCAAATACACCCCAGCCCGCTCCCTAAGGTCAAACAGTGACCTGCGCCTAGCTTCTCCCCGCATCACCTCTTCCCATGATCGACTGCAGGATTTCTCACGCGCAGCCCCCACTCTCTGGAACGCTCTCCCTCGTACTGTCAGACTTTCCCCTAACTTCTCTTCCTTCAAACGCTCCCTTAAAACGTTCCTATTTAGAGAAGCCTACCACCCAACTCACTGACACAACCATCAATCACTCTCACCTTACAGTCCTCTCCTCCTGTTTCCAACCCCAACCCTCCTAGATTGTGAGTTCCTACGGGAATAGGGCCCTCATCTCCTCCTGTACTGTTTGTCAAATGTTGTTCAATGTATTGTAACCCTGTCTATACTGTGTTTATTGTACAGCGCTGCGGAATATGCTGGCGCTTTATAAATAAAGAATAATAAAGAATAATAAACTCAGAAAACTATATACATCAAAACCGGTGACGGGTGTCACAACCAAAGAAAACAAAAAAGGCCTGGGCTTACCTGCTGCCAGGCAACAAAAAAGTGGGGGGAGGGGCATCTCAAAGTTCGACTCCAATACGAGAGTCCAAGAAGCCCCCTCGTACGCCACGAGTGTCCAGTGTACTGTCAGACCCAGTAAAAAAACCATCCCAACCTTCCAAACCCTCCACCCCCCAAGTCTCAGGGCCCGCGGTGAACTTGCGGGTTGTGCTTCAACCTCAGGAAGGAGCACAGGAAGAAGTGAGTGTGGTCAAGCAGCTGTGTCGCGCATGGTTAGTTTCCGTACTATTGTTTTGCGAGGGGCCCGTGGGGCATGGACTGCAACAGCCAGTTGATGCATCGCGAGTGTAGGTCACAGACCCGACGGGTCGCACAGAGGGAAGCAGGGCGACCACGGGGTGGGGGAGAGAGGGACGAGGAAGTGTTCTAGAGCCGGCAACCGGGTGTAATGAGCAAATTCCTGGTACATCACCTCAGATCGGGGACCGTCCAGAGCGTCGACGCCTGCCTTTGCCCACAGTGTTCCACTCCCTGGAGAAGTGTGGAATGGGTGGCGGACAGAGCTCCGGGAGCTCGAAGTCGTCTGGAACGGTAATGCCGAGGGCCTTCCGGGGTTGCAGAACGTGGGTGTGGCCATCCCGGAATGCCAAGATCTTCAGGGGGTGCCCCCAGGCAAACTGGATCTTGTGGGTTCTAAGTAGATCTGCGACGGGTTTCCATGCTCTCCGTCGCTGCAGCGTGGTCGGGGTCAAGTCCTGAAAAAGTAGGATGGGGGTACCTTCGTAGGAAATCGATGCGCCTCGGTTATTACGGAGGACGAGCTCCTTGGTGGAGTAATGTAGGAAGCGGACTATGACGTCCCTCGGGCGTTCTTCATCAGGCCGCCGGGCCCGCAGAGCACGATGTGCGCAGTCAAAAATCCAAGCGTGGTCCGGCAGGTCTGGAGCCAAGGGGCGTAGAAGGTCACGAATCATGTCCGACAGGGAACCCTCACCCGCTCCCTCCGGGAGTCCCCTGATATGGAGATTGTTTCTGCGTGTGCGGTTCGACATGTCCTCCATCTGAACTTCCAGTTCCTCCACTCTGCGGAGTAGCGCGTTCGTGCCATCCACCACCACGTTATGGGCATCCGCTATGTCATCCACTCTGGTCTCAAGGGCCGCCGTTCGAGTCCCCAGGGCCAAGAGGTCTGCCTGCATAGTTTTTGTGCTCTTGTCAATTTCACCCGCGAGATATGAACGCATCTCCCGCATGTGGGCTAGGATATCAGCGGTGTCTGTGTCTGCAGGGGTCCCTTCGGACATTTCATCCTCCGAGGCCATCGCTGTGCGGCAGGAGGCGCGGCCGCCATCTTGGGAGGCGCCCTGTCTCTTTGCGGAAAACATCGCGATAACCGAGCCGTCCCGCTGCTGCTTACCGCGCTTCGGCGATTTTTGTGTTGCCGGCATCATGAGGGGTCCGGTGGGTAGTCTGTGGGGGCTCTGGGTCTGCGGCTGGGTGCAGTTTACACGTGCCTCGCGGCGGAGCTAACGGCTCAGGCGGCCATTTCCTTCGGCTGCCAAAGTCTCTTGGTATGTTTAACATCTTTGCAATCTTCTTATAGCCATTGCCCTTCCTGTGAAGAGTAATCACCTCTTCTCTTGTCTTCCTGGACCATTCTCTTGACTTCACCATGTTTGTAACCACACCAGTAAATGTCTAGAAGGAGCTGAGTATCACAGTCATTTTAAAGCTGCCTAATTGGTGCTTATTATGCTTTATTGCTGCTCCGTGACATCCACAGGTGTTTTCAATACCTGATTGAAAACACTTGAATGAACCTCTGTTCTTCAGAGTGGTAGTCTTTAAGGGGTTGAATAATTGTGTCAATGAAGAATTCACAAAAGAAACATTTACTACTGTATTACAAAACCAATTGATGTCATTTTAGTTGCATATGGTTCTTTAAAAAGTCCTTGTAGGATTTCATTCTGAATACAATTACAAATGTACACTAAATTCCCTAAAACCCTTTACAGCATTGGGGTTGAATAATTTTGAACACAACTGTATATTCAGGTTGTGCGGGTGTGTTTTTAGGGGCTCCTCCATATATTTAGGGTGTGTGGGTGTCTTTTTAGGGGCTCCTCCATATATTTGGGGTGTGTGGGTGCCTTTTTAGGGGATCCTCCATATAGTCAGGGTGTGCGGTTGTCTTTAGGGGTTCCTCCATAGATTTAGGGTGTACATGTGTCATTTTAGGGGCTCCTCCATATTTCAGGGTGTGTGGGTGTCTTTTTAGGGGCTCCACCATATATTCAGGGTGTGCGGGTTCCTTTTTAGGGGCACGTCCATATATTTAGGGTGTGTGAGTGTCTGTTTAGGGGCTCCTCCATATATTTAGGGTGTGTGGCTGTCTTTTTAGGGGCTCCTCCATATATTCAGGGTGTGCGGGTGTCTTTTTAGGGGCTCCTCCATATATTCAGGGTGTGCGGTTGTGTTTTTAGGGGCTCCTCCATATATTCAGGGTGTGCGGGTGTCTTTTTAGGAGCTCCTCCATTTAATCAGGGTCTGCAGGTGTCTTTTTAGGGGCTCCTCCATATATTCAGGGTGTGTGGGTGTGTTTTTAGGGGCTCCTCCATATATTTAGGGTGTGTGGGTGTCTTTTTTAGGGGATCTTCCTTACTTTCAGGGTGCAAAGATTTTCAGTGGCTTATTCATATATTCATGGTGTGCAGGTATCTTCATAAGTCCAGGGTGCGTTGATGTATTTTTAGGGGCTCCTCTATATATTCTAGGTTTCCAGGTGTCTGTTTAGGGGTAATGGAGGGAATGATCTCCATTGACAGGCTCGAACTCGCACCTGGAACTTTTACCGAATTCAATGAGAAAAAGACTTCCTTCTCCTTCAAGATAGATGTAACCGTGTCGCCTTACTCCGCCATACCTAGGGGGTTAATGGACCTTCCATACCATGCCAGGGTCTGTACATATCTAGACTATGAATCCACCATTGAGGGAATGTTTAAAGGGCCTACGCTCTATGACTTTATGGTCTTCCAAGAGGACTAGAAACCACCTGCTGTCCTCTTGATTCACGGAGCTTGTACATTGTTACCTGAATACCGAATGCAAAAGACCCGCAGATATCCCCCCACACAACGGCTCTTATAGCTGAGGTTTTGTAGCACTTAGTGACACGGCAGCACCGGGTTAAACAGGGAGCCCAATGCATATGATACAGAAAATAAAAGCTGGAAATACAGATCTTCATCTGGCATTAGAGGATAAAATGTAGACGAGACAAGCAATGTGCAGAGATGAGCAAGAAGATGTGGATAATTGTGCTTCTCGTTGTGGGAGGAATCTTTATGATGCAAATGATGACTTGTGCTAAATGTATAATAAATCAAACGAATATTGTAACATTATCATTATTATCCTATTAATAAATATGCTGTGTGTGCCGGGTAGGCCGCGCCGGCCTATGATTAATTGCTTCCTCTCACAGCCGAGCTGCGGATACTAGCTGTTTCTTTTATTCTCGGTGTGTATTATTTAATATTTTTCATATTTTGACATGGTCGGATAGCTCTTGGAGATTCATTCATCATGATGGGTATTAAATATGTACATAGCAATGTCCGAAGGACCATAACATTCATCGTGTCGAGGCCCGTCGATGTGGCAAAACTGCTCACTCGGCCAGTTAAATGAGCGTGTAACGTGCTGCAGAGGAGCCGTAATCTGACTGGAACGGGCCTCCATTAGTTCCTGCTGGCGTCTAAGCATCTCAAAGAACTCTGAAATACGGGTCCATGACCCACTCAACTTGATGGAGGTCCTGAGAGGGACCCTGAGTGTCTATGAACCCATCTTTGGTCCAGCTATCCTATATTTTTACCATGTTACTTGCTGAGTCCTACATCCACCATGAACACTTATTCTCACCTAGTTCATGTTGGCGAGCTTTGGCACAATAATTTTAAATTTATGACTGAGGCACTCCATCTACATCATCAGGGCACCATTGGGTGCAGGATTCAGGATTACTACCTGGTGCGTTGGCCCACATGATCCTGACTGCTCATATTGTGCATCATTCCAGTGATGCCTCTCCTGCCGGGACTCATTCTTGTCATGCTTCTTCTGCCATACGTCTTTCCATCGTCTCCCATCCTTCCTCATGTCCTTCTGACTTGTGTCAATTCAAGTAATGTTGTGGCTCGTAATGGTCCTAATGTCAGGCTTTGGTTTCCAGGTTCCTCATTGTTTTGATGTAATAAATAACCACCGGAGATAAGACGTTCGGTGGTGTGAATTCATTCATTTAAGATATACAGGGTTAGTCCATGAAGAGAGTCGGGAGATGGAAACCGTTATCTTCTGTGGAGAACACGGCGACTTGCTTCAGCAGCCGTAGAACTTACGAAGCATCAAATACATTTTGATTTATGAAAACGTGAGCATTTAATATCGGAGCGAGTCCTTGGGAAAACCAAATTTTATGCCAACATCTTCAACACAGCGCAGGGAAGGTTCGTGAATTATGTACGAAGTATAAAAATAACGAATCCATTTGAGAGAAAGGTCCAATAAATTAAATTTGGTTATGTGAGAATATGGACGTCGATATGTGGAAATTCTCTATTCAACCGTCTCAAGGTCAGCGTGAAGACTCATCCGGGAGAGGCTTCTATCAACGACGAATACATTGTGCATCCCCAGTCACATCGCTATCATTCCTAATGTAAATACATCCTCTCATTGCCTAATTGAAACAGACAACGCAAGGACCGGCTCCGAAAGGGGAAACAGAGCCTGGGATGAAACCGGCAAGAACAAAACAACTGAACTTCTTAGCTCCAACCCCCGAGATAATTATATTTTCCTGTCAGTCAAAGCTCTGCCTTGGGATTTAAAGGTCGTTGACGGACGTTGGTTTCTCTGATTGACCAAACTCATTAAGAGCATCAAAATAATCGATCCTAAATGTATTTACCAAGCTGATACCAGTTTATGGTTTCAAATATTTCATGAAAGACTTCTAGTGAGGTGAGGGGGTTGGGGTGAGAGGGATATTGAGGAAGCTTAGTGAAGGGGAAAAGGTACAAAGGGGTGAGAAGGATGGGGAAGACGTACAAAGGGGGAGGAGGATGTGGAAGAGGTACAAGGGGGATGAGAGGCATGTGGAGAAGGCATAATGGAGGGGAGAAGGGTGGGGAAGAGCCACAAAAAGGTGGGCAGGATGGGGAATAGATACAAAGGGGTGAGAAGGATTGGGAAGAGATGCAAAGGGGTGAGAAGGATTGGGAAGAGATACAAAGGGGTGGTAAAGATGGGGAAGAGATACAAAGGGGTGGTACGGATGGGGAAGAGATACAAAAGGTGAGAAGGTTTGGGAAGAGATACAAAGGGATGAGAAGGATTGGGAAGAGATACAAAGGGATGGTAAAGATGGGGAAGAGAAGAGATACAAAGGGGTGGTAAGGTGGGGAAAGTGATACAAAGGGGTGAGAAGGATGGAGAATAGATACAAAGGGGTAAGAAGGATTGGGAAGAGATTCAAAGGGGTGGTAAATATGGGGAAGAGATACAAAGGGGTGGTAAGGATGGGGAAGCGATACAAAGTGGTGGTAAGGATGGGGAATAGATACAAAGGCGTGAGAAGGATGGGGAATAGATACAAAGGGGTGAGAAGGATGGGGAATAGATACAAAGGGGTGAAAAGGATGGGGAATAGATAAAGGGGTGAGAAGGATGGGGAATAGATACAAAGGGGTGAGAAGGATTGGGAAGAGATACAAAGGGGTGAGAAGGATTGGAAATAGATACAAAGGGTGAGAAGGATTGGGAAGAGATACAAAGGGGTGGTAAGGATGGGGAAGAGATACAAAGGGTGAGAAGGTTTGGGAAGAGATACAAAGGGGTGGTAAAGATGGGGAAGAGATACAAAGGGGTGGTAAGGATGGGGAAGCGATACAAAGGGTGAGAAGGTTTGGGAAGAGATACAAAGGGATGAGAAGGATGGGGAATAGATTCAAAGGATGAGAAGGATTGCGAAGAGATACAAAGGGGTGGTAAGGATGAGGAAGAGATACAAAGGGGTGGTAAGGATGGGGAAGAGATACAAAGGGGTGAGAAGGATGGGGAATGATACAAAGGGGTGAGAAGGATTGGGAAGAGATACAAAGGGGTGAGAAGGATTGGGAAGAGATACAAAGGGGTGGTAAAGATGGGGAAGAGATTCAAAGGGGTGGTAAGGATGGGGAAGAGATACAAAGGGGTGAGAAGGATTGGGAAGAGACAAAAGGGCGGTAAGGATGGGGAAGAGATTCAAAGGGATGGTATGGATGGGGAATAGGTAAGGGGGAGAGAGGCATGTGGAGAAAGCATAATGGAGGAGAGAAGGATGGGGAAGAGGTACAAAGGGGTGAGAAGGATGGGGAAGAGATACAAAGGGATGGTAAGGATGGGGAATAGGTAAGGGGAGAGAGGCATGTGGAGAAAGCATAATGGAGGGGAGAAGGATGGGGAAGAGGTACAAAGGGGAGGAGACATGGATTTTTGAAATAAGGGGAAAAGGTACAAATGGGTTGAGGGGGACCAAAAAGAAGGATAATGGAGGTGAGAAGGTCGGGAAGAGGTGCAAAAGGGGAGAGAGGGAAGGTGGAATGAGGGTGAGAAAATGGAAGAGGTGTAAATGGGGTGAGACGGATTTGGAAGAAGCATAAAGGAGGTTGAAAGAATGGGTAAAAGGTACAAGGGGTGAGAGGGATCAGAAGTGCCAAAAGCAAGAGTAAATCTATTATCACTGTATTTCTCAAACCCTTATGCTTTTCCTTATGGCCTTGACTAATGTGTGGGCCGACAAGTCGAGCGTTATGCCGTCTCACTTCCTTTTCTTCATTACATCAACAGAAAGAAGGGCACAGTAGGTTCAGATAAGTCTCCCCCACCATAAGTCTCTACACTGAGGCCACCATGGCATCAATGTGTTCCCATCTGAATGGCAGGCTATGAGGAGCTGGCAGGTCCCTCCCACACTCCTTACATGTAATCCAGCTTTACATATCGCCGTCACGCCCCGTACGGAGCCAGAGTCTTTAATTAATGTAATGAGAAGGGATCGAGACGTACCAGCCATAGACTTTTTTTGTCCCTGAGTTACACTGAACAATGCACAGATGCCGATTAGAAATAAACATAGCATGCGTCGTGCTAAAATCAGGGATTACACGTGTCTCCTTAATTGTGGCAGGAGCCAATTAATACGCCGGTACGGGTTTTTAACTCCCACACGGCGTGCAGGAAGGAGCGTTTATTTGGTTTTGTTGGTAAAAGGAGAAAATAAAAACGTTCGAGGCTTTAAGCAGGCGTAGCGATCTCCGGCTCGGCACAGACGTTTTCATTTTCCATCGGCTCGGTTTTCATTAGAACGCAATTACAGTAAATCACATTTAAACGTCTCCTGCGCCGTGCGTTTCAAGGTCATTAGGGGTCCTCGCCGAATGAATATGTCGTTATTGCGCGTCATCCATTGTACTGATGGGGGGGGGAGATTTATACACTAACAGCCCGGCCTTAAATATGTTCAGGATCCACGAGATAAATCTGTCCGGAGACGTGAATAATTCATGAGTGCGTTAGCGGGACGGCTGCGCAACCTCAAGGACTCTCAGCACGTGCGACACGGCAAGGTCTGTGATGTTGGTGTTGTTCTAGTGGATAATGACTGCGCTCGACATGCCTGATTAATTAATTATACTGTCTAGTGTTAAATTAAACATTGTCGATGATCAAGAGGGCCTCTCGCCCTCATCGAAGTAATGCATCTGTCATGTAAGAGAAGCGAGTGGACATTAAACCGGGACTAGACTGTGCAATGGACAAACATGGCAAGTGCCTGGTAGACCACGAAGGCCACAGGTCATGGACTGACTGGAGAGATCACTGCTATGGCTGCATGGGCTACAGGGAAGATGTAAACTGATTGGCTGAGTGCTAACCGGTCACCTTGTCTGTGTACAAGGTCATTTAGCTCACGCCGGGGTCACGCTGAGACCCGCGCTAACGCGCTTGTGTACAGGATAGAACCTTGTATAAGTATGAACACATCCAGCAAGGAGCCCTCACACCCTGCATTATTAAAATCCTCTAAGCTGGCCGTATCATCCATGTTTATACGCACCCATATATTAATTAAGGCTGATGGGCATTGCATGATAAATGCCACCCAGCTGCATGTAGAATCATTATACTGCATTTAATAGACCCGAAAGGAAGGCCAGGTGAGCCACAATAATTTCCCTGCTGCAGCATATTAATAATACATGTTTCAGGACAAGACTTATCCATGTGCTCCTCTCTGCATGAACTAGCATTATGTCTCCCTTTAAGGACCAAGGGTATTTAAAGTCAATGAATTTATGACGTAAACGTGACGTTGTTGGTCCTTAAGGGGTTAAACATGTTCCACACGGTCACCCTAATAATCAACCGCTTACATACTATGAATAACCCCCAGCGTAAAATGTTTAAAATGAGGCAATATATTAGAATTAGGATATATGTGGATAAAGGATACATTTATATCATAATAGAGCCGACTGCAACAGCAGTGACATTGCTGACCAGATCCATTACTATGGTGTATGGGGCCAAGAGAACACCTGTGTTGCATTCCTTTACATTGCCTGTTAATTTTGGGCGGGGACCTGTTTTTTGTGGGGTTTTTTGGAGTTGGCACCAGGGTTGAGCAGTAGGTAAAACTTTTGCGATTAGCGTCGCTCCAGAAACCAGCGCAGGCACCAAATGATCCGTTGGTTACAAAAGTGCTGGAGATCTCTAGCCCTCCCCATGTTAAGTATAGGACGCGGAAAGTAAAGTAAGCTCGTGCTGCGAATCACTAATAACGACGCGCTAAGTGGTTTTTCCCATTTGCAGTAGGAGGCAAACGATCTGTTGGTCAGGCGCTAGACTCCTTTTACCTAGCGCTAACACAAAAACATGCTAACGCTCGGGTTAGCTCACACCAGCTGATAGAGCCCTGAGTTTATTTATTAAATTATTTTACAGGGACATGCTGCACACCCTGACCACTTTAGCTTATTAAGTGGTCAGACTGTTTGGATCGCCCCCTTTCTCACCCTGCTTTGCTTGCTGGTAGACACAATGTCTATCTAAGCGCTCGTAGCAGTGTTCATTCGGAGGGGGGGCAGACATGGGCCTGAACTGCGCACACAGCATCAATCCATCACTCTGACCGGGCGCTCGTGTACTTTGTGTTAAACGAGACATGCAATTTGCATACGTAGGTATGAATGTTATTAACAGGGTTCATTGTTATGTAAAAAAAAAAATTGGACTTTTTTTAATGGGCCAACTAATCGATAATGAAAATAATCGTTAGTTGCAGCTCTAATGAATTTCAGTTTACCACCTTGTCTGGCTACCTGCCTTCCTGTCTACCTTCCTATGTATTGTGGTAGCAGGGACGCGTGACCCCAAGCTCTCTGTAGGTGATAGCAGGGACGCATGACCCCAAGCTCTCTGTAGGCGATAGTAGGGACGCGTGACCCCAAGCTCTCTGTAGGCGATAGTAGGGACGCGTGGCCCCAAGCTCTCTGTAGGTGATAGCAGGCACGCGTGACCCCAAGCTCTCTGTAGGTGATAGCAGGGACGCGTGACCCCTAGCTCTCTGTAGGTGATAGCAGGGACGCGTGACCCCAAGCTCTCTGTAGGTGATAGCAGGGACGCGTGACCCCAAGATCTCTGTAGGTGATAGCAGGGACGCGTGACCCCAAGATCTCTGTAGGTGATAGCAGGGACGCGTGACCCCAAGCTCTCTGTAGGTGATAGCAGGGACGCGTGACCCCAAGCTCTCTGTAGGTGATAGCAGGGACGCGTGACCCCAAGCTCTCTGTAGGTGATAGCATGTCTTCACTGCACGATGTGTCATAATTAGCCCCATGACACAGCCATGGGACAGGTTCCCAAAGCTGAGATGACCAGTGCCATGTTTCTGTCCTTTCCTCTCATGTTCCGATTCTCCGTATGTCATTGTATGTAATTCCATCCCGAGCAGGAAGTTTGCTACAAGCTGTTTACGTTTTCACTCGAGCCTCCTCCTTCTCTCCAGCCCAGACCTGTCTGGCCGAATGTGACGGCTTCATCCCCTGCAGCATCCTGCATGAGGCGCCTGCCTGGTGAGTATGTCCTGTACTGTACAGGGGAATGTGGGGATCAGGTCCTCACATACTGCCAGCTCTCTACACTGACACGATCAAGCTCACAGAAAGTTAAAGGAACTCGGCATCACGTGTCCAATGTCAGAGAGGACTACAGCTTTTACATCAAGTAACAAACTGCATTTACAAACTGAAAGCGTTACACAATTTCATGCCCTATAGAAAACGTATTACTCACAGCACAGCACTTTACATCACTGTCTACATCATTGTCAGCTTACTACATCAAAGTCTGCTTACTACATCACTATCTGCTTACCACATCACTGTTTACTACATCACTATCTGCTTACTACATACTGCTTACTACATCACTGTCTTACTGCATCTGTCTGCTTACTACATCACTGTCTGCTTACTACATCACTGTCTTACTGCATCACTGTCTGCTTACTACATCACTGTCTTACTGCATCACTGTCTGCTTACTACATCACTGTCTTACTGCATCACTGTCTGCTTACTACATCACTGTCTTACTGCATCACTGTCTGCTTACTACATCACTGTCTTACTGCATCACTGTCTGCTTACTACATCACTGCTTACTACATCACTGTCTTACTACATCACTGCTTACTACATCACTGTCTGCTTACTACATCACTGTCTGATTACTACATCACTGTCTGCTTACTACATCACTGTCTGCTTTCTACATCACTGTCTGCTTACTACATCACTGTCTGCTTACTACATCACTGTCTGCTTTCTACATCACTGTCTGCTTACTACATCACTGTCTGCTTTCTACATCACTGTCTGCTTTCTACATCACTGTCTGCTTACTACATCACTGTCTGCTTACTACATCACTGTCTGCTTTCTACATCACTGTCTGCTTACTACATCACTGTCTGCTTTCTACATCACTGTCTGCTTTCTACATCACTGTCTGCTTACTACATCACTGTCTGCTTTCTACATCACTGTCTGCTTTCTACATCACTGTCTGCTTACTACATCACTGTCTGCTTTCTACATCACTGTCTGCTTACTACTTACATCATTGTGTCCTCACTACTTACTGCAACACTGTTAGCTTACTACATCACTGTGTGCTCACCACTGGCGGAACTACCGCATATATACTCTCTGCATATTACATCACACTAAAAGTATTGCATCACTGTCTGTCTTTCACATTTGTATCCACAAAGGATTTAGTCCCAAATTAGAGTGACTGTTTCTCCTGTTTAAGGACACTGGGGAGATGTTTATACATCTTAAGCCCGGTTAGTAAGCTGTGGCCCTTGGTGTTTGCTGGTTTCTTTTGTATCCGGCTTGTAGTGTGCATTGTGTGTTCTGTGTGTGCTCTGTGTGCGCCCTGGAGCGTTTGAAGCCACCCGGAACAGATTAAACAGAACAGACTCAGCACTGATGTTAATACTGTAACCGGAATCTGCTAGGTTCACTCGGGACGAGGCCGGAGCGGACACGAGCAAGGATTGTCTGAACACGAGTCTCTTCAGGAAAGGCAAACTTTATTTGTGTCGTCACACAAATGCTCACACAGGATTGAATCGCAAAGAGTGAGCATCGAACTCACTGTGACATGAGATCTTATACCCCAAATACATAATTAGGTACATCCCAATTAACCCACCTCCCGGTGACACTATCCCACCCCACGTGGGTTAGTACCTCCCTTGGTCGATTACAAAGACATTCCATACATTGGCCGTAAATTGGCAAACTTCATGTTAGTTTGACAGAACGTGATTTGCTGCTACACTCAGTCCGGGCTGTGCTCACCTCCCTAGCGCCTGTGTTTATTTGTTGCAGATAACACCTGGTCTGTCTTCTATGCTCCCCTTTGTCTCTCTGCGGGCCTCTGTGACCTTGGTGTATCCACTTCTCATTCTGTCCCTTCGTGCCAGGAACAGTCTGGATCTTTCTCAGGTTTTAATTGCTTTTCTGCTAATCTAACACATTCCTAAATTTCTACGTATGCTTCATTCTAGTTTCAGCTAAAACCTACCTAGTTATTTTCAAGTGACCAATATTCTGAACAAGATGGCCACCTGGCTCATAATGGTGACCATCTTCCAGCCTGATTCCACTTCAATACGAGGCCCAGGCACGTTTATTCTCACAGTCATACGCAGGAGGCTCCCGGCCTAGAAATTAGACACACAGAACAGTGGATAAATCCATTTGAATTAATACCACGGTATCCGGAGTTTATTTATTGTTTTTTGGCTCATAATGGTGACCATCTTCCAGCCTGATTCCACTTCATTCCCCCCTTGGCTCAAGCCTCAGGTTCTTCTCCTGAGACTTGTAGCCATTACACCCCACTACTATTATTCTTAATTTCCTCATACTTTAGGGGACCTATTTTGGTTGGGAACATGTCTTGTGGGATAATCAGTGGTATCTTCTGTGTCTGTGTGGGTGTCAGTGCCCTCTTGCATAGTGGCCAGAGACAGGGCCCTATGCGGTACAGTAGTGTCCCTATGACCAAGATCACCACCACCATCAGAATCATGGATCCAATCTGTGAGATAAATCTCAGAATGGATCCGAACCAATCTCCGATTGCTCCGAACCCACGGAGTGGATTCCAGCCTTCAGCAGCGATCCTCCTTGCTGTGTTCTGCAACTGTGCTACCTTCTCCTGGTGATCTTGGATTACCTGGCAATAGTCAGGGACGTCATGTGTAGTGTTCTTGATGAAGGTGCAACTTTCATAATGCATTGTCATCTCACACAATCCATTCAGAGCCGCACTGATCTGTTCTAGTGCCATATCATGTATCATTTGTACCTTCCTTATCTCTCGTACTTCCAGATTCAGTAACTGAATGTCCATACTAGTTTTATTCAAAATCCCGTCCATCAGACTGGCATAACTGTTCATTCTTACCATCAACTCTCTTCCCCATCCAGTCCATGCCGGCAGCCATGCCCATATTCGATCCGCTTTCTTGAACAACTCTCTCTTCTGTCTCTCAAACACCAGTGGGTACCTAGGGTTGAGTGCTGTGTCTGTATTAGTGTCTTCTCCCCTCACCCTCTGAATTGGGATCAATTTAGCTAGATAACACATTCCCGTTATTGTAGGTGGTACCCATGTGTAACACACCCTTTCACAACACACCTGGTATCCCCCTTTCAATATAAATGGTGACAAATGTAGTGTTCCCTTTGATATTTCTATCATCAGTTGTCTCAGTCGTTTCGTCATATCCAATGCACTCTGTCTCCTATTTGTCACATTCGCAATCACCTCCTCCTGATCGCTTGTGAGCTTTCTACATCGTATGTATAGAAAATTTGCCTTCTCTTTTGTGTTGAATGTGTAAATGTATGATGTCCAGTTGAATTTACTTGAGTAACACAACCCACCCTTGTTATTTGTTTCTTTATCTGGTCCTAGTTGAAAACACCATTCTGGTGGGTACACTGGCCCTATTATGGGATACCCGGGACTGAATAATTCTGTTTTTTCCCTTGGTGCATCAAAAGCATGTATTGTGACATTTCCTGACGCAAACATACTCAAATTCATTGGAACAGAGGCAAATGGTATGTGAATTGTCTCTGGGTCCAGTCTACTACACACCCAGCATACGGTTTGCCCAGACTTTTTAGCATAGTCATATTTAAATTGCACAAGTAAATATCCTCTTGGCATAATCTCGGATATCGCCTCTCGCTTTTGTCTCCTCATGGTACGGTTCTCCATCACCGGGTGCGTACCATTCCAGATATGGGAAATATCCACTTTCTTGGTGGTGCTTGGGCACCTGGGGCATGCTCCATACTGTTGGAGATTATTGACTTCCTTAATAGGTCAGGGATATATTAATTATGACGCATATTTTTCTTATTGTTGATATACATAGATATATATATATTATTGACAGTGCCTCCAATACCAGTGGTATAAATTGGTATTTAACCCCTAAGACAGGGATTAATAACCAATCAATGAATATACGTCTTAACAAATATATGGCGCGTTATCCCGAGTTCTTTTGATGCTCTCTAGATATTTTTAAACACAATAAAATCAATAAAGATATGAGACTGCGTAACGGTAAAACAATTCAAACCAAAATTTATTTACACGTCAAGTTTCATACAATCGTATGTTATCAACGGATTTGCAAAATACAATTTACAAGTGATTATAGATTGTGATTAGTAGCGATACTGTGACACGCAATAATCTAATGGACAGATATTTTAGGTTTATAGACCGCACACACAGATATACACGCCTCAATTCTTAAACACCAAGCTCTATTCTATTCACTTAAACCTTTCCCATTATAAACCAATCCTCCACCTGGCTAAAATAAACACTCAGTTACTGGGCATCACCTGCAGCACAATTTATTATTGTGGGGGCCTATTCACTAAATGCAACTTCCTTCAGGGAGATACATAACACACTCGATAGGGAGACTATCTCTTCCACCGATCAATCACAGCACTTCATTCGGTATACGTTAACCTAACACTTCTTATTGACTTACGGTACATGCATTCATTCGGAAGGGCTGCAAGATGGATATGGAAGGAGTTATGCTAGGTTATGAGTGGGGCGGACGGCACTTGACATATAAAAGCTATTTCACGGTCCCAGCGTATCTCACTATAGGTATATAATTGATATTTTTAGATGTCCACAACCAGTATTCTTGGAATATAAATAATTTCACTAAATTATGGCTCAAGTATTCAGCCGATGATAGTCTCTTCCTTAGCACTCCTCTGCAGTGGACTGTAAAGGCAGAATTTCTATTCTACTGATCAGTAGGCTCAAACAGCAAAATAATTCATTTATATTCCTTTAGTTTGTGGTGGACATCTAAAGTCAGGACTATGCAATTAGAAAATAGATATCATATTATTCAGGTATACTTTACCATCTGGTTAGTGAAGATAGAGTGGTGGAAGATTAGGGTGTGGTCGGTCTTAAAGGGGCGGCCGATGGTGATTGCCTTTCTTCCCTCCAAGCGTCCCTCAGGTCTCTCTCCAAGCTTTTCTCAGTCTCTCTTTTGCTCTGGAGTGTCCCCTCTATATAGTGGTCTTCCGCCCAGTTTTAGATCTAGCCCATCACTATGTGGCCTCATTTGATTGGAGGATATATATTCATCAACTCCAGGGGTCTGTCCAGGTGTTATGTTACCTGGCCAGCAGATGGCGCTCTCAGATCAACCATCAACCTTCTGCAGGAATTAATTTATGGGCTTGGCCAATCTTTTACTGTTTGGGGTCGTTTTATTCCTATATCCCGGGACTCCATAGATTTTATTAACAAATTCAAATTTATTTCTATTGTGGCATCTCATCCCCCTTTACTTATATCCACAGGGATGTGTATGTGAGGGGACATGCAATCATTCATTCGTTGGTATCGTTTTTTAACAGTCACACGTTACCCGACTTAATCGGCTTCATGCGGGTTAGTACACCAGACATTTGTGATGATCAACTAAATGTGGTAGGGCCTCTGTTTTTATAAGATGCTAAAATTATCAGTTCTAACTAATAAATATTCTCATACCATATAGTACATATTGCCGAATAGCAAGCTGGTTTACCCAAAACCCTTCTTTGGTTTTTTTTTTTTATTGGGCAACCTATTGTTCCATGTTTACGTGGTCTTCAGAGTTTCGATGTGACGAAATAAACACAATACTGAGATATCTATCTTAGTTGTCATTGTGTTCCTTACTTTTAAACCATTTGATCTAAACCCTGTTTGGTTGTAACAAATAAATAAAATAAACAGAGTCCATTAGACTGTCTTTGATCAATGTTAAATGTCCTTTCTTGTATGCGTAACACTAACGAGTTTAGCTTGTCTCTTGTTCTTGTTATATATTAACGACGCAGACAAGTTGTTCGCGTGACGCAATTCCTGGCCCCAAATTTAAACATTCCTGCGTTATAGAAATTTTATATCTAAAAAGGTCTGACAATACGAGAGTCCATAAATCAAATTTGCAAGGTACAAAATCAGTACCACAAATGTCCCAAATGTCAAAATCCCTTGGGCAATTCTTTTCACAGTCACATAAACCCAATCCCTCCCCACCGGAATTTCAAAAACAAAAGACATTTCCGGTTGATCAAAAGTTGGGGCCGGGCCCCTAAAAATAACCCTCTGGGCATCCCCCGGGGGATCCCTTTGTTCCCCTGTCGGTGGATGGTCAGGCTTTATTGTGTCCATCAAAACACCCACTTGTTGAATATTTTGGGTGCTTTCAGTAGGATCATTCAGGTGCTCACGACTGTGGTCTTTGTCAGCTTTAGCCTCTGGATTGGTCTCGTTGGTGACGACCTTCCATGCTGGTTCAGGATTGGCTGCAGCTACCTTCAGTCTGGAGTGATGTATCCACGGGACCACCTCGGCAATCTTCACTGCTGTAGGGGTTGATAACAGGACAAGGTAAGGACCTCTCCATTTTGGGCCTAGTGGGTCATTTTTCCACTCCTTCACCCATACTGAATCACCTGGACAATACTTATGCAGTGGGGTGTATAAAAAGTGAGGTATATTATCTCCCACCCAAATATTTAATTTCTGCATTGCTTTACCCAACAGTACAACCTGATCATTTAATTTAGTTTCCCCCAATGCCCGAAGGTCCCCCCTTAGTCCATTAATCAGAGGGGTAGGCCGTCCAAACATGAGTTCGTACGGACTTAGCTTCAATTGGGGGGGTTGGCCTGCACCTAATGTGCAATAGAACTATTGGCAGCACATCCAACCAGCCTAGTGACATCTCTTGGCACAGTTTGGACAGCAAAGTCTTTAGGGTGCGGTTCATTCTTTCGACTTTTCTCGAGTTTTGGGGCCTGTAAGCAGTATGTAGCTTCCAGGTGATGCCCAACAGGCGGGCAAACTGTTGTAGACAGTTCTGTATAAATGCGGGGCCATTGTCTGACCCTATTTCGAGAGGAAGTCCATAGCGTGGTATTATTTCCTTCATCAGACTTTTCTTCATTCTTGGCAGTTTGTTTTTGATAAGGTTCTCTTTGAGAAAGAACCTCACCAGCGGAGCTTGATATTCTTCTGCTCCCAATTCTCCAAAATTTAGCAGTATTCGTGTGATCCTCAGATTATTATAAGGGTTGGCTGTTAGGCTGTCAAAACGTGAGGCAAAATTTTCTGCTCGTTCAACTTCGGTTACTTTTGTATCTTCTCCATTACTCCCCCATTAATTTTACGCCGAAGAATTTCAGCATCATTTTGTATACTCTGCGGAGTGTTTGCTGAACTTCTGAGGTGTTATTCATAAGACGTGTCTCTTGAGGGTTCAGAGAAGTGGAGTAGATATTTCGGCCTTGGGGCCGTGTTGGGAAAAGCCACTGGATATAATCATGATTGAGTTCTAATAGTCCGTAATCATTGTGCCATTTGTGCAGAATAATTTCAATGAATTCGCCTTTGGGTTCAAATTTTCTCCAATTCATGTAGAATTCGTAGTTTGGCATGGGAGGTTGGGCCTCTTGCTTGCAGAGCAGGACTTTGGCTTGATCAGTTGTTAGCAATGGTTTTGCAGCCGCTTTTGCGGCCTGGTCAGCGCGCCTGTTGCCTTTTGGGAATTCATCTTTCTACTAGCCGAGGGCACACCGTCCCTCCTTTTGGCTCCCTATACCCCGTTAATTGAACTCTAACTCTTGTCTGCTTGTGACTATGTGCACCCCGTTCTATAACTTCACTTCCGTCTGCAATTCCAATTTGCCTATGGGTAATCTACCCACCCGGCACCACTTCCTCTGCAGCTACCGTTGGCCCCAATGAGCCCTCTTCACTACACGACGTACACACTAGCACTGACTCAGGGCTCTCAGCCCAGTCACAGAAATCTCTCCTCCTTTCCTTTGTCCACGTGCAGAAGCTCTATTTACAAACACTGACTACGACTATGCAACTCCACGTGGCTCCCTTCTCCCTCACATACAGAACTACCATTTAGTTAACATCCGATCCCCCGGGTTCAGACACGCACTAGCCACTCTGGCTCCTTTGCTTGTCCGTGCTGTCGGTGTGGGGTGCGGTATGTCAATGAGACCGTGGCCGTGGGTCTCCTTATCCGACTGGCCGGACGTTTCCCTTTATACCGGTATCTCCATTAGACATACAAACATAGAAGACACTTTACCTATCGCCGCGCTGCTTGCTGTTTCCTCGGACTCGGTGGTGTCCCAGTGTTCCCGGGCCGGGGGTCCGTTTGGGACGAGACGAGGTCCACTGAACAGAAAATCCTGCTTGGCGCCAAGCAGGATTTTCTGTTCAGTGGACCTCGTCTCGTCCCAAACGGACCCCCGGCCCGGGAACACTGGGACACCACCGAGTCCGAGGAAACAGCAAGCAGCGCGGCGATAGGTAAAGTGTCGTCACACAAATGCTCACACAGGATTGAATCGCAAAGAGTGAGCCTCGAACTCACCGTGACATGAGATCTTATACCCCAAATACATAATTAGGTACATCCCAATTAACCCACCTCCCGGTGACACTATCCCACCCCACGTGGGTTAGTACCTCCCTTGGTCGATTACAAAGACATTCCATACATTGGCCGTAAATTGGCAAACTTCATGTTAGTTTGACAGAACGTGATTTGCTGCTACACTCAGTCCGGGCTGTGCTCACCTCCCTAGCACCAGTGTTTATTTGTTGCGGATAACACCTGGTCTGTCTTCTATGCTCCCCTTTGTCTCTCTGCGGGCCTCTGTGACCTTGGTGTATCCACTTCTCATTCTGTCCCTTCGTGCCAGGAACAGTCTGGATCTTTCTCAGGTTTTAATTGCTTTTCTGCTAATCTAACACATTCCTAAATTTCTACGTATGCTTCATTCTAGTTTCAGCTAAAACCTACCTAGTTATTTTCAAGTGACCAATATTCTGAACAAGATGGCCGCCTGGCTCATAATGGTGACCATCTTCCAGCCTGATTCCACTTCAATACGAGGCCCAGGCACGTTTATTCTCACAGTCATACGCAGGAGGCTCCCGGCCTAGAAATTAGACACACAGAACAGTGGGAGTTCTTCTACACACACATGTTTACATTGCTACACACACGTTTACACTTCTACACACACACGTTTACACTTCTACACACACATGTTTACATTGCTACACACACGTTTACACTTCTACACACACACGTTTACACTTCTACACACACACGTTTACACTTCTACACACACGTGTTTACATTTCTACACACACACACGTTTACAATTCTACACACACATGTTTACACTTCTACACACACACGTTACTCTTCTACACACACGTTTACATTTCTACACACACACGTTTACACTTCACACACGTTTACATTTCTACACACACAAGTTAGTTGAAGTCTACTCTCCATGGAGTCCCGTGACATGGTGTAGCTTCCAGTTCCTGTTTGCATCTCCCTATAATCGAGTAATTGGGGAGCTGCTAGTAAATAACGCTCGCTCCACATTTGTCCATCAGTGACTTTCTTTTACCGGCTCTGCTATAATAGGGGCTCCTGTGTCTCTGATGATCGCACAGCGCCTTGCTCCTTTGCCAGTTCAATGCTTTGTGTAATTTTCTTGTTTCTGTGACGTAATATACTGTGTCATTTGTACATAGTATCTTCTGTTTGTTACAGTAGCTTGGATCCTGGACTTTTTTTTCTGTTCTTCTACGGTTTGGGAATTGACTTTCCTCCTGCAGGGTATGAATGCTACATACTGCAGGGGAGTGTGCCGCCCATCAGCATGTAGAAGTCCTATATCACTCAAAGAGAATGGCTAATAGGGTAAAATTATGGTGGCGATTACCACAAACACCGTGCAACCTGTGTGATGCTGCGGAACGTGCAGCAATGTATCCAGACCACATCTGGAGTCTATCCTCCACACCATCCACATCCTCCGTCTTCTCACATTCCTTCCTGTTCCAGCCTATTGGCTTCCATTTTCTCCTTTCCTGTTCTCTAATGCTGCTACAACCCGGGAAACTTTCTGTTTCTGGTTTTGAAATTTCCATCTTGCGGATTCATCCTGCCCATGTTCTGTGCTTAATGTCAAGAATATATTGTATCTGTGTGTTGGTGCAAACCATGCAGGTTTATGGAGTCCATCCTTAACCCTTACACAGAAGAGAATTAGAATGGGGTCTTGTATACAAAGTAATCAAGGGAAAATATCAGAAGATGGAGCAATCAGCAGTAGGTTTCCCTTGGTTTCCACAGTGATTGTCCCACTTCAGCTTCTTTATACAGAGCCTCATGTATCGCTGACTCCTGAGACGTAATTGCCATATCTGACTGTTACTGACCTCTTCTGTCACCTTAATTTCTATTCATTTTGTGTCTGCATTTGACTGAATGAATTGTTTATTCGGGCCGACTCTCCGTCTGGGCCAGTGATGGGAAAATAATCATAATTCACTCGCTCTCCACTTCTATGTTTTTGATGGATTGGTACCCAGTCACGCCAATCACAATCAGAGCATGTACAAAGCGTGCCCCACCTGGCAGAGACAGGGTGAGAGCCGGTAACCTCTCCTTTCAATTAAACAATCTTTAAACGGGTCATTTTAATTGGTTTGCAGAGAGAATTCCATATTTTAGGCTGTATTTGTTGGGCAGGAGGAAAACCATATATACTGTATGTATAATCAGTCAGGACACACTCGTGGGTCTTCAAACGGAAATAAATACTTTATTGTAACTAGGGATGCACCAATATCATTTTTAAGACCGAGTATGACTACCAATACTTTTCTTCATTTACTCACCAATACCGATTACCGATAATTTTATTTAATGTCATGTGACCTCTTTCCAATAAATAATTTAGGATTTTGCTGACAGCCTGTCCAATTTATGAAATGTATGTCCAGACACCGCATTTACCCACTGCACAGGCCTACACAGACACCAGACCTCAGATATACAGTCAGGTCCAGAAATATTGGGACATCGACACAATTCTAACATCTTTGGCTCTATACACCACCACAATGGAGTTGGAATGAAACAAACACAATGTGCTTTAACTGCAGACTGTCAGCTTTAATTTGAGGGTATGTACATCCACCTCAGGTGAACGGTGTAGGTCTTACAGCAGTTTTCAGATGTGCCACCCACTTGTTAAGGGACCAAAGGTAATGGGACAGAATAATAATCATAAATCAAACTTTCCCTTCTTAATACTTGGTTGCAAATCCTTTGCAGTTAATAACAGCCTGAAGTCTGGAACGCATAGACATCACCAGACGCTGGGTTTCATCCCTGGTGATGCTCTGCCAGGCCTCTACTGCAACTGTCTTCAGTTCCTGCTTGTTCTTGGGGCATTTTCCCTTCAGTTTTGTCTTCAGCAAGTGAAATGCATGCTCAATGGGATTAAGGTCAGGTGATTGACTTGGCCATTGCATAACATTCCACTTCTGTCCCTTCAAAAACTCTTTAGTTGCTTTTGCAGTATGCTTTGGGTCATTGTCCATCTGCACTGTGAAGCGCCGTCCAATGAGTTCTGCAGCATTTGGCTGAATGTGAGCAGATAATATTGCCCGAAACACTTCAGAATTCATCCTGCTGCTTTTGTCAGCAGTCACATCATCAATAAATACAAGAGAACCAGTTCCATTGGCAGCCATACATGCCCACGCCATGACACTACCACCACCATGCTTCACTGATGAGGTGGTATGCTTAGGATCATGAGCAGTTCCTTTCCTTCTCCATACTCTTCTCTTCCCATCACTCTGGTACAAGTTGATCTTGGTCTCATCTATCCGTAGGATCTTGTTTCAGAACTGTGAAGGCTTTGTTAGGTGTTGTTTGGCAAACTCTAATCTGGCCTTCCTGTTTTTGAGGCTCACCAATGGTTTACATCTTGTGGTGAACCCTCTGTATTCACTCTGGTGAAGTCTTCTCTTGATTGTTGACTTTGACACACATACACCTACCTCCTGGAGAGTGTTCTTGATCTGGCCAACTGTTGCGAAGGGTGTGTTTCTTCACCAGAGAAAGAATTCTTTGGTCATCCACCACAGTTGTTTTCCGTGGTCTCCCGGGTCTTTTGCTGTTGCTGAGCTCACCGGTGCGTTCCTTCTTTTTGAGAATGTTCCAAACAGTTGTTTTGGCCACATCTAATGTCCTTGCTATCTCTCTGATGGGTTTGTTTTGTTTGTTCAGCCTAATGATGGCTTGCTTCACTGATAGTGACAGCTCTTTGGATCTCATCTTGAGAGTTGACAGCAACAGCTTCCAGATGCAAATAGCACACTTGAAATGAACTCTGGGCCTTTTACAGTGGCAAGAAAAAGTATGTGAACCCTTTTCCTTATTGTAGATGTGTCAACAAAAATGTTAGCATGTGCCAGAGATTTCTGTAAGTCTTTAGCTGACACTCTAGGATTCTTCTTTACCTCATTAAGCATTCTGCGCTGTGCTCTTGCAGTCATCTTTACAGGACGACCACGCCTAAGGAGAGTAGCAACAGTGCTGAACTTTCTCCATTTGTAGACAGTCTGTTTTACCGTGGACACATGAACATCAAGGCTTTTGGAGATACTTTTGTAACCCTTTCCAGCTTCATGCAAGTCAACAATTCTTGATCGTAGGTCTTCTGAGAGCTCTTTTCTGCGAGGCATGGTTCACATCAGGCAGTGCTTCTTGAAACCAGTAAATCCAAAACTGGTGTGTGTTTTTAAAGGGCAGGACAGCTTTCAGCAACACATCCGATAATATCACACTGATTGGACTCAAGGTTGGCTCACTCCTGGCTCCAATTAGCTCTTGGAGAAGTCATTAGGCTAGGGGTTCACATACTTTTTCCACCCTGCACTGTGAATGTTTACATGTTCTGTTCAATAAAAACATGAAAACATATAATGTTTGTGTTGTATTATTTTAAGCAGACTGTGTTTTTCAAATTGTTGTGACTTAGATGAAGATCAGAGCACATTTTATGAACAATTCATGCAAAACTCCACTTAATCCCAATGGGTTCACATACTTTTTCTTGCTACTGTATCTGCACATTGTAATTGGGGTAATGAAGGAATATCACACACCTGGCCATAGAACAGCTGAGAAGCCAATTGTCCCATTACCTTTGGTTCCTTAACAAGTGGGAGGCACATCTGCAAACTGCTGTAAGTCCTACACCGTTCACCTGAGTTGGATGTACATACCCTCAAATTAAAGCTGACAGTCTGCAGTTAAAGCACATTGTGTTTGTTTCATTCCAACTCCATTGTGGTGGTGTATAGAGCCAAAGATGTTAGAATTGTGTCGATGTCCCAATATTTCTGGACCTGACTATATACAGTCATGGCCGAAATTGTTGGCACCCCAGAAATTTTTCCAGAAAATCAAGTATTTCTCACAGAAAAGTATTGCAGTAACATGTGTTTTTCTATACACATGTTTATTTCATTTGTGTGTATTGGAACAAAACCAAAAAAGGGAGGAAAAAAAGCAAATTGGACATAATGTCACACAAAACTCCACAAATGGGCTGGACAAAATTCTTCGCACCCTTTTAAAATTGTGGATAAATAAGATTGTTTCAAGCATGTGATGCTCCTGTAAACTCACCTGGGGCAAGTAACAGGTGTGGGCAATATAAAAATCACACCTGAAAGCAGATAAAAAGGAGAGAAACTCACTTAGTCTTTGCATTGTGTGTCTGTGTGTGCCACACTAAGCATGGACAACAGAAAGAGGAGAAGAGAACTGTCTGAGGACTTGGGAACCAAAATTGTGGAAAAATATCAACAATCTCAAGGTTACAAGATCTAGATTTGCCTTTGTCCACAGTGCGCAACATTATCAAGAAGTTGCAACCCATGGCACTGTAGCTAATCTCTCTGGGCGTGGACGGAAGAGAAAAATTGATGAAAGGTTGCAACGCAGGATAGTCCGGATGGTGGATAAGCAGCCCCAAACAAGTTCCAAAGAAATTCAAGCTGTCCTGCAGGCTCAGGGAGCATCAGTGTCAGCGCGAACTATCCGTCGACATTTAAATGAAATGAAACGCTATGGCAGAAGACCCAGGAGGACCCCATTGCTGACACAGAGACATAAAAAAGCAAGACTACAGTTTGCCAAAATGTGTAAGCCAAAATCCTTCTGGGAAAACGTCTTGTGGACAGATGAGACCAAGATAGAGCTTTTTGGTAAAGCACATGATTCTACTGTTTACCGAAAATGGAATGAGGCCTACAAAGAAAAGAACACCGTACCTAAAGTGAAATATGGTGGAGGTTCAATGATGTTTTGGGGTTGTTTTACTGCCTCTGGCACTGGGTGCCTTGAATGTGTGCAAGGCATCATGAAATCTGAGGATTACCAAAGGATTTTGGGTCGCACTGTAGAGCCCAGTGTCAGAAAGCTGGGTTTGCGTCCGAGATCTTGGGTCTTCCAGCAGGACAATGACCCCAAACATACGTCAAAAAACACCCAGAAATGGATGGCAACAAAGCGCTGGAGAGTTCTGAAGTGGCCAGCAATGAGTCCAGATCTAAATCCCATTGAACACCTGTGGAGAGATCTTAAAATTGCTGTTGGGAAAAGGCGCCCTTCCAATAAGAGACCTGGAGCAGTTTGCAAAGGAAGAGTGGTCCGAAATTCCGGGTGAGAGGAGTAAGAAGCTTATTGATGGTTATAGGAAGCCACTGATTTCAGTTATTTTTTCCAAAGGGTGTGCAACCAAATATTATGTTAAGGGCGCCAAGAATTTTGTCCAGACCATTTTTGGAGTTTTGTGTGACATTTTGTCCAATTTGCTTTTTTTCCTCCCTTTTTTTTGTTTTGTTCCAATAAACACAAAGGGAATAAACATGTGTATAGCAAAAAATGTGTTACTGCAATACTTTTCTGTGAGAAATACTTGATTTTCTGGAAAAATGTCTGGGGTGCCAACAATTTCGGCCATGACTGTATAGGGGGATCAAAGCTTCAAGCAGGTCTGTAAACACTATCAGGGTTATTCTAAGAGAATTGAAAAGTCACTGCACGTTTGGTGACTTTTCGTTCCCTGCGATTCGGCTTGATTCGGCGCTCCTACTTCGCACCACAGGGCCGCCGTACTGCAGGAAAAACCCGCCGCAAACTTGACGAACACTCACCGCAAAACCCACCAAACACTCACCAAACACTCACCGAAACCCGCAGAAACAGCTGGACATGCCGGAGAAACCCGACTAGCCACCAATCACAGCGCAGAGCAGCTGCCGGAAAAACCCGACACGCAGACGAATGAGGCGATAAAAAACAAAAAACAGTACGCTTGAAAGTTGGAAAATTGAAACGCTGTTTGCAAAAATACTGCAGAACGAAAATGCCTGGAATTTACATATAAGATCCAATGAATGATAATAAAAAGAGCTGTTACAGAAAAAGAAAAAACGCTTTTAAAAAAAAAAAAAAGGGAAAAATGTTTGCCAAAAAAATCCCAAAAACTGCCTAAAAGATCCTTAAAAAAATCTATAAATAAAGAGACTTTTTACTGCAGAATATAATATTAAACCTTTTATTAGATATTGAATTAAAACTGGAATATTTTTAACATTGAAGCCTATGGGATTCGCCTGAATAAATCTGTCGAATGAAACCACCGAATGGCAGGGCATTTCGGCAACCTTTCTCAGCTGGTTTGTGTTCTCTGAATAGACGAAGCATTGCTTCTCTATGGGGATTTCACTGCCCTCAAACAGGCACCGAACAGGCAGGCAATTCGCCAAGATTTGGCGAACTGCCTGCTCTCTGATTAGCCGAATGGCCAGGAAAGGTAAGTGTAGGCTGAATTTCACTGTTCATTTCCCTTTCGGCCACAATTCGGAGCTCTTTGAATAACCCCCTATGTTATTGTTTCCAGGAGGATACGGACCATTTTCTGTTGTTCATCGTTGAACATGGACCCGCCTGATGTTGCTGGTGAGAGCTGGTCTTTGCTGTCGCTGGTCTCCTCCGTCTTCATAGTGTTTGGGGGTTTGCTGCCATACCTTCCGCAGTATCAACAAATCAAGAGGACGTCCAACCCCGATGGCTTCTCCACTTTGGTGTGTCTGGTTCTGCTGGTCGCTAACATTCTCAGGATATTTTTCTGGTGAGTCCACAAAGTCACAGGCTTTTAAAGCACTAAGAAGTTCTGTAGCGCTGCCTCTGCCATTCTCCTCCATCTAATAGACAAAGCTTAATGACCCTTCAGGGTTGTATCTTATCTGATTGCTAATGTTACAGTGTGCGCTAATCAAGGCAATTATGAAAATTGTGACTGTTAGTTTAATGGAGACTTTACTGGACTGATTTAGGAGGAAGGTCTCTCCATTTTTGTTTCTGCATCTTTTGGGGGAGAACAGGTGGGTCTCCAAGAGTCAAAAAAGAGACGTAAGAAAAAAAGAAGCAAGTGCATGATATGACGTAAGGATGGATATAAAATGATAAATAGGATAGACGCTTTGAGGTATGAGACCCCTGGTAATCACATTCTGATCCTTAAAGACCTGAGGTCAGCAAGAATGACATGACCGTTCACCATCCAAAGAGACAAACTGCTTTTCAAAAAAGGGTTAGAGGAGCCCTGCTAAGGCTGGGTGCACACGAGCGCACTCAGAGTGGAAGGAACGTCCGCGAGAGTCGACGTTACTCCCACTCGATGCCCACCTGCCCCCCCCCCAGCTTTGCAAAGCGCGATCCTCCTATGGAGGATCGCGCTTTGCAGCCCCGTCGACGCGCATACTAGCGCATCAATGGTGAGGATCTCTAGGTGGACGCATGCTATGCGCGCACTAAGTGTCACAACGCTGCGACGGACGCCGGTAAGTGCGTTTTAACACACGTACTGTGTGCAGAAGAATACGCTAGTGTGCAACCGGCCTAAAGGTTACAAAAGCTTGCTACTTGTCACAGAGTTCTACTAGTGATCCTAGAGGCCTGTTAATGATTGTAGAGCGTTGCTAATGGGTATAGAGAAAGTCTAGCTGTCTTAGAGCCCTGCTAATGGTCAGAGGACCTCCGTATTGCTCACAGACAGAGCCCTGCTAACGGTCAGAGGACCTCTCTATTGGTCACACAGTCCTGCTAATAATCAGAGGATCTCTGTATTAGTCACACAGCCCTGCTAATGGTCAGAAGACCTTTGTATTGGTCACACGGCCCTGCTAATGGTCAGAGGATCTCTGTATTGGTCACACGGCCCTGCTAATGGTCAGAAGACCTCTGTGTTGGTCACACAGTCCTGCTAATAATCAGAGGATCTCTGTGTTGGTCACACAGTCCTGCTAATAATCAGAAGACCTCTGTGTTGGTCACACAGTCCTGCTAATAATCAGAAGACCTCTGTGTTGGTCACACAGTCCTGCTAATAATCAGAGGATCTCTGTATTGGTCACACAGTCCTGCTAATAATCAGAAGACCTCTGTGTTGGTCACACGGCCCTGCTAATGGTCAGAAGACCTCTGTATTGGTCACACAGCCCTGCTAATAATCAGAAGACCTCTGTATTGGTCACACAGCCCTGCTAATAATCAGAAGACCTCTGTGTTGGTCACACAGTCCTGCTAATGGTCAAAAGACCTCTGTATTGGCCACACAGCCCTGCTAATAATCAGAAGACCTCTGTGTTGGTCACACAGTCCTGCTAATGGCCTTATGTGGTCAGAAAGCCCCGCTTGCGATCATTAGATAGAAACTGTACTTTGCATTGATTGTCCTAAGGACATGTACCTATATTTTGCTTGGACTTGTTTTATGACTGTGTACATCAGTGGTTGTCAGAGGTACATGATTCAGCTTTAAAGCAAGCTGTGCATTATGGGATACGTAGTAGTAATACATCAGGTGCCACAGCTAGATACCACTGCATCATGGGACATGTAGTACTAAAACTACAGCTGCCACGGTGAGACACTACTGCGTTATGAGACATCTAGTGCTAAAGCATCCGGTTTCATGGCGAGCCACCAATGCATCATGGGACATGTAGTACTAAAACATCAGGTGCTACAGCTAGCCAGCACTGCATCATGGGACGTGTAGTACTAAAACCACAGGTGCTCCCACTGGCCTAAACCATTACCTGTCCCAACGAAGTCCAACTTTCAAGACTTTTTCCTCTTTTTTTTTAAACAATCGAGATGACTTTTCATTCCTCCTCTTAATTTCCCCTGATACAGAGTGTGGAGGTAAGTTACGTGTCCAGGTTTTTGGGCTTCGTGATATTTTCCTTTCAGCAATGTCACCTTGTTAATGTTTGTTTAGCACGTCCCTAATTAGCACAGATCTGCGATAGCGCGTTTGAATTTCCGTTTTAGACCGGAGTATTGTGCAGCAATTGTGCAATTTCCTGACATTCCAGATTTTCGCCTGCCAATATAGCATTGTGATACGAACGCCTCTCGGCCGCGGCAAGATACTGTCGCTCGGCTAATTAGAAAACCTGATTTAGTCTTTCAGGCCGCTCTACGTCTCCAATATACAATGTAATTATTAAACCCGGTGACATCCACAGGATTAGTGTAAAATAATTCTTGTTGTGTCTCAGGGCAGTAATTAGATCCAGCTCTCATAAACCTTGTGTCTCTTTGAGCTTCCAGTTTCCAAGGCTCGTCTCCCCAAATTATTTCAGCCCCAGAAATGTTATTAAGAATTAATAAGTGTCGCATTAATGAGCGGCTTGTGATCTTTCTGCCAGTAACGCGGTGTAAGATAATGTCGGAGCTTTTGACTGTCTGAACGTTGCAGAAAGAAAAAAAAACATCCATTTTTGATGACTTTACATACCGCCTTTTACATCTACAAGGTTACCATGAAAAGTTAGTTAAGGCCGAAGTTGGGGAAACAAAACTAATGTTTCTGCTTTCATAAAGTTATCTTTTTGTAAATTGTCAGCATTTTGACATATTTTAGATCCCTTCCTCGTTTTAAAGAAGTCCTCTGTCACAAGGCTTTGTAACCCCCCCCCCCCCGTGCGTTTATTTTTAATCTGTGGGTGATTTTCCTGCAGCAACAGAGTGGCGCAAACGTTTAAAGCCCTGTTCAATCACCATGGAAACCAGTAAAATGTTGCTGTTGATTCCATAGGTTCAGATAATGAGTTACTCACTTCTGTTACTGACTTCTCTATTCAAAAAAACTTTATATTCCACCCTCTTCATGGACCCAAAGATGCAGGTGATGGAGCTGACCTTGTCACTGACACTGTTGATTTCCATCTAATTGGGGCCATGGCTTTGTTTCCGTATTTTAACTCTGCCAGGATCCAGTTGATGCTAAATGTGTTCTCTCCTGTAGGTTTGGGAAGATCTTCGAGTTCCCTCTGCTGTTACAGAGCATCCTGATGATAGTCACCATGCTGGTCCTGCTCAACTTATGCTGCTCACTGGAGTCAGAGAACCGCGTCTCCACCAAGCAGCACCACTTCACAGGTAACAGCACCTCGAAATCCTGCAAGCTTAGTGTTATCAACTGCGTCCGGGCTAACACACTACAAATATACTGCAACTCAGGGGGACAGCCCATATTTCCACACCTTGTCCTGCCAACCCAGGTACTTCTTCAGTGTCCTCGTGGGAAGCAGTACAGCTGCACAGTCTCAAATCAGCCCATGACGTCGTACACGGAGTTGGACTGGCCAGCCCACACATTACGCTGACATGTTCCCATCCCATCATTGATTATGTGACTGTGGATTGGGTCATGTCACCGTGTAACTGTTGGTGCGGTGGTCAGCAGTGTAATGCCCCCCCCCCACTGTGTCACTGATGTACAGTAGCAGTGAGCAGGGTCATACCCCCTCTGTGTCACTGATGTAGCAGTGAGCAGGGTCATACCCCCTCTGTGTCACTGATGTAGCATTGAGCAGGGTCATACCCCCACTGTGTCACTGATGTGGCATTGAGCAGTATAATGCCTCCCCCCCCCCACTGTGTCACTGACAAAGTAGTAGAGGAAGTGTCACCTCCCTTTTGAGGTTACACCCCCTGTCCTTCCTGCATTAACAGGTTGCCAGTGTTGGTAGATATCCACAGAAAGCAACAGAAGGGAATCCAGGCACTCCACTTGTGATGTAGCAAACTGTTTTATTTGCTGAGATTAACAACAATGTTTTAGCCATCCATGTGACTTGACACTTTAGTCATTTTTGCTGTGTATTAATGGGATTTTGGCCATCCATTCCTGAGCTGTGTGGCACCCTGCGGAAAAGTTACAGTTACAAGTATTTATAAAGCGCCAACAAGTTCCTTAGCGCTGTACAATGGGAGAGACAGAATAACAAATATACATACATGTTACACACATAGAACAGTAGGAGGGAGGACCCTGCTCAAGAGCTTACAATCTAAGAGGAGAGGGCTCTGTCGGAATAGGGCCCTCTGTTTATAAACCATTCTGCCGGACTTTCCTTCTGCGCGCATAACCAGCCCAGTATGGTTATATGTTTATTCAAGAAGAAAAAATATATAAATTTAAAAAGCAAGAAGCCTCATATTATTAAGTGGAAGTCTCTGCTGTGTAGGATCAGTCGGTATTTCAAACCACAAAGGGCCCCCAGGACCAAGCGAGCCCTGATAAAAGGAAACCCCTGGATGTGCTTTCAATGCTCACCAGGCTGAAATTCCAAGAATTGGCTTCCACAATGAGATTCTTCCGTAGGGTCATTAATTTCCCCTGACACAGAATCAATGTAAGAAAATAAATTCTTTATTTAGCACTTTTTAATGTTTAAATTACTCTTTCCAAGCCACCTTATATCCGCTACTACAGTGATGGCAAACCTTAACACGCAGGGGGCCAAATTACATACTTGGTGCTAACGTTAGCACTCACCTGCGTGAGCGTCAACGTTAGCCCAAGTAGTTTACACATATTACAATCCAAACGCTAACGGGTTAAGAAACCCATTTTTCGTTTGGTATCTTGTTACTGTAGTTTGCACTCCCTATACTTAACAAGGGGAGCGCAAAGTGTTAATCAGCGATAGGATTACCAAGTCCCGCGGCGAGGACCGCGACTCTGTCCGCCTCCTCAGTCCGGCGGGAGCAGGGAGAGACTGGGGGAAAAAAGTCCCCCAGTCTCCCCCTGCGTATCACTACGCTGACCGGCCGGATCTCGCAAGACCGCACGCATCCCGGGGCTTAGCGCCTGCAAACAACGCAGGCAGCTTTTTTAGCGACTACATTGTAATCTAGTGGTAAAACAGGCACGCTAGGGGAAAAACTGCAGGTGCAGTTATTCCTCCCTCCAACCCCGTCTACCGCTAGGATCGTAATTTGGCCCATGATGTTTCTGAACTACATCTCTCATGATGCTCAGCCAGCCTTAAGTGTGACTAAGCGCAATGGGACATATACAGGTCTATTCACTAAAGGTGAAACTCGGGAGAATGACTGGAGAAGTGAAAATTCTAGGTCAAAATAGCCAAACCAGAAAAATTCTCCCCTTTTTATCTCACTTTCCAAATCAGCTATTTGGTCTAGGTCAGTGGTTCTTAACCTGTGGACCCTCAGGACCCACCCTTGTCCTTGGTCATTAAGTTGCGACCCAAAAATAATTGAATTTCTGAAACATTATAATTTATTACACAAAAGGGATTATCACATCAAGGGGAAGGCAGGAAAGGAAGAGGAATGAGAGATTTATAGAGTAAAAGGGAGAGAGTGAAAGAGGGAGAAAGATGAGGAGAAATAGAGAAATGGAGAGGAAGCCATAGATACAAGGACAGATGGAAAAATACACAGCTGGACACACAGATATAGATGGACAGACCCGATAACAGATATTCAGAAAGAAGGCTGCATAAATAGGTAAATGGACAGATTAACAAAAGGACAGACAAACAGAAAGGGAAAAACACAATCAAATATACATAGGGAGCCCCCCCCCCCTTACCCTACAGCATTTTGCTTCACTGAGATGTGCATTGCATACACAGCGACTCCTGGTGTTGGCAGCCAGTAGTAGAATGCTCTGGACACCTGTCAGTCCCTGTTGGGAGTACTGTCCCACCCCACACCTTCCCATTACAGATCCCCACCCCCACACACCTTGTCAGTACAGAGTATCTTACCTTATGCAGTGGGTCCCAGGCGGTGCGTGGCGGCTGGACCTGTAGCTGAGGGGGCAGGGCTATCCCTGCTTCCCTCACTAGCAACTGCGCCCCGGAACTTCCTTCAAGCAGGGAAGCTCCGGCACGCGGTTGCTGGTGAGGGAGGGGGTATGGGAGGCAGATGTAGCTGCGCCACCTAGGACCCGCTGCTGCAGGTAAGATGCATTGGCAGGTCACAGGCATTAGAGAGGCCCGAGGGCATTTGCCCCGCGACCCAGTCCGCCCCTGGTCACGACCCACTTTTGGGTCGCGACCCACCACTTGAGAAACACTGGTCTAGATTGTTCTCTTCTCCTGACAGTTATCCTGAATTTCACCTTTTAGTGAATAGACCTGTCAGTTCCAAAACCTCTAGAATGCGAAGGCTTACCATCACTGCCTTAGTATTACGCCTATCAATCAGAATATTTGTCACTGCCCCCTAGTGGGGAGATCCTGGCAGGACAGATGTAATTCTGATTTCCTGATCAGGCTCCTGTTCCCTGTCGAGGTGTGTGTGTCACCTTTGGTTGCGTTGGGCAGAGGCCTCCAAACACTGAGGCGGTGTCACTCTGCGAATTATGACTATCCATACACCGTATCAATGGCTCCTCACGAAACACCCCCCCCCCTCACACACACACAGGGCTTCATTCATTGGAGCAGGAGACTGGAAGGGACCTGGAGCATCATAACATTTCAAGGCATAAAAAAATAAATTAATCCTGTGCTCAAACCCGGTGAATTGTTGAAATTCCTAGAAATAACACCCCCCCCCCGGGAAAAATAAAGGGCAACAGTGGGTAAAATCCCATGTTCCAACACAAGCATCAACTACCATTTAAAGCTGGGATCTCGAACTCCAGCCCCCCAAATGTTAATGGCCTAAAATTCCCAGAATTCTTGGAATGTAATAGATGGACAGAGAATCATGAGAGTTGTAGTTCAGAAACACCTGGGGGGGGCAAAGCTTGATAGCCCTAATTTACAGTGTCAGCTCATCTGCCAAAGGGAAGGCAAACCTTTTCTTTGCCGGCCTCTTACTCTTACACGTATCTATTTATTATTAGTGAGATACTCACACAGCACTCAGAGGGTTAAACGTCAGGGGATCTTTACCGGCAACGGGAGACTTGTGTCTTCCTGTACTAACGGCATGGAGGATGCA
Source organism: Leptobrachium leishanense (assembly GCA_009667805.1). NCBI lineage: Eukaryota > Metazoa > Chordata > Amphibia > Anura > Megophryidae > Leptobrachium > Leptobrachium leishanense. The sequence continues at coordinate 12,717,574 of CM019072.1, read as the reverse complement.
CACGGGAAGCTGCCTGCGGGCCCACCGCGAGGCAGAATCACCGGCACCCAAAACTCAAAATAATACACACATTTCTGACCTCTTCAACAGTGATAATACACATTCCTCACACAGGTGGTCCATGGCACGCCAAGGGTTACTCGGGCTGACAACCTGTGATTTATTTCAGAATTAATAACTGCCTCATATATGTTTAAAAGTAAATTCTTTCACATGTCCAGATAGGCATGTTACACGAGGTATGTCAATTTTATTGGCAGTGAAACCATAGACAGGACTGACCTCTCTGATACGGCATTCAGCAAACACAAACCTCTCCCTTAATATATTTACCTACATCCCAGCCAACAGAACGTCCGGTCTGCGCCCACAATAAAGAGTGATCAGAAACCCAGTAACTTCCATGCTTCAAGGGATATTTGCATTTAATAACGAGAGATCTCGGGGATAGGACCCGAGTCTAAACAGGAATCCATTTATGTTTCATACACACTGCCTGAAGGGCATTTTATACAGGATTTGTAATTGTTTTCTCTACTATCACATGAGATCGGGGGGGGGGGGGGTTGCCTCCTCAGGTTTCCTCTGTGCCCATTTCAGCTCTGCGCTGCCATAAGCTTATCCTGTGCCTATGTTAGTACTCTGCGCCAGTGACGTGCGGTGCGGTCAGTGGCTGGTGAGGCACTGGCTAGTATTGAAGCCAGATATACACAGGTTACATAGGTTCAGTGCTCCCCAGGATCTGGCTGTTCAGTGCTCCCCAGGAACAGGCTGCTCTCAGGGCTCCTCAGGAAATGGCTGTTCTCAGTGCTTACCAGGATCTGGAATGTTCAGTACTCCCCAGGAACTGGCAGCTTTCTGTGCTCCCCAGGATCTCCATGTCATCCTCCAGGCAGCAGGCCCTAGTGTGACACTGAGCACAGCCCCGCGCCCGCTGATTGTGCAAGACAGGACAGTCACATAGATGTCCTGCGCCATTCAATGCATGCAGGAGATATTTGATTGGCTTGGACCAATAGCGCTTTCCTATTGGTCAAAGCTATTCCATTGCTCTCCTAGTGCCTCTGAGGCACTGGGAGAGTAATGTTCAGGAAGTGGGCAGTGCTCAGACATCTGTTCATTGAACAGACGCACCGCACTGCACACTTCTTGGCAGCCTACACAATTTGCGTAGCGTCTCGCTACGCCAATTGCATAGGATCAGGCAGCTGCAAGAAAAAGGAAAAAAAGAATGTGAGAAGATGGACGGAGCGGGGGGGGGGAACGCGGAGCAAGTAAGTTGACTTTGATTTTATTATATGTGCAGCTGCAGCCCTTAATGGCAGGTGAGGCTCCGCCTGCCATTAAGGGCTGCAGCTGCGGCTCCGCCTCACCTGCCGCCCCTGACCGCACGTTCCTGCTCTGCGCCCATGTTTGCCTCTTCAGTTTCTTCAGTGCCCATTTCAGCTCTGTGCTGCCATGAACTCATCCTGTGCCTATGTTACCACTCTGTGCCCATGTTTGCCCCTTCAGTTTCTTCTGTGCCCATTTCAGCTCTCTGTGCTGCCCTGAGCTCATCCTGTGACTATGTTATCACTCTGAATCTCCATTGATCTCCCCTGTGCCTGTTTTGCTTGACCCATCATATCAAAGCCCTTGTGACCCCCCCTCACATTCCTTGTCTCCTTTTACGTCGCCATGACTCCCATTAAAACATCACATACGTTTTAGGCCCAAGCGGCCAATTTTAGCTTAAAAATATATGAATCCACTAGGGCTGTGCAATATTGACAAAATAAATAATCATATTGCGATTTCTTGAATGAATATTGCGATTGCGATTTTATTTGCGATTTAGCCAATTGTTTTTGCTTTTTCAAACATGCTACATACATTCTAAATGTATTCAGTATTCAGCACATGCATACTGCCCCAGCTCATGGAAATACTGCCCCAGCTCATGGATATACTGCCCCAGCACATGGAAATACTGCCCCAGCACATGGATGTACTGCCCCAGCACATGGATGTACTGCCCCAGCACATGGATGTACTGCCCCAGCACATGGATGTACTGCCCCAGCACATGGATGTACTGCCCCAGCACATGGATATACTGCCCCAGCACATGGATATACTGCCCCAGCTCATGGATGCACTGCTCCAGCTCATGGATGCACTGCCCCAGCTCATGGATGCACTGCCCCAGCTCATGGATGTACTGCCCCAGCTCACCTCTGTGCGCCACGTGTTCGGCTCCCTGTTAACTTCCGGCGGCATGGAGCTTGGGCGCTCGCCTGGGGGAACCATGTGACGAGCCGCGAGAACGCGGCTCGTCACGTGGTTCCCCCTGCGAGCGCCCAAAGCACCATGCCGTCGGAAGTTAACAGGGAGCAGAAAATTGCAGCCTTATGCGATTTAGAAATTGCAGAGTCAGAAATCGCGATTCGATTGCGATTGCAATTAATTGCACAGCCCTAGAATCCACCTGTAAATTTTCAGATTTTTATTCAATTTGACAATTTTTCCCATTCAGTTGTCTTGACCTAAAGCCTGCAATTCACCGGGTCCAGTCTCTGCACATGCCAATATAGTGAATAAAGGCCACAGGAGTCACATTTATCTGCCAGGCCGGGGCTTGAGCATCACAGTAAAACGGCGGCAGAAAACAATATGGTTACCGGGATATTGACATTATGCCTTTCATTGAACTACAGTGACATACTACTGTGGAAAAAATAAATAACATTTTACTAAATACATGACCGCTCCATAAATCAGGGACTAATTAATCTGCTGCCAGCATGCCGATTATAAAGCCGTCCTCTGCGCGTGTGAACAGCAATCTGTAGCGTTTTAATGTCTCCTCCGCTAACCTCTTGGGTTTTAAGTTCTTATCCATAATACGCCCAGGGCCGGCCTGTGTCCAGTACACAATGTAACCACTATGGATAGTTACAGGAAAAAAAACCTGCGTGTGGTTTCCCAATGGCCCGGATTTACGGTTTGTTAGAAAGCTTAATTCAGACTTTACTTGGATTACATTTCATTTAATTGAAGAAACAATGAATTGATTCATCAGCGTAAAAGCCATTAGCTATCCGGAAAAGAGGCAGATCAGGTGACACGCAGGGAAAGCGCTATTGCCCATCAAGCATGTGGTGAGCAATGCTCATGGATCTATTAAGATTCATGTACTTACCTCAGCAATACCCCACTAATAATCACCCCGGGGCTGTGGCCTTATTCCTTTACCCTTACCTTCTAGTCCTGCTGGATGTGGAGGGACTGTTTTTAAAGGACACACACCCCAAATATATGGAGGAGCCCCTAAAAAGACACCCGCACACCCTGACTATATGGAGGAACCCCTAAAAAGACACCCGCACACTCTAAATATATGGAGGAGCTCCTAAAAAGAAACCCGCAAACCCTGACTATATGGAGGAACCCCTAAAAAGAAACCCGCACACTCTAAATATATGGAGGAGCCCCTAAAAACACCCACACACCCTGAATATATGGAGGAACCCCTAAAAAGACACCCACATACCTTGAATATAAGGAGCCCCTAAAAAGACACCCGCACACCCTAAATATATGGAGGAACCCCTAAAAAGACACCCGCACACCCTGAATATATAGAGGAACCCCTAAAGAGACACCCACACACCCTGAATATATGGAGGAACCCCTAAAAAGACACCCGCACACCCTGAATATATGGAGGAACCCCTAAAGAGACTCCCGCACACCCTGAATATATGGAGGAGCCCCTAAAAAGACACCCACATATCTTGAATATTTGAAGGAATTCCTTATCAAACACCTGCACACCCCAAATTTATGGAGGAGCCTTTTAAGAAGAAAGACATAAGGAGGAAAAGATAGGAAAGGGTTATTTCGGACTCTGATAGGGTCTGCCCTAGGTTTATGTGAAAGTGTGCTTGGAGTTTCTTGGCTTTTATCACTATTTTAATTGATCTGCAATGCGGTTATATTTACATTAACCTTCAGCATGTAGGTCTGCGCAGGCTGCAGTTCCCCAGCTTGCAACATCATGCAAACCCAGTATACGCTGATTTCTCTGCCCGCGCTGTGAGATGTGTAATTGGATGACAAGTGGTTTTCTCTGAAACGGTTTATCCTTCGCTTCTTTTTTCTTTCTTCTTTAGACTGATGATTCTCACAAATCAGTTTTAATTGGCGGAGGGCTGCTGTTCTACCTCTTTGACTTCTTTCAATTTAATCACTTTACATCCGGGGAGGCCTTCATTGAATTTTCATGCACATCTTCCCAGGTCCTCTGGGTGGGAAAATTATGGCAGGTTTGAGACTTTCATGCATCCTAAAGGCACCCATCAAAACAGCGAGGGACCCCATCTCATGTGCAGGATTTATCGTACTGCTGTCTGCGGATAAGGCAGACATGAAAAACATATTTCTAATTAAAACACTTTTTTAAAAACTTGCACTGTATGAACAATGCTTTATCCCTGCATGCTGAGCCACGTCCTGCGGGAACGAGTGAGGGTAACCAGTATGCACCATCACTTTCCTATGGCCCTGTCACTGTCTACAATATCTCACATGGGATGAACATCTCCAAAATATTTAAAATTATTTTAATTGGATGTGCAAGGGCAGAAATGTATAATCATTCTTAATCCATTTCTCATTGGAGAAAATCAAAAGCACCTTGTATACGGATTTAATGGGCCGCTCCAAACTCCATGACTACTTCTGCTCCATACAGCTGTGTTCAAAATTATTCAACCCCCAATGCTGTAAAGGGTTTTAGGGAATTTAGTGTACATTTGTAATTGTATTCAGAATGAAATCCTAGTGTTCTGTGGACTGATGAAACAAAATTAGAACTGTTTGGGCCCATGGATCAACGCTATGTTTGGAGGAGGAAGAACAAGGCCTCTGAAGAAAAGAACATCTTGCCTACTGTGAAGCATGGCGGGGGGGGGGGTCAATCATGCTTTGGGGCTGTTTTGCTTCTGCAGGTACAGGGAAGCTTCAGCGTGTGCAAGGTACCATGAATTCTCTTCAGTACCAGGAGATATTGGATGACAATGTGATGCAGTCCGTCACAAACCTGAGGCTTGGGAGACGTTGGACCTTTCAACAGGACAGTGATCCCAAGCATACCTCCAAGTCCACTAGAGCATGGTTGCAGATTAAAGGCTGGAACATTTTGGAGTGGCCATCGCAGTCACCTGACTTAAATCCGATTGAGAACCTCTGGTGGGACTTAAAGAAAGCAGTTGCAGTGCGCAAGCCTAAGAATGTGACTGAACTGGAGGCTTTTGCCCATGACGAATGGGCGAAGATACCCGTAGATCGCTGCAAGACACTTGTGTCAAGCTATGCTTCACGTTTAAAAGCTGTTATAACTGTAAAATGATGTTGTACTAAGTACTAAGATTGAATGTCACTTGGGGGTTGAATAAAACTGATAATGATGTGAGCACAGAAAAGACATTTGTGGTTATTTCATTATAAATGTTATGTTATATTTGTCTGACCTACACGTGCCTCTTTGATTTAATTGTAAGCAAGATGACTGAATGATCAAAATCAATGTCAAACTGGCCAAAACACTCAATTTCAGTGGGGGTTGAATAATTTTGAACACAACTGTACATGGTATACACTGCAAGAAGGCCCATGACTCCCTGCACATAGTGTCTGACAAATGCTGAGAATCACACCCCTATACTGTAACTGAGCCCATCACTGACACAAATCACACACCTATAACTGAGCCCATCACTGACACAAATCACACAGATATTCAGTGAATTAGCCCAAATGTTCTTTTAGTACCGTCTTGTTTCCCGTATAAAATCATCTTTCCATCCAAAGTAAATCTCTCGTCTCTTTGTATTTCTGGCAGATTTCGATCTGGAGTACTTCTGGAAGTGGAGTCGATTTGAGGACTACGTGCAGTTCTGCCTGTCACTGGCCATCTCAGCCGCTCTCATGACTTATGCCTTCTATGATAGCCCGGTCTTTGTTGAAGGGATCGGGCTTGTTTCTCTCCTAACGGAAGCCACGCTTGGTCTTCCTCAGCTGCTGGAGAACTTCAAGAACCGGTCCACGCAGGGCATGAGGTAAGAGGAGACAGACTGGCACAGGGTCATTTTATGCAATTTATTGAATCCTCAGAGAAAGAAACATCAGGGTAACGGATACAGCTGACTTATTAAAGAGCTTTCTCAATACGACCATCTATACAGATTTTCTAATATTATTAATTTATTTGCATTGCGGGCGGCGACGTAATAAAGCGCACGCTGCAGGGTTACAATGAATTGTGACAACACTTGGATGAACGGAGACATGAGGTGGAGAGGTCCTGGCTCTCTGAGGAGCTTACAATCTACAAGGAGATGGGTGGGAACATAGGATACTGGGTTGTAGTTTGGGGACTGAAATGAATTGGGCCAAGTATGTTCATCTGTTCTTTTCCTGGCTAATTATCTTGGGGGATACAATTGTCAGCACCCTACATTACTCCATTCTAAGCGAAAGGAACATTCTAGTCATCTCGACCACTTAAGCTTAAGTGGTCATAGTGACAGGCAGCCTTTAATCATCTGCACCTGTCAGTGGCTGCTGAGACAGATCTTGAAAGCAGAGGTCACGCCTTGAAGGCTGTCAAATCAGAGCCTGTTGTTTGAAGTCTCTGCACTTCCCTAAAATACTCAAAACACAATGCCCGGACACAATTGTCTACTGATCTAGATTTTTTTTTTTTTTATTTATTGAGATCGAAGAGTACATAACAAAATATCAATGGACAGCAAGTGTACCACAAATGTGGTGTATGATAGCAAATACATGCCGCGGTATGTTCAAAAATACTAAAACAAACTCAATCTGTAATGTTCATATTAGAAAAACCAGTAATAGTTAAATAGGAGGGAGAGAAAAAAAAAGGGGGGGAGAAGGGTACGGGAAAGGGAGAGGTACGTGTGTTGGGTAGAGAAGGAGATGAAAGATGTAGGTAGGAAAGGTAACGGAGGACGAGACATATGAGAGTGGGAGCGTGAAGGTAGTGATAGAAGTCACGTTAGACTGAGAGTGCAGAAATTGGAAAAGTAGGAGGGTATACTCATAGGATCCAGAGAAGGAAGAACAAGTGGGAACAGGAGAGGAGGCTGGTAACCTCTGGGATAGGACTCCACTCGGAGCGGGGGTGCCGGATCCCACTCCCACCCTAAGTCTCCACATCTATCTCCTCTTGGAGCGCCCGTCCAAGCGCGGTCGCCGTGAAGTTCTCCCAGTGAAACCACTTGGCGAGATGTTGGGTCATCTTGTTTGAGGCCGCGGCGAGCAGACTCTCGTGTGAGCGTGCCTCCTCTACCCGTATTATCCATGTCTTTGTTTGTGGGGGACCTCCATTCAACCAGTTCAAGGCAACTGTGGAGCGTGCAGTAAGTAGTAGAGGGAGGAGAACCAAGCGTTTTAGAGTCCTCAGTGAGTAGGGTACCTGGAGTAGCAGAAAGACCTGAGCTACTAGTGGGAGGTCTACATCTGTTACCTGTTTGATAGTGTCGCGAACTGCGGTCCAAAAAGGACGTATTTTCGAGCAGGACCACCAGATGTGTAACTAGTCTCCAAGGTCATGGTCGCATTTCCAGCAGTGTGGTGAGGTTCGGAGACCTATGCGAAATTGCAGCTCCGGGGTGCAATACCAGAATGTTATAAGTTTGTACGCCTGTTCCTGCAATTTAGCCATTTGCGTGCCATGATGGATTAGGTCGTATGTCTTAGACCAACTCTCGTCCGTTATTGGTGTTTCCAATATCTCCTCCCACTTAGCCTCGAAGGAAGGTGGGTCCGTCTGAGTAGTGGTGTTCAGTATGGCATATAAGGCCGAAATGCCGTGTGTGAGTGAGGTGGTGGAGACACAAAGGCGCTCAAAGGTAGTGAGGGTCCGCACAAGTCTGTGTTGTCCCGGAATGGATCTGAGATAGTGAAGGATTTGTAAGTAATTAAATCTTTCAAGAAAAGTCGGAGGTGTCAGTTCAGCCGCACTGTCCCATGGGGGTGTGAATGTAGCATCCCTCAACATCGCCAGGGCACGGGGGCAGTGGGGGTGCTGTAATCTTTCTCTTAAGACAGGATTCAGCCCTTCTTGAAATGAGGGGTTATCCGCGAGCCGCAGAAGCGGGGATAGATAGGAGGAAAGTCGTCTTCGCGTGATGGAAGAGTCCCAGATTTGTAAGGTCGCCTTGATCATTGGATTTGTCCGAGTGTTGTCTGGCCTGCAAGATCTTGCGACCCACGGCAATGCCCATAAACGAATCCCCGAGGAAGCGTCCTCAAGGTCCAGCCACAGGGGCCTCCTTCCCCGTGTGGACCACTCCGTGACGCGCAAAAGGTGCGATGCCAAGTAATATTTATGTAGGTCCGGCAAAGCCACTCCACCTGCCGATTTAGGACGGATCAGTGTGGTCCATCTCACCCGTGGTCGTGAGTCGTGCCAGACAAATTTCAAGATCGCTGATTTGAGCATTGCGAAGAAAGTCTGTGGGATGTGTGTCGGTATGGTCTGGAAGAGATAGAGCAGACCTGGTAAGATGTTCATTTTTATGATACTAAGTCGTCCAAACCATGAAACTTTGACCTTCCTTCAAGAAAGTAAGTCTGTCTTCAGGATTTCCCACAGGGGGGGGGAAGTTAGTCTCAAAGAGGGAGGTAAGTCTGGGCGTTAGTTTGATACCCAAATATTTCATGGAGCGAGTGCACCATTTGAATGGGTGGGAGATTCGTAAAAGTTGTGCTGTTTTGGCGGGTACTGTGATATTAAGTATTTCTGATTTTGCCATGTTGATCTGCAAATTCGATAGCTCCCCATATGTCCGGAATTCCGAGACAATTTCGGGTAGGGAATTTTGGGGTTCAGATACAAAGAATAAGAGGTCGTCCGCATATGCGGCAACCTTATGTTCTTCAACTTGACCCTTTGTTCCTTTGATCAGCTGATTATTACGTATCGACTCCAAGAAAGGTTCCAAAGATAATGCGTATAAGAGCGGAGACAGGGGACAGCACTGTCGTGTACCGTTGAGGACCCGGAATGGGCTTGATAACGCTCCGTTCACCCTCACTGCAGCTGTGGGGGCGGTGTATAACGCTGCAATCCAAGTGTAGAATGAACCCACTATTCCCATCGCGTCCAATGTGGCAAATAGGAAAGGCCACGCTACACGATCGAATGCCTTCTCAGCATCGGTCGAGAGCAAAAGAACCTCTTCCTTAGAGTGATGTGTCTCGTGAATCACATTCAGGGCACGAATTGTGCCGTCTCGTGCTTCTCTTCCCGGCACAAAACCCACTTGATCCCTCTGTACCAACAGGGGGACAAAAGGCTGGAGCCGCAATGCCAGTACCAGGGAGAATAGTTTAAGGTCGCAATTGAGCAGCGATATCGGTCGATAGCTGGAACATAATGTGGGATCTCTGCCTTCCTTTGGGATGACCGAAATGCTAGCTAGAGTAGATTGTGAGTGAAGATGAGAGCCATCTCTCAAGGCGTTGACTGAAGCTGCGAGATGAGGCAGAAGAGTCCCTGCGAATTTTTTATAATATTCGGAGGGGAGCCCGTCTGGACCCGGTGCCTTTCCTTTCTTCTGGCGTTTCAACGCTGCTAGGAGTTCACAGACTGAAATCGGGTCATTCAGCGAGTCCCGTTCAGCCCTAGTCAGTCGTCTGTGAATTCGAGTAGAGAGATACTCCGAGATCTTGTGATTGAGGTCTGGGGTCGGCGTCATGGCACTGGAGTACAGTGCTTCGTAATAATCGCGAAATGCCGTGACGATAGCATCCGGAGATTTTGAAGGGGGAGACACTCCTGTCCGTATTTCGGGGATGTAGTTGTGTGCCTGCTGTTTCTGCAGCATCCTTGCCAGTAGTCGGCCCGGCTTATTCTCGTGGTATGCGAAAAAGCATTTGGTTTGGAGCACCGCTCTGTGTAGCTGATGTTGGGATAATTCTTCCAAACGCAATCGTTTCTGGAGCAATGAGCTATAAATTCGCGGGTCTCTGGTTTGCATATGAACCAGTTCTAGCTGTCTGATCTCATCCAAGAGGGTCTTAGTCTCTAGTAAGCGGTCCTTTTTTTTTGCCGAAGCCAGGCCTATTAAGGTCCCCCGTATGGTAGCTTTATGCGCCTCCCACACTGTATGTGCCGAGACCTCTCCGCCACCATTTTCCGCAAAGTAACTACAGAGAGAGTCATGTACTGTGTCTTCTATCAGCTTATCTTGTAATATGGAAATATTCAGTCTCCATTAAAGTGACGTGGGTGGGAGTGCGCCGACCTGAGAGCGAGAGCGACCGGGGCATGGTCCGACCATGTTCGGCTCTGAATAGAGGAGGATAGTACATCGTCCAGTGCAAAATGTGAAATGAAAATATAATCGAGGCGTGAATAGGACGAATGCACATCCGAGAAAAAGGTGTAGTCCTTTGTGGTCGGATGTAGGAAGCGCCACCCGTCTACCAGTTGCAGTTCTTGTAGTTTGCGGCGCATCGTTCCCATCACATGTAAGGGGACCCTCGTCGTGCCTACGGAGGAGTCCTCGGGGGGGGTGCATCGCTACATTAAAGTCCCCTCCTAGGACCAAAGTGCCTTCCATGAAGGGGATGAGCTTGGCGGCAATCTTGTGAAGGTATTTATGTTGTTTTGTGTTAGGGAGGTAGATAGACGCGAACGTGTATTTCATCCCCGCTATGGAGCCTTTCAAAAAGACCCCTCTGCCATCTCCCATATACTGAGCCTCTTCATAAACAAAGGGGAGATGTTTTGATAATAAAATAGAGGCCCCTTTCATCTTCCCCTCCGGGGTCGTGTCATGATACACATGTGGGTAGTTGGAGTCTCGGAGTACCGGGTGGTTCGTTGAACAGAAGTGGGTTTCTTGAAGCAGCGCTATCGGGCATTTCATAGAGTGCAGGTCCCGGAGAAGGCGGCGACGCTTCTCTGGGATATTCAACCCACGTACATTGAAAGAGAGAACTCTCAGGGAGTCCGGTGTGAAAATCGAGCGCCGACCCCCCTCTCCCGCCATCTCCAAAGCCAACTCGAGGGTTAGGGAAGTAGAAAATGTAGAGAAGTCAAAAGCAACAGATATCTGAAAATAGCTTGGAGGCAGGTCGAAGAAACAGTGGTGAGCAGATAGGGACACGGGAGCAGATATAGAGCAGTGACTGGTGAAAAGAAGAGAACGGAGAGGAGGGGAGAGGAGAAAGAGAAGGGGAAGGGGGGGAAAAGGAGGAGAAGAAAAAAAAAAAAAGAAGAAAAATTTGGGATCGAAAATTCCCAAGGGGAAGTGGCGTCCGTCCCGGGAGGGAAATCGCCCCACTCAGGTCGAGTGAGAGCACGAGTCCTTCAAGGAGAGGTGCAAGGATGCCAAACCAAAAAGGTCCCCGTGGGGGTTAGCCGACTCCGAGTCAGTGGAGTTTTGAGCCAGTGAAACACAAAGATATTACTTGACGAACCTATATACATCTAATTGCGGTCCCCTCCAAGTCGTTTGGAACATTTAAGTGCGAGGTATGTCAGTCTACCATCACTAAATACAGAAACATATCTACAAGAAGCAATAAGAATACACGTGTGACAGTAGTAGTATGGAACCGGTTCCTCCCACACTCCCTTAATAAACAATTGAGAAACAGTGTGAAACTACTTCTCCCCCTGCCGCAGGTCCCAGCAGGCAGTCGTCTGCCCCTATTGGCCCAGTCGATGCCCACAGTCATCCGCTCGTGCAAGGTACAAGACAGAGAGAGAGAGGGAAAAAAAGAGAAAGGGGGAGGGGAGGGGGTGAAACCCTCCAATTCCAGCCTCTCTCTCGACATTCCCCTCGGGGTATGTCTATCGTCCATACGGCGATGTGATGTTGAGGGTCAGTCACATCTCTGTATCGGAGACTAGATGATATCAGTCCAGTACGTGTGCGGGGATAGGCCTCTGGCCGATGTAGGGGGCAGATCGTAAAACTGCGTATAACATCGTCACGAAGTATCAAAGTGGGATAGTCCCGGTTCGTCCAGCGGTTTATCTGGGAGAAACAGGGCGTGCCGGGTCACACTAGGCCTTCGCGGAGGGCATAAAAAGTCCATCAACATTCCCCTTATCTGTCCGGTCTGCAGCCCGCGACGAAGTCCATAAGTAAATGCAGAAGTCATACCCATATCGTTACACAAAACCCGTTCCCCATCGTCCCTAGTACTCCCCCTCGCGTTCCCCTCCCCCTTCTTACCCTGTCAGCCATGCATCAGTCCCCCCTCCCCTCTCCTCCCCCCGCCCCCTCCCTCCCTGCCCCAACATTATTTCATTATAATCTCATTTTATTGTATTCACTTTTCCCCTTTGTTTTTTGTTTCCTTGTTGTTTTTTTTTCATTATTATTTTCCTTTTTTTTTTCTTCTCCCTTCCCCCCCTCTTTCCCCTTTCTTCCCCCCTTCGTCTTCTCCCTTCCCCCCCTCCCTGTCCCCTGCCGTCCCCTCCCTTTTCTCCTCCCTCCTCTTGTCCCCTTCCTCCACTACCTACATGCCCCCCCTCCCTCCCCTCCCGTCCCTCCCTCCCCCTCATCTCCTTCCCCCCTCGTTGATTATCACGTTTTCCGTGGCTCGTCATGTTGGTGATCTGAGAACGCCGACCTTCTTTAGCGATTTCTGTCCTTCCTTTCCTGTTTTCCTTTCCTTCTTCCACTTTCCCCTTTTCCCTGGACTCTTATTCTATCGTGTGTCCCCAGTCCCGGAATCGCCTCTTCCTCTATTAGTAACCCCCTAGTCCCTTATTATACGGATGGAAGTGGACAGTCAAGGAGGCCAACACGACAGAGTGGTAAATCGACTAGGGAAGACATGGCATCATCTTTGGGCTCTGGCAGGGAGATCACCTGTGGGATAGGGGCCGTGCAATCAATCCCTCACTGCGTCAGGAGAGGGTGCATGGTGTCTGGCCTCCCGATGAATTCGGCGTCCACGAGGCGAGCATTGAGGTCTTGCTTCCGGCCGGTCTGGTCGTCCAGGTGGTCCTCCGATCTCCCAGTCCGACACCGGGGTGGGCGGAAGTGCGAGTTGATGAAGAAAGCGCGGAGCATCCGCCGGCTTACGGATCGTGACAGTGGTGCCATCCAGGCGAACCTGCAGGGAAAAGGGGAACCCCCATCTGTGTGCCAAGTTGTTTAGTCGTAATAAATTAGTGATAGGCCTCAAGGCCTTTCTTGCTGCCAACGTGAACGGGGATAGGTCATTGTATAGTTCCAGATTGTAGCCGTTTACGTCCAAGGTCCGGTGGGTGCGTGCCGCGGCCATGAGGCGGTCTTTGAGGGTGAAGCTGGTGACCTTACAGATCACATCTCGGGGTGGCTCTCCCAACGACGGTAGAGGTCTTAGGGCGCGATGTGCTCTGTCTAATGAACCTGTCTGTCTAATAAACTGAGGCACTTCCAGATCATTCAAGATTTTCAAAAACACACATTCCAGGCAGTTTCGTAACGTTTCTGGGGAACATCTTCCGGTAGCCCCCTAACATGTACATTATGTCGACGGCCTCTGTTATCGAGGTCGTCTAATTTGTGTTTAACATCGGAGAGATCTGTTGCCAGCGAGGGGGGTAAAGCCAGGGGTGCGTTTGCTCTCTGTTCCAGGGTATCAACACGTGTAGTCAGGCCCATGATATCGTTACGTACCTCCCGCACGTCTGCCTGTATGGTCGCCCGGAAATCTTCCATCATAGCAGCTATCACAAAATGAATAAAGAAGCTCCAGAGTCCACGATAGATTTCAATGGATTTAATCCAACAACAGAAAAAAAGGCAACGTTTCGACCATGACTGGTCTTTGTCAAGCCTAAAACACAATGACAGAACAGGAAATAAATAGCACCACAGACTGGTTAAGCAATCAAACAATAATTGCAACCAGTCCGTGTATGCCAATCCAACAATTAAAAACAATAGTCTACAATTGAATACATCAATTAACATATTAACTTTAGTAATTATATATACGATGCTTATTAACATACAATAATTTGGCGATGAATTGTAGAGCAATGCCTATGAGAAAAAGGAGAGACTGAATAATTATGCATGTGAAGGGAAGGGATTACCCCTCTACTAGTAAACCTAAGGGAGAGAAAGGAACAGATCTATCTATCATAGAGAGATAACGTAACATATTTATAGAAAGGGTGAGAGATCTGATTCTCTATTAAGACCATGTGGGAAGAGAGTGTTGAGATGATGGATCCAATATAATTCCCTCCTTTTAAGTAATTTTTCTCTGTCCCCACCTCTTGTTAACTTAGGCACCTCATCGATCACCTGATAACGTAACTGTGAAATATCATGTCCACAACGTATAAAATGTTCAGGGACTGGGAATTCAATCTTTTTAGTCCTAATATCAGACCTGTGTTTGATGAACCGATTTTTAACTTTCTGAGTAGTCTCGCCCACATATATCAACCCACACGGGCATTTCAATAGATACACCACGTATGCAGAATTACAGGTAAAATAACCTTTGATTTTGGACTTCCTCCCAGAGTGTGGATGGACAAAGGAATCACCCCGTATAACTGCATTGCAGCAAGAACAATTTAGACATGGAAAAGTTCCATTCCTGGGTTTACCAAAAAAGGGTGTTCTGCCTGTGTCTTGTCCAAACTCTGCTTTAACCAACATCTGTCGAAAAGATCTCCCCTTCTTGTATGACATAAGTGGGATGGTCTGAAACTCTGAAATATCAGGGTATGCATCCCTTAGGATGTACCAGTATTTACATAAAATATTTTTCACTTGTGAAGTATGGGTTCCATATTTGGAAACAAATGGAATCCTGCCACAGCTTTGGCGTCTCTGAGGAATTATAGGTTGATTAATTCTGGTACTTTCTCTACTCAGAAGTTGTCTCGGGTAACCCCTGGCTCTAAACCTATCGATCATCTCCTCGAGCCTCTTGTCCCTACTTTCAGGCAAATCAACTACTCTATCAACACGCACGAGTTGACTCCGTGGGAGAGAGTTGAGTAGTGTAGGTGGATGCGCACTGTCATATCTTAGCAGGGAGTTCTTATCGGTAGGTTTTCTGTAAAGATCTGTCATTAATTTGCCATTCCTTTTAACCACCAAGGTATCCAAAAAATTGATTTGTGTAAGACTGCATGACATAGTGAACTTAATGGAGGTAGATCCGTTATTAAGTATACTGAGAAATTCATCTAATGTATCTCTAGTACCCTCCCATACAAAAATAATATCGTCTATATAGCGAAACCAATGATGGACATATTGAAAAAGGTCGCATTTATAGACTACATTTTCCTCAAATTCAGACATGAAGATATTGGCATAGGTGGGTGCTACGTTAGTACCCATAGATGTCCCCCGTATTTGAGTATAAAATACTCGATCAAAGAGAAAAAAGCTGCCACCCAACACCACATCTAACAGATCCAAAAGAAATTGTAATTGATTATCAGAATAACCCAGTTCAACAAGAGCATGTTTCATAGCATTTATACCCTCATATACGTCTATACAGAACTCTGAGGGTATAAATGCTATGAAACATGCTCTTGTTGAACTGGGTTATTCTGATAATCAATTACAATTTCTTTTGGATCTGTTAGATGTGGTGTTGGGTGGCAGCTTTTTTCTCTTTGATCGAGTATTTTATACTCAAATACGGGGGACATCTATGGGTACTAACGTAGCACCCACCTATGCCAATATCTTCATGTCTGAATTTGAGGAAAATGTAGTCTATAAATGCGACCTTTTTCAATATGTCCATCATTGGTTTCGCTATATAGACGATATTATTTTTGTATGGGAGGGTACTAGAGATACATTAGATGAATTTCTCAGTATACTTAATAACGGATCTACCTCCATTAAGTTCACTATGTCATGCAGTCTTACACAAATCAATTTTTTGGATACCTTGGTGGTTAAAAGGAATGGCAAATTAATGACAGATCTTTACAGAAAACCTACCGATAAGAACTCCCTGCTAAGATATGACAGTGCGCATCCACCTACACTACTCAACTCTCTCCCACGGAGTCAACTCGTGCGTGTTGATAGAGTAGTTGATTTGCCTGAAAGTAGGGACAAGAGGCTCGAGGAGATGATCGATAGGTTTAGAGCCAGGGGTTACCCGAGACAACTTCTGAGTAGAGAAAGTACCAGAATTAATCAACCTATAATTCCTCAGAGACGCCAAAGCTGTGGCAGGATTCCATTTGTTTCCAAATATGGAACCCATACTTCACAAGTGAAAAATATTTTATGTAAATACTGGTACATCCTAAGGGATGCATACCCTGATATTTCAGAGTTTCAGACCATCCCACTTATGTCATACAAGAAGGGGAGATCTTTTCGACAGATGTTGGTTAAAGCAGAGTTTGGACAAGACACAGGCAGAACACCTTTTTTGGTAAACCCAGGAATGGAACTTTTCCATGTCTAAATTGTTCTTGCTGCAATGCAGTTATACGGGGTGATTCCTTTGTCCATCCACACTCTGGGAGGAAGTCCAAAATCAAAGGTTATTTTACCTGTAATTCTGCATACGTGGTGTATCTATTGAAATGCCCGTGTGGGTTGATATATGTGGGCGAGACTACTCAGAAAGTTAAAAATCGGTTCATCAAACACAGGTCTGATATTAGGACTAAAAAGATTGAATTCCCAGTCCCTGAACATTTTATACGTTGTGGACATGATATTTCACAGTTACGTTATCAGGTGATCGATGAGGTGCCTAAGTTAACAAGAGGTGGGGACAGAGAAAAATTACTTAAAAGGAGGGAATTATATTGGATCCATCATCTCAACACTCTCTTCCCACATGGTCTTAATAGAGAATCAGATCTCTCACCCTTTCTATAAATATGTTACGTTATCTCTCTATGATAGATAGATCTGTTCCTTTCTCTCCCTTAGGTTTACTAGTAGAGGGGTAATCCCTTCCCTTCACATGCATAATTATTCAGTCTCTCCTTTTTCTCATAGGCATTGCTCTACAATTCATCGCCAATTATTGTATGTTAATAAGCATCGTATATATAATTACTAAAGTTAATATGTTAATTGATGTATTCAATTGTAGACTATTGTTTTTAATTGTTGGATTGGCATACACGGACTGGTTGCAATTATTGTTTGATTGCTTAACCAGTCTGTGGTGCTATTTATTTCCTGTTCTGTCATTGTGTTTTAGGCTTGACAAAGACCAGTCATGGTCGAAACGTTGCCTTTTTTTCTGTTGTTGGATTAAATCCATTGAAATCTATCGTGGACTCTGGAGCTTCTTTATTCATTTTGTGATTGTTGGGGCTGTGGAGCAAGAGACCCCCACTCCATTTATCCACTTTGGGTTCTGCATTCGGGCACAACTTTTCATCATAGCAGCTATGTCTGATCTCGTTGGGAGTGCAGCCACCATCCGCTCCAGCCTGCATGCCGCCTGGTGTGCGTCCGGCGCATGTTCGGGTGAGGATTGTGAGGCCGCCATTTCCTGGGAGCCAAGCTCGTAGGCCGCTGCGGAGGTCCTCGGCGGTATTTGGTGGATAAATTCGTCAATCGGTCCGGATGTTGCTTGAGGACGTCCACAAGGTGTCGCGGGAGTGTGGGAGATTCTTTTCCCTCGCACCATTGCCCAGCAGCGATGATTTTAGGCTTTGAAGTCGGAGGGGACCGACGAGCTAAGGGTTTATGCGTCCATCTTAGTCCGGAGTCAGGCCACGCCCCCTGATCTAGATTTAGGAGGAGTTGGCCGGTTGTATGAGCGTTCAACCTGTCAACTCGTAGTGCTTTTCAGTCACCCCAATGCCAGTCACCCTTTGCCAGGGCTCCAAGCTGCTTCCTAAAATCCCAGGAAAGTGCCCATCAAAACCCCTGCTAGCTAGGTAGGAATGCAATTTAAGAAAAAATATGTAAAAATAACTAATTCTTTTGATTCCAGGAGCTTACAGCGAGAATAGCAATTCAGCGGGTGAAATGTTATCATCTCATTCTGACCAGTGATCTATTGTAACGAGATAACATCTCACAGAGAAAGAAAACCCATATTTTTTACCCTCCAGCTCTCAACGTATTTCAAGTGACAGGTTTACGGATATGTAGACTAGTCTAATAAATTTTTTAGAACATAAACGTGAATAAAGGATACGCATACACAGTAAGATGCATGCTCCACATTAATGGACTGTGCCTGGAAAGGACATTAGTTACATTTCTGTTGATTTGTTGCCTTCCCCGACAGACTCCGCCAGGAGCTGCACCAGGCAGGGCATTGGTGTTCTCAGCTAGAGAGCCTTGCTCACGTCAACCTCTCTGAGGTCCTTTAAAACCAAGATTCAACACCGTACTAGGCCCAGTGGTCCTGCCCCCAATTGACCTATTCTTCTGGTGGTAAAGTGGGTTGACTCTTCGAGAGATTAGGGGGTGTATTGTCCCATGTGTTTTTAAGGAGACTAAACATTATTATAGAATTTTTAAGGATGGTAAAAGACATGAAAATAAGAAATCAGACAGTGGTTCGAAACTTGGAAAGTGTCAGGGTGGCACCTGGCGTGTGCTATGGTGGGACCCAAAGTTCAGGGCGTCTGAGCCCAGTATGCAGGGAAACACACAGTTGGTACCTTGGTGTAAACAGATACAGGAGAATTCCAAGGTGCAGTACAAAAGAGTAATCAGAGTGGTTAGTGGTCGATCCGTGGTCAATGAGCTGTTACAAGGTGGTGGTCGGTTGGCAAGCAAATGGGTCTGGTACACAATTAATCAGGAGCAAGCATGAATATGTCTGAACAGGTAGGGATACAGACTCAATACTGAGGCGAGGTACACAGGGGGGAGTGGTATTTAATGGACAAAGGTCTCTACACGGTGTGGTGTGTGTTTGGTGCTTAACTGGTTGTGTACTGGTTGTTAGTGCTAACTATGAGGGCATCACTTTTCATGCAGCTGTTCAGGAGCAGGCACGGATCCTGACAGACAGCACATTACTGTGAAGTTTATTGCTGTGCAGCTCTGTGATACAGCTCATACACAGCACACATTACTGTGAGGTTTATTGCTGTGGAGCTCAGTGATACGCTCATACACACTGCACATTACTGTGAATTTTATTGCTGTGCAGCTCTGTAATACGCTCATACACACTGCACATTACTGTGAATTTTATTGCTGTGGAGCTCTGTGATACGCTCATACACACCGCACATTACTGTGAGTTTTATTGCTGTGGAGCTCTGTGATACGCTCATACACACCGCACATTACTGTGAGTTTTATTGCTGTGAAGCTTTGTGATACGCTCATACACATTGCACATAACTGAGTTTTTTTGCTGTGGAGCTCTGTGATACGCTCATACACACTGCACATTACAGGGAGTTTTATTGCTGTGGAGCTCTACGATACGCTCATACACAGCGTACATTACTATGAGGTTTATTGCTGTGTGTGAAGCTCTGTGATACGCTCATACACACTGCACATTAATGGGAGTTTTATTGCTGTGGAGCTCTATGATACGCTCATACAAAGCGTACATTACTGTGAGGTTTAAGACTGTGAAGCTCTGTGATACGCTCATACACACCGCACATAACGGATTTTTATTGCTGTGAAGCTTTGTGATACGCTCATACACATTGCACATAACTGAGTTTTTTTGCTGTGGAGCTCTGTGACACGCTCATACACACCGCACATTACTGTGAGTTGTATTGCTGTGGAGCTCTGTGATACTCTCATACACACCACACATTGCTGTGAGTTGTATTGCTGTGGAGCTCTGTGATACTCTCATACACAGTGCACATTACTGTGAGATTTATTGCTGTGAAGCTCTGATACGCTCATACACCCCGCACATTACTGTGAGTTTTATTGCTGTGAAGCTCTGTGATACGCTCATACACACTGCACATTACAGGGAGTTTTATTGCTGTGGAGCTCTATGATACGCTCATACACAGTGTACATTACTGTGAGGTTTATTGCTGTGAAGCTCTGTGATACAGCTCATACACACTGCACATTACTGGGAGTTTTATTGCTGTGGAGCTCTATGATACACTCATACACAGCGTACCTTACTGGGAGGTTTATTGATGTGAAGCTCTGTGATACGCTCATACACCCTGCACATTACTGGGAGTTTTATTTATTTATAAAGGATTTTACCAGGAAGGATACATTGAGATTTCTCTCGTTTTCAAGTATGTCCTGGGTTCAAGAACAGCTCTGTGATACGCTCCTACACAGCGTACATTACTGTGAGGTTTATTGTTGTGAACTTCAAATTTATCATACGTTTTCTGGAGTTATTTTTTTTGAGTCACACTGGAGTCTTGTTTTTTTGCTGTTAAGGGTCAGTGTTGTAGTTGCATCTGAAATATTTTCCAGCCAACATATACGGGATGTAATGAACAAAATCAACGTATCTAGTTATATATAAATCGAATTCTGAGCTCTTACTACATGCGTGAACAATCCAAGCTTGTTGACGTGATGAAAGTCGTCTCCTTGCTTCACCTGCATTATTGCATACATTTAAGAGTAGATGTTTCTGTGCAGATCAAAGTTATCTTCTTCACTTTGGTGGGATCTCATATTCTTCTTGAAGAACCCCAGAAATGTCACCTTCAATGTCACCTTCTGGTTATTGTTTATGAATACATTTTCCATAGTTTTAGAATAATGGAAATAATTTGCAGGAAGACATCGAGCTTCCCTGATCTCCAACCTGAAGCTAGTTCCAGGGCATCATCTGTCACCCTATTTGGCCTAAATCTCCAAAGCCCCTCTTTTAACTCACATGAGCTCCCGACCCTTATGGTTGGTCTCTAGACCTTGATGAAGGTCAGGGAAATTGCGCCTCTGCGGAACCTCTTACCAAAAGGATCTTTTGCATATCAAAGATCTCAACCATACAATAGTGGTGTCTCACCTTCAACCCCTCCAATCTCTCCTTAGGAATAATTTTGCCGTAGCCCTAGCTGACACAATATCCTGTCAGAGAGAACTGCGTCCCTCTGGCCATTGGTCTTGAGTTAGTTTGAGTTTACTGTGTCTCACTTTTACTAGGACCTAAATTTTGAACATCAGTCTGTGTGGATCGTCTCTCAAACGTCACGAAGATCACAGATGTTTGTTTGACCTATTGAACTATTCCCAGGTCCCCAGAATGACATGATCTCAAATAAAGAAATACATTTGATTTTGTCGACCGATTTTTCGATAAAAATATCGTCTGCTTGTGTCTGATCTTTTTCAATATATTGTCAAATTTATTTATTTGAAAAAAAATTCTGCTGGAGCTGATATTCCAAAAAAAAATGCTGCTGGTCGGGGGCAAAAATAACAGGCTGGTAGAAAGGTCGAAAAAAACTTATTTCGGTCAACATCATTCAGCTTTGTGCCTTTTTAAACATGTGTAATAGAAAAATATAACATTTAAAAAAGATTTCAGTCTTATTCCTTCTATTTTCCTTCCTGACAATCCATTTATTCGCGCCTTTCAGCATTTATTTTTGTTGGGAAATCCGCATACTGATAAATTCAAATTAAGTTGATATTTTGCCGGTTTTTTTTTTTTTTATTAAAAAGTATAGCTGCGAGAACCAATATTTGATCTTTCAAACCTACATTTGAATTGCTCAAACCGAAAAATCTCAAGAGATTTGGCCAAAAAAGGTTCAGATTTTGGCCATCAGGCCAAATGAAATCGTCACCATTTTGGAAGCGAGCGCATGAACCTCCAGCCGTCTGTAAGCGAGCTTTTAGGCATTGATCAAACCCCGCCATAATCTCCCATAAAGTGAGTGGCAGGTAGAGAAGTGGTTATACGTAGATCCATGTCGGTAATGTGTATGTAACGGAATCTCTGTTCTATGAATGTAAAAAGGAAAAAATATAATGTAATTCAAGACATCATGTTCTGCAGATATTTAAATGTGTTCATGCTACATTACACTTGTTTTGCCGTGCGGAAATCACTCCGTGTCAGAGCGATAAAGGAGAATTTATTATCAGAGTTATTCAGAGAGCGGTGAAAAGCAGGAGAATGGCTGGAGAATGGAAAATTCTAGGTCAAAATAGCCGATTTGGAAAGTGACATAAAAGGGAGAATTTTTCTGGTATGGCTATTTTGACCTAGAATTTTCCATTCTCCAGTCATTCTCCTGCTTTTCACCTCTCTCTGAATAACCCTGTATAATTTTATGCCTTTTTAAAGGGCCATCCTGAGGCCCTATTTCCCGCTTGCCGTTAACGCTATCTTACCGGCTGGACAAGCTATTCTGCTCCTGCTTCAAGCTTTTTATTGGGCTTTGAAGACATTGACTTCGTTTCACATCGTGACTTCATTTCACAAGTCTCTAGTCCAGACTCAGGCAAAAAGTTGTTCAAGCATTGCCCATAGGACCGTTTATGTATTAAACTATTACTACAGTCAAATATTTCCCCTCAGCTTGAATTTGAGTTTTTTTTGCAGCTTAAAAATGGACCAGTGATGGGTTTTTTGGATGATGGGAGTCGTAGTGGTCTGGGTCCGTGATGACACTCGTTGGGATTCCCGATGTTTTGCTGATTGCGGGGTTAGCAAGGTTAGCTGTCACTGGTCTAGGTTACAAACTTCCTCAATGGAATTAAGGGGACATTATATTGGTCTTTAATTACTGATGCTTGGTTGGAGAAGCCTTTTTTTTTTTTTAGCAGTTGCAATCAGTTATTTCTGACCTACGTGAATATAACCTTGTTAATTTGGCCGCCTTCAGCATACTGCAGACTCCGTTCTGCGCTCCGTGTCTTCCTGGTTAACAGCAAGGGGTGGGGGTTTATTCCACTGTTTCCAGTGTGAGGAGGGAAGGGTGATTGACGTCGTCTTACAGACACGGAAGGTGGCAGGAAACAAGCTTAAAGTGCAGGGCTTTCAACTAAAGAGGTATTGTTTTTGCAAGTCTTGTCAGAGGTTTAAAGTGAATCGGGGCACGGTTGGTAGTACTCAGGAACCCCAGGGTCATATGCGAGATGTGAATGTCACATGATGCGGGATATGATTGAAGTCAGATAGCTTAACTCCTCCTATTTTGAACGCACCAAAAGTCCTTTGTATTTTCTTCACTTTATTAGGAAGTAACAGCAAATAAAATGGGTCTTGTGGGTAGAGATGACTTCTCTTGGTATGCTTTATTGTGGCGAGAAGGAAAAAACAGGATGCAGTAGCCCAGTATAGAACAGGATGCAATAGCCCGGTGTAGAACAGGATGCAATAGCCCGGTATAGAACAGGATGCAGTAGCCCGGTATAGAACAGGATGCAATAGCCCGGTATAGAACAGGATGCAATAGCCCGGTATAGAACAGGATGCAGTAGCTCGGTATAGAACAGGATGCAATAGCCCAGTATAAAACAAGATGCAATAGCCCGGTATAGAACAGGATGCAATAGCCCGGTATAGAACAGGATGCAGTAGCCCGGTATAGAACAGGATGCACTAGCCCGGTATAGAACAGGATGCAATAGCCCGGTATAGAACAGGATGCAATAGCCCGGTATAGAACAGGATGCAATAGCCCGGTGTAGAACAGGATGCAATAGCCTGGTATAGAACAGGATGCAATAGCCCGGTATAGAACATGATGCAATAGTCCGGTATAGAACAGGATGCAATAGCCCGGTATAGAACAGGATGCAATAGCCCGGTATAGAACAGGATGCAGTAGCCCGGTATAGAACAGGATGCACTAGCCCGGTATAGAACAGGATGCAATAGCCCGGTATAGAACAGGATGCAATAGCCCGGTGTAGAACAGGATGCAATAGCCTGGTATAGAACATGATGCAATAGTCCGGTATAGAACAAGATGCAATAGCCTGGTATAGAACAGGATACAATAGCCCGGTATAGAACAGGATTCAGTAGCTCGGTATAGAACAGGATGCAATAGCCCGGTATAAAACAAGATGCAATAGCCCGGTATAGAACAGGATGCAGTAGCCCGGTATAGAACAGGATGCAATAGCCCGGTATAGAACAGGATGCAATAACCCGGTATAGAACAGGATGCAATAGCCCAGTATAAAACAAGATGCAATAGCCCGGTATAGAACAGGATGCAATAGCCCGGTATAGAACAGGATGCAGTAGCCCGGTATAGAACAGGATGCAGTAGCCCGGTATAGAACAGGATGCAATAGCCCGGTATAGAACAGGATGCAATAGCCCGGTATAGAACAGGATGCAATAGCCCGGTGTAGAACAGGATGCAGTAGCCCAGTATAAAACAAGATGCAATAGCCCGGTATAGAACAGGATGCAATAGCCCAGTATAAAACAAGATGCAATAGCCCGGTATAGAACAGGATGCAGTAGCCCAGTATAAAACAAGATGCAATAGCCCGGTATAGAACAGGATGCAATAGCCCAGTATAGAACAGGATGTTTACTCACATGCCTCTATGGATAGACTGACTGGAAGACAAGCTTTGCTAAGGAGGAAATGGGACTGGGGCAAACTAACTATGTGAGCTAGACAGGGAGAGTGGACTAATCCATTTTAAGTAAAAGCATAGGGGGTGGAAATCAAATAAGGAATCTGGTTCCCCGATACGTAGTCTATAGAACATATTTAAGTGATAAAATTAAAAATTCAAGTATATCCTTTTAAAATAAAGCTGTGGCAGAGGGCCGGCCTGTAACGGGAGTTTTAGAAGAAAAAGGAGCAGTTTTCTTGTAATGTGCAGGGCTGATGTATTGTGCAGAGGATCCAGCAAACACAGGGAACACCTTTTAGGCTAGGGTCAGACGAATGCATTTTTCGCGTCGTCCGTGAAAAAGTGCGTTCGAACGAATGGACGTATTTTTTCACGGAATACGCGATAGCGGTCATACGATGCACATTTTCGTCTGTGATTTTGTACGGATCATCAATAAAACACTTTTTGTGTCTGGACGTTATGTTAGCCGGACATTAGCAGCGTCTGACGTCTCCTAATCACGCACACACACCGCTAGCGGACGCAGCGCACTCTGTACGTCAGTACTAGTGGTATCACGTTCTCGAAAAAAATGCGTTTGTTTGCTGCTTGCATTGTGCGGCCGCACTTTCGTGCGGCTTTACTTCGTATATTACCTGTCATTGGCCGTCATTTGCTGCTACTACGGCCATGATAAAGTGCGGCTGCACGCGCGTTCGCACTGCGTTCGTCTGACCCCAACCTTAACACACACACACGCACACACACAGACAATTATGTAAAGCTTAAATAATTGTCCTAAACTCTAAATACGTCTGTTGTTTTTATAGGAAAAGTAAATACAACGAGAAACAATGCAAACGAGTTTAAGATCCTATTGCGCTGCTGGCAGACAGTCATTTGTCTTTTTTAGGAATACTTTGGAAATGGCTAATGACCGCTCGGGGGTATAACACAAAGAATGAACACACACCCATTAACATCGCTCTGATTTAACGCACGCTGAGAAAAAAGTTAATTTTGCAAGCATTAGGGGAAAAAAATAAAGCGGAAAAACTTATGCTTCTACTTTCCCTCGGTGCCTGGAATTACTCGCAGCGAGCACTTGGTGTAATAATGAAAAACAAATCACTTTAAAGACGCTGATGCTTAAAGCTGCATTATCAGCGAACAGACTATCGCCAAACCGGGCAAAACGGACCGCCACCATGTGTTTCCTTAATAATGTCTATTTCACCCACCTCCAAAGGCCCCCCTACACATCTCCTCTCACGCCTTATTTCCCCAACCCAGCGACTTTCTCGTTATCTCCCCTCACCTCATTATGTGGCTCACACCCATGTCGATGTCCTACGTTTCCCAAAATTCTTTGAATGTAATAAACAAGTTTATTATTGCAGAAGTCATTTACACATCACAGCAACTCCGAGAACTGCTTCACAGAGCCCATGTGTTACATTCCCCATACAATGCACAGAACTCTGGGTAAGACATGCAAATGACGTCCACAATTTCTCTTTTTTTGCATCCCGGGTCTGTTTTAACACAGAATCCTCTAATCAACGTCACGCCATACTAGACGGCTTTTTTCATTTTTTATTTTTTTGTAGCAAAGATCAGGTTTATGTAACAGGTCCTGTACAGCTTTCGGGCTTATTGTACCCTCATCAGCAGGAGATAGGCCGTGACCAGCTGCAGTTTCATGCTTTACCCCCAGGGCAAATCAACACTTATTTAAATTGTGGTGGAGGGTAAAAAAATGAGATTTAAAAGCCTCCACTTTTAATCTAATTTTTTGCCCTGCACCACAACTTAAATGAGTGTTGAATGTAATAGAAATAAATGGGCGTTGCAGTTCAGGAACATCTGGGGGGGGGGGGTTGAGAGCCCTGATAAACCTCTTTTTGTATATTTTTACTCTCCTCAACTCTTATGTTTCTCAGTCACCTTGTGCCTCCCTCTGGATTCATGAGATAAGTGATTTAACCCGTTTAGCAAAAACATCAGCCGGACACTCAATAAGTGGGAATTACAGGCTCTTTATTAGGAGACGCAGATGGCATTTATACGCTGCAACAGCTCTATCCAGATTGTAATAGGTGGTGAGTGATGGTGAAGTTGTCTTCCCTGTTAGTGGAGCAGGCAAAATGTCATGTTATCCACAGAAAGATGGATGGGGCTTCCATTGCGCTGGAGATTATTATTGTTTCTTTATTGTTATCCTTTATTTATATAACGCCACATGTTCCCAGATCAGTGTACAAGGGGTTGATACATTGTAATACCACACACGGATGCTATTATCTGATTCAGGGGGACCCTGCTTGCAAGGAAATTTACAATCTATGAGATGTACAAGTATTTTTTATTTTTTTTTCCCTTCATACCGGGTGAAATTATAAGTAGTGGATTTGGCGGGGTTTTAATTTCACAAATCAGCCATCCTGAAACGGCAAAGAAACGTAATGTGTTGATGTCTAAAGGGATTTAGCATTTTATACAGATAAGTTTTACCTTCTATGAAAGTGGATGTAGTGGAAGGGCTCTGTCTGTGGAGTCCCAGCTTTTAACATTGCTGTGGATTTTTTTTTAAGCCGCGTCAGGTCCATCATCAAACTTGATTTATGGTCAATGAGCAGAACATACGCCGGCAGTAAATTGAAGGGCATGAGCAGCTTTCACGTGCCATCCATATCTCCTCGTAGCGGATCCATATGCAGTCAACAGCAGAGTCTAGGCCAGGGAGGGCGAGAACATCTATTCCCCCGCTATCAACTGCCCATATGCTATGGTGGAAAGTCATCAATGAAGGATAATGAGGTGGACGTCAGACATGTGGCCCCAAGTAACCAGAGCGCACAGCGCGCAATGAGAGCATGATACGTTCTATAAATCATAGTCCTCCCCACCGGGGAGTCAGGGGGAGGTGGATTTCCTTAACATGCACCTTGAATTCACTGAAAAAAGCAGCATCAGCAGTCCTGAATTGGGTTATATGAAGCGCAAAGTCATAAAAGGACGGCTGTGATGAAATGATATATAGCTCCTTGTATAATATCAAGGTGATGTAAGGAGCGACCTCCTCGTCCATGCCAGATTTCCAGCCGTAGATAAAGATGGATATGAGATTAAGTATTGTGAATCCTTTCACCGTCCATCCTTTGTCACACATCAGTAAGGTCCCGGAGGCCTGCATGTTCACACGTGCTGCCCACATATATATTATGAATATATTACCCAATTGCTGTCATATGTTTTATTTTTTTTCTTCAGCGTTGAGATGGTTTTGCTGTGGACAGCGGGCGACTGTTTGAAGACCGCTTATTTTGTTCTCCGAGACACGCCGGCCCAGTTCTGGATGTGTGGAGCATTACAGATCGGTGTGGACATTGCCATCCTCCTGCAAGCTTACCATTACAATCAGAAACCGCGTTCCAAGTACCGCTAGCCAGCCACGAAGGGCCACAGGGACATAAACTGCTCTCTGACATCACCGGCAACATATTACATCACCGAAGAATGTGAAATAAAAATGTGCCAGTTACACAAGAAATATATACTCTATTTGATCATAAACATCACTAAAACTGATCTGCTGAAAGCAACGTCTACCCAGAGGTATACAAGAATAAATATATATTTGTATTGAGACAGAGGAGTACAGTCCATCTATTATCAAGGATTACATTAGGGCGACGCCTTCCCTTTATTAAAACAGATTATCATAGGGTGTGTATTACTGATCAATAGCCAGCGTTAACCTTGGAAAAGAGTTACATAGTTACACAGGCTCAAAAAAGCTGTGCGTCCATCGAGATCAGCCTCGAGCGCTCCCCAATATGCAACACACTGGGAATAAAATGTATTTTTGACCCCAGATGGTGTCAGATTTCTCCTTGGATCAAGAAGCTTTTACCCACATATTAAATATTATGACCCTTAATCTGTTTTTGCAGGAAGTCAACCAGTCGTTGTTTAAACGTCTGTACAGTCTCTGACCCAACCACCTCAACAGGCAGAGAATTCCACAGCTTTATTGTTGTCACTGTGAAAAAACCCTTTCCTAAATCAGATTCACTGATATGAAGTAGAAGTCCCATGTGTCGTGGATGCACCTACACATACTGTAGGTTGTGACTTATAACTACAGGCCATGTCGACATATGAGTGATGTTTCCAAGCTGATGTGATACGTGGAGGAGCAGTGACACATGGGACATGTTACAAGTTTGTGGGGGACAACGAGATGGTGAGATTTGTGTGTCTAATGTTCTTTCCTTCCTTGCACGATTCTCTTCCTTCATCTTTTGGTGGGAGAGGCTTGCAGGGTACACGCCGTTTGAGGCAGTAGGAACGCCGTGCCCAATAACACACAGGCTTTCCAACTCTGGCGCAGCTGCTTTTATTTATACCTTATCTGTGCTTGTTCGAGGTTGTTCGTCTGTTGAAATCCAAAGCCGATGTCCCCAAGCTGTTCAGCCAATTCTCAGCATAGTTTTCTATGGGCTTTCCACCGTATTTCCTGCTAAAGATATTTCAGCGTAGACTTCACCGTAGTTTCCACCGGTGTTCCGGTCGCAGTTGTCCAGTGTTGTTACTGTTGTTTTCACTGTAGTTTGTATGGAAGGTCTATGGAAATCTCCACCTTAAAATCGACTATTCCCGTTCCCCAGTGATTCAATCAACACGGATCCAAGCTGAGTGGAGAATGGCCGCATGTAACTCATTATAGCCGTGGGGATGTTGTTTTAAACTAATTCACCGTCTTGACCGTCTAACCGTCTTCACCGTTCTTGCTTTAATAGTGATTTTTACATCTGCAGTGAACTTCACTGCCACAACGGTGCCCAGTGAATAACCCCTCATGTAACGGGAGCATGGCGAGCCTGCTCCTTTGTCCTGATCCAAGTCTTAACCCAGCATAACCTCGGTCCCTTCTATATCCAGAATGTCCACCGAGCCCTTCAGCCGTGTCTCCTGAGGGACTAAACCACAGCAATATTCTGCTTCTTCCCTGACACCAGACTAGGCTTAATGTAAGAAAGGAAGCTCCTTTTACTCAGGGGAATTGTGACCTCTTATACAAAATATAGAACAAAGGAGACTTTATTTTTTTTTATCACAAATCCCAAAGAATAATAAATGAGAGGTTTTTATTCTCACTGTATCAGCCATTAAAATGTAAGCTCTCCTGCCAAGATCGTGCCAAACCTGGTGCACTAACACTCAATGGCAGATTCTCTTACGATCAAGAATCTGACTCAAGTCTTATTACTTATTAGTCCCCTCTGCCTTTGTGTTTTATATATTTGTCCCATTTCTCCCTATGTAGGGTTGATGGGGACATTTGTAAGAAGAATCCTGTCCCTCTTTCACATGACAAGGAGTGTGAGTGCGGGACATGTAGCAACGTTGGCAGGTGAGCTTACTCTTATGATCGTTACAGTGTTACTCAATTCCAAGCCTGGTGTAAACGTAACCAGAGCTGTTGTAATAGCAAAATAAAGGATAAAATATTATTTCTCTGCACTCTATATCTCAAGGTATAATAAATAACAAAGGGCCCTATTCCAACCCCGGCGTAAACCTCCCAGAGCCATCAAAGTCTCCATAGACTCTGGGAGGTTTACAGCAGGATTGGAATAGGCTGTTTGTTATTTATTATACCTTTTGATATAGAGTGCAGGGAAATAATATTTTATCCTTTGTTTTCATATAAAAATAAACGGTTTACGCAGCCGTCCCAAGCTCAATAGGAGTTGGATTGAAGGGTTGATTTCTGCTTTTTGGGGGGATTTTATACAGAATGATGTTTATACTCGGGTGGGGCAGAATATAGCAAAACTGAGGACCTGAACAAGCACTTGTGAATACTTGTGTGTCAACAAATAGGTTTTCTTCTAGGTCTCGGCTAGCTCTTTGCTGGAAGAATGGGGACACGCCGTGCTCTCAGAGAGGAGAAACAAGCAAACAAAGCAGCAGCAGAGGCAGTTTATGTCTGTACCAAACCAGTCCATCTCGTGCTGGCAGGAGCTTTGCCTTGACTTACATCCCACGGCGATGAAGCCTAGAAAGATGGAGGTAACTTCCTTCACACAAATTACTTGTGATGATATTTTTTTGCCAGTCACAGTTAATCTATGAAAATCCATTTAACTCCTTCATTGTCGTGGTCAAGTATACTCGTTGTTCAAAAGCTCCTGCAGATGCCCAACGAATAAACTCCATTGGTTCATATGCTTGAGTGGAACAATGCAAAGGAATTTCGTTCACTGCAAGCAGAATTTATCTGCAGATGGGTTGCATAATGTGCTCTTAAATTTTCAGCTCTTCAGACGGGACAACCGAGGTGCTGAAGCTGTTTGAGCAGCCAGGAGGATATGTTTTTCTTTCACAGAAACAGGTCTCCAGCTGTATTATACATGTAGCAGTGGGTTTCTATGGCGTAGAAGGGGGAACCCTCTGCCTGTCACATAAGCATACTGTCTTTACATTGTATTTTATGAAGGATACATTCATTTCTACACTGTCTGCAATGGAAAGTGGTTTCCCATAAATCCACTGGGTCCTGGCAGTGATTTTATGGAAAACCATGTGATAGTGAAGGGTGGTAATGTGAGACCAAACTCTTTTGCGGGGACTGTGTGTGTAAAGCCCCATGTAGTGGGGTTTAAACCAATTTTTTTTAGACCTCAGAATCTAATGGCCGGTTTATTACTATCTGCCTGTCATTTTTTAATGCAGGCAAGAAAATAAAAGGGGGTTTAGACAGCACTCACTCACTTAGGGGCAGACCCCCTCCACCGTGCACTTGATATTTGGATTTTGCCACATCCAGAATGTAGTCTGCAACACTCAAAGGTCCCAGCCGTCGTGGGCCCTGTCGAAGTGTCTTAATATTGGCGGCTGTACACGTTAAGTTTCCAGTAACGTTTCGGCCTGCTGGCCTTTTTCAAGCTCATAGCCTGAGACGCTGCTGGAACCTTATGTGTAAGGCATCCAGTAAAAAGACACTTCAACAGAGCCCACAAGGGCTGGTACTTTTTAGTCTCTTGGTTTTATTCCAATGAATTTAATGTCCGAAAGCCTTCAGTCCCCCATAATAGCGCATCATGGAATACAAGGAGAGCCTTCCAGTCTCTGATGTTTGACCTCCCGTTTTGACATAATGTGTGAGAAGTACGAAACTGCTTCTTACGAGTTGCCTTATACCTTAGGGGTTATTCAGAGAGCACCGTCTCCTTTTGGCACCCTTAATTCTCAGACCCTGCAGTGAATTCAGCATTCACCGCAGGGTTCCCGAAGTGCGCTGAATCGATGCACCGATACGCATCCGCAAACCGCCGAAAAACCTCCAACCGAATCATAAAACTGCCGAAAAACCTCCAACCGAATCGAAAAACCGCCGAAAACATCTTCAAACTGCCGAATCAATCCGGCATTCTGCTGAAAAGACTGACGAACGTATCTGGAAAAAGCCAACCAGCCAAACAGGGGTAAATAAACCCCCCGAAAACCCCCTGCAACTTTTAAAAGACGTTTTTAAAAAACTATTGCACGAAAATGCCTGAAAATAATATAAGGTCCTATGAATAACAATAAAAAGGTCTGTTACAGAAAAAAAAATGTAAAAATAAAATCGGAATCAAAAATTATCTTTCTGAAATCCTAAAAAATATTTTTTTTTGCAGCAAATGAAAAGAATAAACGGTTGAGTAAATATTTAAGGAAAAACAGGGATTTTTTTTTTACATTGAAACCTATGGGATTCGCCTGATTAAACCTAACGAAACCACTGAACATCAGGGCATTTCACTGACATTTCTCTGCTGTTCAATGTGAGTAGATTAACCATTGCTTCTCTATGGGGAGTTCACTGCCGTCGAAGGTCACCGTATTTCGCTGGCAATTTGCCAATATTTGGGAATTCGCCAGCTTTTCGAATAGCAGAATGGCCACGAAATTGCAACGTATGGGCAAATTCACTGTTCAGTGTAATTCGGTGGCCATTTCTCTGGGCTCTGAATAACCTCTCTGGGATCAGTGATTTTCAACCTCTTCATCTTGCAGGACATCGACAAGAAGCCAAAAACTGTCAAGGTACAGCAATAATTTTCAGGCATCATTAAAAAACAA
This sequence comes from Leptobrachium leishanense, assembly GCA_009667805.1. Lineage (NCBI taxonomy): Eukaryota > Metazoa > Chordata > Amphibia > Anura > Megophryidae > Leptobrachium > Leptobrachium leishanense. The sequence goes on along the minus strand of CM019072.1, from coordinate 12,684,926 downwards.
GTATTACTAAGATAATATTGTTCTTAAAGGTTTATTTTCAATCCGTGTCCCCCATTGACTCTTTGTACCATCTGACACACGTTGTGTCACTGTGCTGTCATTCACACACCTCATTCTGCCATCGCATTGTAAATTCCCGTGGCACCATTGACCATTCATGGCATACCAGTCTCACTGGCGCGCCTCAGAAATAATGCATTCAGGTCTTATTTTTGGAAATGAAAAGATTTGGAAGACGTAATGTGAACTTGGATGAGAAACACCTTTCTTGTGTAACAGATGCACGCCGCTCGCTCATCGTATGTCGAATCACATCGAATGAAACAAGTGGAACCACTGAGCGCTTAATGAGAAGCTTTTCTTCTGCAGGACACATTGTGTTATGACAAGAATTGCTTTAATTAATGTACATTGAAAAGAAAGTAAAGGTGGAACAAAGTTTCTTTGCATTCAGTAAACTTTATATTATTCTTACTTCTGATAGCGTGTTTGCCGTGTGAAGGATACTGTGTGTTTTACTGATCCTCCAGCCAGACCACCAGTGAGATCCCAACACCAAACGGCAGTCGGGTTACATCTCCATCCTGTGGACTGGTTAAGACCACCTGCTGGCAAAACAGGATTCCAGCACCATGGCTCTAATTGCATGACAGGCTACACTATGTCAACCGGTCTTTATAAGCCCACACTGTACCATCATGCCACACCCCGGATTACACCTTCCTAGCGGACACTAGATGGCAAAGCCACCATTTGGACCCAGTCATACTAATACACCATAGGTTGTTACATAAATCGTACAAAAGACCATGCTATGTCTCTTCCATGCCATGGACCCGATTGCTCTTCCCTGCCATGCACCAGATCATGCAAACATGTCATGGCGGGACGCTTACCGTATCGGTAGAGAGTGACTGAAGAATTTATCATTTATCCATAGGAAAAGAAATGGGTAGATACATCTGGTGACATAATCACAAATCAATGTAATCATTTGCACTGTTTTTTATCGATACACGTATCATGGAGTTTCACTTCCAGTGGATCAGCTTGTCTTGGGCTCTGATCTGTCGTCAGATCCACACGGACGGAGGATTAAAGAATATTGATCAGAGCGTGTTATTAAATTCAAGGCACGCTTAAAAAAAAATGAATAAATTAATTATCTAATTGCTAATGTATTGGCCTGCGTCTCTATTTTTAATGTCTGATTAATACGAAGACATGTTTGTTTTTTCCCATTCTGACTCAGTCTGTCGAATCAGTCACAGATGGCAACTAGTGGGATAGAATCACGGGTGCCAGAACACGAGGAAAAACATCTTCAGAATCAAAAGCAAGAGCAAAAAGCTGCAAAATGAGTAACAATCCTCTAACGACGTGTCCTTGTTCATATGAAGCTTCTATTGCAGCGACAGAAATGGATGGGTACAGTGACGTGACAAAGCTGGTTTATTCTCCCACCATTGCATCGAGATTTGAGATTAAATTTGATTCTCATTTTATCCCGATGGATCCTCAGGACCATCAGTCAAATTAGATGGCAAGCTCTGCTTGAGTCAATTTGCACCCACTTGTAGAACATCACCTACACTGTCCCCATTTGAGAAGCAGGACTCATTATGAGTTACAGTCTTAACCTTTGTTTTCTACCACAATGTTTAGATGATATGTTCTTTTTTTATCTATCCTTCTTGGCATGGCACAGGAAAGTGTCCTAAGTAACACTGTTATTAAAAACGAGCACATTTACAGGGTTATTCGGATATAAGATTTGCTTAGAAAATTCCCAGAACAGAGATCACATGATTTGGCATAAACACATAGACTCCGTTACAAACTGTGGCTGGCATGGAATCAGGTGCTCATTACTGAACTGCTCTTTTACATAGATATGTGATGGGAATCCTGTGCTTTCTGGTTTCCTCTTCCCACTTCAACAAATGAAGAGCATCACCCACACATGCATCTCCTCTGACCTCAAATGAAGAGCATCACCCACACATGCATCTCCTCTGACCTCAAATGAAGAGCATCATCTACACATGAATCTCCTCTGACCCCAAATGAAGAGCATCACCCACACATGCGTCTCGTCTGACCTCAAATGAAGAGCATCATCTACACATGCATCTCCTCTGACCCCAAATGAAGAGCATCATCTACACATGAATCTCCTCTGACCTCAAATGAAGAGCATCACCTACACATGAATCTCCTCTGACCCCAAATGAAGAGCATCACCCACACATGCATCTCTGACCTCAAATGAAGAGCATCATCTACACATGCATCTCCTCTGACCCCAAATGAAGAGCATCACCCACACATGCGTCTCGTCTGACCTCAAATGAAGAGCATCACCCACACATGCGTCTCGTCTGACCTCAAATGAAGAGCATCACCTACACATGCATCTCCTCTGACCCCAAATGAAGAGCATCATCTACACATGCATCTCCTCTGACCCCAAATGAAGAGCATCATCTACACATGCATCTCCTCTGACCTCAAATGAAGAGCATCACCTACAGTACACATGCATCTCCTCTGACCTCAAATGAAGAGCATCACCCACACATGCATCTCCTCTGGCCTCAAATGAAGAGCATCACCCACACATGCATCTCCTCTGACCTCAAATGAAGAGCATCACCTACACATGCATCTCCTCTGACCTCAAATGAAGAGCAACACCTATACATGCATCTCCTCTGACCCCAAATGAAGAGCATCACCCACACATGCATCTCCTCTGACCCCAAATGAAGGGCATCACCCACAGATGGAACCACAATGACCTCAAATTTAGGACAAGCCTACAAGTTGAGTCAATTTGCACCCACTTGTAGAACATCACCTACACTGTCCCCATTTGAGAAGCAGGACTCATTATGAGTTACAGTCTTAACCTTTGTTTTCTACCACAATGTTTAGATGATATGTTCTTTTTTTTATCTATCCTTCTTGGCATGGCACAGGAAAGTGTCCTAAGTAACACTGTTATTAAAAACGAGCACATTTACAGGGTTATTCGGAGAGCGGTGAAAAGCAGGAGAATGACTGGAGAATGGAAAATTCTAGGTCAAAATATCCAAACCAGAAAAATTCTCCCTTTCATCTCACTTTCCAAATCGGCTATTTTGACCTAAAATTTTCCATTCTCCAGTCATTCTGCTTTTCACCGCTCTCTGAATAACCCTTGTTCACAGCGAGGTTTCTCCTCCGGCAATGCCAATGCAAATGACACGCGTATCAATATGTATGACCTTAAACATTTGCATTTTATCTGGACGTAAAGCTGAATTGAGATAAATAGTTTTGAAATAATTTGCAGATATTAATCTAATTGAAGTCGGCACTTGATGCGTCGCACTAAATATCAGATGCGAATCTGTGTAATGCTCTTTGATCCTTTTCATGGAGGTTCAGCAAAGGCACTGGGAGCCATTTAAAGAGTTTAATGAACCTATTCCTCTCTGCAACTTTCTTGGTGATAGTTTGTTCGGCGTCCTACAGAACCGCACAGGAGGCAGCTTCCAACATGGCAAGACGTGTAAAAGAAAAAACTATAAACAGTCATTTGTTTTTCATCAAATTCATCAGCTTTCACATAAAACTGAAAAATGCAGACCCCCTGCATTATCAGCATGCAGACAGAAATGGTCTTTGTGTCAGATCCAATAAATGTGCCGCATACAGATATCGTGATATACAGGGTTATTCAGAGAGAGGTGAAAAGCAGGAGAATGGAAAATTCTAGGTCAAAATGGCTGATTTGGAAAGTGAGATAAATTGGAGAATTTTTCTGGTTTGGCTATTATAACCTAGAATTTTCTATTCTCCAGCCATTCTCATGCTTTTCACCTCTCTCTGAATAACCCTGTCCTGTATGTGTGACATTGTGCGAGTTAAGGGACGCCATCTAAAGTTTACAACCTTTCATCCCAGCAATATGTCTATAAAATAAATCAGTATACGCAATCTTCAACAGCTCCTGCAGGTGCCCTGTTATCGAGTACACTCGATCTGGTCTTATTCTGTAGCAATGCAAAGGTATTTAGTTTACTGCAATCAAAATTTATTTGCAAACGGTCTCCAGGATGTGCCGTTAAAGTTGCAGCACCTCCGGCTTGACTGCTGAAAAGCTTTGAGATTTGTTTTTCCTTCATGGAGACAAAAAGCTAAAGCTCTGCCTATGCCTGTCAGATAGGTTTTATCCCCAGCGAACAAATACAGAAGAGAGGTTCCTGCATATTTTTGCTGTGTGGGCAGTGGAAAGTGGTTTTCCCTAAAACCACTGGGTCCTGCTAGTGGCGTCATGGAAAAATCACTTGGTGGTGAAGGGGTTAAAAACAAGTGCAGATCATAATGTTTGGATATATCCCAGCACAAAACTAATGGGCTTTAAAGATTATTGTTTTTAATTTACTTAAAAAAACGGAACAGAAATCTGACAAATCCGCGTAACATAAAAACGACAGAATAATTACCCGGGCTGAGATAAAGAATCACCGGGAATAAACTCATTCTGTAAAAATGTAATAAAAAGATGGTTGAGATAAGAGTTCTTTCTATTATGTTCTTTAAAAGCAATGTGCAGTGTAACGGGTGCGTTTCGCAGCGGCTGTGATCGCCTGCTTCAAAGATATTCTAGTAATATTTGTGTCAAACCATACATCAAATGGACATCAGAATCGTTCTGGAATCAATAGCTCTGTATATTTTCATTGTGTGTCTTTTTTATTTGACACAAAGTATTTCAATCTTACATTTCATTCGTTAATACAGTACAAACCTCATACGTCGTCATGTCATATTCTCAGTGCAGTGAGTAATGCGGTCAGTTCTGGCATTCCTGGGGTTTCCGTGAAGAGATAGCAGTGTAAACATGATTCAGCTGGAGGTGAAATTACATATAGTTATTATTTATATAGCGCCAACATATTCTTCAGTGCTGTGCGATGGACAAAGATAAAACTACAGCTTTTACACATAAAAGCAATAGAAAAAGAGGAGTCTGATTGCATGAGCTTACAATCTAAGAGGGTAGACACAGGGCAGCAGGAAAAGATGACCCTGCCCTCGTGAGCTTACACTCTAAAGGGAGAGGGGAGACACAGAGGACAGCAGGAAAACATGATCCTGCCCACCAGAGCCTACACTCTAAAAGGAGAGGGGAGACACATAGGACAGCAGGAAAACATTAAGAATTTTACCCTTATTTCTCTTTTACAACTTCCTTTTTCTTAAGTTACCTTAATTCCCTCCCAAACCAAGCACCCACCCCTCACCCCTAGCTCCCCATAAATAAAACACACAACATAGTATTGGCGGTTTGAAAAGGTCACGTCTTTTATTAATTAAGGCCAGAATCATTGCCTTTATGGCAGAATTATAAGCGATCCTCGCTTTCTCAAAATAGGTAACACCAGATAACACTGGTACCAGAAATCCAGCCAGATAACAATGGCAACCGCAATGCACCACAAGCATTGCCCAGAAATAGCGGCCCCACGTGGCTAAGCTAGCGTGACCACGCGCTGCTCTCTTTATAGCAAATAGCAGGCCGAGAGGATCTGCAAACCAGGAGGCACCTGAGTTTGGCCGAAAAAACACCACCCAGACCCCCTAACCTACAGACCCTCTCCCTCTATCGCCTCTCCACGTGCCAGGGCCGCATATTTCACTGCCAACAAAAATGAGGACCCTCATTCTCCGCCACCAATAAAAGACCGTGACCTTTTCACTTACCCTACCCAAGGTTCTTTATCTCACCTTCGCCGCCGCCAACAAAATGTTGTTCCCCGCCTCAGACCTCTCTTCCCTATCCACCTAATGCTCACTTTATTGAGGCTGGCCTAGGTTCACTACCCTCTTTGTGCCCGCAGCCTGAATAGCCGCCCAGGGCACATAGGAGTGTCCCAGGAGCCATACTCTTTTGGCCCGTTCTGAAAGAAACCCAAAAACAGAAGCTATTAACACCCAAAATACATATCAACTTTTATAGCAACTGAAATTAACCAAACCTTAATATAGAAAAAGATTTATTTATTAATCCCCCCCTCATTTCTGCAGCGTCCTCACATAACGCCTATACGCATCCGACTTTCATCTCCACATGTTTTAATATGCTCCTTAGGGTAACCCAACTGCGCTGCCGTGGTGGCTGCACCAATTCTGAAAGTGTGCGGGGCAATGCAATCCCCTTTCCATCCCAGCAATATTACAGCCTTTTCCAAAGCCGCTTTGAATTGAAACCTGGACAAATTGGTTCCATCCTCATGCCTCAAAAAACATATGGCCGTTTGCAGGAGCCGCCTCCAAATAACCTCTTACACATAACACTGGGCATACCTCAGTTTAACCTCTGTATTACGCTCCAGTCTTTCTATAGTATACACCCCACCCCTCTAAGTAATGGATTCCTTTTGTTTTCACATGCTTCCGTTAGCCCCTCCCCTCTCCCCCAGCAAACAAGATCGCCCAGCTCCCGGTTATCTGATCCATTGTTCCTAGCTAGGTGTGATTACATTGTCTCTGCACCTTTCCTCTCTGTGTGTGTGTCCCTTGCAAAATGTAAATAAACGCAGTCTCCATTTTGGGTTGAAAAAAGCAAGGATCTTATGTACGTTATTGCTTGCATTCTGGGCCAGAAGCAGTACTTCTGCGGAATACTGACTTCAAGGGGAGCAGTCTGCACGTGGACAGGAGCCCCCACGTTACAGCCTCATTCCCCGACTGCCCCCTGGGTTAAGCTAAATGGGGACTTCACCAAAGGACCAGCCATTCTACCTAACAGCACCTCCTTCCCCCACTTTTCTCTCAAGATTTCCGGCAGTTCATATGCTGATTTCAACTGCTTTACTTTCCTACCCCCTTCGCTTCACCCCTAATCAGTATCTTGAAGCATTCCTTAAAAAACCCTTACTCCATTCTCCTTATCCTCCATCTTAAGACTCACCAGCCCTGGAATCCTTTACCACTAGTACGAGGCTACAGATGTGAAAGTCTTTAACCCACGTCCACCAATGAAACGGTTTCTTGCTTAGTATATTAATCTATAGGCCTGAAGTTAAATCAACCTAACCAAAATAATGAAAAAACATTTGCTAACATCCAAAATCACTGTTTAGTTGATAAGCCTCTTCAGAAATTATAACAGACACATTTAGATGTGTATTTGGTTAGTAATTGTTATATATTCATAAATCTGGCAGAAACAATCTGGATTAATTTAGTTGCGCAAATATAATCTTAAAACAGATTGTACAGTTACTGCTGCAGCAGTTCCTCATTGACCACAGACCATGTGACTTTTTGAGGCTTAATATGGCCGCCAGCCATGCGGTCACTGATTACCTATGTTTATAAGATCATACAGACTATACAAATAGTAAGGTTTGATTAAGTATTACAAAGTGAAGCAAATATCAACGAGCATATTCTAGCTAAAAAATGCAAATCACTACAACGGGTAAATTAGCGCGTATTTAACCAAATAGATTACACACACACGCATATAGTATAATTTCAAAATAGAGACAAATTCACAGAATTGGTACACTTAATACTCATCCACTCCCAGGCTTTCTTATGATGATGGTACAAGTGGGAAAGATGAGGGAGTTACTGCTCATGTTTCCTCCATTTCGGACATAAGTCTATCCTCTCCCTCAATAAAGACAAAGTTAGCATTCTGAAATATTTATTTACTCAACTTTAGCAAGTGTGCAAAAAAGATTGTACATTACTGCTGTGTCACTTCAAAAATTGCATCAATTAGAATAGTGAACTTAAATACAGTATACAAATTAATTTATTCATCAATTTATTGCTCAGCCCTTGGGGTTACTCCAAAATTATTTAAACACACAGCAATTGTTTGAATAACCCTGTAAATCATAAGCTCAATAACAGCCCAGCATGTGAAGCTGCTTGAGAATCCACAAAAGGTGTCACTCAGTAATGCACGTATGGTGCTTTCTCATTCAGCACACTATAGAGTTATAGTGAGCAATGTTCAGTGATTTCAGTCTGTTATGTCAATGTCCTTTGTGTGATTTCAGTCCCTTTTGTGATCTCCGTGTGCTATGGCGAGGTCTTTGTGATTTCAGTGTGTTATAGCGAGGACTTTTGGGTGACTTCAGGGTGTTATAGCGAGGCAGTGTGTTATAGAGTGCATGATTTTTGTGTGTTATAGTGAGGTCCTACGTGTCATTTCACTATGTATAGTGAGATCTTTTTGTGTGTATAGGGAGGTCGCTTGTTTGATTTCACTGTGTTTATAATGGGTTGTGTTAAGGATCCTAGTATCCCAGGCACTCTTTTCCGCTGTATAAGACGGAGCTTGTATCCAGATACAGTATAGACGACACGTAAACTGTATGAAGAGATGTTGCTCATTCAAAATCCAAATGGAGAATGCTTCTTTATTTCAAATACACACAGGTGAGACAACCCCCTTCCTTCCAGAATACATTACAGATAACAGGCTCCAGCCTCTGGACAATAGAAAAGACATTCAACACAATGGAATGTTTACACATGCGTCTTCTCTAAACAGTGTGCTGAGACTTAGGGGAACAAAGGAGTAAGTCTACAATATGCAGAGAGGGGTCCTTTAGCAAGGGTCCTCTCCTACGGTTTAATGAGTGCAAAATATAACAACTTATAACTGTAACATACAGATACACACTTTGACAACAGCATAGCACATCAAACACACTCTACACTATATACAGAGACAATAAACTGTAAAGCAAAATACTTGCAAATAAACATTGGGGTGGCCGTTTTGTCACAGGTTGCTTTGTATGATTTCGGCCTGTTCAGTACAAAATGACTGCGGCTCATGTGTGATTCTTAAAATTGACCGTCAGTCATGTGCTAGAGTGAGCACTTTAACTATAAGGCACAGCAATCATCAGACAGACACAGGAAATATTACTGAACCCAAATGCACCTAATAACATACAAAACAACAAATCACTGAATTCTGGCAGAGTTATACCAGAACAATAAACCTATTCATAATTACTATCACTCAGATACTACACAAAATTAACAAGGGAATACAGTTTTGCCAAGTGTAACGAATATCAAAAAGCATCTACTAAATAAAACCTACAAATCAATACAATGGAAAACCTGCACCTATTTATCCAAGTAATAATAGAACTAGGAATATATATATATTTAGCAGACTATAATAATAGAGAATACATAACAGATTGATACAGCCAGTAATACTTATCCAGTCGTTGGTTTTCATATGATGATGGTGATGGTAAAATGGAGTTAGCTGTCCAGAAAGAAAAAAGGTTAGAAGTGATCTTCAACCTCGTGCACTCCCGTTTTTGCTACCTCTACCCCTCCCCCTTCTGTTATCTGCCCTGAAACCCAATCTCAGCAACAGACTAGGAACAAAGGAAACTCCTCCCAGCTTTCTACTTCCTGCTCCACATGTCTGCCCTGAAACCCAATCCCAGCAACAAAATGGGAACCCAGGGAACTCACCCAACTTTATGCTTCTTGCCCAATCAGGGAAAATTCTTAAGCGTCGTCGCTTCCGATTTCGTCTCTCCTCGGTACGATCCTGCCCACCTGAGCTTACACTCTAAAAGGAGAGGGGAGACACAAAGGGCAGCAGGAAAAGATGATCCTACCCAAACAGAGCTTACACTCTAAAAGGAGAGGGTAGACACAGAGAACAGCATAAAAAGAGAGGACCCTGCTTTCGTGAGTTTACAATCTAAAAGGAGAGGGGAGACATGCAGATAAATAGGAAAAGAGACCCCTGGTCACATGAGCTTTCAGTCTAAGAGCAGAGGGGTGACACACAGAGAACAGCAAGAAAAAAGGAGCTTACTCAAGAGCTTACAATCTAAGAGGAGTGGGGTGACACACAGAGGTGAGGGGAAATAGCGGAGTATGAGAAGTAATAGGATGCATGGGGGCTGTGTGGGGGATAGATGAGGAAAGGAGCAATGGGGGGGATTATGGAGTGAGCTGATCGACTTCTCTAAACCAACTGATAGTATTTTTCTGTATTCGCATTAAATAAATCCCTTCCTCGACGTGTCTCATGAGATTAAGAATTTGGTGGTGACACTTTTAATTTGGAGTGTTTTCTCCTGCAAAGTCTGTGCTGCCATTTCTCAGGCTTTGTGTAGTGTCGCTCTTCGCAACGTGGGCCCTTTGATCACCTCATTCTTTTTCTTCCCTCTTGTGCATCTTTTTTCCTCTGGAAATCCTTCTCAAAGAGCAGTGTATGGAAAATCTCCTTTGTAGAGCCGTGTAGACTCCTCTCCTTTGTAGAACCTCGTGCAGTTATTTCTCTTTCCGTAAAGCGTCGTATACCGGTGTGCAAACTCTGTCCTTTAAAGAATCATGCAGCTTCCCCCCCTCTTTTCAGAACTTTATGCAGCATTTTCCCATCCGTGGAGCCTTGTTCTGCTCTTTAAACTCTGTAGAGCCCCGCACAGCCTGTGTAGAGTCCTGTGCAGCCTCTTACCCCTCTAGAGAGTCATACACAGACTATTTAATCTGTGTAGAGTCCTGTGCAGCCTCTTACCCCTCTAGAGAGTCATACACAGCCTATTTAATCTGTGTAGAGTCCTGTGCAGCCTCTTACCCCTCTAGAGAGTCATACACATGCCTATTTAATCTGTGTAGTGACCTGTGCAGCCTCTTACCCCTCTAGAGAGTCATACACAGCCTATTTAATCTGTGTAGAGTCCTGTGCAACCTCTTACCCCTCTAGAGAGTCATACACATGCCTATTTAATCTGTGTAGTGACCTGTGCAGCCTCTTACCCCTCTAGAGAGTCATACACAGCCTATTTAATCTGTGTAGAGTCCTGTGCAACCTCTTACCCCTCTAGAGAGTCATACACATGCCTATTTAATCTGTGTAGAGACCTGTGCAGCCTCTTATCCCTCTAGAGAGTCATACACATGCCTATTTAATCTGTGTAGAGTCCTGTGCAGCCTCTTACCCCTCTAGAGAGTCATACACATGCCTATTTAATCTGTGTAGAGACCTGTGCAGCCTCTTACCCCTCTAGAGAGTCATACACATGCCTATTTAATCTGTGTAGAGACCTGTGCAGCCTCTTACCCCTCTAGAGAGTCATACACATGCCTATTTAATCTGTGAAGTGACCTGTGCAGCCTCTTACCCCTCTAGAGAGTCATACACAGACTATTTAATCTTTGTAGAGTCCTGTGCAGCCTCTTACCCCTCTAGAGAGTCATACACAGACTATTTAATCTGTGTAGAGTCCTGTGCAGCCTCTTACCCCTCTAGAGAGTCATACACAGACTATTTAATCTGTGTAGAGTCCTGTGCAGCCTCTTACCCCTCTAGAGAGTCATACACAGACTATTTAATCTGTGTAGAGTCCTGTGCAGCCTCCTTTTCTCCATAGAGCTTTGCAGAGTTATTTTAGCCTTTGTTGAGTCCTGTGCAGCCTCCTTGCCCTCCTCTTTAGAGCGCTGCACAAAAACTTTCCCCCGGTAGAGCCTTTTGCAGGATAGTGCCTCCTTGTGAAGCCTTGTCTTCCCTGTAAAGCCAGCCCATTGCCACTTGTAGCGCCTTGCATAGCCTCTTTTCCTTCTGTGGAGCCATGTTCAATCTCTCCCCCTCGGTAGAGCATTGCACAGTCTCTCCTCTCTCAGTAGAGCATTGCACAGTCTCTCCTCCCACGGTAGAGCATTGCACAGTCTCTCCTCCCTCGGTAGAGCATTGCACAGTCTCTCCTCTCTCAGTAGAGCATTGCACAGTCTCTCCTCCCTCGGTAGAGCATTGCACAGTCTCTCCTCTCTCAGTAGAGCATTGCACAGTCTCTCCTCCCTCGGTAGAGCATTGCACAGTCTCTCCTCCCTCGGTAGAGCATTGCACAGTCTCTCCTCCTTCGGTAGAGCATTGCACAGTGTCTCCTCCCACAGTAGAGCGTTGCACAGTCTCTCCTCCTTCGGTAGAGCATTGCACAGTCTCTCCTTCCACGGTAGAGCTTTGCACAGTCTCTCCCCCTCTGTTGTGCCTTCGGCAGCCATTTTTCACCCTGTAAAGCATCGTGCAGCCTATTTCCCCTTTTGTAGAGCCTTGAGCAGCCTCTTTGCTCTTTTTAGAGCTCTATACATTTTCTTGCTCCTTTAGGTCCTTGTACAGCTTTTTCACAACAGTGGAACCGTCTGCACCCCCTGTCTGCCATCTCCCCTCCACATGTAGACCGTCTCACCTCTTCCTCTCTTTTGGTGACTTTCAAGTAATTTTGGCATACAAACGGAACAAAAAAACCCAAACACGATAACGTTTAACATCCACCTGCTGTAAACAAACTGCTGATTGCAGTGTGCCTAATAATACATCTCAATTACTGTTTAATAAACAAAGAATATGAAAAAAACATGAACCTTGTGCCTGTAATAAGAGACATAAATAACTTATGTCAGTTAAAGATGTGCCTGGTGGATGAATAGCCAGAGATTTCTCTCCTGGACATTTCATGCAGATGGGAATGACAATTATTTGTACTTAATTAAAGCTGGTCTTTACAGGGCCTGATTTAAAATCTATAGCGATCCACCACGACTGATGACCGGTACCTTGATCTAATTCCACAGCCATGTCCTTGTATCACACACATTCCATACTGATGGATTTCTCTGCGCGTTATTCTAAACATTGCTGCCGTCAGTATTAATGCACGCAGCTCTGGGATTAATCTACTTTAAGGAGCTCTTTGTCCCATCAATTACCATGAGCTTTACATGGTCTGAAAGGCAAATTATTAATCACGGCGCGCCCTCCTGTGCAGATTACCGTAATACAGATATATTGAACGGGAGCTATACGCTTTTATTTAAATTGACAGAATCCGAGTTTTTAATATGAATTGAGCTCTGGTATAATTTTATTGTCGGTTACTGGCGCGCTGCCCACATTATTCTTAAAGGGACACTCCAGCTTGTGTATTACCACATCCCCCCTCCATGTGTTTGTGTGCCGTGTTGAGAGAGAAAAAGGAAAAAAAAAGAAGAGCGAAAGAAAAATGGAGAAAGGAGAGAGAAAAGAACAATTAAAGAAAACAGAAATGGGGAGCGAAAGAGAGACAGTAAAAAATGAAAGAGAAAACTAAACAGAGATGGAGAACGAGAAAAATAAAGAGAAAATAATTGAGAGAGAGCGAAAAAATGAGAGACTAAGGGAGAGAAAGAAAAACCAGTGAAAGAAAAGAATTGACAAGAGAGAAGGAACTGAATAAAGATTGAGAATGGTAGTATTATGATTCATATTTACTTGTAACGTGTAAGAACTTCCTTAATAAAGAAACTTTGAATAAAAAAAAAAGAGAATGAGAGAAGAAGAAAAGAGCAAGAATAAGAGAAGGAGTGAAATAACAAGGGAGAAATGGAAAGTGTCATGGAACTGACGTAGCGCTCCCCGCTTCAAACCCCAAGACGTTTGTTTTCCTGGCAAAAACCCCAGCAGACACAGGCATTTGCCTTGGGAAAGACTTTATGTTCATTTATATTGCGTGGTGTGGTTTTAAATGTATTGTAAGCTTTAGTTTTAAATGTACTTTTATTACTGAATGTAAATGTGAACTTAGAGATGTGTTTTGAAGGTGCAGACCTTTCTTTTGGTGTAGAACGTAAACAAGTTTGAGGAATGTGTGATTATGCAAGAGGTTTTTCTCTTTCTTATCTGTTTAAAGAGTCAAGAGTCTGGGGCAGTGTTTGACTGCAACAGTAATCTGATCTATTGGAACAATAGATTATGTAAATGATGTGTGATATGAAGGCTAAGGAATGTTTACTATAAATATCTAACTGACATAATGTAATTAGAGTTTTATTAGGTCAATGTTCGTCATTTGGTTTATGCAAATTATAACTGTTGGACCTGGGCATAAATAGTGGCATTTTTCAATATAAGTCTCCGATTCCTGTTTGAACATACAGCTTGTCTGGGGTCTCATTCAGGGTACCCACAATCATCCCCAGAAGGCACAGAGCGGCCTTCTGGTAATTCAAAGAGGCTCCAAGGCAGAGGATCAGACCAAGCAGGTCTGGAGCTGCGGATCAGACTCCTCGAGGCACTGAGTTCCGAGCAACTCAGCGGCCGGACTGATCTTGGTAAGCGGGTGTCTGGAGAGCCAGGACAGGCGGAAGGAGTGGGTTCCCAAAACAGAAAGTAAAGAACGAGCGAGAAGTTGACAGACGGAGAAAGTTGAGTGAGAACTAAATAGAGTTGAAAAATGAGAGAAAAAGAATGAGAAAGTGAAAAATGAGAGAGAAAAGAATGAATGAAAAGATAACAACAGAGGGAGAAAGAACTAAAAGATGGAAAATGATGGAAAGCGTTAATGGAAAAGCACAAAAACATGACATAAAGAGTGAAAGAGCAAGAGAGAAAAAACAAGAGAATGAGAAAAAGAGGGAAAAAATTAAAGAGAGAAATTAGAAAAATGAGAGGGAAAAAATTAGACAAAAGGAAAAGAGGGAGAAAAAAAAGAACAAGAAGACAAAAGGAACTAAATGAGAACAAAAGGAGAAAAAGACCAACGAGAGTAAGCGTGAAACAAGGGAAAAAAGAGAGAAAGGAAAAGAAAAGAAAGGAAGAATGAGAAAAACAGACCTTAACCGTGACAGAGAACAGAGAGAAAGAAGAAAAGCACAAAACTGAGGAAGAACTAAATTGGGAAAAGTAATGAGAGAAAAAGAATGAGAAAGCGGAAAAAAAGACAAGAAAAAAAATGAAAGAAAAGGAAGATAAAGAGGAGAATGAATTAAACAAAACAAAGATTGAGAACAACGGAGTAAATAGAAAAGAGCAAAATAAGAAACGAGAAAGAGGAAGAACTAAGCAGCGACGCAGAATGAGAAAAAGAAAAGGAACTCGTGAGTGAAAGAGTGAAAGCACAAGAGAGTGTGATCGACAGAATGAATGAAAGAGAGGATACCTAAGAATGGGGCAGGAAGACCCATGAAGCAAGTTATTATTACGGAATAATGGCAAAAATACAACATTGCAGTGGTTGAAATACTGTATCATCTTCATTGCATCTTTAATAATGTAGAGCTTCATGTAATAATGCAGGGGCTAGAGAGTATCTGCCCTTTAACAATGAAGATGTGGTTCCTAGTTAAGTAGCTGTCACGTGGCGTGTGCGGTTCGGGTATGAGCCCAGCAGGTGGCGACACGGAGGGGAGGCCAGACAGGAATCAAGCAAGGAAGATAACTTTAAAAGAACATAAATGGGCCTTGACAGCAGGCAATGGAAATAACAGGGAAATGCACTTCTGGAACTCACAGGCAATGACGTGGTTATAGTCCATAACAAGGGGTCGTGGCTGACGGCTGGCTGAGAGGTGAGGTATTCCTAAGCAAGGGTTCGGCACACCGTATATCACATAATTACAGTCCAGGAAGTAGTCTTGGATGGAGAGTCAGGATAGTGGGCTATGCTGTCCCAGACTGCAGACAGGGTCCACTAGGAATAACACTGGACAGCTGGCAGAGGTACCTTGATCACTGGTTTAGAGACGGTGGTGAAAAGCTGTAAATCCACAGGTAGGTCTCCAGACACAGGGGATAGTGGGCTACACGGTTGGGAGTACCCACTTGAGCAGTGACCTGCAGGTCTTGACCACAGACCGTAGATAAAGCGCTGGTGGAAATCGCTGAAAGTCCCAGGAACTGAAGGAGATTTCTCCAGGAATAACAGGGTAGCGAGATAGGTACTGAATACACTGGATACACTGGAATACGCTGGGTACACTGGAATACGCTGGATATAATGTACAGCAACAGGATAAGCAGGTTCAGGTAGAGCAGGTCTGCATACATTCAAGTGACCTCAGTCAGGGAGCACAATGCAGAACCACTGCTAGCTGGGCAACACTGCCATTTAAGGAGGCTTGATCGCAGATGGGCCTCAGCTGGAACTCCAGGGCTGGAAAAGGAAACCCAGGCTGGATCTCCAGGAGCCTGGTCAAGGTGCTGAGCCTGGGTAAAACCCGGAATGGAACCCAAGAAAAAGTGATCCAGGGCAAAGTTCATAGAGCCAGGCTGTATATTACAGGCATATAAGAAAACAAATACCGCAGTATATTCGGGAGCGCAAAAAATAGTCTGTCTCCTTAGGGTAATAGTCTTAGGTTCCTTAGGAATCTTCAAAAGATAGTCTATCTCCTTGGGGTAATAGTCTTAAATTCCTTGGGAGTCTTCGGAAGATCTTTAAATCTTCAATGGAATCTCCAATCTCACAGCCAATATGCAATAAAGAAAGAGAGAAGAAAAAACATTTGGGCAATATCGTATATCATATGATTGCCTTTCTATATGTTCTTAAGTCAAAAAACTCACAAACATGGAGCTAGATAGCTCAATGGATGTAGGCAGTTGAGTCACTATGGGGGACTCCTCCCTTCAGTGGTGGTAATTCTTATTCTCCTGTTCACCTCGATGGATTTCGTACAGCAGATATCCCTCAAAGGAAATGTACATAGCGTGATACCATCATAGTAGGAGAGAGGAGTAGAACTTGATAGAGAGGTACTCACATGTACAGGAACCTCCTCATTCGACTGAGGAAGCTTACAGTTCGGTAAGAGAAACGCGTCTCGATGACCCCTGCAATTCATTTTATCATTTTGTTTTAAACTTGTTTTATAAATGTTTTATTAAATAACTTTTGCCCACTACCACCATCTCTACGTCCATACTTAGCACATGCTATTCATTTGCCCACTCCCATTTATCTGCCCACTGGCATCTAATACCACATCTACTGGACGCTAACCACGCACCCAGATAGAGGCTCAGACCCCCTACCAAGTGGTCTATTGCGAATATACGGAACCACCATACAGGAGGTTCCTGTACATGTGAGTACCTCTCTATCAAGTTCTACTCCTCTCTCCTACTATGATGGTATCACGCTATGTACATTTCCTTTGAGGGATATCTGCTGTACGAAATCCATCGAGGTGAACAGGAGAATAAGAATTACCACCACTGAAGGGAGGAGTCCCCCATAGTGACTCAACTGCCTACATCCATTGAGCTATCTAGCTCCATGTTTGTGAGTTTTTTGACTTAAGAACATATAGAAAGGCAATCATATGATATACGATATTGCCCAAATGTTTTTTCTTCTCTCTTTCTTTATTGCATATTGGCTGTGAGATTGGAGATTCCATTGAAGATTTAAAGATCTTCCGAAGACTCCCAAGGAATTTAAGACTATTACCCCAAGGAGATAGACTATCTTTTGAAGATTCCTAAGGAACCTAAGACTATTACCCTAAGGAGACAGACTATTTTTTGCGCTCCCGAATATACTGCGGTATTTGTTTTCTTATATTTTGTTGTTGGGTGAGGGATACACCTTAACGGTGAGCTGCACTTTGGTATATCACCCATTTCACCTCTCTATAGCATAATACTAGCGCCTTTACATTCATTTGACCCTTAATTGGGTCATTCTTCCTCTTGTATATTACAGGCACATCAGCAGGTACCCCAGGTGGACCGTGACAGTAGCTTGATGTTTGGGTGCAGCGGTTTTTAGGGAATGTGGGCTTCGGCTCCCATCATCCTCAGCCGTGGCTTGCTGATGTTTTAACTACACATACCTACTTGACTCCAGCAGACACCAGACATCCGTTTCAGTAACCGGAACGACCCCCACGGCCCTCCGTATCTGTGTCCTAATCCATATATTCCTATTATTCACAGGGTACATCCCATGCCACCTCCTCACCCTGCCAGTGGCTGGCGCCGTGGCTTTGGAAATGCTTTACATTTATCAGAAGGTTATTGTTTCTCGGTGTTATAGACTAATTAGACGTAGGGACATTATGTTCATGTTTCAACATATATATCTATATCTGACGGTGCTCTACACCGAGGCTGCACATTCACGTCGCAGGCGGCAGAAGGTGATGAATCACTTCCAAACCTCGCAAATACTAAGATTGATGCAACTCTCGCCTCGCGAGCCGGTGTCCTTCTAAAAAACCTAATAAATCGGCCCCTTAGGGGCTAATTTAAAAAAAATGCATCCCAACCCCAGTACTTTGCAGCCTACTTCCACGAAATGCTGATTCATGAGTCACTCTGCATGACCTGACACCACCCCCCCCGTTATATAGCACTGTCACTGACTTCCCCAAAAATCCCCCATGCAGGTAATCTCCTTAAAATGTGCTTTTGTTATTTCAAGGTCATTATTGTTACTGTTCTTGAATTGTATCCAAGCGCTACAATAAATCACTGTGAGAGCAGCAGGTAATTTGTGAAATTGTGCGATCTCGTCCTAAATAACGTCACCGATTTTTGGTTCCTTCACCCGCTCTATAAAATATTATAATAATATTTGCAATTTGCTGCTTTCCGTGCAGACGGCGAGGAATTGCGACCTTGAAAGTGGTTCACGCTTAATTTGAATCCCGGATCCTGATATTTTTGGCTTTAAACACCGCCTGGTAGATTGTGTTGCACGCGCTCGATGTATCATTGTGCTTTATCTTCGGATTTTCTATTATACTCGGTGATAGAATTTGGAGATAAATCGAGCTATAAATGTCTGGAAGTTAATTGAATTCTTTCTGACGTTCATGGAAAATGGATTTTTCGGGAAGATGTTCCATGTTATTTTCCACTCGGGGCAGATTAACAATTAATATTATACCACCAAGCTCTGAATTTGTATGGTGAAAACATTGGTGGGGGGGAGGCAACAAGGTGGCCGGATATTTACTAGCTGTACCTTAATCCCCCTCTACTTTGAAAAAATTACATTTTTAATGTATCTATATATTCTATGAAGACTATAAACCTCTGTAATACCAAGTGATTTTCATAGAAAAGACCCACTATCATGAACCAGTGGCTTTTTTAAAATCACTTTTCGTTTATTATACAGTAAAAAATCATTGGTAATATTCACAATATAGTGTTTTACATTTTCTTTTACTGTAGTAGCCATTTTTGACAGGCAACTGTCGCCATCTGCTGGCCTAACAAAGCTGCGGGAGCTGGGTCTCCATGCTGAATCAGCTAGGGGTCCATGTTTTAGACACAGAGTCCCAGCTCTTCAAACTGTGTCAGCACCTTGGCTGTCATGGCCACGGTGCAGAAGATTTACAGGCACATTCTGGAGCCCATTTTAAACCTATGGGGCACATACTGACACTAAACTCCGATCAGAACCCTCCGCAGCTGACAAAAAGCACGTGAGCAGGCAATGATCCAATATTATTCCCAAAAATTAAGAAAGAGGGGACCAGGCACTCACTGTAAGTGTAAAACACTTTAATTTAGGACATCAGCTCAACGTTTCGGCTGCTAGCACAGCTTTTTTTCAGGCCTGGTTGCGCTGGTGTCCTAAACAAAAGTGTTTTATACTTATTATGAGTGCCTGGTCCCTCCTTTCGTCTTTCATGAGCATATTTTTGAACAGTTGGTGTCTCTGGGTCTACTAACCACCCCAACAAAGGTATTGTATTCTGAACTGTCTAAGGTTTAGCTGTGTGCAGGAGATTCCCCTGTCGTTTCACATGATCCAATATTGTGGCATGTTGCAGCAGTGAGCTGGTTAATGCATACGTCGGCTATGCATCCAGTCATAAACATATTATTTTTATTACAAATATTTCATCAGGACCCGATGAGACTCCTAAAGAGTTCAATAATATTCTGTGCCGCGAGCTTGTCAGAATTTATATGACATTCCTCGTCTAATTCTCTGTAATTATATTGTATCCAGGATGTTTAGTTCAATTATCCCAGCACAGTTCTTTTATTACGTTCTGCTCCAATGATCTGTATTGTGAGCTTGTCAGTTATGGTGTTTGCTGAAAGGCCACCTAGAGAGGCACGGTGTTCACGTAGCATGGAAAGGCATGGAGTCCAAAATGGATCAAGTAGAGGTATGGAGCCCACATGCAGCAACGAAAAGACCTGCAACCCACCAAGCAACAAGGTACAAAAATGGAGCCCACCGAGCAGCAAGTAAAGTAAATGGAGCCCACCGAGTAGCAAGCAAAATATACGGAGCCCACGAGCAGCAAGGAAAATAAATGGAGCCCACGAGCAGCTAGGAAAATAAATGGTGCCCACGAACAGCAAGGAAAATAAATGGAGCCCACCGAGCAGCAAGGAAAGTAAATGGAGCCCACCGAGCAGCAAGGAAAGTAAATGGAGCCCACCGAGCAGCAAGGAAAATAAATGGAGCCCACCGAGCAGCAAGGAAAATAAATGGAGCCCACCAAGCAGCAAGGAAAGTAAATGGAGCCCACCGAGCAGCAAGGAAAATAAATGGAGCCCACCGAGCAGCAAGGAAAATAAATGGAGCCCACCAAGCAGCAAGGAAAGTAAATGGAGCCCACCGAGCAGCAAGGAAAATAAATGGAGCCCACCGAGCAGCAAGGAAAATAAATGGAGCCCACGAGCAGCAAGGAAATTAAATGGAGCCCACTGAGCAGCAAGGAAAGTAACTGGAGCCCACCGAGCAGCAAGGAAAGTAAATGGAGCCCACTGAGCAGCAAGGAAAGTAAATGGAGCCCACCAAGCAGCAAGGAAAATAAATGGAACCCACCGAGCAGCAAGGAAAATAAATGGAACCCACTAAGCAGCATTTTGGGTATGGATGTGTTTGACGCCAGTCCAGCGCATGGTGAAGGAGCATTAATGACATGTGGACAATCGGTTTTGTTGTTTTGATGCATTCTTCAATCTTGACCAATGGCTGTCATGGGATTGAAGCAGATGCGTCATTCTGTGACACCGGGAGCGTTGCATTGTTGTCCTTATGCGTCAAGATGGCAGCTACCTACAGGACACGAGGACAGCTCAAATGACGCAGTAATGGGAGCTGTGCACAGCCTGGAATTTGGGTACGGGGCGACCACAAGGGTAACCAGGAGCTGGAGGGATAGGTTCCTGAGAGACATGACAAGAGTGGAACATATGTTCTTCTGGAACCAATGTCACTGTGAGGCGAGCACCACAATGGTGTTTTATTGGTTCTGTACCCTGTATAGTAGGTGGCGTGGATTATTCCTCAGCTCCTGCCTTGTAACAAATAATATTAGTTGAAATAATAAGAAACATATTTGTAACCATTATCTCCATCATATTTCAATGTTACAGTATGATCTTAGAGTTTAAGAGATTTGGTAATTTTACTGACCCATCTGTGCACCGTATTTTATCCCCAAACTCTGAGCCTGATCATGTCTGAACACAATGAATATCCTGATCTTGGCATCATATGATGCTGAGCTAATCAAACCATGGCTTTGTTTTCTCTCTATCAGTGAAGCATGTTTTACAGTCCTTCAGCGAGTCTCGAACATCTGTGTCCGACAACTGTGTCTCCATTGAGCTTTCTGTACATCTATTGTGCGATGATGCAAATTGTATTAATGCCATCCACACAATAAGCTATGTGAGAAGGATTGGACAGGCCCTCAAAGACCTCCTCTCTACATGATCCTCTACCTTTTACCAGCCTGGGGGTCTGCAGGACAACAAGGAAAACTGCATGAGAGCACACTTTACAGATATTTTATTGGACAACCAAACCAACTGACTACTCAAATATATCAGTATTTCTCTCTATAGATCGCCAGTTACCATTACTCTTGGTGTATTTTCGCCCATGTCTCTAATGTAGTGGTTCTTCTAACATGCCACCATGTAGTAAGAATTGTGAATTGACACAACGTGGACCATCGATTAATGACTGTTGACTGCTTTGGCTTTTGTTGATCTTCCATGGCCAGAAAGCTAAAGCTACTATATTATCTTGATGAATGATGCTGGATTTTTTTGTTGCTGTAGAGCAAAGAGTTAAAGCCCCCGAGGAGGTCCTGGAAAACTCTTGAGGAAGCTTCCATAAACCCCTGAGGAAGTCAAGACACATAGGACAGTAACTGGCCGTTAACCTAATGCCAGTGTAAAAATAAGCTGACATTTTTATATGGAAAGTTTAGTGATAATATTATTTTTGTGTTTTTCTCTGATCTGGTCACTTCTACATTGACCTCCTTCCTTTTTGCTTGTGATACCGGTGTGCACGTATGACGAGTCAGAAAGAGAAAGCCACTATAAGTGTAGTTCATGGTAAAGAGACTCAAACCTCTGATCAACCTGCTTCTTGTCGAGTATAGGCTTTTATACAATTTAAAGCAGGTCTTTCAAACTCGGGCTTCCCCAGATGTTTCTGACCTACAACTCCTATGA
Organism: Leptobrachium leishanense; assembly: GCA_009667805.1. NCBI lineage: Eukaryota > Metazoa > Chordata > Amphibia > Anura > Megophryidae > Leptobrachium > Leptobrachium leishanense. The sequence goes on along the minus strand of CM019072.1, from coordinate 12,662,662 downwards.
TTCCCTGGCCATCTGCAACATTCGAAGAATTCTGTGAATCGTCGGACATCAACATTTGGGGGTCGGAGTTTGACATTCCTAGTCTAAAGCTTTTATCAATTTAAAGTCTCTTCCAGTGCCGTAACTTTGACTGAAGTCCCACCACAACTCGATGGTCTAATTTTGAAAGATCCTTGACCTGGACCATGTATGGACTTTGGGGATCGGTTTGAGGACCACTGGTTTAATGTCTTTGGGGCTGATTTTACGCACAACAAGACGACTTCCTGCTCTACAGACGAGACCTTAAACGTTCCCCTACATAAGTGTACGACACATTATCACCATGCGAGATATACCTTTATCATCATCTTGCCTTTACTTAGACATTTCAAAGTATCTGGTTGTGTCCTAAAATGACTCGGACATGGCAGAAGACCTGGTCGTGATGGTGGATCCCTAGGGATTTTGTTTCTTGGGAAATGGTGGCACCTTCTGTGACCCATCACCCCGATTGACTTCATCAGGAACCTCCCGCACGTGATTTATCATTCTCCATCTGAAATCGCTCTCCGAGCTGCTGCTGGTCTCCAGACACGTCTCTATCATTATTTTCTCACCAATTTGTTGTTTCTGTACATTCTTGAGCAGATGCCAGCGCCGTAAACATACATGAGATATCCGGTGCTGGATCTGAAAGCGTGACTTTGATGGAAATGCTATGGGACAGGCAGACATGCTTCCCAGTGTCTACCCGGGGCGGATAGATCCACACGCAGGAGAACCTGCGGCATCCCTCGCTCTGTCCCCGTTATCTGCTTCCAGTCCCTCTGCTAAATGAGTACCAACACCCTCCATGAAGAACCGTGCTGGGATCTCATTAAAACCAGAGCAGGGTTTATGATGGACCTCTGCCAACTGCTCAAAAAGAAACGTGATAAATATACAATCTGCAAAGTAACTGCAATGGACAAACACAGGGAGAGTCTGGAGAATAGAAAGTGATAGTTTAAAATCCGCTTTCTCGGCGGTGCTCATTAAACCATTAATCCGTCTCACAGCGGAGCCCGCCACTTTACCACCGGCAGGACTAGTTTCCAATATATTATCACGTCCTCCATGATTTGCCCACAAAAGTCCAAACCGGAAACCTGTCCATAATCCCTATATATTTAATATATTCTCTAGCCTTTCTTTTATTTTCCAGATCTAAAATACATGGATTTATCACGAAAGCAAAAAAAAGCACTTTTTCACTGCCCATTTCTGCTGTTTGAGAGGAAAGGAAAGGGTTAACCTGTTATAGCATGAAACTGTGGATCAATTGTACGTCCGTATTAGGCTGGGGTCAGACCAGCGCACTTTTAATGTGCGTTCTGGCGCACTTAATTACAGCCGCACTAGCAGCAAATGACGGCAATTTTTCGAATACGCAGAACCGCTAGTACTGACGTACTGAGTGCGCTGCGGCAGCATAGCGGCGTGTGTGCGTGATTAGGAGATGTCAGACACTGCTTATGTCCAGCCTACATAACGTCCAGACGCAAAAAAGTGTTTTATTGACATCCGTAAAAAAATCACGCACGAAAATGCGCGTCGTCTGACCGTTTTTGCGCATTCCGTGAAAAAATACGTCAATGCGTTCGGACGCACTTTTTGACGTTCGCGGGGAAAAATGCTTTCGTCTGACCCTAGCCTTAAAACTAAAAACACAGATTCTGCGTTTGTATTCAATGTCTGCTCTTCCGAGCCTATATGATTAAGTGTTTTATTATATATATATATTATTGTTCACTCGCTGGGAATGAGGTGGAGTTTATTCAAAATACATGATTTTACATGACGATTCATTACATCCATCAGATGTCACGATGGAACGAGGCTGTCTCATTGATTGCTCGCTGACGTTCATGCTGATTATGCTGCGCTGAAATGTTACGTTACTGTTGCAATAAGCTTGATTTATTGGAAAAGACATATTAATCGTGTGTAATATAACAGATGATTCATTCAGAGAGGTCAGTGCCAAGAATCCAAGATCAGGCCGGTGGGGTTTATCCAGAACGAAATAAGACAAACAGCAATAACTCAGTGACCCATTATTCTCCTCTCTCCCCATTAAAGGGCCAGTACCACCAAAAAATGCAATGTCCTTATTCTGTTTATTTTGTGTTGCTGATATCTTACATGTGCTTTGTTTTTCTCCAATATGTTTAGTTACATTTTCCTCTATACGTGTCACTGGGCGCATCCATTGTGTGATATTTTCCTCTATATGTGTCACTGGGCGCATCCATTGTGTGATATTTCCCTCTGTATGTGTCACTGGGTGCATCCCTTGTGTGATATTTTCCTCTATATGTGTCACTGGGTGCATCCATTGTGTGATATTTTCCTCTATATGTGTCACTGGGGGCATCCATTGTGTGATATTTTCCTCTATATGTGTCACTGGGCGCATCCATTGTGTGATATTTTCCTCTTTATGTGTCACTGGGTGCATCCATTGTGTGATATTTTCCTCTTTATGTCTCACTGGGCGCATCCATTGTGTGATATTTTGTATCTTTCCATCACTTGCTTCTCACTGTGTGGCTTTGGCATTGAATGGAGTGATGGGTCAGTCACCGACTCACATCATTGTATTGTGTGGGATGTATTCAAAGGACATCACTGGGGGGGGCAGATTAGAAGTCTTTTAAAATCTGCCTGGAGAACAATCCACTCTTGCAGCATGTAGTGCGCTCGTCTGACCTCTGACCCTGGCCTAAACACTTTAAAATATCCACCTCAAAAGATCCCAAATTTACCTCTAACCCCGCGGTGCAGAGGGTGGTGCGACACACCTAGGGCTGCCATCAGAATTCATCGGTTCACGGTTCATAAACCATAGGTTGGGGCCTCCTTCCCTCTGCTGCCCATTTCAATAAACTCTTCCCCTTCAGTAAATAGGGGATAGAAAGTGTTCCCTTGTTTGAGAGCTTTGGTCTGAACCTCAGCCTGGTGCAGACCATACTAATCTCTCACTCAGTGATGAGTCAGTGTGCTCTTAGATGTCATGGCCCACCAGAAAATGTGTTGATATCTTCATGGGTGAGTCGTGGGTGGCATGGGGTATCCTTATGTCTATGACACTTGGACGAAGTGCACAGGGTTTGTCCAGGGCCCCCTGGAGCCACTGAACCCTTGAACGTATCATGCGCTGTCACCCCCTGATGGCTGCCATGGACACACCACATCCTTTACCCGCGAGCAAGACAAGTCTTAGAAGAGAGAGTTTCTAGTGTCCTGCACAGGGTTGCGATTGACTTCATGGAGTCCTATGGATCCTGGAGCCGATACCGGTGGCTATGCTGCAGGTATCAATGATCGGCTCACAAATATCCCGACTAGGACCAATTATACAGCAGGTCAGTCGCAATCCTGACGTTAATAGCAAGCCCCAAATGGAAAACGGTTCACGTTGGATTTGTTCGTTTGTGAGCCGCTATTAACGTTAGGTTGGAATCGGGCTGACAAGTTCCTGCTCCAACCTCTGCTCATGCCAGCCATTGCTATACGATTCGCAGGGACTGTGCTGATAAATAAAGCACAAGCGTTAAGATCAGGAGGGAGAAGTCTGCAGACTCGTTCTTTAAACAGGAACAACTTGCTAAAAGCAGCAAATAAATAATGGATGAAAATGAGAAAATGTCTGTTTTTAACAAGAGGACATTCTAAAAATACTAGAAGATCACAGAACACATGGTTTGGAAAATCTGTCAAGGTCAGCTGATCAGCGCCCTGGCTGAGCTTAATGGGAGTTGCACTCTGTGCAGGCGGCTTGAGATGGAGATGTACACAGTACAGTTATTGTTGTTTGTCAGTTTCTTCTTGCTTTTTCTTTGTGCTCCATCAGTTCCCATTGCCATGGAATTGCTGGAGGCCAGGTCATCTCTAGCCTGCAGGTATTGCCTGCACAGGGCTCATCTGGAACAGGGCTATCACAAAAAATACTATAAAATAAGATGATCACCAGCCTGCGTACCTGAGGTATTCATGGCAGGAGCTGGGGCGACCCCAAATTGTGCCCGTGTGGACATAGTGGCTTCAGGTTTAGGTTACCTTATCAAGATGCTTCATATCAGTGTAAGTATTTATAGATATTAACACACTCGCAAGCGATAATTTGTATCCCGGGCACTGGGCGGCTGGTACTGCTGAGCACAAACTCCGCAGGGGTGTGAGAAGTGGTGGCAGAAATGCCTTCCTGCCAGGGTGCAAGATGCCAGACACACGCTCATCGAGCTGCTTAATTGCCAAATGAATAATTCTTCCCTGCAGTATGTAGAATTCATGTGCTATAAAGTGCTTCCTTGCAGTGTATAGAATTAATGTGCTATAAAGTGCCTGCTTGCATTGTGTAGAATCGTGCTATAAAGTGCTTCCCTGCAGTATGTAGAATTCATGTGATATAACGTGCTTCCTTGAAGTGTGTAGAACTTGTGCTATAAAGTGCTTTCCTGCATTATGTAGAATTCATGTGATATGAAGTGCTTCCTTGCAGTGTGTAGAACGCGTGCTATAAAGTGCTTCCCTGCAGTATGTAGAATTCATGTGCTAGAGTGCTTTCCTGCCTACAGTATGCAGAATTCATGTGCTAGAGTGCTTCCCTGCAGTATGCAGAATTCATGTGCTGGAGAGTGCTTCCCTGCAGTATGCAGAATTCATGTGCTAGAGAGTGCTTCCCTGCAGTATGCAGAATTCATGTGCTAGAGAGTGCTTCCCTGCAGTATGCAGAATTCATGTGCTAGAGAGTGCTTCCCTGCAGTATGCAGAATTCATGTGCTAGAGAGTGCTTCCCTGCAGTATGCAGAATTCATGTGCTTCCCTGCAGTGTGTAGAATTCATGAGCTATAGAGTGCTTCCCTGCAGTATGTAGAATTCATGTGCTAGAGAAAGCTTCCCTGCAGTATGTAGAATTCATGTGCTAGAGAATACGTTGCTGCAATATGGAAATCTCCAATGCTAGATATTTGTTTTATTTTGTACTTTTCTGCATTACATGTGTTTTATATGTAATAGGAGGATTCCCTCTAACGGACAGGATGGGGAGCCCCTTAATTTTTCCTTGTCATATGTGACGATCATTACAGAAAGAGACTTTCACATTCATTTTCCCCAGTGGCCGGGGATCAGATCCACCTGGATTTGCTGTTCTATAAATGCATCGCTGTTTGCTTGGGCTGTAAGAGCGTTTGCTTCCCAGGGAGACCTGTTTCCTGTGTGTCATGACAAGGACATGGTCACCGCGTCAACACTTTTACATTAAAAAAATGTCAAAATGTGTATTTTATTTAATGACGTGGAGTAGATTATTACTTATATATATATATCTTTCAATAGAAATAGCAACACTACAACCGTGCAGGTGTGTAGGGTTCCTCCATATATTCAGGGTGTGCGGGTGTCTTTTTAGGGGTTCCTCCATATATTCAGGGTGTGCGGGTATCTTTTAGGGTCTCCTCCATATATTCAGGGTGTGCGGGTGTCTTTTTAGGGGTTCCTCCATATATTCAGGGTGTGCGGGTGTCTTTTTAGGGGCTCCTCCATATATTCAGGGTGTGCGGGTGTGTTTTTAAGGGCTCCTCCATATATTCAGGGTGTGCGGGTGTGTTTTTAAGGGCTCCTCCATATATTCAGGGTGTGCGGCTGCCTTTTTAGGGGCTCCTCCATATATTCATGGTTTGTGGGTGTTTTTAGGGGCTCCTCCATATATTCAGGGTGTGCAGGTGTCTTTTTTAGGGGCTCCTCCATATATTCAGGGTGTGTGGGTGTCTTTTAGGGTCTCCTCCATATATTCAGGGTGTGCGGGTGTCTTTTTAGGGGTTCCTCCATATATTCAGGGTGTGCGGGTGTTTTTTAGGGGTTCCTCCATATATTCAGGGTGTGCGGGTCTTTTTTATGGGCTCCTCCATATATTCAGGGTGTGCGGGTGTGTTTTTAAGGGCTCCTCCATATATTCAGGGTGTGCGCGGTGTTTTTAAGGGCTCCTCCATATATTCAGGGTGTGCGGCTGCCTTTTTAGGGGCTCCTCCATATATTCATGGTTTGTGGTGTTTTTAGGGGCTCCTCCATATATTCAGGGTGTGCGGGTGTTTTTAAGGGCTCCTCCATATATTCAGGGTGTGCGGCTGCCTTTTTAGGGGCTCCTCCATATATTCATGGTTTGTGGGTGTTTTTAGGGGCTCCTCCATATATTCAGGGTGTGCAGGTGTCTTTTTTAGGGGCTCCTCCATATATTCAGGGTGTGTGGGTGTCTTTTAGGGTCTCCTCCATATATTCAGGGTGTGCGGGTGTCTTTTTAGGGGTTCCTCCATATATTCAGGGTGTGCGGGTGTCTTTTTAGGGGTTCCTCCATATATTCAGGGTGTGCGGGTGTCTTTTTAGGGGCTCCTCCATATATTCAGGGTGTGCGGGTGTGTTTTTAAGGGCTCCTCCATATATTCAGGGTGTGCGGGTGTGTTTTTAAGGGCTCCTCCATATATTCAGGGTGTGCGGCTGCCTTTTTAGGGGCTCCTCCATATATTCATGGTTTGTGGGTGTTTTTAGGGGCTCCTCCATATATTCAGGGTGTGCAGGTGTCTTTTTTAGGGGCTCCTCCATATATTCAGGGTGTGTGGGTGTCTTTTAGGGTCTCCTCCATATATTCAGGGTGTGCGGGTGTCTTTTTAGGGGTTCCTCCATATATTCAGGGTGTGGGGTGTCTTTTTAGGGGTTCCTCCATATATTCAGGGTGTGCGGGTGTCTTTTTTGGGCTCCTCCATATATTCAGGGTGTGCGGGTGTGTTTTTAAGGGCTCCTCCATATATTCAGGGTGTGCGCGTGTGTTTTTAAGGGCTCCTCCATATATTCAGGGTGTGCGGCTGCCTTTTTAGGGGCTCCTCCATATATTCATGGTTTGTGGGTGTTTTTAGGGGCTCCTCCATATATTCAGGGTGTGCGGGTGTGTTTTTAAGGGCTCCTCCATATATTCAGGGTGTGCGGCTGCCTTTTTAGGGGCTCCTCCATATATTCATGGTTTGTGGGTGTTTTTAGGGGCTCCTCCATATATTCAGGGTGTGCAGGTGTCTTTTTTAGGGGCTCCTCCATATATTCAGGTGTGTGGGTGTCTTTTAGGGTCTCCTCCATATATTCAGGGTGTGCGGGTGTCTTTTTAGGGGTCCTCCATATATTCAGGGTGTGCGGGTGTTTTTTAGGGGTTCCTCCATATATTCAGGGTGTGCGGGTGTCTTTTTATGGGCTCCTCCAATATTCAGGTGTGCGGGTGTGTTTTTAAGGGCTCCTCCATATATTCAGGGTGTGCGCGTGTGTTTTTTAAGGGCTCCTCCATATATTCAGGGTGTGCGGCTGCCTTTTTAGGGGCTCCTCCATATATTCATGGTTTGTGGGTGTTTTTAGGGGCTCCTCCATATATTCAGGGTGTGCGGGTGTCTTTTTAGGGGCTCCTCCATATATTCAGGGTGTGCGGTGTGTTTTTAAGGGCTCCTCCATATATTCAGGGTGTGCGGGTGTGTTTTTAAGGGCTCCTCCATATATTCAGGGTGTGCGGCTGCCTTTTTAGGGGCTCCTCCATATATTCAGGGTGTGTGGGTGTCTTTTTAGGGGCTCCTCCATATTCAGGGTGTGCAGGTGTCTTTTTTAGGGGCTCCTCCATATATTCGGGTGTGTGGGTGTCTTTTAGGGTCTCCTCCATATATTCAGGGTTGTGCGGGTGTCTTTTTTAGGGGTTCCTCCATATATTCAGGGTGTGCAGGTGTCTTTTTAGGGGTTCCTCCATATATTCAGGGTGTGCGGGTGTCTTTTTTGGGCTCCTCCATTATTCAGGGTGTGCGGGTGTGTTTTTAAGGGCTCCTCCATATATTCAGGGTGTGCGGGTGTGTTTTTAAGGGCTCCTCCATATATTCAGGGTGTGCGCGTGTGTTTTTAAGGGCTCCTCCATATATTCAGGGTGTGCGGCTGCTTTTTAGGGGCTCCTCATATTTCATGGTTTGTGGGTGTTTTTAGGGGCTCCTCCATATATTCAGGGTGTGCGGGTGTCTTTTTAGGGGCTCCTCCATATATTCAGGGTGTGGCGGGTGTGTTTTTAAGGGCTCCTCCATATATTCAGGGTGCGGGTGTTGTTTTTTAAGGGCTCCTCCTATATTCAGGGTGTGCGGCTGCCTTTTTAGGGGCTCCTCCATATATTCAGGGTGTGTGGGTGTCTTTTTAGGGGCTCCTCCATATATTCAGGGTGTGCAGGTGTCTTTTTTAGGGGCTCCTCCATATATTCAGGGTGTTGTGGTGTCTTTTAGGGTCTCCTCCATATATTCAGGGTGTGCGGGTGTCTTTTAGGGGTTCCTCCATATATAGGGTGTGCAGGTGTCTTTTTAGGGGTTCCTCATATATTCAGGGTGTGCGGGTGTCTTTTTATGGGCTCCTCCATATATTCAGGGTGTGCGGGTGTGTTTTTAAGGCTCCTCCATATATTCAGGGTGTGCGGGTGTGTTTTTAAGGGCTCCTCCATATATTCAGGGTGTGCGGCTGCCTTTTTAGGGGCTCCTCCATATATTCATGGTTTGGGGTGTTTTTAGGGGTTCCTCCATATATTCAGGGTGTGCAGGTGTCTTTTTTAGGGGCTCCTCCATATATTCAGGGTGTGTGGGTGTCTTTTTAGGGGCTCCTCCATATATTCAGGGTGTGCGGGTATCTTTTAGGGTCTCCTCCATATATTCAGGGTGTGCGGTGTCTTTTTTAGGGGCTCCTCCATATATTCAGGGTGTGCGGGTGTGTTTTAAGGGCTCCTCCATATATTCAGGGTGTGCGGGTGTGTTTTTAAGGGCTCCTCCATATATTCAGGGTGTGCGGCTGCCTTTTTAGGGGCTCCCCATATATTCATGGTTTGTGGTGTTTTTTAGGGGCTCCTCCTAATATTCAGGGTGTGCAGGTGTCTTTTTAGGGGCTCCTCCATATATTCAGGGTGTGTGGGTGTCTTTTTAGGGGCTCCTTCATATATTCAAGGTGTGCGGGTGTCTGTTTAGGGGCTCCTCCATATATTCAGGGTGTGCGGTTGTGTTTTTAGGGGCTCCTCCACATATTCAGGGTGTGTGGGTGTCTTTTAAGGGGCTCCTTCATATATTCAGGGTGTGTGGGTGTCTTTTAAGGCTAGGGTCAAACGTACGCATTATTCGCAGCGACCATCAAAAAGTGCGTCCGAACGCATTGCCGTATTTTTTCACGGAATGCGCGAAAACAGTCATACGATGCGCATTTTCATGCGTGATTTGTTACAGATCCAAACCAGGAAATTTTGGGTGTCTGGACGTTATGTTGGCCGCACATGAGCAGCGTCTGACGTCTCCTAATCACGCACACGCGTCGCTATGCCGACGCAGCACACTTAAAAATGCGTTTGTTTGCCGCTTGCATTGCGTGGCCGCACTTTCGCGCGGCTGTACTTCGTATATTGGCCGTCATTTGCTGCTACTACGGCCGTGATTAAGTGCGCCTAAACGCACGTTAAAAATGCGTTAGTCTGACCCCAGCCTTAGGGGTTCCTTCATATATTCAAGGTGTGTGGTGTTTTTTGTAGGGGCTCCCTCCTCCATATATTCAGGGTGTGCGGGTGTCTTTTTAGGGGTTCCTTCATATATTCAGGGTGTGCGGGTGTCTTTTTAGGGGCTCCTCCATATGTTCAGGGTGTGCGGGTGTCTTTTTAGGGGCTCCTCCATATATTCAGGGTGTGCGGGTGTCTGTTTAGGGGCTCCTCCATATATTCAGGGTGTGTGGGTGTCTTTTTAGGGTCTCCTCCATATATTCAGGGTGTGCGGGTGTCTGTTTAGGGGCTCCTCCATATATTCAGGGTGTGTGGGTGTCTTTTTAGGGGTTCCTTCATATATTCAGGGTGTGCGGGTGTGTTTTTAGGGGCTTCTCCATATTTTCAGGGTGTGTGGGTGTCTTTTTAGGGGTTCTTCCATATATTCAGGGTGTGTGGGTATATTTTTAGGGGTTCCTCCATATATTCAGGGTTTGCGGGTGTCTTTTTAGGGGCTCCTCCATATATTCAGGGTGTGAAGGTGTCTTTTTAGGGGCTCCTCCATATATTCAGGGTGTGCGGGTGTGTTTTTAGGGGCTCCTCCATATATTCAGGGTGTGTGGGTGTCTTTTTAGGGCTCCTCCATATATTCAGGGTGCACGGGTATGTTTTTAGGGGTTCCTCCATATATTCAGGGTGTGTGGGTCTTTTTAGGGGCTCCTCCATATATTCAGGCGTGCACGGGTATGTTTTTAGGGGCCCCTCCATATATTCAGGGTGTGCGGGTGTCTTTTTAGGGGCTCCTCCATATATTCAGGGTGTGTGGGTGTGTTTTTAGGGGCTCCTCCATATATTCAGGGAGTGCGGGTGTCTTTTTAGGGGTTCCTCCATATATTCAGGGAGTGCGGGTGTCTTTTTAGGGGCTCCTCCATATATTCAGGGAGTGTGGTTGTCTTTTTAGGGGCTCCTCCATATATTCAGGGTGTGCGGGTGTGTTTTTAGGGGCTCCTCCATATATTCAGGGTGGTGTGGGTGTTTTTAGGGGCTCCTCCATATATTCAGGAGTGCGGGTGTCTTTTTAGGGGTTCCTCCATATATTCAGGGAGTGCGGGTGTCTTTTTAGGGGCTCCTCCATATATTCAGGGAGTGTGGTTGTCTTTTTAGGGGCTCCTCCATATATTCAGGGTGTGCGGGTGTGTTTTTAGGGGCTCCTCCATATATTCAGGGTGTGCGGGTGTCTTTTTAGGGGCTCCTCCATATTTTCAGGGTGCACGGGTATGTTTTTAGGGGTTCCTCCATATATTCAGGGTGTGTGGGTGTCTTTTTAGGGGCTCCTCCATATATTCAGGGTGTGCGGGTGTCTTTAGGGGCTCCTCCATATATTCAGGGTGCACGGGTATGTTTTTAGGGGTTCCTCCATATATTCAGGGTGTGTGGGTGTCTTTTTAGGGGCTCCTCCATATATTCAGGGTGCACGGGTATGTTTTTAGGGGTTCCTCCATATATTCAGGGTGTGTGGGTGTGTTTTTAGGGGCTCCTCCATATATTCAGGGAGTGCAGGTGTCTTTTTAGGGGTTTCTCCATATATTCAGGGAGTGCGGGTGTCTCTTTAGGGGCTCCTCCCATATATTCAGGGAGTGTGGTTGTCTTTTTAGGGGCTCCTCCATATATTCAGGGTGTGCGGGTGTCTTTTTAGGGGCTCTCCATATATTCAGGGTGCGGCGGGTGTTTTTAGGGGCTCCTCCGTTGTATTCAGGGTGTGGGGGTGTCTTTATAGGGGCTCCTCCATATATTCAGGGTGTGCGGGTGTCTTTTTAGGGGCTCCTCCATATATTCAGGGTGTGCGCGGTGTCTTTTTAGGGGCTCCTCCATATATTTAGGGTGTGTGTGTGTCTTTTTAGGGGCTCCTCCATATATTCAGGGTGTGCGGGTGTCTTTTTAGGGGCTCCTCCATATATTCAGGGTGTGTGGGTGTCTTTAGGGGCTCCTCCATATATTCAGGGTGTGTGGGTGTCTTCAGAACTTGCTGTAAATCAGATACTTTTGCTCTTGTTGTAAATAACATGTTTATTGACATAATGACCCCATTAGGTTGTGACCTTGTGTAAAATTATGAAGAACAGGCTCTTCTATATTGTTAGTGTCCCTCGTTGGATGTGTGATAGGTTAGATGTCGGATGTGTGATAGGTTAGGAGATGTCGGATGTGTGATAGGTTAGGAGATGTCGGATGTGTGATAGGTTAGGAGATGTCAGATGTGTGATAGGTTAGGAGATGTCGGATGTGTGATAGGTTAGGAGATGTCGGATGTGTGATAGGTTAGATGTTGGATGTGTGATAGGTTAGATGTTGGATGTGTGATAGGTTAGATGTTGGATGTGTGATAGGTTAGATGTTGGATGTGTGATAGGTTAGATGTCGGATGTGTGATAGGTTAGATGTTGGATGTGTGATAGGTTAGATGTTGGATGTGTGATAGGTTAGATGTTGGATGTGTGATAGGTTAGGAGATGTCGGATGTGTGATAGGTTAGATGTTGGATGTGTGATAGGTTAGATGTTGGATGTGTGATAGGTTAGGAGAGATATGATAATCATAGCTTGGGGTCCAAATCAGAACGGCTTCCCATGGCGTCCTTTTCATAGAGACATCAGGAAAAAGTTCTCCAGTGCATAATATGCGAGCGCCTTTAAAGCCACCCTTAGCTACTAATGATACAGGGCCTTTCCATAGAGTGCTCCCCAGCATGAGTGTCACCAACATGCATCCCCTGCACACATACACCCTCTGTAGCCTGTTCTCTTTGAGTTGCATTGTTTCTCTCCCCCTCTGTGGTGTTTGTTGTTATGAATAAATCAGGACTCGTCACTTTGTATTTCACGTAATATCCAGTAACATTCCGGCCCCTGGTTTTCTGTCCACCTCTTAAGACGCAAACGCGAGTTCCTTGTTATCCAGTGATCAAACCGCGCAGTTCATGGAAACACTGTATTCCTGATTTAGTTTGTTTGTGTCTTTTTTCCAATTCCCAAAACAGATCCTGGGCCGTTCCCATGGATTCCCAAGCTAAGCTGATGTTGCTGTGGATTTGTAAGGACGAGAGATATAGCGCGGCACATTTACTCCCTGCAATGAAGGACATCGCCTCCCATGTGTGCACTGTACACCTCTCATACATTCATCATCTAACTGACCCCAGAGAGCGCTTCATACACCAACATCTGTGGGTATGGACAGGCCCTCAAATTAGGAGATGGTCTGGTTTTATATATATAATGTCTGCTAAAGAAAAATCCATCTAGTATGGCGCGGCATTGATTTAAGGGTTCTGTGTGAAAACAGACCCAAGATGCAAAAAAGTGAGACACATGTCATTTGCATGTCCTACCCAGAGTTCCTTGATGCATATGGGGAATGTAGCACAAGGCCCTGGGATGCAGTTCTTTGAATTGCTGTGATCTGCAAGTGGCTTCTGCAATAATAAACATATATATATATATATATCACATTAAATTTAAATCCAACTTTTATTCTCTTTTAAGGAAAAAAAATCAATTAAAAAAAAACAGTCTATCATAAATCGCATTCACTGGGCAATTATCCTACAGGCAGGGGGCATCTTTTCCTTATGTATCCCTATTTTTACGTCTCGTATTTGTCCTTCCCCATTATACAGCCCTGCGGAATTTGTTGGCGCTATCTGTATCTTCCAAAGAGGGCACGCATGAACCAGGAAGTGGCTGCAGTGTCTCCCCAGTCCTGGCTCCCCTTTCCTTTCTGTCCTGACAAGGCCACTTGGCAGCAGTTTAAGGGGCATCATTATGGTTCTCAAGGTTTGTTTTACTAAATCCAGTCTGGTAAAAGAAGCCTTTTAGCTACTGACCCTGTGTACTTATTTTCAGCCTGCTAGGAGATAACAAGAGGGGTGTTTGTGAGGGTCCTGAGAACGAGCAACAGCACAATGGCCTGCTCTACGGTGGGTGCCCGCTCAGGTCTCACAAACAAGGTTTTAGCTTGATTGTGCCATTACAGGGATGAATTTTCCATATGCAAATCGGCCTGCTCTCACCCAGAAAGGGTGCCCAGTACTGATTGCCAAGGACGTCATCCCTGCACGAGAGGTGCAGCAACCCCCGATGATCATTTTGGCCTTCTTGGGCCTCGTCAGGAGGGTATAGCTGACACCCCTCTAGGCACATCAAGCAAGGGGTCCACGTCTGGATGACCCTTTACAATTATAGTGAGAAACAAGGGGGTGTTTGTGAGGGTCCTGAGAACGAGCAACAGCACGAATGGCCTGCTCTACGGTGGGTGCCCGCTCAGGTCTCACAAACAAGGTTTTAGCTTTCTGGGTGAGAGCAGGCTGATTTGCATATGGAAAATTCATCCCTGTAATGGCACAATCAAGCTAAAACCTTGTTTGTGAGACCTGAGCGGGCACCCACCGTAGAGCAGGCCATTGTGCTGTTGCTCGTTCTCAGGACCCTCACAAACACCCCCCCTTGCTTCTGCTAGGAGATAACCCTGAGTATCCGACCCGCTCTGTGCTTTTATCCCCCTGATTCACAGCAAGGGGTGAGAGATTCTGCTGCTTTTTTCAGTGCTGTGGAGGAGGAGAGGAGGGGGATCAAGGTAATCCTACTGAAAATATAACCACCAGGGACACAATGCTACATCTATTATATACCTCTGAAAACTTCATTTGTTGGTTTTTCTGTGAAATGAGATACACGCAGGCTTCTTCACGGAGTGACAGATCGCTATGAATGCCCTGTGCCACCTCACGAGGCCTAGGCGGCATTGTGTTTATAGTCGTTTTTCATAAAACCAGATTATTTGTGTTATTAAAGCGATAGACAATTCGTTATTTCAGACCAGCGTGTTGTTAACCGTGAATTATACGGAGGAAATGATGTATGCTCTAAATAAAGCATAAATAGCTACAATGTAACCAGATTTTATTCATAACGCGGAGACTCTGTGAGCGATAACCGTGTCTGGCGATAATAAAAAATGAATTCATTTTGCAATTTAATGTCAACACGAAGTGGTGGAAAGTCGGTCTGCACGCGGCACCGAGGACATTGTGTTTGAAGTATTACAGTTATTACAGATATCGAGAGTTTTAGATAAAAACTCCACTGAATATAGCATTGCACTGTTCGTCGGGTTTTGCGGTGAGTGTTCGTCGGGTTTGCGGCGACTTTTCCCTGCATTACGGTGGCCCTGTGGTGCTTGCTGAATACACCGCAGGGTCGCCGAAATGGGATCGCCAAATCGTACCGAATTGAAGAGAACGAAAAGTCACCAAACGTGCGGTGACTTTTCAATTCTCTTTGAATAACCCTGCTTGTATCTGTACTGTACAAGGATTTACACTCATTATAACCCCCTGAATCTTATCCCTGTACAGCAGTGAGCGACACCAGAGCCCTCCCTGTAGGATTCATGGTTAGTTGAGTGGATCCCATTCCCTAGCGGTCCCTGGGACTGTGACAGCCCAACAATGTAGAGGGGCTTTGCCTTGAAGGCTGTCAATTGGCTCCTGATGGACGGTTCCCTGGGATTCCATTTAGCTTTGTTATCTTAACTATACATGATCTGCCTAAACCTCTCAGATTGCCAGTGCCTCATGGATGAGCGACACCAGTGCAGGAGAGAAGGCACTTTCTAGAAGACTAGACTAAAATGGGTGATGGATCAGAGTGGTTACTCTCACCAATCTTTCTAATTGGTAGAAAACGTGTATCATCTGCAAGTTTATCACATTCCCCATTGTTGATTAAAGCACGGAACATTACGGTGACTGGAGCCTATTAATTCCATGCTGCTTTTATTTCTGTGCCCTGCTCAGACTTCCATAAAATTGTATTTATTGCACCAATAATTACAAAGAAAAGTGGCCTGTCTGAATTTACAGCCTCGTTCTCTGTCCCCCTAGCTGTGTGTTATCTTGTTAATGCAAAGTGTTGTGTGCTGCTAAACAAGTACACATACATCAAAATAAGTGTAAAGTGATTGATCAAGCTCATTCAGGTTAGTTAATTTTGATATATACCATGTGGGGGTTCTGTGACTTTTACGGTTGTATAATTACACAGACAAACCAGAGTTTGTGGACATAAAAATACAATGTATTCCCATGTAATGTTACATTGGTGTTTGTCTCCACCTGGGCGGATAAAGTGAAAGTCTGGTCCTCGCTAGACATCCGTGACAATGATGCTGACTTTTCAGTTGTACAAACACAAACTTTCCGACTGGTCTGAGCAGTGCAAGAGCCTGAGCTGCTAACTATGTATGAGCGACTGAAGCTTGTGGCTGTCACAGAGACTTGTCTAGAGGAGGCTTCTTATTCAATTACAAATGGATGAAAACAAAGCCTCTGAATTTGACATCAGAGAAAATTAGAATTTATCAGGGTAATTCAAAGAGCTCCGAATTGCTTGAGAAAGGTGACCGAACACTGAAAATCAGCATTTGGTTACCTTTCTTGGCCATTCGGTTATCCAGAGAGCAGGTAATTCGCCAAATCCTGGCGAATCCTGGTGCCGTGAAATCCCCATAAAAAAGCAATGCTTCGGCTATTCAGAGAACACAAACCAGCAGTGAAAGGTTCCCCTAATGCCCTGCCATTCAGTGGTTTCATGCGGCAAATTTATTCAGGAGAATGCCATAGGCTTCAATGTTAAAAATATTCCCGTTTTAATTCAATATCTAATAAACTGTTCATTATAAAATTCTGCAGTAAAGAGTCTCTTTATTTATAGATTTTTTTAGGATATTTTACGCATTTTTCTGGATTTTTTTTTTTTTAAGTTTACATATTTTTTCTGTAACAGCCCTCTTTATTATCATTCCCTGGATCTCATATGTAAATTTCAGACATTTTCGTCAGTTTTGCGGCAGCTTTTCCCTGCAAATCGGGGACCCTGTGGTGTTTGCTGAATACACCGCAGGGTCACCGAAATGGGATCGGCAAAAGGAACCGAATTGAAGAGAACGAAAAGTCACCGAACGTGCGGTGACTTTTCGAATCTCTTTGAATTACCCTGTATATGTTGAGATTGCAGATTTATCTCCATCCAAAGGCACATGTATGGCCATGTTGCTCCTGTTGGCCTGAAATCAGGAGGTGACTACATAAATCCTTTCAGGGGCCAGGACACCAAATAGTAACCTCCATAAAAACACAACCTAGGCTCTGTTTTGACCCCACAGGTCGCGCCGATGAGTGACCGTAATCTTGCTGAATGGCAAAGACCACCAGATCACGCAACTAATGTTCAACCCGTTTGATGTCAACAATAAGTTGTATGTTTCGGCTTGGGGTTTGAGGTGTGAGGTTTTGCCCGTGGATGCACTCATTCCTCTCAATTCACGTCTGCACGTGCCCCCCCCAACTTCCAGAAATCCCAACAAAAATGCACCCATAGGTGTTCACTGTTTACCGTCTTGTTATACATAGAAATATTTTGAAAATTGAAGATTGTGTTTAAGTCATCTTTTTAATAGTTCTCTTCTTATGCAAATTTCCCGAGTGATAAATTTAAATATGTGAAACTTTAATTAAATGTATCCTCAATAATATAGAAATTCCTTTTATATATTTATATTCACAAAAAATATTATTGATAAAGTAGGTACCAGCCAGTTCTGGAACCCTTAACCTTTGCTCTCCTCCATCGAATACCTTGTATAAGAACTGCTCGCTACGGTCTGGACTAAGACACTCTTTCAGTCCCTTAGAGTCTAGGCAATATTTTGTTGCACCACTCCAATGAGTTACTGATTTACAATCCTCTGTCGACAGTCTTGTGTCTTGCGTGATTATGGCTTCAGTACAGCAGGACGGTAGACTTTCTATAGGAAACATGTTAAAATAACTCACTTTCCAGTTTAGAAATACTTGTACGTATCTTCCGAGACCAAGCTGTCTGTGTCATTAAAGGTGTCACTTTCACCCGACTGACTTGCATCTTTTAATCTCATGAGGCGGCTCTTCAGTCTCTCCTGCTCCCTCTTCAGTTCCGCGTAACATCGAGAGAAAGTGTGGAAAATGGAGGTTGCTGGGAAAGCCATGATTAAAATGCCACTGAGAATGCTGCTGAGTGCAACCACCTGACCCGGAATGCTCCGAGGTACCATATCACCATAGCCTACCGTGGTCATCGAGATTATGGCCCACCAGTAGGAAGCAGGCACGCTGGTAAACTCTTGGCATCTTCCCATTTCGTTTTCAGCCAGGTGCACCAACGGAGCAAAGAGGGTGACGGCCACACACAAGAAGAGCAAGAGCAGCCCAAATTCCCTGGTGCACCTTCGAACCGTAAGCCCCAAAGTCTGTAGGCCGAGTGAGTGCCTGGCAAGACGCATGACATATAGTATTCTCAAGGCACGTAAAACACGAAGAACCAGCCCAACCTTCTCTAGGTACGAGTTGCTGCTCGGTTTGTCAAGAGTCTTCTGTTCGTCCTCTATGACGAGGGACACGTAAAACGGTAAGATGGCCAGCACGTCGATGATGTTCAATGGCCCCTTAAAAAACTGGCATTTGCTTTTTGCTTGGACAAAACGGAGACAGAACTCCAAGGAGAACCAGGCCACGCACACAGTCTCGATGATGAAGATGTTGAAACACTTCTGGGAGCATTCACCCTGTAGAGAAAGAGAGTAAATGTCTGAATTATTTTGTGGACACAATAATTAAAAAACTATGAAAGACCCCGGTTGAAAGGTTTTCCTAAAACTTAATCCAGAGGGGAGGACACGCATAACTCAGAGTTGAAAAGACCCTAGCCTTGTACGTTCGCATACAAAATATATGACACATGTAATTCAGAACGAGAAACAAAACTAACAACGCATTATTTCCTAAGATCAGAAAGCGCAAAGGCATAACATTTTTTCATTTTGTACAGTTTAGTGCAATCCAGAAGAGACATAGCTGTTTTTTAGTCAAAGTCATCAATAGCAGATGAGGTTCCTGCAAACGACGACGAACAACATACCACTGCTATTCTTCCATGAATTGAGTGAATTAGTCTCTGCGATGTCCTTCCATTCAAAAGTTTGCTCATACAGTATGCCATTACAAAGCGAGAACCAAATCATGGGAACATGGACTGAACCAAATGGACAGCATTGGATGGAAATAATAGACAAACCCCCACCCCCTCCTCCTCATTTGTGAGCTAGTACAACCTCAGAGATTTGGTGGTTTCAGCCTCCTCAAGCATCCATAAGATACAGTTGATATCAACCAAATGGCAGTGAGCAAGAAGTCAATGTCTGCAGTAGAAGAACCGACTACAATCACAATGAAGCAAACTCCATATTTCTATATAGAGATAAACGCGAGAAGCAGGATCACTAGATGCCATCCTGGAGTTATTGGAGGATCACTGAGCCACACTAGAAATCATAATGGTATTCAGGGCTGACATCAGAAATTCTGGGGCCCTTAATGAACCACTGTTCGGGGCTCCCCGTCCCTCAGCAGTCTATCTCAGTGAAATTGTTTAAAATAATTCATTTTGTCTTCCCTTCTGCTTATCGTATTTTACAGGGAGTGGGCTGAATCCCTTGTGGTCCACCAAGGGGATAAAAAGGCTTCCCTGGTTGGAGAGTATTCAGTCTGCACCTCTCATGGTGCAGACCAAACTGCTTCCTCAGTGATGAGTCAGAGTTCGCCCGCTGGCCCAGATGATGCTGCCCACTGGGAAATTTGTTGGTATCTTGGTGTGCCAGGCCTGCGTGGCATGGAAGGACCCTTGCATCTCCGGAAGTTACACAAGCTGCACAGGGTTTGACAACGGCCAGGGCACTAGGGAGCTATTGGACCCCTGATAATGTCATGGGCTGTCACCCCCTGATGGCAGCCATGATGGTGTTATCAGATATCATGGAACTTGTAAAGTCACTGGTGTAAGAGTGTTTTGGCTGGTGACCTCTTAATGATTGGAGGATGGCTTTGCCAATTCCCTGAGCTCACTGTGAAAATTCAAATCATCTATGGCTACAGAACGATTATTGGATGATCATGCTTTTTGACTTGCGATGACAGGACTGAACTGTATTCTCCCCAGGTTGGCTCTCTTTAGATTTTACAAGGCTGATATTGACTCATTGTAATGTATTATGTGGCTATACTACCATCACTCCAGAAATGCTCCAAAACAAAACCCACCCCCCTCAGATCTAAGGGGTTGTTCATGATCTGCTGATGTTCACGGTTGTTGCAAGGACAACAAAGTTTGACTATCCACAGAAGTCAAAGGCAACAATGGCTGATGAGGTTCCTGCTAGCAACGATGATCAAAGTACCACCGTTATCCATAACATTAGTGAACTGCGGCTATTGTCCATTCAGTGTTGTTCCACGTTATATATTTAATAATTGTTGGAGGTTGCAAATGCCAAATCCCCTTCTGAGAGAGTGGATGGGAGTCTAAAACGTAACTTTTAATGGAAAATACAAAACAAAAATGGTGTAAGGACCCAACGTTTACCATAAAGCCTCAAAAAAACAAACAACTCAAGGTGTAGGGATTCGGGAATGGATACCGAGGAGCCACAAAGCAGACAAACGACCAATGGGAATAGCCAAGCCAAAGGTTAGGACAAAAAAAACAAAAAAAAGGAATAATTTATTTTACAGTTGCAAAATCCGTAGAGCATAGACTCTGTATTGGTCTTGTTGTACAATCAAGAGACCCCCCCCCCGTTACTGAGGCATCATGGGAGGATACAGTGGAGCACAATAGTGACAGTAATGCTGTACAGATGCTATGGTAGCAGCATGAAACAGGCCTTCGTGGGTCTGTGGGTATAGTAAAGATTGAAAAAGGATAGAATTTAGAAATAAAGACTACTTTGTATCCCAATGTTGCTTATATCACATCTCCACATAAACAGGTAGTAGAAAAGACTGCACTTGATACATGTTGTTTGTTCACTCTTGAATATTTTTCCTCTGTTTCAAAGTGGTGATCTCCACTGAACATTTATAGACACTACAATAAAAACAGTGCTGGACAATGAAATGAAACAGTGAAATATATGGTAAATAACTTTGGCAGAAACTGCTGTGTAAAGAATGGTGACAAGAATGTTGAAGTACGTTTGACGTATTGGAAACTATGGCGGTGGCAGTTCCCCAAATAGAGAATTCACCGTAGTTTCCCCGTACATAAGTGAAAGACCAGTGGTTTTTGAGAATGATAGTTTAGATGTTTTGTAAAGCTGTCTATGTTGCACAGGAGAGAGCAAATTGTTAAATTTTTTATTTATAGAGCTGTTAAATTATTTATCAGCAGACTGGGAGCCTTAAATGCAGTCAATACTGGAGACAAATGAAAGTGGCGCAGGCTTGGACCAGCCGATTAGTAATAACCCCGACCGACGAAGAGCAATGTATCTTCATTGAATGAATGATTAATCTATGACCCAAACTAATTAGGGAGGATTATTGGCCCAGGTTTAGTAAATAAATCTGCCGTTTCTGACACTTCACCAGGTGGATCCACAGAAACATCCCATCTCGATTTCAGTGCGCAGTGTCCTTTCGATTCTTATTCTAATGCTGGTCATGCAAACAAAAAATGGAAGAAAGAGAAGCCATTAGGTTTCTCTGTGCTTTCCAATCAAAAGCTAAGTGACATGTTCCACTTTAATTCTGATCAAGTGAAGACGGAAAATGGGATGCAAGCATCGGCCGCGGAAAAAGTAGAACATGAGCGTGGACCGCATGGAGCAGATTAGAGAAAATGTCGCTTGTCTCGCAGCCGGAGACGAGAAGAATAATGACGATGCCGAGGTGCTCAGGTTATTTTTGGAAGTGCTGAATAAGAAGTATGAAACCTGAAATACTTTATCATAGGGATATGACGTGCAGACAAATCCATCATCACAAAAAAGCCAGAGATGTGGTATGAGAAAACAAGCCTGGACCACAAGACCGTGCAGGGTTTGCATGGAAAAGTATCTGAATCGGTAAAGCACCTGCCACTAAGTTAAAAAGTAGCGTTAAGTAGTTAATAGCTCCATTTGTACAGATATTCAGTGGGTTTTGCTGACAACCAATTACTGCCACTAGAACAGATAGTCGGTCCCTAGAACTGACAACCCAGTCACTGCCCCTAGAACTGACAACCCAGTCATTGCCACTAGAACTGACAGCCGGTCCCTGCCACTAGAACTGACAACCCAGTCACTGCCACTAGAACTGACAACCCAGTCATTGCCACTAGAACTGACAGCCGGTCACTGCCACTTGAACTGACAGCCAGTCACTGCCACTAGAACTGACAGCCAGTCACTGCCACTAGAACTGACAGCCGGTCACTGCCACTTGAACTGACAGCCAGTCACTGCCACTAGAACTGACAACCGGTCACTGCCACTAGAACTGACAACCGGTCACTGCCACTAGATCTGACAGCCGGTCACTGCCACTAGAACTGATAGCCAGTCACTGCCACTTGAACTGACAGCCAGTCACTGCCACTAGAACTGATAGCCAGTCACTGCCACTTGAACTGACAGCCAGTCACTGCCACTAGAACTGACAGCCAGTCACTGCCACTAGAACTGACAACCGGTCACTGCCACTAGAACTGCTAGCCGGTCACTGCCACTAGAACTGCTAGCCGGTCACTGCCACTAGAACTGCTAGCCAGTCACTGCCACTAGAACTGACAGTCGGTCACTGCCACTAGAACTGATAGCTGGTCACTGACACTAGAACTGACAACCAGTCACGGCCACTAGAACTGACAACCGGTCACTGCCACTAGAACTGATAGCCTGCCACTAGAACTGACAGCCAATCACTGCCACTAGAACTGACAGCCAATCACTGCCACTAGAACTGACAGCCAATCACTGCCACTAGAACTGACAGCCAATCACTGCCACTAGAACTGACAGCCAATCACTGCCACTAGAACTGACAACCAGTCACTGACACTAGAACTGACAACCAGTCACTGACACTAGAACTGACAACCAGTCACTGACACTAGAACTGACAACCAGTCACTGACACTAGAACTGACAACCAGTCACGGCCACTAGAACTGACAACCGGTCACTGCCACTAGAACTGATAGCCTGCCACTAGAACTGACAGCCAATCACTGCCACTAGAACTGACAGCCAATCACTGCCACTAGAACTGACAGCCAATCACTGCCACTAGAACTGGCAGCCAATCACTGCCACTAGAACTGACAGCCAATCACTGCCACTAGAACTGGCAGCCAATCACTGCCACTAGAACTGGCAGCCAATCACTGCCACTAGAACTGGCAGCCAATCACTGCCACTAGAACTGACAGCCAATCACTGCCACTAGAACTGACAGCCAATCACTGCCACTAGAACTGGCAGCCAATCACTGCCACTAGAACTGGCAGCCAATCACTGCCACTAGAACTGACAGCCAATCACTGCCACTAGAACTGACAGCCAATCACTGCCACTAGAACTGACAGCCAATCACTGCCACTAGAACTGACAGCCAATCACTGCCACTAGAACTGACAGCCAATCACCGCCAATAGAACTGACGGCCAATCACTGCCAATAGAACTGACGGCCAATCACTGCCAATAGAACTGACAGCCAATCACTGCCAATAGAACTGACAGACAGTCATTACCTCAATCATTAACTTTATTTGGGTGTGGTAATCCCTCAATACCTCGATCATTGGCTTTATTTGTCCTTGAGGTTTTTATTTTTGTCCATTGGATAAAAAGTGTATGTCTCCGGGATGATGTATCTCCCATACAAATAATCCCAGAGAGAGATGAGGTATAAGAGTGCTTCTTCTGCATCCTAATTAGTTCGTTTAAGCTCCTCCATATCTCCTTATTCTTAAGCGGACGCTGTCACGGCCCTCTGCTATGCTAAATGGAAGGAATCTAATTAACAGACGAGATATCGGCGGTGTGTGCGGGCGCTGGACGGTAGGACATGCTCAGGTTTTGTGCCAGAGGAAGCGGAGCTTGTTCTAATGATTCCCCGGGCACAGATGCAATCAGATGTCCTATTAATTAAGATGATTAATAATGACTCGGGGACTCGATGCTGGAAAACAAACGCAAGCCAAGTGTGCCCTTCCTGTTTAAGCACCCGTATTCTGAATTAATGGGGTTAGGGAGTGATAAACACTCTGCACTCATACTGCGGAGAGTTCATAGCAATACGTTTCACGTTTAATGGCGTTGTCTGTATGGGGAGATGGTACGAAGGTAGAATCTTAGGCAGGGGTGAACTGATCATTAGAGCACTAGGGAACTGTCCAAGGGCTTGAGACTTGGTCAGGTCTGCCCCACGCCACCTGTTTCGTTTTGGGCATTAAATCCATCATTAATTATTGAATTAATATGCAATAATTAAAGCCCTAAGTTGCAACAATAACATTTATATCTTGTGGGTAATATGGTCGAATATATATATAAAGAAAACACACAAAAACTGGTGCAATATGAATGACAATTTACTTGGCTATCTATATTCACGGTTTATATCATTTGCTTTACAGTAACTACAGAAAAACTAACATATACACACACAGTCATGGCACAGTACATTAAACAACAATACTTAAACAATACAGCAATGAAATGAAAGCTTACTACGCCCCAAGCTGGGGGCTGCAGAAAACTTCACATGGTGGTCAGTCTCAGGTATCAAGCTAAAGAGAGTTAACTCTTGGTGGAAGTCCCTTTTATTCCCAATGGGAGTAATCAATACACAAACCTCTCTACCAATAGGAAAATACCTCTCTAAAGTAGGCTGGCTTAATGACATCACTGCTAGCCACAAAGGGCAAACAGCCTGCACACTGCCCCTAGTGGTCCTTCTTTGGTATGTCAATCAGTTAATATTAAAATATGATAATTTATGGCAGAAATCATCCGTGATCATTACACCACCGTAGATAAAAAAACATGGGGAGGTAGTACCACAGCCAGCTTTAATGCTGTACGCAGTTACGTTCTGTAATACAACAAAGTACATATGTAAAGTGTTCGCATATGGACAGGCGCAAATGGGGGGGGGGCCATGATCTCTTATTGTGTCAGCCCTCGGAGGCTGGCGCACCTTCGGCGTTCCTCCCGGCGGTCTTGGGGATTGCGTCCTCCCCGCAGCTCCTGCGCGCGTCCCGCCGGTCCCAACGGCTTTAGGAGAGGGTCAGCGCCGCGCATGACGTCATCACGCCTCCAACGTGGGTTCCCCTGCACCATGTGACCCTGGCAACCTATCAGATTGCAGGGCGCCTTATTTAAAAGTGCTTCTTTCTTTTTGCATGGCCCTTTCGTGGTTTTGCTTGTGTATACATATATACTTGCTGCTCTTTTCATTTGACTGACTTTCTGTGTATGACCTGGCTTTTGGCATCTGACCTGAGTACCTCTATAACCCTCTGACCCGGCTTTTGAATTTGACTTTGGATTTGGTTTTTCCCGACGACCTGGACTTGTTAAACCTCTCGCTATCGCGTAACCCAGCCACCTTAAGGACTGGTATTGCACTTAGGTTTTAGGTTTTCTATTGTTACCTATTGTACTGGCTTGAGCATATCATTGGCTTTACGTGTGCTAGCCTGACATAAACCCTCTGGTACTCCGTACTTTCCTGTCTCCATACCAGCCACCCTAAGGACTGGTTTCTGTCCTCCTTGCCTACATCCCTGCCTTATAGGTTCACCTTTCGCTACTGCGTAACCCAGCCATCTTAAGGACTGGTATCGCTTTTGTTTAGAGTCTCCTGTTTATTCATAGGGCTGACCGTATCTACCCTCGTATACGTGTGTCAACCTGACATATTGTCCTCGGGCCCCAAGAGTTGTTAGTCCGTTCCTGATCCTAGGGCAGGGATCTTAAACTTTGGCCCCCCCAGATGTTTTGGAACTACTACATCTCCCATGAGGCTCATCAAACCCCATGTGACTGAGCATCATGGGAAGCGTAGTTCTAAAATAAACTGGGTGGGCATGGTTGCGGACCCCTGATTTATGGTGTGGTGTGTGTAAAGAGCCTGTATATCGTGTGTGTACGATCCAAGTACACAGTTTACTCATTGCTTTCTTTACTTAGGTTAACCCTTGCCGGGCCTGATTATTCTCGCACGGGTTTAAGAATGACGGTCTCATACAGCAATCTCTCTGCCAGACTTCTCCTTCATCACAGACCCGCACCGTGTGAGCATTCATTCGTACGACATATAATTTTGTGTCATTAAAGTGGATTGAGGGAGCCGGCAGCGGTGCATGAATCAGGGTTTCAATTGCAGTCGCCCAGGCTGGTGTAATATAGCAAGCCTCCCACGGCAAGCGAGGGACAGATCCTCTCCCAGCGCCCCCTAATGAATGCCGTCCCTCAGATTGCATCTTAAAGGATATAGTCGTTTAATGTGTGCCGGAAATTGCTTCCTTTGCAAGACCATGAATATCAAAGCAGAATATTACATGTACAACAGGCGATGGGATAAACGCAGCCCGTGTCTCCATCATCAGGTCTCATCTTTAGAAAGACGGGCTGTTTAACTTCTCTGCCCCGCGTGCATTGTAAGAGGTGCGAATCTTTATGGGGGGGGGACAGTAAAAGGAGATCGAAATCAGTGAACGTGTCTTTTGCTTATAAAGGCACAATATATGTATTTTAAATCCACATGTTTCTGCTTTTTATTCCAGTTATTGTGTAAGTATTGCATCGCTTGCCCTTATGGGCCCTATTCTCCTTTAATCACAGCTTGCCATGTGTTAGTATTTGATTGACCGTGATTGTAGCTGCAGCTCCTCAATGTAGGACCAGTGAAAAGTCTGGCACCATATGTGGTACCAGTTGCCTCCAACCCACTGGGAAGAAGAAATGGGAGCATGCAGTGCTTAAATATCCCCCCCTCTAGGTGTTCAGATCAAGTAAGGCAAAGATCTAAGGAAGAGATGTGAGTGAAGACCAGGAGAGGGGGATAAAAAGCGGGGACAATGTAGCTGAGGCATTATGGAAGTGTGGGGCAATTGGCAGGGACACATTGCGGTGCAAGGATGGGGTAAAGGTACACAGTGTTGTCGGATGATGCGACAGAAACACATTGGTGTGAGATGGATGGGGTGGTGGCACAATGAGGAATAAGGATGGGGAAGAGGCTTCGTGGACTGAGAGGGATGAAGCACAAGGGAGTAAGAAGGGTGGTGAAGAGGAACAATATAGATGTAAAGGATGGGGGGAGAAACATTAGGGGCATGAGGTAGAGGCAGAATGAAGACAGATGAAGACAGGTAGAGGCACATGGTGGAGAGAGGGATGGGGTGGAGAGAGGGATGGGGTAGAGGCTCAATGGGCTGAGAAGGATAAGGATGGGACAGAAGCACAATGGTATGAGAAGGATGGGGAAGAGAAACAATGCGACTATGAGGCAGATTCAAAATTGGGGTTGATAAGGAAGAGGAGCAGTGACATGATATAGATAATATAGAGGAGTAATGGGGTAAGAATGATAGGGAAGAAGAGCAATATGATGATGTAAAAAGGAGCAATGGGGTGAAACAGCTTGGAAAGCGTAGCAATGGTATTAGTGGGATGTGGCAGACATACAATGTGAAGAGGGGATAGGGAAGAGTGGCAATGGGATCTAAGGCATATAGAATTGGAGCAATGGGGTGAGAGTGATGGGAAATGGAGCAATGGGGTGAGAGTGATGGGAAATGGAGCAATGAGGTGAGATGGATAGCAAGAGAATGGATAAGAAGAGGAGCAATATTGAAGCATATTCCTCTTTAAACAATATTGCCCCTCATCCAGGTCTATGCCCTTCAAAGCTTTGTGCAAACACGCACACACAGAGCACCTTCACGTTCTCCTTCCATGTTAATATGAATGCTGTGATTCCCCAGGAGGTACAAAACACACAGCTCATCTCATTTCATCTGTCTGGATTTTACCTTGTAGTTGGGACACTGCAGCCGAACAGAAACAAGGAAAACATTGCACGAATAAGAAACATTCCAAGAGGCGCATCGCAATATCCTCAGCCAGATTCCGGTGAGCACCTGCACCTCCTCTCCACCTGATGCCACCCCGGTGCAATACACACGACAAGGCCGCAAGACTAATACACAGCTTCTGGTTTGCTTGCGTTACATGGATTGAAAACACAAGGGGCCCTGGTCCGGCTGAGGCGGTAATAAAATGCTAATAATAACAAAAATGTTACTGTGAGACGTTAACCATGAGTATCTCAATATTACCATGTTAGCAGCTCGATTCGTAATAACAAGGAGCTCCTAACAGATAGTAGCAGCAACGCTGACACTGGTATCGCCTGCTGTAGTCCGTAGGAATCCGGGGAGACCTGCGTAATCCATGTGTGAGCTTGCATACAGGATCAGGAGGACACAGGGAACTATTTGTTCTCAATGTCCTTCTGCTTGCGATAAGAGGAGATGGCAGATGACTCTGTGCTCTGCGCTGTGAGACCAGAGTTCAGTATTTGATTTAATTTTTCGAAGTGAAGTTCTGCAGCCGGTAATTTTTTACATTTCATTACCGGCTGGGTGGAGTAGTGGTAGCATCGCTGCTCTATAACCATGGAGACCCAGTTTGGAATCCCGGCCAGAGCACCTCTCCAGTAAGTGTCCTTGGGCAAGACACCAAACGGTACATACTCGCCACCACACAATATCGGCTGTGGAGTCCAGTGGTAACGTCTCTACCCTTCGAATGTGGAGAAGCAAGTCAAAATCCCGTTCATCACTTCCCTCCAATACAACTATGGAGAAGCAAGTGTCTACTTTACGAGAAGCGGGTTCAACCTAACCACCAGGTCTCTGATCTACGATCATAGAAAGAGGACTCGATCCCACTCAGAAGATGCCACCAGCGAGTGTCCTTGGGCAAGACACCTAGCGAGATGGATGCCCCTACCAGTAGTCAATGTAATAGAGCAGCAGGAAATGCTAGCAGAATGCTTGGAAATGCTGGCAGAATGCTTGGTTGTGTAGGGAGAGGTATTAGCAGTAGGAAAAGGGAAGTGCTCATGCCACTGTACAGAGCACTGGTGAGACCTCACTTGGAGTACTGTGTGCAGTACTGGAGACCGTATCTCCAGAAGGATATAGACATCTTAGAGAGAGTTCAGAGAAGGGCTACTAAAATGGTGTACGGCTTGAAGGAGAAAAGTTACCAGGAAAGGCTTAATGATCTTAACATGTACAGCTTGGAAAAAAGACGAGACAGAGGAGATATGATAGAAACATTTAAATACGTAAAGGGAATCCACAAGGTAGAGGATGGGAGTATATTTAAAAGGAAACAAAGTAGCAAAACAAGAGGACATAGTCTTAGGCTAGGGTCAGAGTGGGGCAGTCGGAACGCGCGTGCAGGCGCACTAAATCACGGCGGCAGTAGCAGCACATAACGGCCAATGACGGCCAATATACGCAGTACGTGCGTACAAAAGTGCGCCGACACCACGCAACCGGCAAATGAACGCATTTCTCAGAACGTGAAACCGCTGCTACAGACGTACAGAGTGCGCTGCGGCCGCATGGCAGCGTGTGTGCGTGATTAGGAGACGTCAGACGCTGCTAGTGTGCGGCCTACATAACGTTCAAACAGCCGGATTTCCCTAGAATTGCGTTGGTGAGTACCTGCGAGTGTGCGACTGTGGTCGTCTGACCACTTAAGCGTATTCCGTGAAAAAATGCGTGCGCACGCATCGACGTACATTTTGACGGTGGCCGCAGAAAATGCGCTCATCTGTCCCTAGCCTTAGATTAGAGGGGCAAAGGTTTAAGTAACATCAGGAAGCATTATTTTACTGAGAGGGTGGTGGATACATGGAACAGTCTTCCAGTTGAAGTGGTAGAGGCCAAAACAGTAATTGAATTTAAGCAAGCATGGGATAGGCATAAGGCTATCCTAAACAAAAGATAAATCCAGGTAAAGTATCCATGTAATTGGGCAGACTAGATGGGCCGAAAGGTTCTTATCTGCCCACATTTTTCTATGTTTCTACCTCACAAAATACTTGTACATCTTATAGATTGTAAGTTCTTGGGAACAGGATCCCCTGAATCAGGCCGTATCATCCATGTGTGGTATTCCAATGTATCAACCCCTTGTGAAAACTGATCTTGTAAAGCGCTGCGGAATATGTGGCACTATATAAATAAAGGATAATTGTAGCTGGCTGCAGGCGAGAATAGCGAGCGTCCTCAGAATCTCTCGTTACTCTCTGGCCGCTAACTCATTAGCAAATGTATACAAAGCATAGGAAATGCAGGGAGTCACAGCAGTTGAGCCCAAGGGATGCTTGGGTCTTGCTGGAATAAGACTGGAGATTACGAGCCATGCTTATTAAGGAGCCATCAATGGCTCTCTCGTTAGTCATATGTATCAGCTCGGTTGGAACAGGCCCAAGGTTGCTTCTGGTCTGGTGGAGGCACCTCTGACCCCCCCCCCCACCAAATGCAGCCACATCCTAATTGGGTTGTGGAGTCCTAAAGCAGTGATTTTCACACCCCTGTGCTGTGGTGGACCGGCGTGCGGTGAAAGGTCTTCAGGTGTCGTGGGTATGACAGCATGAGTAACAAACCAGTGACACAATGTGTGTGTTATGCGGCAAAGGCACAATGTGTTAGTAAATAGAACGTTAAGCTTAACATCTCATATTTTCAAACGATTAAATACATCCTTAATGAAATGCTTGTGCGCCGTGACACTTTGTTTCTTCTGGACACGAGACGACAAGGTTGCAAATCACTGTCCTCTCCTGGAGCGTGCCAGCCTGGTTCGTAATAATGCGTTTGCTTCGAGGCTGGCATCGTCTATCTAGATATTATTTGCCAGAGTTTACGTGGGATTATTGGATTTGTAGGATAATATACACATCGGTTAACCTTTACCCTCAGCCGATGCTGAAACCTGGACCCAGACCCCGCAGAGGAAGACAGGGATGTTTGCGCTCAGCGATTGGATTTCATCCAGCGGCATTAGCATTCACGGGAGGAAATGGGACAAAGGAGCTGCCACCTGCTTTCATCAGAATAAGATGCCTCGCGGCATCCCATCTGCTCCTGAGGAAGTCATTGCACGGGGACACGCTCTCTCACATCGATGTCCTTCAAGTGTTAGATTACAGTTCCCTTGTTTAGCAAACGTGGCATTTTCTCTGCAGCGAACGTCCCAGTTTTGTCTCGTCCGACAGGTGTTCGCATGCTTCTTCTCCATCCAATGGCTGACCGAGAATTATCAACAATTTAGCTATTCCCATCAGGTCAAAACCTGCGTTTTAGCCCCATTTCAAGATGAATCTTAGCTCCCAAAGCTGGGCCTCGGGGGTGTAAGTTCAGGTGCACCACAGGATGTGACCCAGAATCAGCCCTGAAACTCTCAGCTCACCTCTGCAAGCACAAAATAAGATTAACATATGGGACTGGGCCCAATTCTACCAGTGAAACCCATAGGTACAAAAGAAAACAGCAATCACGTAAGGGAAGATCAGCTAAACGGTGCACACTGTTCTACGGCAGCTGATCCTCATATGACATGCAGAAGAAAAAGGAGTGAGTCGGTCTTCTCGTGGTCAAAGATCGTGTCTTTAAATTTATGGAGTCAATGCCAACAGCAGCAGCGTTTCAGCCTCCCCTGGGATTTATCAGCAATATAAAAGACCGATGGGGCTGAATTGTTGATGCCATTGACACCATAAATTAAAGGACACCTTCTTGGACCAAATGAGTGCTGACTCATTTCTTTTTTTCTGCATATCAGTGAAATCTAGACCTACACACCTGTGTCCCATTACCACCCGGTAGACACCCAACTGCATCTCAATCCACAGCACGTTGCTCCTGTCTAAGGCTGGGGTCAGACGAACGCATTTTCGCGTTGTCTGTGAAAAAGTGCGTTCGAACGAATGGACGTATTTTTTCACGGAGTACGCGATAGCGGTCATACGATGCGCATTTGCATCCGTGATTTTGTACGGATCATCAATAAAACACTTCTTGCATCTGGACGTTATGTTGGCCGGACATTAGCAGTGTCTGACGTCTCCTATTCACGCACACACGCCTCTAGCGGACGCAGCGCACTCTGTACAACCGTACTAGAGGTTTTACGTTCGACAAAATGCGTTCATTTTCCACTCGCGTTGCGCAGCTGGACTTTTGTGCGGCCGTACTTCGTATATTGGCCGTCATTGCCCGGCATTTGCTGCTACTATGGCCGTGATTAAGTGCGCCTGCACGCGCGTTCGCACTGCCTCAGTCTGACCCTAGCCTTAGAGGAACATGTGGCGCTGGCCTACAAAAAAAATGCAACTTTACAGCCTGTTAGCTCTAACACTTTTCACTCATATTCTTGTCCTTTACATATATTCTATATATTACCAGCTGCTCCATGACTCTCTTTCCATTGGTGAAATAATAACAAATAATGACACTTATGTCCTTTGCAGCTGAATAATATGCAGTTATTGCATCTTTTGTGTTTTGCTGTGCTGTCTTCCTCTATCTAGGATTGCCAGTTCGGCCATGTATTTCTGGACACATAGTACTATTTTATGCAGAGGTGGAGCTCAGGAAAAAGTGTTGCCCTGCATAATGTATAATTCATATGCTGCAGGAAGAAAATCAAGGCAGGTCACCTGGGATTCCATTATCTGCAGCATATAGTTTATACATACTGCGGGGTGGCATTTTTCATGCACAGCCCATAAGCATGAATAAATTATAGGTGTCCAGAAAAACATGATCAATCTGGGAGCCTCTACCTCTGTCCCTCTATAACCTGATCGCAGTTCTCCTCCCACAGCTGAGCCGTTCACACAACACACAGTTCGGTATTACATACCGGCCGCTAAAACAGGGACGCTAAGGAGGAAAACCTGTGCCTAACGATCCTTGCCTGGGTCGGGGCCGGCGGGAGATATTTGCCACCCCACGGAATGTGCCGCTTGGAGCCGTTGCTCCAATCGGCACCATGGTCGGGCTGGACCTGACGTTAAAGCTCACACAGCTGACATTAGCATTAAGTATGTAATATTGCCCACGGTGTCTGCAGAATCTCTTTCAGCCCTTCCACCCTGCTCAGGAGGGGCACATTTACACAGGAGATGAGTCAGTGAACAAGGATTAACTCTCAGGAGGCTGAAAACACGTTTAAGTTGCAGAAATGCTTATTTTCCCATGCTGCTTTAAGTTTTAAGGTAAAAACCACCAGGACGACGGTGTACATCCCTCCCAGCCGGGCCTTCATCACATAGTGCCCAGTCTTGGCGTAAACCCCAACTGTGCCACCTGGTGACCTCTCGCTCATCCACCAGATGATGGTGAAATGGACCCCCGACCCCGTGCTTGGTGTCCACCCCAGGATCTCATGTGGAACATGGCGCTCTGCCAGGGATGTCAAATTGTTGATCATCCTTCATTCTGATTGGCCGGTGTCCCCTGGGTGCTGTCCTCACCTTCCCTGACAGATATTTTGCCCCTTTCTAATCTTTCGCATATCTCTTCCAGGTTTTTAAAAAATAATCAAAGCGTCGGAGTTTGTCCTGCTTTGACCGTAGCGTAGTAAACCTGATTTAACGCCGCGCAGGCCGCGACTGACACGGGTACTGTTAAACAGGCAATAATGGCAAATAGAGCAGGCGGCTTCTCTGGCGCAGTCTGCACGGGGCAGTATATCAGCCTCATGAATGAATCATTAGATCTGTTCGGAGACTACACAAAATGGACTTTCTATCTTTAGCAATGTGCTCGACGGAGATAGAGAGCCTGAGATAATAACCTGCGACTCTAACGCTGCGGAGCGCGTACCGCGCCAGGCGTTTCACATGGTGTCAGATACATGTATCTTGCACGTTTATTAACTGTGTGGCGGTAACGGCGCCTCCGGCCATCTATCACAACACGCAATATGGATCCGATGTTACGCGTCAAATTATCCGCTCGCTGTCTCATAAAAAGCTTATCTTCACTCACCCTTAGCATAGCTGATTTCTTAACGGGACTCTCCATGCACCCTGACCCCCGAGCCCCCAGCAAAGGATTTGGGGTACGGAGCTTCCTCTTCGTTTTCTATCCTATTCACTATAGTTACAGCACTGACTTCAAATTATGGTTGTGAGATCAGCCATAGTTTTCCGGGACACATCTAACCTTTATTTTTTAATGGGTGATACGTAAAAGTGCTGCCCAGCAGTGTGTGGAATTTACTTGTGACAGGAGAGAAACCACATTGCATGAATTAGTGAACGGATTTCCATCCTTTCTTTCAGCCCGAAGGATATGATTCTCCAACAATTCTCTGCCAGATCACAGCTTAGTGGATAACGGCCTGATTGCAGTAGCTTTGTTCATGAAAAATATGAACAGATCCACTTGCCAGACTGAATGGTCTGGCGTAAACCTAACCGGAACTCTCGAAAACTTTCCAACTCCACGGACCTTAATGGGTCTGATAAGTTTACACCACCTCTAGTTTGGTTTACACCTCACCCTGATTCTAACTTATGGTGCAGCCGCTGATAACTTGCATTGTTTATGCTCCATCATGAATTCCAAAACTAATGACGGCTATGAATCCCTTCAGGCAATCAGGGGCCTCTCATTCTGCCCAGTGGTGTAGCGCATCATTCCCAGGTGGGGATTATGGGATATGTTGGTGACCACTGGGCAGCCTTTCTATTCATTGCGGAACACAGCGACGCATGTCTGAGATCTCGGAGATATATACTTGCAATAAAGTATCCCTCAGACCCACTTCATTATAAAGATTGATAACGTTATTGTGGTTATAATTGCTTTTAGTGGCCGGGATAATAGATCCTAACGGATGATTCGTGAAGCTTTCAGATCCCAATGCTTTTTTTGCACAAAGAATCAGAGCAATGGTAGACAACCCATATCTCCTCAGATCCCGGTGGACAGGAAGTGCCATCACCTGCAATTCAGGTACTAAGGCTAGGGTCAGACGAACGCATTTTCACGTTGTCTGTGAAAAAGTGCGTTCGAACAAATGGACGCATTTTTTCACGGAGTACGCGATAGCGGTCATACTATGCGCATTTGCGTCCGTGATTTTGTACGGATCATCAATAAAACACTTTGTGCATCTGGACGTTATGTTGGCCGGACATTAGCAGTGTCTGACGTCTCCAATTCACGCACACACGCCGCTAGCAGACCCAGCGCACTCTGTACAACCGTACTAGCGGTTTTACGTTCTCGACAAAACGCGTTCGTTTGCCACTTGCGTTGCGCAGCCGGACTTTTGTGCGACCGTACTTCGTATATTGGCCGTCATTGCCCGTCATTTGCTGCTAGCACGGCCGTGATTAAGTGCGCCTGCACGCGCGTTCGCACTGCCTCAGTCTGACCCTAGCCTAAATGTATAGCCCCTCCCTGACACAAACCACAGAGATATAACCCGACCCCTCCCTGACACAAATCACACAGATATAGACCGACCCCTCCCCGACACAAATCACACAGATATAACCCGACCCCTCCCTGACACAAATCACACAGATATAACCCGACCCCTCCCTGACACAAACCACAGAGATATAACCCGACCCCTCCCTGACACAAATCACAGATATATAACCCGACCCCTCCCTGACACAAATCACACA
The DNA here is from genome assembly GCA_009667805.1 of Leptobrachium leishanense. Lineage (NCBI taxonomy): Eukaryota > Metazoa > Chordata > Amphibia > Anura > Megophryidae > Leptobrachium > Leptobrachium leishanense. The sequence continues at coordinate 12,627,474 of CM019072.1, read as the reverse complement.
GCTATAACCCGACCCCTCACTGACACAAATCACACAGATATAACCCGACCCCTCCCTGACACAAATCACACAGATATAACCCGACCCCTCCCTGACACAAATCACACAGATATAACCCGACCCCTCCCTGACACAAATCACACAGATATAACCCGACCCCTCCCCGACACAAATCACATAGATCTAACCGGATGGATACACGCCGTTCTCTCGCCGTTTTAGCGGGCTGTTTTGTTTGGCTTTCATGGCTTGTAAAGCAGGGCTGACCTGAAGGTAACACTGACATTTGCAGAACTACAACTCCCATAATTCTCTGTCAGTGTTAAAGCTCTGAGGTTTACAGCAGCACTTTTTACCCAGTTAAAGATCAGGAGAAAAGTATTTATAATCCTGTGATTCTGTCTTTTTAAGATCAGTCTCTGGGGTTGAAGGACGTCTGCTCACACTTGGCCTGGCACCGCATAAATCTGCTCTTTGGACGCGAGTCAGAAATCTGTTCTGATCTGATTTACCACCATCTGATTTCATTAAATGTTTCCTTCACTTCCGACTCGGTTTTAGTTGTACTACATTGGAAATTAATTATAACTTTTAATTGATTATTAATTAATATACAGCTATATTATTTTTTTATGTTAATTTCTTTTTTTTAGCCATGTGTTCTGGTTGTGTTTTATGCTCCTTTATATCTACATTAGGGGCATGGATTGGATTCAAACCATTGTATATTCTTTAAACCCCACCAGGACTTTTAGGCTGGGGTCAGACGAGCGTAGTGTTCACGTCCGTGATTGTGCCTAAGGCTAGGGTCAGACGAACGCATTTTTCACGTTGTCCGTGAAAAAGTGCGTTCGAACGAATGGACGTATTTTTCACGGAATACGCGATAGCGGTCATACGATGCGCATTTTCGGCCGTGATTTTTTTCGGATCATCAATAAAACACTTTTTGTGTCTGGACGTTATGTTGGCCGGACATTAGCAGCGTCTGACGTCTCCTAATCACGCAAACACGCCACTATGCGGCCGCAGTGCACTCTGTACGTCAGTAGTAGCGGATTGACGTTCTCGAAAAAATGCGTTCGTTTGCCACTTGCGGTGCCCGGACGAACTTTCGTGCGGCCGTTCGTCGTATGTTCCCCGGCATTGGACGTCATTTGCTGCTAGCACGGCCGTGATTTTGTGCGGCTAAACGCACGTTAAAACTGCGCTCGTCTGACCTTAGCCTAAAAGTACGTCCGTGATAGCATGACAGAAAGCCCATTGGAGCCTGACACATGAAGTACGTCCGCACTGAACTGCGGACACACAACGGCCGCGGCCCACGGACGCAAGGCAGGCAAGAACGTACATCCCCTAGAACGGCCGCACAAAGTGCGCTGCGTCCGCAACGTCTGCATAGCTTTGTGTGTGAGTGATGGAACGTGTTCAGACGGACTGCATTTATACGTCCAGCATTTTTCACGGACAAAATGGTTTTGCTTTTTAATTTATTTTCCCTCCTACATCCGTCAAAATATACGTCAGTGAAAAAAACGGACTGTGTGGCCACTACTGTGTCTTCCGTACGTCCATGTGCAAGGACGTACAGTCCGTAGAAATCACGCTCGTCTGACCCTAGCCTAAGCAGAGACTGCAGGGCCCCTTACTAATAGACATGTGCATTTTGTATCGTCACAATTTCGTTTGCATCTGAGATTTGCATTTTTGGTAGTTTTTTAGTTTTCGAAAAACGTAATATCGGCCGTCGCGATATAACAAATCAGCCGAAATTACAAATCGCGAAACCACAACGAAAACAAAAATGATCCGAAACGAGAAAAATGGAATGAAATTTACCTAAAATTGAACAAAATGTTCCAAAACGAAAAACAAAATGAAAATAACACAAAGCGAAAAAAAAAATGGATTAAAATGATTTCAAATAATGAAATTTTGGATTTTTTTTAACAGTGCAGTTTAGGATTCACCTATAGGCTTTAATATTGAAAAAAAATCACTTTTTATAAAATATTTCATAAACTGTATATTTTTTTCACTTGCAGCAAAAAGCTTGTTTATTTTTTTGGCATTTTTCAAGATTCTTGGGGTGAAATGTTAGACTTCCTAACTTTTTTAAAGAACTCGGCTTTTTTTTCCCCATAGCTGTCAATGTAATAAAAATATTTGCGTCTTTATTAAATATTTCTTAAACCGTATATATTTTTTCACTTGCAGCAATAAGCCATTTTGTTTATTTATTTTTTAGGACTTTTTTGGCATTTTCCGTGATTTTTTTGGGTGTCATTTTATTGTTGCTAATTTATTATTTCAGTATCATGGGGAGTTCCATAGCCCTCTCCAAGGTCCTGATACATTTTCAATTAAAGAACACAAAAGGGGTTATTCAGAGAAAGGTGAAAATCAGGAGAATTGGCAGGAGAAGAGAACAATCTAGACCAAATAGCTGATTTGGAAAGTGAGATAATTGGGAGAATTTTTATGGTTTGGTTATTTTGACCTAGAATTTTCACTTCTCCAGCCATTCTCCTGAGTGTCACATTTCTCTGAATAGACCTGTATGTATCAGACCAGCAGTTCAGCACTATGGACAGCAGCTATTGAGTAGCTAACCATGGTGCTGAAACATCAATATATTGCTTATCTTACTTTACTGGGAGTGGGCTAAATCTCTGGTGGTCCAGCAAGGGGATGAAAAGGTGTTCCCTGGTGGGAGCACAATCGCACGACATCTCTACCTTATGCAGACCATACTTATTGCTCCCTCAGTGATCAGTCAAAGTACTCTTAATGTCCCCAGATGCTGTGGCCCACTGGGAGATTTGTTGGTATCTTGGCGGGCCAGTACTGGGTGGTATGGAGGGATCCTTACACCTCTGGCACTTAGACAAGCTGCACAAGGTTTGGCCAGGGCCCTCTGGAGCCAACTGGACCCCTTAACGTATCATGGGCTGTCACCCCGCGATAGCAATCCTGAACCCCACTAGAAGATGTGGGGGTTATTTGGGTGTTTGTCAAAGTTATAAACACCCTTGAATATTGGCAGCAGATTTTTTCGCTGGACAATTGTCCATGTCACACTCCAAAAACCACCGGTGTTGTCATGGTTGTCGGAGCTGCAGCAGTGCTAATTTTCAACTGCTCTTGCTACTTTGTGTATTGTGTATTGTTGTGTTTATTTTTCTACATGCTATTGTTTGTTTTTCTCGGTTTCACGAGGTTAGAGCCCACCTGAGACTTGCCTTGACGCGGCGGTGGGCTTAATACGTTAACGCCCATTAAGAAGACCCAAAATCTGTTTGTTTTTTGTAGTTTTGGGCTAGGGTCAGACGAACGCATTTTTCGCATCGTCCGTAAAAAAGTGCGTCCGAACGCATGGACGTACTTTTTCACGGAATACACGATAGCGGTCATACGATGCGCAATTTCGGCCGTGATTTTTTACGGATCCAAACCAGGAAACTTTGGTTGTCTGGACGTTATGTTGGCCGGACATGAGCAGCGTCTGACGTCTCCTAATCACGCACACACGCCGCGATGCGGACTCAGCGCACTCTGTACGTCAGTACTAGCGGTTCCACGTTCTTACAAAAATGCGTTCGTTTGCCGCTTGCGTTGCGCGGCCAGACTTTCGTGCGGCCGTACTTCGTGTGTTCCCCGGCATTGGACATCATTTGCTGCTACCACGGCCGTAATAAAGTGCGGCTAAACGCACGTTCGCACTGCGTTCGTCTGACCCCAGCCTAAGTAGGGGTTCGAGCGCAAGTGAAACCCTCCCTTACTTATTCTGCAACTCTGACAAACACCTGCATATCCTCCCTAGGGATGTAATTATTACTTTGTAGCAATTCAACCAGATGGGATAAAAAGTATCACCCGGCGATAAAACTCTTCTGTCCGGCATTCCGGGAGTTAAAAGACGGGTTTTAAATTGTGTGAATGTGACAGAAAGAAGAGCTCTCACATCACACAGGAGAGCCGTGTATAAGGTAACTTAAAGTTAAAAGGTCCTGATGATTATTAGCCTGTAGTTTGTAGGTGGGGGGGGGGCAGCCTGGATGGCTGAGGCTGATAGGGTTCATAGTCCAGTATCATGCTTACCCTGTGCGCCCAATCCCTGGAGCAGGATCATGTTTCCAAGCGAATATAATAGTAGATCAAAATATCTTTATGTATCAGCTCCCACCATGCTGTGTGATTAACCCCTTCCACCCACAGGGGACCTTTCATTAATTGCTGACTTGTAGGTGTTAACATGACAGCCCCTGCACCCCCCCTGCCTCTCGCTCTCCTTCCATGAGATAAATGCCTATCACTCGTTTGAGGGTCTTTGCCGGTGTCACAGAGGGCTCCGTGCCCGCAGACCTTGTGAAGGTCTCTGCTGGTGGTACAGGGGGCACAGCGCCCGCAGACCTCTGACGGGGCCAGGGCAGAAACTGACACAGAATGACAGACTATCGCTAAGATCTCCTCATTACTGAACATCTCAGCGAGTCTCAGATCTCATGTATATTTTATATATAATCTGCTTTACAGTCAGCTCCTTACAGCCCTGTCCAAAACCAACACAGACTGACACCTCCATGGGAATATAGAACCCCATACCCCCAACCTCCATGACATGACCTGCCAAGGGTTAACTAGTATACAGAAAACAGTTCCCGAGTCATTGCAAGGGTTAAACCCGTTGGATCTCCAGAATCTGCCATTTACATATTATACTTTTCTAACACGTGACCAGGGAGATAGAATAGGGCAGATTTAACCCTTTCAACGACACAGGGACCAGCGAATGACCATAGACATAAGAATAGGTCAGGTTTAACCCTTACAGCGAGGCAACGACCAATAAATGACCATGAAGAAAAATTAAAGCAGGTTTAACCCTTACTACGACACAGGGGCCAACGAATAACCATGGAGAAAGAAAACAGCAGGTTTAACCCTTACAATGATGCAGGAACAAAAAATGACCATGGAGAAAAGAACAAGGCATGTTTAACCCTTACATTAAGACAATGAATAACCACGGGGAAAATAAAAGGCAAGTTTAACCCTTACAACAACACAGGGACCAATGAATAACCAAGGCTAAACATATAGGACACGTTTAACCCTTACAATGTCACAGGAACCAATGAGTGACCACGGAAAAGAAATTGGGCATGTTTAACCCTTACAACGATGTAGGAACCAAACGAGGTCTTTACCCTGAGCTACACTTACGATTATCCATACAGTAACTATTGTGTCTGTTACTTCAGACTTTTTCTTTCTATAATTTCATTTTAAAGGGACATTCGATTGAATTCTGAGTTTTGGCTAAATCAGTTCCCCATCTTCCATGTCATCCATTATTTATCTCCTGCCGTTAGTGAGGTGGAGCACATGCTAAGAACCTGCCTATAAAACAGCTGACCCGCTAAGCTTGCAATCAAATTCTTTTCCATTAGTGAAGCTTTTCTTGCCTGCAATAAGAGACCATGCTCTGACATCGCGCAACAATCACTGGGGGAAGCTGAGAAAATAATGATTAACTGGATCATCTTTGGAATTTCAATATTCTATGTTTATTATTTTAATAAACATAGAATATTGAAATTACAAAGATGATCCAGTTAATCATATCAAGGTAAAACCAGCCCCCTGTGGGGGGGTCCTACAGAGTAACGCTTGGAAGGACTGGCCTCCAGCGGGGCTGGCAGCGTGGAGCAGGTTAAGGCTGGGGTCAGACAGCGCACTTTTAACGTGCGTTCTGGCGCACTTAATCACGGCCGCACTAGCAGCAAATGCCGGGCAATGACGGCCAATATATGAAGTACGGTCGCACGAAAGTCCGGCCGCGCAACGCAAGTGGAAAATTAATGCATTTTGTCGAGAACACAGAACCGCTAGTACGGACGTACAGAGTGCGCTGCGTCCGCTAGCGGTGTGTGTGCGTGATTTGGAGACGTCAGACCCTGCTCGTGTCCGGCCAACATAACGTCCAGACGCAAAAAGTTTCCTGGTTTGGATTCGTAAAACATCACTCACGAACATGCGCATCGTATGACCGTTGTCGCGTATTCCGTGAAAAAATACATCAATGCGTTCGGACGCACTTTTTTACGTTCACGTGTAAAAATACTTTCGTTTGACCCTAGCCTAAGTGTAAGGGATAGATATATGGTTGACTACCTAGTGCAGGCGTCAGCAACCTTGGCCCGCCTGATGTTTTTGAACTTCATCTCCCATGATGCTCAGCTACTCACTAGGTTGGCTGGAGCCTCATGGGAAATGTAGTTCCGAAACACCTGCGGAGCCAAGGTTGCTGACCCCTGACCTAGGGAGTTTAGAAACGCTCAGGACGTGTAAGAGTAAGGGATTATTTAAGCCAAATTGTTACCCAAAGAGGTTTGTGGGCGTCAAGTATAAAATGAATTACTAGAATATAATGTGACGTTTGTATAAACAGGACAGACCAGGAATGTCTATCATCAGGGCATCACAGCTGTTCTGGACTACCTTACCCATAATGCTCAGTTGGGAGACTACAGCTGATGGGGTGCCATTGGATAGCCACCACCGACAGACTTACCCTGTCCTCCTCGGCCCGGAGGTCGGGCATGGTGCTGATACACAGGTTTATAGCTGTAGTAGCCACAAAGAGGATGGAGAGGCACGCAAACACTTTGCCGGGGATCCCCGACTGCGGGTTCTCCACCATGTCCCTCAGTTTGCTCATGCAGATTCCGACCCTGGTGTCGTCGTCCAGGACGCATATGGTCTCCCTGTTCCTCTGATTCTCCTCTTCTTTCCTTATCTCCGCCAGTTCCTCCAGCTTCTGGAAGAGTTTCCTCAGGCAGCATCTCTCCAGGTTGGACTCCTCGATTCCCCAGTACATCAGCTCGTCCTGGAAGGACAAGGCACACATCTCCCTCAGGAGCCTGAGCTTGCCGGCCGCCAAGAAGCTGACAATCATCCCGAAGGCGCACGGGTTCCTGTCGAAAAAGAACTCATTGGTGTCCTCGTCGAAGTCGTCGCAGATCTGGATGATCTCCTCGTAGCTGCTGCAGAACCTCAGCTTCCCGAGCCTGGTCATGGGAAACTCGTCCAACGTGCTCCAAGGCATAAGGTACTTGATTCCGCCAACATTAATGATGATCTCGCGCTTCAGGTCAGCTGTGTAGAGCTCATCTGGGTCGTAAATCCTCCTGGCCCTCTTGTACTTGACCCCTTTGAGCGTCTGCGGCTGGACGGTTATGGGAAAGAGCTGGTTCAAGGTGCTGCTGGACGTGTAGCTGAGGTTGCTGTAGTCTTGCTCGCTGCCTCCGGAGATTATAGGCATCGCTGATTAAAATCCGTCACTTCACAACAGCAAACTGCGTGCGGAAGAGATCACGATGGGAAAAGTGAGGATCGGGATCACAAAGGAGCAAAAAGCAATGTATTTACCCAGAGAAACCTTAGAGTCAGTGACAATAATAATAATAATAATAATTAATAATCTGCTTTGATTAAATATATTCTTTTAATTCACCCTGAGCGGACAGTCCGTTTAACTCTCAATTATTCCCTCTGACCCTTTCAGGCCCAGGAAATGAAAAATGGAAAATAGGAATGAAATCTATATAAATACATCTATAAATATTAATCTCTATGTGATTTGGAAAACCGTATAGTGTGTTTGATATTGTTACATGTTGCAGATTGTTTCCATGTGAAACCGCTCGGCTTCTGCAACAAAAAAAAATCTATTATTATTTTTTTCAAACTTTGTTTCAGATTGAAAGCACTGGGCCTGAAAGGGTTAATGACGTGTGTTCATGCAAATCAATCTCCTTAATCATTCATGACGGCTCTGGCAAACAAGGGGTGCAGGCAGGATAAAAGCAGGTTGAGCATCTCTTATCCCAAATCCAAAATGTCCCAAACTATTCATTGTTTTGTGTTTGCCGACCTGACACGTAAAGTATAAGATTAGACCCTGACATCAGGTGACAGGGGGCAAAATGATTAGAATACTGTGTGTGTGTGTGTAATGTATTTTGTGTTTACCCTTTGGGTCCGATCCCCAAAATATCTCATTATTATACGCAAGTGTCCCAAAACTCCCCAATCCAGAACACGTCTGGTCCCGGGCGTTTCAGATAAGGGACACTCAGCCTGTATGTGGCATTTTGTTGAAGGGTTAATGATCAGGGTTTTAGAAGATCCTGGCAATCATGCGGTGCTGTTTCTTGTAGTCGGGTAACTTGTGTAAGTGTGTACAATGTAACACAATGTGTTGTGCCCCCAGGGTTGGACGCTGGAAGTGATGGTGGTGGCAGGTGAGAAGTTTCCTTACCATGACGGTGGCACCAGATGCGGCATCCTCCTCAGAGCACGGATCTCTCCATCCCGTCTCATGGCAGTGAGTGCTCCGTCTCTCCTTGTATCTCCTCCTCCTGACTGATCTCCCATCCTCATCGCCTGGGTGTCTGTCTGCTTACACCTAGTGCTCAATCTCCTCCTCTCGCTCACCTTCTCCACTTTCACCTGATCCTTCCCCTCCACACAGACACCTACAGATTAACTCTCGCCTTCCTGAGGGATTCATTCTGTGGCTTTCCTTACGGAAACGTTCACACTCTCAAGTCACCAAGTCTGTGTCCCTTATTTTCACGGGGGGGGGGGGGTTTCTGTCTGACGGTTTGTCTGTTTCTTTTCCTTTGTCGCTTTTTCCTCAATGTTTGTGACTCTCTCTGTCTGACAACCTCTCTGTCTCTTTTTTCCTCTGTCGCTCTTTCACTCGTTGTATCTCTCTTTCACTCTGTGTCTTTCTGTTTCCTTTCTTCTGTCATTCCTCTCCTTATTGTCTCTGTTTTCACTCTCTTTCTCGCAAACCTTTTACTTTTTTCCGCTGTCGAAATTATACTCATTGTATCTCTCTTTCACTCTGTCTGTCTGTCCCCCTGTCTTTCTGACTGTCTCCATACTTACTTTTCTTCACATTATCTGTCTTTCATTCTGTAGTCCCCTTTCCCCTCTCATTCTTCTCCTCATTATTCAGTCTCTGTCTCCTTTTCTGTTACTCTTCTCCTGGTTGTCCCTGTCATTCAATCTGTCTCTGTCTGACGGTCTCCTTTCCTCACTCTTCTCCTCATTGCCTCTGTCTTTCTGACTTTCTGACTCTCTCCTTTCCTGTCACTCTTCTCTTGTCTCTGTCATTCACTCTGTCTCTGTGTAATTCTCTCCTTTCCTCAGTCTCTCTTCTCTTGTCTGTCATTCACTCTGTCTCTGTCTGATTCTCTTGTCTCTGTCATTCACTCTGTCTCTGTCTGATTCTCTCCTTTCCTCTGTCACTCTTCTCTTGTCTCTGTCTCTGTGTAATTCTCTCCTTTCCTCAGTCTCTCTTCTCTTGTCTCTGTCTTTCTATCAAGCTGACTTGTATTGTGAATATATACGGCTGTGGATTTTGTCCTTTGAAACGCATTTATCTCTGGTAATTGGAGGCTGTGGGGCAGTTGCATTTCAGTTTCCAGTAATCTTAGCGTCTATAGTCAGAGCGTCGCACAGAGTTCACTGCTAGAAACCTTATCACTCACACTGACCTGGGCACTGCGTGTTCTGACACTTTGTGTAATACTCGGGTAACACATCCCCTGAATGCTTTGTCACCTGTCAGAGCAGTTTAGCTCCTGTTTTCCCTCGTCTTCATTTGCCGTCAGCAGATTACACCTCACCTGCAGCTACAGTAACTACTTCTCTGGGACCATTCATCCTCTGCACTGCATCTACCTATCTCTGTATCTATCTCTGTATCTATCTCTCTGTATCTATCTCTCTGTATCTATCTCTCTGTATCTATCTCTCTGTATCTATCTCTCTGTATCTCTCTATCTATCTCTGTATCTCTCTCTGTATCTCTCTCTGTATCTCTCTCTGTATCTATCTCTCTGTATCTATCTCTCTGTATCTCTCTCTGTATCTATCTCTCTGTATCTATCTCTCTGTATCTATCTCTCTGTATCTCTCTCTCTGTATCTCTCTCTCTGTATCTCTCTCTCTGTATCATAAATATCTCTCTCTGTCTCTCTGTATCTGTCTCTCTGTCTCTCTCTCTCTATCTCTCTCTCTCTATCTCTCTCTATGTCTCTCTCTGTATCTCTCTCTGTATCTCTCTCTCTGTATCTCTCTCTGTATCTCTCTCTCTGTATCTCTCTCTCTGTATCTCTCTCTCTGTATCTCTCTCTCTGTATCTATCAGTCATTCACTGTCTATCCATCTATTATCCATTTGTCCATCTCTTTCTCTGTTTCCCTCTCTCTCTAGATCTCTCTCTCACTAGATCTTTATCTCTGGCTCTCTATCGCGTAGTCTCTCGCTTGCCCTCTCATGTCCGCATTGCTCACTATCCCTCTGTCTCGCTGTCGCTCCGTCTCTAATGATCTGTTACTCTATTGCTATGTCCTTCTCTATCACACTCTGTCTCTCTCTTTCTGTCTCCGTCTCTATCCCGCTATCTCTCTCTACTGCTTTCTATTTCTCTGTCTATCGCTCTTGCTTTCTCTCTGTCTATTCCGTTATGTATCTATTTATCTGTCTGTCTCTCTATCACCCCGTCTCTATCTGTTTATCCTTCGATCTAAGTAGATTTATTTTCTTCCTATTCACCTGTGTCCTGTATCCTCTCTCTCCCTTGATCTATATGTTATTCCATTCAGCAGTCTGTGTCACCTCCTCTCCGTTCTCTCCTGTTAGGGTGCTGGAGTGAAGAAGGAATCACTTACCAGGATGCATGATTTCCGTGAATGAACGCGGAGCTGCAGGTTGGTCTCCCGTGGCTGCTCGGTGATGAAATAGCAGCTTTATATACCGTCTCTCCTCTTCCTCAGGGTGTTCGGGGACAGACAGTAAAGGTGCAGTTGTATAGTTGTATGTACGCAGAGCTTCCTCCACCTGCTTCCATCCAGCTAACGTATAGCATCGCTATCCACTAACAGCTGCCGTGCGCAGATTGTGCTGCTCGATGGGCCGCGCGCTGCGCTCAAACTGCCATTAATAAACCCATGGCCGCTGGATTTTACTGAATGCAGGTTCTCAGCACACCGGGTTTGTGGGGCGAGCGACTGGCACCATGCCCTTTTCTAAGGAGAAGTATGCACGTCGTTACTCTCTTGGGGTTTATTCGCTAAACCGTGAGCTTGGATTGACAGGAGAAATGATAAGGTGACTGTAAATATTCTGACAAATGATCAGAGCCAGTGTTTTTATTTGATTGGTTTGGTTAAAATACACCAAACTCCTTCTCCTATATCCATATATCCAGGCTAATAGCTGGAAGCGTGATTTGAATGGACTGGAGTGCATGAAACATCCAGTAAAGTTAACCCGATCCCTGTAACCAGGACTGTGCACTTATAGGACCTGATCCCTGTAACCAGGACTATGTGCAGCTATAGGACCCACTCCCTGTAACCAGGTCTGTGTGTACCTATAGGACCAGATCCCTGTGACCAGGACTGTGTGCGCCTATAGGACCAGATCCCTGTAACCAGGACTGTGTGCGCCTATAGGACCAGATTCCTGTGACCAGGACTGTGTGCACCTATAGGGGCCGATTGCTATAAGCGGGGCTGTGTGCACATATATGTACAGATCCCTATAAGCAGGACTTGCGCACCTATAGGGGCGATCCCTATAAGCAGGGCAGTGTGCCCCTATAGTATCAGATCCCTGTAACCAGGACTGTGTGCACACATAGGAGCCGATCCCTTTAAGCGGGACTGTGTGTGCCTATAGGAGCCGATCCCTTTAAGCGGGACTGTGTGTGCCTATAGGAGCCGATCCCTTTAAGCGGGACTGTGTGTGCCTATAGGAGCCGATCCCTTTAAGCGGGACTGTGTGTGCCTATAGGAGCCGATCCCTTTAAGCGGGACTGTGTGTGCCTATAGGAGCCGATCCCTTTAAGCGGGACTGTGTGTGCCTATTGGAGCCGATCCCTTTAAGCGGGACTGTGTGTGCCTATAGGAGCCGATCCCTTTAAGCGGGACTGTGTGCCTATAGGAGCCGATCCCTTTAAGCGGCACTGTGTGTGCCTATAGGAGCCGATCCCTTTAAGTGGGACTGTGCGCGCCTATAGGAGCCGATCCCTTTAAGTGGGACTGTGCGCGCCTATAGGAGCCGATCCCTTTAGGCGGCACTGTGTGCGCCTATAGGAGCCACTCTTTTTCACTGGGAAGGCACACGCTTGTGTGTGGCTTGGCTGTATTCATTGCGTGCTATAAATTCTCCTGTTTACGCTTACGTGGGGGCATTAAGTATTATAAGTAAGAGGGTAGGGGAGCTAGAGCCAGTGACAACTGGGGTCCCTTTAAGTACAGTCCCGCTTGAACTAAGAGCCTGTATGCCTAGTGGTCCTTCAGTATCACCCCGGGGGGCAAGCTGTATATGTTTAGATGTAAAGAATGAATCTGGGTCAGCGCGCTGAATGCTGAGCAATCCTTCCCATTGATTTCCACTGTCACCTATTCACTTTATTACTTAATTCTGGAGTTGATCTGTATTGCAAAGCGTCTCATTACTCTGGTTTTGCCTCCTCTACATTCAGCCCAGCCGTTACAAGGACTGGTATAGGCCCTCTGCTACTTTTAGAGGTTTTTGGGTGATGTGTGTAGAGGTCGGCAGGGCTGGGTCCTGGATGGACAATATGTTTCACCCCTATTTGGGTTGCGGACCCTTTAAGTGCAACCACAGGGTTAATCTTCCTGTCCAGGAAGAGTTTTAAAGCCAGCAACTCCCAGATAGGATTGTGGGAGTTTTTAGGAAAAAGGAAAGTAATCAGTGGAAGCTGTGTGTTTGTGTTCCAAAAGCAGGAGACGTGCTGTGCCTTGCTGGAGAGGCTTCTACATACTGGGGAAAGGATTCCCTAGGTTTGGGACTGTTTAAAGCGTTGGTGAGCCACTATTATTTCTGTTTATTTGTGCTGAAGATCAGGACTTTGCTTTAATTTCGCTGAACCAAAGCGTGTACTTATTATGTTGCCTTTTTGACTGCCCTGAAAGGGTGAATAAAACTGTTTTGTTTGTGAAAGACATTGTGCACGTGCTCTGTGGCCCCCCAAACGTCACAACTGGTGTTTCGAATGCGGGCAATCTGCTACCCCTCACACGCCAAGCAAGAGGAATTTTTGTGAAAAGGAAAAAAAAAAACTGACATTTTTAAAGGACAGTGTTCTGATTGCATGTCCTGGGCTAAGGCTGCACTGAAGTCCACAGCTATGGAGGAGCTGGTTAAGCAGATGGTCTTTGTCAATGTACAGGCCCAGACTCGCCATGAAGAGGTGATGGCTCAGCAGCAACAAGCCCTGGCACAGGCTGTTGCTGCCCAACAAGAAAGCACCCATTTGCTGGCTGCACAATTTGCAGCACAGCAGGTAGCCACACAGACGCAGATCAATGCCCTGCGGGAGGCCATGCAGCAACTTGCACCTGGACGTGATCAAGCAGTGGTCACTGCTGGTAACCATGTCTCCATAAGGGCCAGTCATTTCCTCTAAAAACTGTCTCCCAGTGATGATGTGGAAGCATTTCTCACCACGTTTGAAAGGACTGCTGAGAGAGAGGGGTGGCCCCAAGACCAATGGGCCGGTCTCATTGCCCCGTTTCTGACAGGAGACCCTCAAAAGGCATATTTTGACCTGCCCCTAGAAGATGCAAAGAATTATGACCGGCTGAAAGCTGAGGTTCTGGCCCGCCTTGGGGTAACTGTTGCTGTCCGATCTCAACGTGTTCACTGCTGGAAGTACTGCCCTGACCAGCCACCCCGGTCCCAGATGCATGACTTAGGACAGCTGGTTAAAAAGTGGTTGCAGCCAGAGACCCTGACTAGAGAGCAAATGGTCGAAAGGGTTGTGATGGACCACTACCTGAGGTCTCTACCAAAGGATCTACAGCGCTGGGTCAGCCATGGGGACCCCAAGACTGCAGCACTGGTAGTCGAGATGGTGGAGAGATACACCATGGTGGAGGACCTGCTCAGACCAACCAGTCGTCGAGGACCAGTCTTGCCACCGCCTGTGAGGCCTGCTTCAGTTCCTCGGAGGAAGCGTCACTGGACCCGGGAACCAGCACCCCAAAATCATCTTCCTCGGTTCTGCAGAGGCCTGTCGCTACCCGAACTGCTGGCGATATACAGTGTTGGAGGTGTCGCGCCTGGGGCCATACCCGGGCGCAGTGTCCGCTACAGGAGGAGCCCATGGAGTGTGGATCCGCTCGGAGAGTGTCTTTCTACACCCTCACAACGTGCACTACCCACCTTGACCTAGAGGGGGGTCAGTTTGAATGTACGGTGTGGGTGAATCACCGCCCAGCCAAAGATCTCCTGGACTCTGGGAGTATGGTCACCCTGGTGCATGCCCGGGTAGTCGGAAGGCTCGGTCCAGTACAAAGAACCCTCCGGGTTGTCTGTATCCATGGGGATACTCGGGAGTATCCGCTGATCCCTGTCACCATTTCCGCCAGGAATACTTCGGTCACCCAAGAGGTCGGGGTGGTGAGTACTCTGATACATGATGTGATTGTGGAACGGGACTGCCCCTTGTTTGCTGAACTGTGGTGCTTGGCACAAACTGAACTGCCCATTGAACTGGGAACAATTCAGGGTCACCCCCACCAAACATGACTGTGGACACTGTTGATGAGGAGTTGCTCAAATGTGTTCAAAATGAGAATGTTGTAACTGATGTGAGTGTCCTAGCTCCTCAACCTGAGTTGACACCCAAGGAGGGGGAATCCTCTCCCGTGCCGGTTATGGTAGGAGAGGATGAAGAGGAATTATCCCCTGTAGATATTACACTTGGGGTGGATGAGGGGGAGGGTTCTTCTTATCCAGTACACCCTGACTTAGATGTGTCCAGAGGTGCATTTGGCAGGGCTCAAATGGGTGACCCGATGTTGATAAATGCTCGCGAACAGGTAACTGTTGTCAGTGGGGTACCTCAAGCACCAGATGCAGAGAAAAGATTTCCTCACTTTGCGGTCAATAATGATCTGTTCTACCGGGTATCAGAAATTCGGGGAGAAATTGTGGAACAATTACTAGTACCCCAGCCCTACCAGAGAATGGTGCTGGATCTGGCTCACAATGATGCTCTAGGTGGTCACCTGGGAGCTGAGAAAACCAAGGCCTGGATAACGGACCGGTTTTACTGGCCAGGTATCGGTGCCACAGTTAAGAGGTACTGTTCCTCCTGCCCTGTTTGCCAGTTAACTGCCCCAGCACCCCATTATAGGAACCCCTTGGTGCCTCTGCCAATAATTGAGGTGCCCTTTGAGCGCATCGCTATGGATATAGTGGGTCCCTTAGAGAAGTCTGCTCGGGGACACCGATATATCCTGGTGGTTCTTGATTATGCCACAAGGTATCCAGAGGCGGTTCCTTTTAGAAACCCTACATCAAAGGCCATTGCGCGGGAGTTGTTTTTTATGTTTTCGAGAACTGGCCTGCCAAGGGAAATTTTGACGGATCAGGGGACCCCATTTATGTCCCGGGTGATGGCAGATGTGTGCAAGTTGTTCCAAATCAAGCAGTTGCGAACATCTGATTATCACCCTCAGACAGATGGTCTAGTAGAAAGATTCAACAAGACTCTGAAAATGATGCTTAAAAGGGTTGTGCAGAGAGATGGAAGAGACTGGGATCATTTGCTTTCTGCACTGCTGTTTGCTATTCAAGAGGTTCCTCAGGCCTCCACGGGGTTCTCACCTTTTGAGTTGGTGTATGGCCGCAGACCCCGGGGATTGCTAGATTTGGTTAAGGAGACATGGGAAAGTGAGTCCTCTCCACACAAATCGCTCATTGAACATATCTCTCAGATGAGAGAGAGAATTTCTAAAGTGATGCCTTTGGTACAGGAACATTTGCAGAAGGCTCAGGAGGCCCAGAAAAGGGTGTACAACCGGTCGACCAAGCTGCGGCAATTTCAGGTTGGGGACCGGGTAACAGTACTTATACCCACGGTGGAAAGTCGGTTCCTAGCCAAGTGACAGGGACCATATGAGGTGGTTGAAAAAGTAGGGGAAGTAAACTACCGAGTGCATCAGCCTGGGAAAAGAAAACCATACCAGATCTACCACATAAATTTGTTAAAACCCTGGAGAGACCGAGAGGTGTCCGCCATGGTTGGGGTGGGTATAGAGTCTGATGGTGTTGCCGCAGTACACATTGCTGCCACCCTGTCCAAACCCCAAACCCAAGAAGTTAAGGAGTTTCTACAAAGAAACAAAGGCATGTTTTCAGGACTACCGGGACACGCGACCGGGATTAAACACAATATTGTGACGGAACCCCATGTAAAGGTTCGGGTAAAGCCGTACCGCATCCCAGAAGCCCATAGAAAGGCTGTTTCTGAAGAGGTTAAAAAAATGCTTCAGCTTAATGTCATTGAGGAGTCACAGAGTGAATGGTCGAGCCCCATCGTGTTGGTACCGAAGCCCAACGGCACTCTGCGATTCTGCAATGACTTCAGGAAACTTAACGAGGTGTCAAAATTTGACGCGTATCCCATGCCAAGGGTGGATGAATTAATAGAGAAATTGGGTCCGACCCGTTATATCACCACCCTGGACCTTACTAAGGGATACTGGCAGATACCCCTGACTAAGGAAGCCAGGGAAAAGACTGCTTTTTCCACTCCAGAGGGTCATTTTCATTATAAGCGGATGCCTTTTGGGTTACACTCAGCCCCGGCCACCTTCCAACGAGCGATGGATAGGGTGCTCCGCCCCTACCTGAGATATACCTCGGTCTACCTGGATGACATTGTCATCTTCAGTCCAGATTGGGAGTCCCATCTTCCCCGGGTTCAGACGGTTTTGGACGGTTTGAGAAAAGCGGGCTTTACTGTTAACCCTGAGAAAAGTGCGGTAGGGATGGAGGAAGCTAAGTACCTGGGATATGTCGTAGGCAGGGGTCTGGTAAAGCCACAATTTAACAAAGTAGAGGCTATCCAGAACTGGCCACGCCCCCTCAAGAAGAAGCAGGTTCGTGCTTTTCTGGGTATAGTGGGGTATTACCGGCGGTTTGTCCCCAATTTTGCCTCTCTTGCTGCACCACTGACTGACCTGACGAAAGGTAGGCAGTCAGTGATGATTCAATGGAATGCCAATGCTGAAGATGCCTTCGAGAAGCTTAAAAATGCGTTGTGTCAGCACCCAGTGCTGGTAGTCCCTGATTTCATGAGGGAGTTCATTATACAGACGGATGCCTCAAGTGAGGGTTTGGGGGCTGTGCTATCCCAAGAAGTCAATGGGGAAGAGCACCCCGTGGTTTTTCTTAGTAGGCAACTGACGGCAGCGGAGAAAAACTATGCTGTGGTGGAAAGAGAGGGCTTGGCCTTAAAGTGGGCCTTGGATTCTTTGAGATACTTCCTGTTGGGCAGGAAGTTCCGTTTGGTGTCTGACCATGCCCCATTGACCTGGATGAGGCAGCACCGCCACGCTAATGCCAGGGTTACCAGGTGGTTCCTGTCTCTCCAGGAGTTTAACTTTGTGGTGGAACACAGGCCTGGGAAACAGCACCAAAATGCTGATGCCCTGTCCCGGATGCATTGTGGGCTGTCTACTGTTGCCTCAAACACCTCCGCGTTGAGACAGAGGGGGGGGATATGTAGAGGTCGGCAGGGCTGGGTCCTGGATGGACAATATGTTTCACCCCTATTTGGGTTGTGGACCCTTTAACCACTTCGATGCGGAGGACGCGCTGAGCGCGTCCTCCGCATGGCTGCTGCTGTGCTGAGGACGCGCTGAGCGCGTTCTCACTTTGGGGTCAGTGTTCGGCCGAGTTCCGGCCGATCGCTGGCCCCCCGGTGCGGGCTGACATCCTCGATGTCAGCCCAGCATCCGGAACCGCCGCCGGTGAAATATGCAGTGCCGGAGAGGCGCGCTGAAAGGGAGGGGGGAGGTCCTTCGGACCTCTCTCCCTCCCGATCGGCGGCGTTGCGGGGGTTAACCCAGGCACCATTTGGAAGGGCACAGCCTGCCCTTCCAAATGGTACCTGGCATTAACCCCTGGGGAGCTGGATCGCGAACCGGCGCTGAAAAGCGCCGATTCGTGATCCTTTCCCGGAGCTGGCCGACATCTTGGATGTCGGCCAAGCCTCCGGGAACTCCCCCTGAGGACTGGCGTCATCGTGCAATAAAAATAAAAAAATATTTTAAAAAAAATTATAAAAAAAAAATAAACACTTTTTTTTCTTTTTTTGGTTTGTTAATGCAGCAATATTGTTCCCATTTCAATTATAATGTGAACAATGATGCTGCACTAACGATTTTTGTATGCGGTGCGTTTGTTAAAAATCGTGTAATTTTCCCCAAAAAAAAATGTAATGAGACCCCATCTCTAATTTTTTTAACAACCGCACCCCATACAAAATATAACCGCAATTGCTCGCATGTTAAAATGTGGAAAAAAAACACTTTACACGCTGTAAATTATTGAAAATTCATATTTTATTGCATTTTTTGTTTATAATATACAGACAGGTCATGACGTATACATATAATAATGACATATTATTAATCTGCCGAGTCTGACGGAAAGAACGATATATAATATGTCTGGGTCATATACTAAAATAAGCCTTCAAAACGCGTTTAAACATGATGAGCAAAACCGGTAAAAATGACCTCAGCACAGAGGCGGGAAAAGCCTCAGCAGCGAAAGGGTTAAGTGCAACCACAGGGTTAATCTTCCTGTCCAGGAAGAGTTTTAAAGCCAGCAACTCCCAGATAAGATTGTGGGAGTTTTTA
The DNA here is from genome assembly GCA_009667805.1 of Leptobrachium leishanense. NCBI lineage: Eukaryota > Metazoa > Chordata > Amphibia > Anura > Megophryidae > Leptobrachium > Leptobrachium leishanense. The sequence continues at coordinate 12,608,704 of CM019072.1, read as the reverse complement.
GGAAAAAGGAAAGTAATCAGTGGAAGCTGTATGTTTGTGTTCCAAAAGCAGGAGACGTGCTGTGCCTTGCTGGAGAGGCTTCTACATACTGGGGAAAGGATTCCCTAGGTTTGGGACTGTTTAAAGCGTTGGTGAGCCACTATTATTTCTCTGTTTATTTGTGCTGAAGATCAGGACTTTGGGGGCGTGGTCAAGCCGTCGATCGTGATGGCCGCTTGAAGCTTGAGCTCCTGCTTCCTGCACGATATATCGCCCTTTAATATAACATCCCTGGAGATGGGTAAAGGCAAGAAGCTGTCCCCACACACCCCTGCTGCCAGGACACCGGCTGGCTCGACTGCGGGCACGCTGGATGCCTTCCTTCAATCCCCGGAGAGGACGGACAGTGATCGGGCCTGCACGACAATGGCGGGGGCTGCAGCACCAGACCCACCTCTGCTTGAGGACTCGGAAGGGGGGACTTTGCGGCGCCTGGAAGCTTTCATGCACACCCTCCCAACACGCGAGGACCTCAGCCGATTGATTGACTCGGTCCAGGCTACCTTTCGGACCGAAATAGCGGAGGTAAGGGGCGAGATTTCCGGCATCGAATCGCGTCTCACCGTAATGGAAACGCGCGCAGGGGCCTGCACCCACGAGGAGAGGCATGAATCCTCCTTCTCCACCATGAGGCGTCGTCTCGATGACCTCGAAAACAGATCTAGGCGCCAAAATATAAGGATAAGGGGGATTCGAGAGACTGTACAAAATGTGAAAGCCCGCTTGATCTCCTTTTTCAATATGCTGCTGGGGGAAGATGCCGTCACCGCGGCTGACATCGACCGGGCGCACAGGGCCCTGAGAGCACCGCAGAGCCCCCCCGCCCCACCTAGGGATATCATCTGCCATCTACCCAACTACCAGCTCAAAGCAGCAATCATGGACAAAGCTCGTACACAACGCTCCTGGCGCTATAAAGATGATAACATCGAATTATACCACGACCTTTCCCCATACACATTGCTTGCGCGAAGATCCCTGCGCCCTGTCACTAACCTACTTCGTGAAGCCAACATACCATACCGCTGGGGTCACCCCTTTTCGCTTCAGGTCCGCACGGACAACCGCCTACATTCCATCTTCTCCCCACGGGACGTCCCTCAATTTCTGGAGGCATTGGGCTTCCCACCGACAGAAGTGCCAAACTGGGAGGTCGATCACCCATTTATGCCGCCGCCACTGGAACAGGGCCGACCGCAAAGACCCATGAGGCCTGCCCGCAGACCTCGAGACGCCTCAATGGATGGACCCCCTCCGGGGAACGGCTCCACCTCTGGAGCGGAGGCTGCGGATTGAGAACCATGCTGAAGGATGTGACTGTAAAGAGGCCTGGGACTCAGGGCTTTGTGTTTCTCCTCCGGGGTTGCCTCCCCTCGGGATGGATGCTACCCTTCGCAGCTCGAATTTATCGACTCCCCCCCCGCCGCACCTGCCCACAAGATGAGGAGCGACGGGTCGGTGCAGCCTCGGACTATACTCCCGACGAGCTGCCCGAATACCCCTCTATACCCCCGAAGGTATGACCTGCGGAGCTTGGAGCTGATCCGGAACTGACTACCCCCCCTTTTTTTTTTTTTTCTTTCTTCTTCTCTCTCATTTATTGGGGGCAGGGGTCACCGGGTCGCTCGATGACGCTGACTCGGCACATTAGTTGGGGGGTGGGGGTGGGACAAGTGATTCTAGGGTTGTATTTAGTTTGGGTTATGTAAAATGTTTAACGACGTGGAATGTTTCGCGCCAGTTTACTTGCCTACTGCTCTTATTCTCCTTGGATCTTTCAACCTTGTAGTGCACCGGCAGAAGTTACTGCGGTTGATCTTTGGTGTTTAACGTACTTGTTTTAATTTTAGTTTCATTATATGATTCCTCACATGTGATATAGCTGCCATTGATTGTGTACTGGTAGCCAGACCAGATCTTTTCCCCAACGAGGTATCGCGCAACTCGTCTTCTGAGGGAGTTTCGCTGGTTCCCTACAGGGGGGCTGGCCTTTCGTCCCTTGGAACGCGCGTCACCTCACCAGTGTTTTCCCCCCACCCCTTCCTTTCTCCTCGGTCTTCCTGTACCACACTACCCCCTCCTCATTTCACTCTACCTCCTCTCCTCTACCTACCTTTTCTCACATCTTACCGCGCTTCTTCCCCTCCCCAACCTCTCCTTTCCTTGTTTTTTTTTTTTTTTTCTTTCTTTCTCTTCTCCCTCTCCTCATCTCTCGTGTGGAGATTGAGTTGACACTATCTGAGATGGTTCGTATTGGAGACTGCGGGAGTGCCCCCCCACCTCCCCCTTCCGGGCCGGCCGGGGGGATGTTCGCGCCTCGGGAGCTACGCCTCACGTCCTACAACGTGAGGGGCCTTAATACCCCTGAAAAAAGATCTAAATTGTTCAGAGAGCTGCGGTCGATGCGGACGTCGGTCGCCCTACTGCAAGAAACCCATTTCCGTCTGGGATCGACCCAAACGTTGCAGCATCCGGACTACCCTCTCGGATTTTTTGGTAACTACTCGGAGGGCAAGTCTAGGGGGGTTGCGATTTTAATCTCTCGTCATGTCCCGTTTGAAATAGACGACACGATGGCTGACCCGCAAGGGAGATATATTTTCGTGAAGGGACGGATAGCTGGAGCACATTATACTTTCGCCTCAATTTACCTCCCTAATTCTGCGCAACACCGCTCACTACAACGCATATGTGACTCTCTTCGGGACTTTCAGAAGGGGTGTCTTTATGTGGGGGGCGATATGAACGCACCCCTGGATCCGCGGATGGATACGTCCACTCGTGTTTCTTGTGTACCTCAAAGTACTATACGACACATGCGTCGCACTTTGGATTCTCTGCGCCTGGTTGATGGCTGGAGAAGTCTCAACCCTTTAGAGAGAGAATATACCTTCTTCTCCTCGGTACACCGCACCTATTCGCGCCTCGATTACATTCTGGTATCGCACCACTGTTTCCTGGACGTGGTAGATGTCCGAATCGGGGTTCGCACATGGTCAGATCATGCCCCGGTGACCATGACTATCAAATCTCCCCTCTTTCGCCCACGGATGGGGTCTTGGCGTTTTAACACATCCCTCCTACTGGACCCTCAATTCTGCCAAGAAGTTTCTACAACGATTCAAAACTATTTTGCAGAGAACCTCACACCTGAGATCTCCGAGACGGTTGTCTGGGAGGCGCATAAAGCGGTCCTGCGCGGCGTCATCATAGCCAAGGCCTCGACAATTAAAAAGTCGCGACAAAGCGATATATCTGACATAGTCTCTCATCTTCGACACCTGGAACTGGAACACGCCACGACTGCCTCAGCGGCCGTATACGATCAAATACACGCCCTACGCCGGGACTTGCAGTCTAAGTTGACTGCGGAGACTCGGCTTATGGCGCTTAAGGCAAGGAGCTTCTTCGCCCTACGGGAAAATAAGCCGGGACGCCTCTTGGCACGAATCCTTCGGAAACGACGAGCCCTCGCATATGTTCCTTGAATTGTAACACCCCAGAACACCACGACGGCACATCCGGCGGAGATCCTAAAAGTCTTTGGGGATTTTTACCAAACGCTATATGCTGCACCGATGGAGCACCCCTCACCAAGTCTGGTGGATGGCTTGCGCACACATCTGGAAACTAAGGTGATCTCGCGATTGTCTGAAGCACAAGCGGAAATCCTGGGGTCACCTATTACGATCGAGGAAATCACATTGGCCCTTAAGACTTCTAAGAATGGTAAGACACCGGGACCAGATGGGTTCCCGGTAGAATATTTCAAAGAATTTGCACCTGATCTGAATTCGCACCTTGTGGCTGCATTGAATGCGATTAGGGAGGGGGCAGAACTGCCTGACTCGGCTCTTATGGCGCATATCACTGTTCTTCCCAAACCTGGACGTGATCCTTTATTATGTGACAGCTATCGTCCCATCTCTTTGATAAACGCGGATGTTAAACTATTGGCCAAGGTCCTCGCGACCCGCCTCCAGTCCCATCTCCCACACTTGGTTGGTTCCGACCAGGTGGGTTTTATCCCTGGCCGGATGGCCAGGGACGCTACCACCCGAGCGCTTGCTGCTATCCGGGTAGCCCGCGGATCTGCTACTCCTCTGCTTCTCTTGTCAACGGATGCAGAGAAAGCGTTCGATAAAGTTGACTGGAGATATATGTTCGGGATACTTGACGAGATAGGGGTAGGTCGAGGTTTTCTTGCCTGGATTAAGGCACTATACCGCAACCCGACAGCCCGTGTCAGAGTGAATGGGGCATTGTCACACCCGATTTCCATCAAGAGAGGGACAAGACAGGGTTGCCCACTATCCCCTCTGTTATTCGCCCTCTCATTGGAACCCCTACTACAATCTATCCGCGGTAATCCGGATATTGTGGGTGTTCTAGGCAAGACGATGACACACAAGGTGGCGGCGTATGCCGACGATCTTCTTTTTTTCGTAACGGAACCGCAAATATCTCTTCCGGCCATACTACAGGAACTGACAGACTACGGGACCAGGGCTGGGTTGACGATCAATGCACGTAAATCGGAAATGTTAGACGTTTCCCTGACGAACTTACAAGCAGCATGGGTAAGACGTTCATGTCCATTCAGATGGTGCGAGGGACGTATGAGATATTTGGGAATATGGCTGACCGCGGATCCGTCCAAGCTATATGAGCTCAATTTCTCAGCACTGCTCGCCAACATCAAATCTGATCTCGTACTGTGGCAAACAAAGTATATCTCGTGGCTGGGCAGAGTGAATGTCCTCAAAATGAGTATCCTGCCACGAATACTTTATGTTCTACAGGCTATGCCCATGACATTGGCCTTGACCTTCTTCGCCACGCTGAGGTCGGTTTTCACGACCTTTGTGTGGCCTCGGTCTCGCCCACGCGTTCGAATGGACACGCTCATTCTTTCTAAGTCTGGGGGTGGTCTGGCCCTTCCAGACATTCGCTCGTACTACTACGCAACACACTTGACGCGTGTCTTGGACTGGGCAAACCTAACGTCGGACCAGATGTGGCGGGACCTGGAGGAAAAAGTAGCGGGACGGCCTCTGTGGACGCTCCCTTGGCTTCTCACGGACGTGGGAGACCTGAACTTGGACCGTGACTCCCCTGTCTATACAACGTTACGAATATGGCATCAGATTAGAGTACGCTTTGCGCTCTCCTCGGCGCCCTCTCCTTTGCTCCCTTTGGAATATAACCCGGACTTTGAGCCAGGGATACGAGAGACACTACGAAGCCGACTGACTTTGGGGGCCAGAGTATCGGCTTGTTCGGTCCTCCGAGATGGAGCGTTTATGGATTTGACTGCCGTGCCGGGAGATCCATCTCCCACGCTCCTGGACCAGTTTAATTTCCACCAAGTTCGACATTATCTTCGGCAGGTCCCCAGGAACACAAGCTTGACGCGCCCGCTCACGCATTTTGAATCACTCTGCAACGGAGGACGACGGGTGGCCCATCCCGTTTCCACATTATACGACCTCATACGTAAAGTTGGCCAGACAGTACCATCTTATATGGGGCGCTGGGAGAGGGAGATTGAGGTGCTTTCACAAGAACAATGGAACAGAATCCTCGCCCTGGTTCACACTGGATCTCAGGCCATGGCTATTGTAGAGACGTCCTTTAAAATCTTGACTTTTTGGTACAGATCCCCGAGCCTCCTCTTCCGGATTGGTGCCTTGACATCCGCATCCTGTTGGAGGGAATGCACACAAACGGGCACGTATTTGCACGTGTGGTGGTCTTGCCCTCTTCTGGTGCCATATTGGGGGATGGTGAAAGACATCATCAAAGACAAATGCGGTTTCGACCTACCATTCACGCCAAAAACCTTTCTGTTACTGGTTATAGACCTCCCGATCAAAACTCTGAGGAGGTCCCTGCTTCTCCGTATTCTGCTCTGTGCACGAATATTGATTCCGGCTCACTGGAGGACGATGGGTATACCCACCCGCGCCGAACTGGCAGCTAAGATAGGCGGGTTGAGAGAGGCCGAGGAAGCGATGGTGCGGACTGCGGAGGATAGGGAGCGATTCACACAGACGTGGTTCTACTGGACGGGTTAAGAGAGGGCGGGCGGGCGTCTGCCTCTGCTGTGGCTCCACCGTTCTTTCTCGTTTCTCATTCCTATACTCAATTGCTCTGATAGTATCGGGGTACCACGTTTTCGTACCTGGCCACCTCATGAGTGGCTGCCGGGCGCGGCTCCCCCTGGCCGGGGTGGGTACCAGGAAAATGTCTCCACCCTCCTGTATATAATTGAATTATTTTTTTTTCCTCTCTCTTTCTCTCCTTCCTCCCCCCTCTCTTCTTCCTCTTTCTTCCACATTTCTTTTTTCATTTCTATCCCTCCCCTATACCTCTACGCTTCCAAGCTCTTCCCCTTCTCCCCACTATGCTCATTTCTCCCATATTTTAACCTCCTAATTTGAAACTATCTTCAACACCTGAATTCTTCGACCTACTGACCTAATTAGGGCCTGGCAGGATTCTTACCACACTCAATGATCTGTATTACTTGGAGGGCTACTGGAAATATTTTTTCCCTCTGCATCTTTAGAACCAGTTGCTGTTTCTATCGCACTGATGTAATATGTTTTTCCCATTTCCATTATATGACTCGCATATGTTTCAACAACATCTGTATCTTTCCAAATATGTAGTTAATGCATTGTCTAATGTGTTGTGCTCTTGTGAATTGGATTAATCTTTGAATAAACTTTTGAAATTCAAAAAAAAAAAAAAAAAAAAGAAGATCAGGACTTTGCTTTAATTTCGCTGAACCAAAGCGTGTACTTATTATGTTGCCTTTTTGACTGCCCTGAAAGGGTGAATAAAACTGTTTTGTTTGTGAAAGACATTGTGCACGTGCTCTGTGGGCCCCCAAACGTCACATGTGAGATCAGGTACCCTACATCCCAGAACTTTACGACTTGTGGTTTCGTGGCCCACCTTCTTTTTGGTATTTTACGCTCCTGATCGGCTGGATGACGGTCTCTTGACTCATGTTGAATTGTGAATTGAATAGTCAGTGAGTGGTCAGTGTTGCTGTCGAGGAGAATCGTCCTCTTGCCACGCTTGCCCAGATCCCCGTCTCTGGAGGTGCATTATAAACACAGTCTCTTTGTCTCCTAGACATTTTGTGTCACTGTATATGGAGAGGTCCTTTGTGCGCCGTATCTGCATGGACATGTACGCATTGCAGTTCTCGAATAACCCTACGGACCTCTAAAACTGTCCATATAACGGCGGGAGGGCCGCTGACAGCAGCAGTTTAATGTTTTATGGCTGTTTTATAAGGACGCCGCTCGGTGAATGAAGTCCGCAGTCGCTTAATCCAGACTCATTTTGCCTTATTAACAATCGCAGTGAACCCGAAATTATCTTTCCTAATGAGAGCGACTCGTTACAATGTATGTGGAAGGAAAGGACGTCTCGTATTAAGCTCAAATAGCTTCACGGGGAAATGTGGCAGAAATAATGCGACTCGGTCGTCTTCAGTTCATCACAGATACATTTTTTACCCATTAACATTAGGAGTTGCAGTGTTCTGGATACAATAATAACGCAGAACGTGCATAGTTTGTGTTTAATGAAACAATGGGACCCAAAGAGGTTTAGGCCGGGTGCACACTAGACGTTAAATTCTGCGCTCTAACGCGCGTTACCGGCGTGCGTTACTGCCTACAGTTAACGCCGATAGAGCACAACACACGCTACCGCGCACTGCGCATAACGCGCGCTGTGGGACGTGCGTTTACAGAAACACCTAGCTTGTGCGCTAGGATCGACGCGACGTTGGCGCGTCAAATTCATCGCGCATGCGCACAACGCACAACGTTGGCCGCGTGGGAACGTCAAATGAACGCACTTTATTAAATTAATTTTATGGCCAGCTTTTTTTTCCTCCAGCTCACAAAATTCACGTTTTTAAGACGTGCGTCAAAATTAACGCATCGTCTGACATCTACCATCTCTTCCGTCATTTTTAACGCACGGGTCCGTCGTTTTTAACGCGCGTTAGTGCGCAAAAATTAACGTCTAGTGTGCAGCCGGCCTTATGTTTAACAGAAGTGAGAACCAGCAGATGCATAGGGATCAACAGGGGCCCGATCAGGTTCCAGAAGCGGGATCCTTTAGATCCAGGATCTCAAACTCTTGCCCCTGTTATCACATCAGACGTTTTGTGCGCTCGGATGATGACAGATTAAAAGGAGTAGCCTGCACCTATTTAAACAGGTGGTCACGTCTCTGTTCCTGTTTCGTTGCAGCGCCTTTTGCTGTGGTTGCGGCACGCATTCGCCGCGGCATCGTGTCGATAAGCTCATGCAATGTCACAGCGTTTATTTGCGTCCAGTGTGGCATTAATTTGTGGCAAGATCTTGTGTTGATGGGAGAGTCGCAGCGCTGCGTGAAGTCTTCTCCAGCACATTATCCCAAAGATTAACCTCAATGGGGTTAAGGTCTGGACTGTGCGGTGGAAATCATGTTTCATGCTCCCACAACCACTCTCGCACAATTTGAGCCACATGAATCCTGGCATTGCCATCTTGGAATATGCCCGCTGTGCCATCAGGGGAGAAAAAACCCATTGATGGAAAAACCTGCTCATTCAGTATATTCAGGGAGTCACATGACCTCAGTTAGTCGAATTGCCAGTGAAATACGGTGAAATTTGGCAGCAGCAAAATTCCCCATGGAGAAGTAACGGTTAATCTTGTCAGAGCATTGCGAACTGCAGAGAAAAGTTGGCGAAATTCCCAAATTCAGTGCTTTCGTTCGACATGTTTAGAAAGGCGAATCCCATAGGTTTCAATGTTAAAAAATACCCCCCCCCCCGCTTTTTATACAACCGTTTATTCTTTTCATTTGCAGCAAAAAGTCACTTTATTAATTTATGACCTCATGCTTTGGGCACATAACGTTACTGAACCTAGACCTGACCGACGCAACCCCACTTCATAACAGGCTTGTACGGGAGGTGGGGAGGTTTTTTTTTTTTTTTTTTGCCGGGGCGGGCAGTGAAATAGATATATATTTAATCAGAAAGAAGTGAATTTGCCACTGAAGGGCACCGAACTGGGAATTTCCCCTTACGGTGCAATTTTCTGGCAGTTCGTCCATTCAGAAAGCTGTCAATTCGCCAAATACTGGCGAATTGACAGCGAAATACGGTGCAGTTTGCTGCAATTCGGCGATCTTCAGCGGCAGTGAAATTGTCCCATAGAGAAGTAATGGTTAATCTATTCAGAGATCGTTGAAATGCACCGAAATGTCAGTAAAATGCCCTGATTTTCTGTGTTTCAGTTCGACAGGTTTAAACAGGCGAATCCCATAGGATCCAATGTAAAAAACATATCGGTTTTTTTAAAAAAATTATTCAACCGTTTATTCTTTTAATCTTCAGCCTTTCTATTTAAATTCTGTATCAGACTGTTTTATTATTTTATAGGAACTTTTTTTATTATTTAGACACATGTTTATGCATTTTATTGGTTTAAACACATGTTAAGAAAATAGCAGAGTTCTGTTTTTTTATCTTTTCTGCAGTTCGGCGGCGTGCGACGGCCTCTTCAGCAACTCCATCTTCAGAGCACTTCGGTGAAATATTGCTGCTTTCTGAACAACCTTCTAGTCTATGCCAGTGTTTCCCAAACCTGTCCTCGGGATCCTCTAACAGGCCAGGTTTTAAGGATCGCCTTGAGGAAATGCAGACTGAATCCTGCAATCACTGAGCAGCAAATCACATCACCTGTGCTTCACATATCCTGCAAACCTGGCCTGTTAGGGGGTCCTGAGGACAGGTTTGAGAAGCATTGCTCTATGCATGTGGCCAGACATACAGGGTTATTCAAAGAGAATCGAAAAGCCACCTCACGTTCGGTGACTTTTCGTTCTCTTCATTCAGTTCGATTTGGTGATCCCAGGGTCCCCGAATTGCAGGGAAAAGTCGCCGCAAACCCCCCCCGAAAACTCACCGCAAAACGAGGGCGAATGCACGCCGAAAACCCGCAAAAACATCTGGATTAAAACGCCAGAAAAACCCGAGCAGGAGCCGATCACACGCAGCGCAGCCGCCGGAAAAACCCGACACCGCAGACGAATGGGGTGAATAAATTGGAAAAACAGTTTGTATGAATGTTTGAAAAGTGAAACGCTGTTTGCAAAGAAACTACTGAGCGAAAATGTCTGAAATTTACATATGATCCAATGAATGATAATAAAAAGGGCTGTTACAGAAAAAATAAGTAAAGTTAATTTTTTTTTAAAAAAAATCTGACTTTTTGTTTAAAACCCCCCCCCTGAAAATGCCTAAAAAAATCTATAAATAAAGAGACTCTTTACTGCAGAATATTATAATGAACAGTTTATTAGATATTGAATTAAAACGGGAATATTTTTAACATTGAAGCCTATGGGATTCACCTGAATAAACCTGCCGAATGAAACCACCGAATGACAGGGCATTAGGGGAACCTTTCACTGCTGGTTTGTGTTCTTTGAATAGCCGAAGCAGTGCTTTTTCATGGGGATTTCACTGTCCTCGAACAGGCACCGTATGTTCAGGCAATTCACCAAGATTTGGCGAACTGCCTGCTCTCTGGATAACTGAATGGCCAAGAAAGGTAACCGAACCCTGATTTTCAGCATTCTGTTCCCTTTCGGCAGCCATTGGGATCTCTTTGAATTACCCTGTATGTTATATAGTTGTGATATATTCTTTGCTTTCCAGTAACCCTGTAAAACCACTTTCTGCAATAGAATTTTATTAATTTTCCTGCTCTCTACGAATCAATCTCCAATCCCCCCCCCCCCGCTCAGAAATAAATGTAAAGGGGGAAAAAAAAATCTCTTTAAGAAAAAAGCTTGCGACGTGAGGTCATGTTTCCAGTTGGAGTCGCGTTTTAATCATGGGAAAAGGCGTTTTAGTTGATGGTGTAGTTTATGATTGAGTGATGGATGGTTGGCCTCGTAGACTTTTTTTTGCTGATGCTGTAGATCAGTTTTGCTTTTCCTTGCGCTTCTTCATTACATGAGAGATGCGAGGCCTGGGACTGATTCATCAAAACGTACCCGCATAGACCTGACCGGCCTTTACTCAAATGTAACTTCTTTATTTTCCCGTACGCCAGACGGACACAATAGGCGTCCATTCATCACGCAGCCAGCTATTGTAAAATACTCTGCCTTTCACCCTGCGCTTTATTAGCTTCTTGCAGGCCGGCGGCTGAACATTGCAAGTCTTTGGAGCATGAATTAAGACATAATAAGCTGTTTTTTAAGTTAAACCTATGCTTTAATATATTATAATTCTCTATAATATGAGAAACACTCAAAAACTGTCTGTATGACCTCTATGTACGACCCAGGACATACTTGAAAACGAGAGAAATCTCAATGTATCCTTCCTGATAAAATCCTTTATAAATGAATAAATGTACAGCATCGAACAAAGCGTCAAACTTAACAAACAGGCCTATTCAAAGAAAGGCGAAACTCAGGAGAATTGGCAGGAGAAGCGAAAATCCTGGTCAAAATAGCCAAACTAGAAAAATTCTCTCACTTTCCAAATCCGCTATTTAGTCTAGATTGTTCTCTTCTCCTGATTTTCACATTTCTTTGAATAGACCTGAACGTAATAAAGTCATATGTTCACCATCGTGGCTGTTCAACATTCGCGATGTACCTCAAAAAAACTTTATTTCTCCTAGAAAAATGTATTCTAGATGACCCAAGGTTGCTCCTTCATCCTACCCCTTCTGAACAAGTCCGGATACCAGACAAATGTGTAGAAACCATAAAGTTGGATGACCACAACCTATAAGATTCATAATCTACATTTTTATTCACTGTAATTAATACTACTGAGGCACGTGCTGGTCTCAGATTAACAAAGGGGCTATTGGAACTCCTGCTCCTGGCCCGCGCTCCAAAATGAGCTCACAAAGGTTAACTATGTCACCATCAATTCCCAGTAAACACAATGACATTAAGACAGATGTGGCATTGGCACAATGGGAGAAATATGGGACAGTGAGAGTGCGTGAGGAGAATGGGGCTGAGGGACAACGGGAGACGACAAGAATGGGGCAGAGAGACAATGGATTGTGAGAAGAAAGGGGCAGAGAGACTACGGGAGGTGAGAAGAAAGGGGCAGAGAGACAATGGATTGTGAGAAGAATGGGGCAGAGAGACTACGGGAGGTGAGAAGAATGGGGCAGAGAGACAATGGGAGGTGAGAAGAATGGGGATGGATTGTGAGAAAAATAAAGCTGAGCGACAATGTAAGGTAAGAAGAATGTGGCAGAGAGACTACGGGAGGTGAGAAGAATGGGGCAGAGCTACATTGGGAGGAGAGAAGAATGGGGCAGAGGAACATTGGATGGAGAGAAGAATAGGGCAGAGAGATTATGGAAGGTGTGAAGAACGGGGCAGAGAGACATCGGGAGGCGACAAGAATGGGGCAGAGAGACAACGGGAGGCGACAAGAATGGGGCAGAGAGACAATGGATTGTTAGAAGAATGGGACAGAGAGAAGATGGGAGGTGAGAAGAAAGGGGCAGAGGAGCATTGGATGGAGGGAAGAATGCGGCAGAGGAACATTGGATGGAGGGAGAAATGGGGCAGAGGTATTCTGAGATGTGTGGAGAATGAGATATAGGCACAATGAAGCTAGGAGGGATACGGCACAAGCACACCAAAATCCTCAGTTCCCGGCCAATGAAGCCCTTAGTCCAGTGCTGTCTTCACTTATCTGTATAGTTGGGTTAAAGAAATGGTTCCATTGTTAGGGAAGTGTTATCATCTTGCTTTTATTCCCCAGGCACATTCATGTTCCCCTGGTTATGTGTCAGCCCTAATGGGCTTCGCTGAAGGATTCCCACCGCTTTGCATGTAAATCAAGATTGTAAAATAATGCATTCACTTTATAATGTCACCTCTAATATCAAAAGCCGTAGATAGCTGCTGCGATCTGCTTTCACTCTCTGTAAAAATCATCTGCGGCAATAGATAGTCTTTCTCCTGCACTTGCATACGGCTGTCAGCTCCCGGGACCTGTCGGATTTGATCTCTCCAATATAAAGCTTCCTGACGGCGACTTCTCGCTGGGAAATCTCTCTTCTGCAACGCACAGCTGTACGAGGTGCCACTCTACCAACGAACTGGAAACGGGCTACCTATCGCACGTGAACATCTAATGAAGGCTGCCCGTCGCTGGCACCAGGTGGATCCTCACCACCAACAAGACTTACACTACCTCTTGCCCCCCTTGTATGTGATCTTGGTTTTCTCTTTCATGTCTTCATGGTTTCCAAACCCTTTGATCTGGCTGAATGTGTTCATGGTTAACCAGTGGCAAGTAGCGATATTGATCTTTATAGAATTTGACACAATTGAAGATTCGCTCTTTTTTGGAACATCAGTTGAAAAGTCTTCCCCAGCACAGCGGAAATATTAAACCACAGAAGCTGGTCCTCACAGGATCGAGACACGTTACTCCAGAGCAGGGTTTCCCCACCCTGATACTCAGACTCCCTATCAGGCCAGGTTTGCAGGATATGTGAAGCATAGCACAGCTGATACAATTTGCTGCTGAGTGATTGCAGTATTCAGTCTGCATTTCCCCAGGGTAACCCTTAAACCTGGCCTGTTAGAGGTGCTCGAGGATCAGTGTTGGTAAACACTGACCTATAGGATAACCTCCTGCCCGGAGTAGAGCACATTCATTATCTGACAATACGCTCTATTAAAGTCAGAGTCGTTGGGTCGGATTAAATTGCTTTTTGTCAGCGGTCACACCCTGCCATTCTCCAGGTGAAGACACGATGCATTGATGTTACGACTGACACCATCAGAAGATCATCAAGACATACTGCTTAATGTTGAGACATGAGGTTCTCTGAGGAGTCTCGTTATCTGATCCATTTTTGCCGCCGTGTGAGAGAGAGATGGATGGTATATCAGAGCGTGACAATCAGGAACGCCCTTTCGCTTTCTCTAGTTGACCCTGGTAGCTTGTCTTGAAGATCCATCGCTCATGGACCATTAACAAGCTGAAGCTCTGACGAGGCTTTAATTAGAAGACTTGGGTCAACCCGACGTGTGACCTGATTTTTATTTGTGATCCATACGAGCCACTGAAAGAATTGGTCTCACCACTTCAGACTAGGTCCCGTGGGCCTCTCCAGAGGATATTTTGCCAATGGGATTGATTTAAATGTATGACCGGGGGCGGAGATGGGGCCTGGGTTGATGATAGAGCTGGGAGATATCCATGATTTAGCTAGATTCAGTCAAGGTTGATCGTGATTTTAGACTTGGGAAGATCAAGGATTCTGGTTTAGTAGTTGACTGATGCATCGGCAGAGCAGGCGCCTCCCCATGGTTCATGGAGACACCTGTGGAACCTGTCGTCTCAGATGCTCGGATGGAGCATCGGTTCATTAACAAATCCATTGTTCTTGATTTCTCCCCAGGATAAAGTTGTGGTCACCCTCAATCGTGATTTAACTGGCCTAAATCGCAGATGCCTCCTAGCACTAATTGAAGACCTATGGTTCTTCTCAAAAAGACAAACTTGTAAAAATTGACTGGTCACCAATGGACTTTACTGGAGATATTCAACTATATGCGTATTTCTTGATTCAGAAAGCTCTGCCAGGTCTCAAGGTTTGCAGGTCCTCTGAAATATTTCCATTGCAAAACATAAAAATTGGTAGTTTTTTTTCCAGTTGATCAGAGTTTCTAGGGCACTTCCCAGGCAGGAACCAAAACGAGAAAATTCAAGTAATTTCCAGTTTGCGTACTTATGTCTTGCCTGAAACTTCTACAGGAAAAAAAAACGAATTCACGCAGAGGCAATGGCTGTTTCGTACCATGGCTTTGCTTTAATTTGGCTCGATCATCGAAATGTACTGTTTTTCGGTCCCAATTCAGCCATTTTCTGGTTTGGCGGACTTAAGTTGGGGTCTACCAGCATTTTGATTCCTCTTAAAGACTCGTCCCTTATTGGCTCTCGTGCCGGTCCACGCTGATGGAAATTCCGGCTTAAGCAATTTAATTCAAATCTATTAGTTATCCTAATTCAGACAAAATATCAAGTGCTGAAAAGTGAAACTGAAAATCACTCTGAAACCCTCCGTTTTATTCTTCTCTTTTCAAAGCCTGGAGACTCCTTTATATATCCAGATTTTACCCCTGGTGTCCAGGAGTTAATTTTAAAAAAAAAACAGACCAGAGAGTGGTATCCGAGGCACATGACAGGTTGATGGCTGCCTGGATGACTGGACATCATTATTATTATTATCCCTTTATTTATATAGCGTCACATATTCCGCAGCGCTTTACAAAATCAGTACAAGGGGTTGATACATTAGAGTTCCACACATTGATGATACGACCTGATTCAGGGGGACCCTGTTCCCAAAGGAACTTACAATCTATGAGATGTACAAGTATTTTGTGAGGTAGCCGCATCCATATCGTTAGGTGTTTTGCCCAAGAACACTCGCTGCTGCGTCTTCTGAGTGGGATCGAGTCGTCTTTCCATGATTGTAGAGCAGCGACCTGGTGGTTAGGTTGAACCCGCTTCTCGTAAAGTCGAGACTTGTTTCTCCTCAGTTGTATTGGAGGGATGTGCTGAACAGGATCTTGACTTGCTTCTCCACGGTCAAAGGGTAGAGACGTCACCACTGGACTCCACAGTCGATATTGTGTGGTAGCGAGTATGTACCGTTAGGTGTTTTGCCCAAGGACACTTACTGGAGAGGTGCTCTGGCCGGGATCGAACCTGTGTCTCCACGGTTAAAGAGCAGTGATGTTACCTCTACTCCATCCAGCCGGTATATTCCATCCAGCTGGAATATTTAAACAACCAAGGAAACAGCTCTCAGTATATTGGGTACAACCTGGGCGCATAATCATAGGACTCCTCAATCCATCCAATGAAGAACAAACTGTAAAGATCGCGCAACACCAGGGATGCTCAGGACATCTTTTTATTCCGCCCAGGTGGACCAGACAACGTAAACACTTGATGCGAGTCATTCTCAACTTGATAAAGACTCACATTGAGTCGAAACGTTGCCTGGTCCACCTGGGCGGAATAAAAAGATCTCCTGAACATTCCTGGTGTTGCGAGATCTTTACAGTTTGTTGGACATTTAAGGAGAGAAGTGGTAAACCGCGGGGGCGTGGCTAGCGACGGACGGGAGCAGACGCATGTTAGAGGAGCTCCGCTGTTTACCCTATACAGGGTCACGATTACAGGGTCTGAACCGTCCGATTTTGACCTGCTGAGGGCCCCCAAGACGAGTGGACTGCGTGGTGCTCACGGCGCCGCTGATTTCCGAGCGTTTTATCGCCCCCATCTGACTTTCTGGACCTTCGGGCCTGGTGCGGCCTAGTTGCGGCGGCCATCTTGTGGAGCCTGGGGTGTTTCCTGGAGGCCATATCGGACCTGATTCCTGGCTGGAGAGATTATACTGTCGACTGAGCATGGGGAAGAAGTTGAAAACACTTCCACAGCGCAGGTTGGTGGACACCAGACAGGCGGACATTAGAGATTCACTGAATTATAGACGCTCTGCAACAGTTATACCCCCCTCTTCCCTCCTGCCCATGGGGTATGACTCCTCTGAGGAGGAAGACTGCCCCTGGCACAACGGACGGGGGCCCGATTGGCCCGCCGAGACGTCCCGGGACAAGAATCCAATGTCTATGAGTGCTGCTGCACGCAAGAGAGCGCAGAAAAAGAGGAAAAAGGCCTTGGCAGCGGAGTTACCTGAGGCCACAGCTACGGAGCCCTCCGCAGGTGGCTCAGAGGCTGATACGCTACTGTCGGATGCGGAGGACGTGTCACGGCGGACAGACAGCCCGCAACAAGAGGGAGACCTACAACCGCAGCGGATATCGGAAACCCCAGGGGAGACTGGCTCTTTATTGGGTGCAGCAGCGCCTCCAAGCTCTGCCGGGACCCCTGCGGCTGCCCCAGATGACATGCGCCCCACTACGATGCAGGACTATAGAAACTTCATAGCGGAGATCAAATCAATATGGCTGACCGAATTATCTAACGTGCGCTCTGAGGTAAAGGAGGTGCGCTCACAGATGGTGGCGGTTCAGGCTCAGAATGTGGAGTTGGCAGAAGAACAGACGGTATTGTCGGCACAGGTGACTGCTCTCAGGTCTCAGGTGGAGGTTTTGACGCGCTCAGTGGAGGCTCTGGAGTCCCGGCACCGTCGGCGTAATGTACGTGTCCGGGGAGTTCCCGAGTCGGTTACTCCAGCGGACTTACTCTCGTACACTAATAGACTGGCACGCCGGGTTCTGGAGGATCCGCCTGACACCCCGGAGGTGTTTAGCTCGGTCTACCGCATTCGCAAGGCTGCTGAGGCCCCACGGGAAGCCCCGAGAGATGTGATCGCGGTCACAGCAGATGTGGCAGCCAAAACACGGATCATGACAGCGCCGGGGGCGCGAGCTGATGTCCTATTTGATGGAGTAACCCTGAAATTATTTCACGACCTGCCCTTCGCAACGCTGATGGCGCGCCGCAGATACCGCGAGGTGACAACTTTCCTCAGGCATAAAGGGGTCCGGTACCGCTGGGGTCCAGCCGGCTCGTTAGTGGTTACCCATAACAAAATGTCGTATGTAATCTCGGAACCGGCCGAGGCCTGGCCTGTTTTACTGGGGGCGGGTTTTGCGCCGGATGGTGCGCTCGTCTCCCCGGGCTGAAAACTTAGGTGATGGGAATATCTGACTTGTTTGCACAACACCTTTATGAGAAGCCGCCTCTTTTTCAATGCGTTCTTTTTAGTTCATGGTTTTGCATTTTGTGACTCACGTCTCGTTGTTTATCTGTTGTCTTTTGCTGCTCGGAATGTTATAGGAAGACCTCCTCTCTTTCTCTGTTGTTTTTAATTTTTATTTCTATATAGTTTGAGGAGCTATTCAGATGGATTTGGGGATTGTGTTGTGAGCCCCCTTGATCACACCCCCCCCCCTCCCTCATTGCCTGTATAGCTATTTGGGATTTTGGAAATGTTTTATGTTCCCCTTTTCCCCTTTTTTTTTTTTTGTCTTTTCTTTAGGTTTCAGGCCTTTTCTCCCCCCCCCCTTATGATGGCATTGCCTTTGGCGCCTGCAGATGTCTCAATACGCTTCTTTATTTATTTATTTTTTATTTCTTATCTATATAATGTTTTACGACAGTTGATATCACAGCCCTGTGTGGCTGCTTTCTTGTTGGTCGACATGTGGCCCTATTTGAAATTTCGAAATAAAGAATTTAAAAAAAAAAAAAAAAAAAAAAAAAAGAAGTGGTAAACCCATATCCTACACTAAATAAATTGCTAAGAACTTAAATTTCTGACCTAAAATGTATTTTTATTCCTTCTTTTTGCCACTCCGAATTATGAAAAATGTTGTTTTGAAAAAATAAATGTTTTTTGTTTGACAGCCCTGATCTAAACTGTCCCCTCTTAACCCCTTACCGCCGGGCGGGTTATGTCTGGCGGGAGGGGGCGTTAATGCTGGCTGTTTGGGTGGAGCCCTGCGTTCAGGCAATCCTGCAGCAGCCAATGACACGCACCCTGCGCCAACTGGTGGACGGGCCTGTTGTGGCTAATGGATGTCAGTGGGGCGCTCTATGCCACCCGGCGGTGTACAGTCCCACCCGCCACTCTGACGGCATAGTATGCCCCGTGACGGTAGCAGGTTAAGGTTTGTGTGTCTGGCAAAAACACTGTTAAAAAAGCCTGCTTAGGTTTTATTTAAAGAAAAGCGTCCCTGTTTAGGCGCCATGCAATGCCTCGTTACCAAGAGCATGTGAATTAGTAATTAATTATCCACAGAGGATGCCAGATTAAAGGCTCAGCGCGTGGACCCGCAGACAGATACTCATCTCCGCTTGCCGAGCGGCACGGTCTGATACGATAGCTTCATGTCAAGATACTTATTATCCTGGCAGCTTTACCAACTCCCATCTGTTATTCCTGGAAAGCTGATTTTGTGCCTCCGTTTAAAAAGTGCGCAGGGGCCTCCATCCCTTTATATAACACAGCAGCCGGTTTAATAAAGAGAGAATAATGCCGTGAAATAAAAATAATAAAATCCAATGGGGGTTATCCGCTAAGTGCCACTGGCTAGTGTTGCACAGTGGAGAAATTGGATATGTGTGCAGCCATGCTTTACACAGCGATGACATTGTGGAATAATAAGCGTTTATTGCATTTATACATATTGTTTTCCAAGGTTGTGTGGACGCATGCGCTGACTGAACCGAACACCCGGAAATAAGAACACGAAAAAAGTCGCCGCAAATGCCAAATTAGCAACACAGCTATTTAAGTGAATGTGTCATTCCTGAACTTACACCCACTGATGAAGCTGCACTTAGCGAAACGCGTTTTAGGTGTATTTTATGTGTTTTTATTGCCTTTAAATAAACCCACTGTGGATTTTACCATCTCGAGTTCTTTTCTTGGTGGAAAATCGTGAGAGGACATCGTTTCGTATCCTGGGCATCGGGAGCCTAAGAAGGGGAATCGGTGTCCCTTATAAATTCACCGATTGTCTGTCGTTTGGTGCCGTTTTTGTTAAAACAGGCACTGGAAAATGTGAGTAAAAGATCTTCTTATATACTTCATCTGTTTATTTAAAACAGTCTACACAGAGTATACTCTTTTCTTCCCGTTTGAGGATTTTATACTTGGATATACCAGCTCCCACTTCGACTGAAGCAGATGGAAATTTAGTGCCAGCGCCCGGTACCAATTTTCAACTTCTATGCTATAGGATGTCTGGAGACTCGATTGTGTTTTCAATGTCACTAGCACCACAGAAAGAACACAGACTGATATGTCTGCGTTACACATAATACACAAAAAGGACACAATACAGAGAGTCTGGGATTTACCGATATGTCTGCCCATAATACAGAGAGAGGACACAATACAGGGTGTCTGGGATTTACGTATATGTCTGCCTTACCCATAACACACAGATAGGATACAATACCGGGAGTCTGGGTTTTACTGATATATCTGCGTTACACATAATAAACAGAAAGGACACAATACAGGGAGTCTGGGTTTTACTGATATGTCTGTGTTACACAGAGAGGACACAATACAGGGAGTCTGGGTTTTACTGATATGTCTGTGTTACACAGAGAGGCCACAATACAGGGAGTCTGGAATTTTCAGAAATAACAGCATTTACAATTGTGTTCAAAATTATTCAATCCCCAATGCTGTAAAGGGTTTTAGGGAATTTAGTGTACATTTGTAATTGTAGTCAGAATGAAATCCTACAAGGACTTTTTAAAGAACCATATGCAACTAAAATGACATCAATTGGTTTTGTAATACAGTAGTAAATGTTTCTTTTGTGAATTCTTCATTGACACAATTATTCAACCCCTTAAAGACTACCACTCTGAAGAACAGAGGTTCATTCAAGTGTTTTCAATCAGGTATTGAAAACACCTGTGGATGTCACGGAGCAGCAATAAAGCATAATAAGCACCAATTAGGCAGCTTTAAAATGACTGTGATACTCAGCTCCTTCTAGACATTTACTGGTGTGGTTACAAACATGGTGAAGTCAAGAGAATGGTCCAGGAAGACAAGAGAAGAGGTGATTACTCTTCACAGGAAGGGCAATGGCTATAAGAAGATTGAAAAGATGTTAAACATACCAAGAGAGACCATAGGAAGCATCATTCGCAAATTCAAGGCAAAGGGCACTGTTGAAACGCTACCTGGTCGTGGCAGAAAGAAGATGCTGACTTCGACTGCTGTGCGCTACCTGAAGCGTAGAGTGGAGAAAAGTCCCCGTGTGACTGCTGAGGAACCGAGAAAAGATTTGTCAGATGTGGGTACTGAAGTTTCAGCTCAGACAATACGGCGCACACTGCGTAACGAAGGCCTCCATGCCAGAACTCCCAGGCGCACCCCCTTGCTGTCTCCAAAGAATAAGAAGAGTCGACTGCAGTATGCCAAAAGTCATGTGGACAAACCACAGAAGTTTTGGGATAGTGTTCTGTGGACTGATGAAACAAAATTAGAACTGTTTGGGCCCATGGATCAACGCTATGTTTGGAGGAGGAAGAACAAGGCCTATGAAGAAAAGAACACCTTGCCTACTGTGAAGCATGGCGGGGGGTCAATCATGCTTTGGGGCTGTTTTGCTTCTGCAGGTACAGGGAAGCTTCAGCGTGTGCAAGATACCATGAATTCTCTTCAGTACCAGGAGATATTGGATGACAATGTGATGCAGTCCGTCACAAACCTGAGGCTTGGGAGACGTTGGACCTTCCAACAGGACAATGATCCCAAGCATACCTCCAAGTCCACTAGAGCATGGTTGCAGATTTAAGGCTGGAACATTTTGGAGTGGCCATCGCAGTCACCTGACTTAAATCCAATTGAGAACCTCTGGTGGGACTTAAAGAAAGCAGTTGCAGTGCGCAAGCCTAAGAATGTGACTGAACTGGGGGCTTTTGCCCATGACGAATGGGCGAAGATACCCGTAGATCGCTGCAAGACACTTGTGTCAAGCTATGCTTCACGTTTAAAAGCTGTTATAACTGTAAAAGGATGTTGTACTAAGATTGAATGTCACTTGGGGGTTGAATAAAACTGATAATGATGTGAGCACAGAAAAGACATTTGTGGTTATTTCATTATAAATGTTATGTTATATTTGTCTGACCTACACGTGCCTCTTTGATTTAATTGTAAGCAAGATGACTGAATGATCAAAATCAATGTCAAACTGGCCAAAACACTCAATTTCAGTGGGGTTGAATAATTTTGAACACAACTGTATATACTGCATGTACATATATGTTTTATGTGCTGTATGTATGTATAAAAAGGAAAGAGACGTCTGTTGCTCCCCTCAGCTTTATATTACATAGACAATGGAAACGTTATATGAGCTGTCGAAAGGTTCAGTTGACAGTGAAAATAAACTCTTCCTAATAAACCTTATAAAGCGCGTGTCATGTTCTCCGCACGGGATCAATTGCACTTTATAACTCCAGCACCGTTTAGAGGTAATAGATATTGATTGAACGCTCAATATTGTTTCATGTCAGATATGAATCTCTACCATCTTTAAACGAAAATGTGCGGCAGCTGCGCCTGCTCCGTCGCTTCACAATCCTATATTAACACGATCCTATATTAATAATAACACATAGGCATGATTATTTCATATTTTCTGGGTATAGTCTTCTACCAATTTGAATCTCTCTTAAGTGTTTTTATGTAGGAGGGAAAGCTCTTGATTTGACCAAACTGTCACGGAAAGACTCAAGGGGCTCGGCAGCAAAGCCCAGGACCCTCAGCCAGGGACAGTTTTAATGACGTTGGTGTTACTGTGGACTCTTCAGTGCCGTTGCACCGTAGGAACACCTTGATTCCTTTATTAGATGTGGTTGATATTGCGTGATGTAATAAAAGTGTCCCCTGGATGTATAACCGTGAAAAGTATGTAAAACCCCATGGTATGATGTTGCCCGTCGCCATTGCCCATCCCTTCGTGGGTCCGGCGAGGACAAAGGGATTCCAGGCTTAAAATGGGGGCCGAGCTGGATCCGGTCGGGGTGGCCGAATCGAAAATGGCCGATTTGGAACGTCCGGTAGCGAGTCGGCACCACCCCGATTCGGGAACGACCAATCCGAATCGGGACCAAGATCTCCAAACCGAGAGGAAGCCTGGCAACTCGTGGAAGGGGCCAATGAGACCCATGGGGGGCGAGCAGGGATCCCATTGTCTTGTCCCTGTATGACTGTTGATAAATATGTGTTTTTTTGAGTAAAGGGTAGTTCAACCTGTACATACAGCTTCGCCTGGTGTCTTCCTTGAGCTTTCACCACATGAGATTCCCTGCAGTCTCTTGTGCCCATCATCGCCCAGGTACAGATCCCGCGACCACTGTGCTGAGGCCGCGCATCAGCACATCGAACCGCCGTATTCACTTCAACTCCGCATCCCCGAATCGGAGCAGCGGCGCTCCCTCCGCGCATCGGCCCCTCGAACCGCCGTACCCACTTCGACTCCGCATCCCCGAATCGAAGCCCCGACGCGGCGCTTTCCCCGTGCATCGGCACATCGAAACGCTGCACCACTCCGAATCGGAACCTCAGGTCGACAGCCCCGCTGCACAGCCGAAACGCTTCTCTCCAGAGCGGCTAACCCAGCGGACGATCCCATCTCCTCCAAGGTCAGTGGATCAGCCGCTCGAGACGCCGAGTGCCGTGACACTCGGTAGTCGGGCTGGTCTCTCGCAGGGGTCTTCCCCCCCCCTGTACCTTGCCAAACCTTCCCCAGGGTCATTCCGGGCCGCTCGAGACGCCGAGTGCCGTGCCACTCGGTAGTCGGGTCGGACGTCGAGGGAGAAAGGGGGCAGATAGGAGCACACCCGCAGGCGGACAACACCCATTCCGTCACACAAACTCCATCTTTTCTCTCATAATGTGCATATTTGGGAGGGGGATCCTCTAGTTCTTCCATATATTCAGGGTGTGCGGGTGTCTGTTTAGGGGCTCCTCCATGTATTCAGGGTGTGTGGGTGTCTTTTTAGGGGCTCCTTCATGTATTCGGGGTGTGTGAGTGTATAACAGAGCTGCACTGTAAAGAAGCTCTGTTTTTTTGTGACATACTAGGTCTTGACATCGTCAACAAAATTCTGGTAATATTCTAATCTCTGGCCCCGCCTCCAGCGACATTCCTTAAAGTGTAAGTGTTTCCCTCGTTAGTGGTTTGTAATGTTAGGTGTGCATTCATAATAATTTTTCTTGTTTTCTTGTTTTCTATAGCTGCCTGCAATCCTGCATTAGGTAAAGGAGCACTCGTCACCAGAGAGGTGTGTGTGTGTTATATATACACGTATAACTATAATGTGTAAAATCCACAGCACAAACATTATATATCTACCTGTGTGTGTTGTGGATTTGCATCATTAGGTGTTGTGCAGCCATCGCTCTATAAATGTTGATTTCTTGGAATATGACGGCCTCACTTGATAGATGGGCCTGGTTAGTGAGAAGCAGATGCCATTGATTGCGTTGCTGTCACATCTCCTCATCAGGCCTCGTTGTGTCCCCAGCACTCCCACACTACTGTCACACCGAGAAGGCTCACACACATAATGATCACAGGCACAAGGCTTCCATCCCACTGACACATTGTCTAAAGTGTTCAAACTTACCGGCAACACAACCCACTGGATACCGGCAAGCGAGACAGTGAGACTGCACACATCCTCTGAGCCCTTTGGGCTGTTATAACGCTATTGAACAAGGTATTGGTATGATATAGATATATATGTTTTTTGCTGGGTGAGTTCTGTGACCCTACGACGTATAATGTTTTACCCCTAAGCAGAACCCATAACCTCCTAATCCAGGCGAGGAACCAGTCCTTGTAGAAGCTGGACGCGTTATTGGGTCAAGGCAGACAGAAACAATTCTAGCAATTTTCTAGACCCTAGGCGAGACAACTTTGTGGGGTCCCTGGCCACACATTCATTGCTGCACCACCTTATAGCCAGAGGGGGGCAGGAGTGATGCAAGGGCTGGAGAAGATTGCCAGAGGGGGGCAGGAATGGCGCGAAGGCTGGAGAGGATCGCCAGAGAGGGGCAGGAATGACACGAGGTGTGGAGAGGATCGCCAGAGAGGGGCAGGAATGAAGTGAGGGCTGGAGAGGATCGGCAGAGAGGGGCAGGAATGACGCGAGGGCTGGAGAGGATCGGCAAAGAGGGGCAGGAATGACGTGAGGGCTGGAGAGGATCGCCAGAGAGGGGCAGGAATTACGTGAGGGCTGGAGAGGATCGCCAGAGAGGGGCAGGAATGACACGAGGTGTGGAGAGGATCGCCAGAGAGGGGCAGGAATGACGCGAGGACTGGAGAGGATCGCCAGAGAGGGGCAGGAATGACACGAGGTGTAGAGAGGATCGCCAGAGAGGGGCAGGAATGACGCGAGGACTGGAGAGGATCGCCAGAGAGGGGCAGGAATGACACGAGGTGTGAGAGGATCGCCAGAGAGGGGCAGGAATGACACGAGGTGTGGAGAGGATCGCCAGAGAGGGGCAGGAATGACACGAGTGTAGAGAGGATCGCCAGAGAGGGGCAGGAATGACGCGAGGACTGGAGAGGATCGCCAGAGAGGGGCAGGAATGACACGAGGTGTGGAGAGGATCGCCAGAGAGGGGCAGGAATGACGAGAGGGCTGGAGAGGATCGCCAGAGAGGGGCAGGAATGACACGAGGTGTGGAGAGGATCGCCAGAGAGGGGCAGGAATGACGTGAGCCTGAGGGCTGGAGAGGATCGCCAGAGAGGGGCAGGAATGAAGTGAGGGCTGGAGAGGATCGCCAGAGAGGGGCAGGAATGACGCGAGGGCTGGAGAGGATCGGCAGAGAGGGGCAGGAATGACGTGAGGGCTGGAGAGGATCGCCAGAGAGGGGCAGGAATGACGCGAGGGCTGGAGAGGATCGGCAGAGAGGGGCAGGAATGACGTGAGGGCTGGAGAGGATCGCCAGAGAGGGGCAGGAATGACGCGAGGGCTGGAGAGGATCGCCAGAGAGGGGCAGGAACAGGCATGTACTGGCCATAGGGACTACAGGGAGATTCCCGGTGGGCCGATGGCTCTGTGGGCCAGTGTGAATGCTGGTTCACCGCGCAGCTTGCATTGCCCATAGTGGGTGAGAACTTCTTCACCGTCCGTAAAACAGACGCAGTCTGCCACAGTCTCATATTGAAGCCACCGTGCCGGTGAGACCCACTGCACATCCACCTCACCTTAAGACTTGGTGCGCACTCAACCTCATTGCTGCAGCGTTTCTTTACCCAATCGCTGTGCAGCAACTCCAGTATCCGTAAAGTGATTGGATGAGTGATCCGGTTGGTTTATATACTATTTTTGTGCATGTTTGCAGAATTAAAGTGGGCCGGCTCGGATGAAGTCCAGGGCTGATTTTTTGACCCAGTCCAGCCCTGGGCAGAAATGACGTGCGGGCTGGAGAGCATCTCCAGAGATGGGCAGGAATGACTCTAGGGCTGGAGAGGATCGTCAGAGAGGGGCAGGAATGATGCAAGGGCTGAAGAGGATTGTTAGAGGGGGGCAGGATTGGCACAAGTCGATGTGACAGTCCGAAGAGGGAGCTCTGGAGCGAGCAGGCCTATGAAAAGGTGATGATACTATAAGGATGCCAGCCCTGGCCATAATAACTTTACCTGCACATGTGGGACCATGGGATACCTGGCTGCACAGTGGGAGGGGTGGCACAGTGGGAGGGGTTGCACAGTGTGATGGGTTGCACAGTGTGATGGGTTACACAGTGGGAGGGGCTTGCACAGTGTGATGCGTTGCATAGTGGGAGGAGGTTGCACAGTGGGAGGGGTTGCACAGTGATGGGTTGCATAGTGGGAGGGGTTGCACAGTGTGAGGGGTTGCACAGTGGGAGGGGTTGCACAGTGGGAGGGGCTTGCACAGTGTGATGCGTTGCATAGTGGGAGGAGGTTGCATAGTGGGAGGGGTTGCACAGTGGGATGGGTTGCACAGTGGGATGGGTTGCACAGTGGGAGGGGTTGCACAGTGGGATGGGTTGCACAGTGGGAGGGGTTGCACAGTGTGATGGGTTGCACAGTGGGAGGGGTTGCACAGTGGGAGGAGGTTGCACAGTGTGATGGGTTGCACAGTGGGAGGGGTTACACAGTAGGAGGTGGTTGCACAGTGGGATGGGTTGCACAGTGTGATGGGTTGCACACAGTGGGAGGGGTTGCACAGTGTGATGGGTTGCACAGTGGGAGGGGTTGCACAGTGTGATGGGTTGCACAGTGGGAGGGGTTGCACAGTGTGATGGGTTGCACAGTGGGAGGGGTTGCACAGTGGGATGGGCTGCACAGTGGGAGGGGTTGCACAGTGGGAGGGGTTGCACAGTGGGAGGGGTTGCACAGTGTGAGGGGTTGCACAGTGGGAGGAGGTTGCACAGTGGGAGGTGGTTGCACAGTGCGATGGGTTGCACAGTGTGATGGGTTGCACAGTGGGAGGGGCTGCACAGTGTGATGGGTTGCACAGTGTGATGGGTTGCACAGTGGGAGGAGGTTGCACAGTGTGATGGGTTGCACAGTGTGATGGGTTGCACAGTGGGAGGGGCTGCACAGTGTGATGGGTTGCACAGTGTGATGGGTTGCACAGTGGGAGGGGTTGCACAGTGTGAGGGGTTGCACAGTGGGAGGGGTTGCACAGTGTGAGGGGTTGCACAGTGGGAGGAGGTTGCACAGTGGGAGGCGGTTGCACAGTGCGATGGGTTGCACAGTGTGATGGGTTGCACAGTGGGAGGGGCTGCACAGTGTGGGGTTGCACAGTGTGATGGGTTGCACAGTGGGAGGAGGTTGCACAGTGTGATGGGTTGCACAGTGTGATGGGTTGCACAGTGGGAGGGGCTGCACAGTGTGATGGGTTGCACAGTGGGATGGGTTGCACAGTGGGAGGAGG
The DNA here is from genome assembly GCA_009667805.1 of Leptobrachium leishanense. NCBI lineage: Eukaryota > Metazoa > Chordata > Amphibia > Anura > Megophryidae > Leptobrachium > Leptobrachium leishanense. Next base: position 12,581,139 of record CM019072.1, on the reverse strand, counting down.
TTGCACAGTGTGATGGGTTGCACAGTGGGAGGAGGTTGCACAGTGTGATGGGTTGCACAGTGTGATGGGTTGCGCAGTGGGAGGGGCTGCACAGTGGGAGGGGTTGCACAGTGTGAGGGGTTGCACAGTGGGAGGAGGTTGCACAGTCTGATGGGTTGCACAGTGGGATGGGTTGCGCAGTGGGAGGGGCTGCACAGTGGGAGGGGTTGCACAGTGTGATGGGTTGCTCAGTGGGAGGAGGTTGCACAGTGTGATGGGTTGCACAGTGTGATGTGTTGCGCAGTGGGATGGGTTGCGCAGTGGGAGGCTGCACAGTGGGAGGGTTGCACAGTGTGATGGGTTGCTCAGTGGGAGGAGGTTGCACAGTGTGATGGGTTGCACAGTGTGATGTGTTGCGCAGTGGGAGGGGCTGCACAGTGGGAGGGGTTGCACAGTGTGATGGGTTGCACAGTGTGATGGGTTGCGCAGTGGGAGGGGCTGCACGGTGGGAGGGGTTGCACAGTGGGATGGGTTGCACAGTGGGAGGAGGTTGCACAGTGTGATGGGTTGCACAGTGTGATGGGTTGCGCAGTGGGAGGGGCTGCACAGTGGGAGGGGTTGCACAGTGTGAGGGGTTGCACAGTGGGAGGAGGTTGCACAGTCTGATGGGTTGCACAGTGTGATGGGTTGCGCAGTGGGAGGGGCTGCACAGTGGGAGGGGTTGCACAGTGTGATGGGTTGCACAATGTGATGTGTTGCACAGTGTGATGTGTTGCGCAGTGGGAGGTGCTGCACAGTGGGAGGGGTTGCACAGTGTGATGGGTTGCACAGTGTGATGGGTTGCTCAGTGTGATGGGTTGCACAGTGTGATGGGTTGCACAGTGGGAGGAGGTTGCACAGTGTGATGGGTTGCACAGTGTGATGGGTTGCACAGTGGGAGGGGCTGCACAGTGTGATGGGTTGCACAGTGTGATGGGTTGCACAGTGGAGGAGGTTGCACAGTGTGATGGGTTGCACAGTGTGATGGGTTGCGCAGTGGGAGGGGCTGCACAGTGGGAGGGGTTGCACAGTGTGAGGGGTTGCACAGTGGGAGGAGGTTGCACAGTCTGATGGGTTGCACAGTGGGATGGGTTGCGCAGTGGGAGGGGCTGCACAGTGGGAGGGGTTTCACAGTGTGATGGGTTGCTCAGTGGGAGGAGGTTGCACAGTGTGATGGGTTGCACAGTGTGATGTGTTGCGCAGTGGGAGGGGCTGCACAGTGGGAGGGGTTGCACAGTGTGATGGGTTGCACAGTGTGATGGGTTGCGCAGTGGGAGGGGCTGCACGGTGGGAGGGGTTGCACAGTGTGATGGGTTGCTCAGTGGGAGGAGGTTGCACAGTGTGATGGGTTGCACAGTGTGATGTGTTGCGCAGTGGGATGGGTTGCGCAGTGGGAGGGGCTGCACAGTGGGAGGGGTTGCACAGTGTGATGGGTTGCTCAGTGGGAGGAGGTTGCACAGTGTGATGGGTTGCACAGTGTGATGTGTTGCGCAGTGGGAGGGGCTGCACAGTGGGAGGGGTTGCACAGTGTGATGGGTTGCACAGTGTGATGGGTTGCGCAGTGGAGGGGCTGCACGGTGGGAGGGGTTGCACAGTGGGATGGGTTGCACAGTGGGAGGAGGTTGCACAGTGTGATGGGTTGCACAGTGTGATGGGTTGCGCAGTGGGAGGGGCTGCACAGTGGGAGGGGTTGCACAGTGTGAGGGGTTGCACAGTGGGGAGGTTGCACAGTCTGATGGGTTGCACAGTGTGATGGGTTGCGCAGTGGGAGGGGCTGCACAGTGGGAGGGGTTGCACAGTGTGATGGGTTGCACAATGTGATGTGTTGCACAGTGTGATGTGTTGCGCAGTGGGAGGTGCTGCACAGTGGAGGGGTTGCACAGTGTGATGGGTTGCACAGTGTGATGGGTTGCTCAGTGTGATGGGTTGCACAGTGGATGGGTTGCACAGTGTGATGGGTTGCTCATTGGGAGGAGGTTGCACAGTGTGATGGGTTGCACAGTGTGATGGGTTGCTCAGTGTGATGGGTTGCACAGTGGGATGGGTTGCACAGTGTGATGGGTTGCACAGTGGAAGGGGTTGCACAGTGGGATGGGTTGCACAGTGGGAGGAGGTTGCACAGTGTGATGGGTTGCACAGTGTGATGGGTGCACAGTGGGAGGGGTTGCACAGTGTGATGGGTTGCACAGTGGGAGGAGGTTGCACAGTGTGATGGGTTGCACAGTGGGAGGAGGTTGCACAGTGTGATGGGTTGCACAGTGGGAGGAGGTTGCACAGTGTGATGGGTTGCACAGTGTGATGGGTTGCACAGTGGGATGGGTTGCACAGTGGGAGGAGGTTGCACAGTGTGATGGGCTGCACAGTGGGAGGGGTTGCACAGTGGGAGGGGTTGCACAGTGTGATGGGTTGCACAGTGGGAGGAGGTTGCACAGTGTGATGGGTTGCACAGTGGATGGGTTGCACAGTGTGATGGGTTGCACAGTGGGAGGAGGTTGCACAGTGTGATGGGTTGCTCAGTGGGAGGAGGTTGCACAGTGTGATGGGTTGCACAGTGTGATGGGTTGCACAGTGTGATGGGTTGCTCAGTGTGATGGGTTGCACAGTGTGATGGGTTGCACAGTGGGAGGAGGTTGCACAGTGTGATGGGTTGCACAGTGTGATGGGTTGCTCAGTGTGATGGGCTGCACAGTGGGATGGGTTGCACAGTGGGATGGGTTGCACAGTGGGAGGAGGTTGCACAGTGTGATGGGTTGCACAGTGTGATGGGTTGCACAGTGTGATGGGCTGCACAGTGGGAGGGGTTGCACAGTGGGAGGGGTTGCACAGTGTGATGGGTTGCACAGTGGGAGGAGGTTGCACAGTGTGATGGGTTGCACAGTGGGAGTGGTTGCACAGTGGGAGGGGTTGCACAGTGTGATGGGTTGCACAGTGTGAGGGGTTGCACAGTGTGATGGGTTGCACAGTGGGAGGAGGTTGCACAGTGTGATGGGTTGCACATTGTGAGGGGTTGCACAGTGTGATGGGTTGCACAGTGTGATGGGTTGCACAGTGTGATGGGTTGCACAGTGTGATGGGTTGCACAGTGTGATGGGTTGCACAGTGTGATGGGTTGCACAGTGTGATGGGTTGCACAGTGTGATGGGTTGCACAGTGTTCTGGTGATGGAAGCCTCTGTTCTCCTGTGATTATAAGTCCAGGCTGCAATACATAATACATTCAGATAATGATGTTTTGAAGATACAGTAACCCGTGTATTCCTCGCTCCTCGCTCCTCCCGTCCGCACCAAACACTATGAGATCTGTTTTCCAACTTCAGAAACGACGGCGCTGCTTCCCAATTGTGCAAACGAGGAGCGCATTAATAATGGAGGTGCCAGGGGAAACTATTAGATAAATCTATCAGATTCATTATTATTTATACATTAAATAGAAGCTCTCTCCCCGGCTCTCTAATTAGACACGCTGGCGGCGATACAGGCTTAAAGTTTAAAAATCAACGGGGCTTTTTCTATGTATTTTTTTTTTGTCATCTCTGAAGATCAAATGTTTTTCCAAGATGGTTTCCGCGGTCCCGAGGCGTGCGGATATATCTGCATTCCATAGAAAGCGGTGGGGTGGGATACAGAGGGATCTATTCTCTGCCACACATGTATAATCAGATCTGCGACCATGTAATAAAATCGCGCTTTGTAGAGGGGCGTGATGTCCCTCGTGTAATAAACGCAATCTTTCAGCCAATATGGCCGGAATAATAACAAGCTTGTGCATCGAGATTATTATTATTCTTTTATAGCGCCAGCATATTCCGCAGCGCTGTGCAATGGGCACAGTATAGACAGGGTTACAATGCATTGAACAACAATTGACAAGCCGATACAGGAGGAAACGAGGCCCTATTCCCGTGGGAACTCACAATCTAGAAGGGTTGGGGGTGGAAACAGGAGGAGAGATCCCACGTGACGCTCTAAGGCTAGGGTCAGACGAACGCATTTTTCACGTGCGTTTAGCCGCACTAAATCACGGCCGTGCTAGCAGCAAATGACGTCCAATGCCGGGGAACATACGACGAACGGCCGCACGAAAGTTCGTCCGTGCAACGTAAGTGGCCAACGAACGCATTTTTTCGAGAACGTCAAACCGCTACTACTGACGTACAGAGTGCGCTGCGTCCGCATAGCGGCGTGTTTGCGTGATTGGGAGACGTCAGACGCTGCACACGTCCGGCCAACATAACGTCCAGACGCAAAAAGGGTTTTATTGATGATCCGTACAAAATCACGTACGAAAATGCGCATCGTATGACCGCTATCACGTATTCCGTGAAAAAATACGTCCATTCGTTCGAACGCACTTTTTCACGGACAACGTGAAAAATGCGTTCGTCTGACCCTAGCCTTACCCTACTCGCTGTCGCTCCTTTAATTGACTTTGGAAAGATAAAAAGTTGTTATTAGGTACTTACAATTGGTCCTTTCACCAACTGAGCTTTCATCCCAACTAGAAACAACCAGATAACGCGCCTTTTATGATTATTATCAACTTTATTACCATCAGTTACATGGAGCGTCCAATCCCTGCAGCGCTAAGCAATGAAAAAAACACCACTGGAAGAGAGCGGCCTGGCTCACAGGAGCTCACAATCTAGAAGGACCATGAGAGAAGAACCTCATTAGAGAGTAGGAGAGGTTACGGGGTATGGGGTCGGTTTATATAACTTTAACCCCTTAAAGACTAGCAGGGTTATTCAAAGAGCTCCGAATTGGGGCCGAAAGGTTAAAATCAGCGTATGGTTACCTTTCTTGACCATTCGGCTATCCAGAGAGCAGGCAATTCGCCAAATCCTGGCGAATTGCCTGCACATACGGTGCCTGTTCGATGCCTGTTCGAGGGCAGTGAATCCCCATAGAGAAGCAATGCTTCGGCTATTCAGAGAACACAAACCAGCAGTGAAAGGTTCTCCTAATGCCCTGCCATTCGGTGGATTCATTCAACAGGTTTATTCAGGAGAATCCCATAGACTTCAATGTTAAAAATATTCCCCTTTTAATTCAATATCTAATAAACCGTTCATTATAAAATTCTGCAGCAAAGAGTCTCTTTATTTATAGATTTTTTAGGATATTTTAGGCATTTTTTGTGATTTTTTTTGTAAACATTTTTTTCCCGTTTTTTTTAAATCGTGTTTTTTCTTTTCTGTAACAGCCCTTTTTATTATCATTCATTGGATTTTATGTAAATTTCAGACATTTTCGCTCAGTAGTTTCTTTGCAAACAGCGTTTCACTTTTCAAACATTCAAGCGTACTGGTTTTTTTTTTCATCACCTCCTTCGTCTGCGGTGTCGGCTTTTTCCGGCGGCTGCTCTGCGCTGTGATCGGCTCCTGCTCAGTTTTCTCCGACGTGTTCGGCGGGTTAATCCAGATGTTTTTGCGAGTTTCGGTGTGCGATCGCCCTCGTTTTGCGGTGAGTTTTCGGTGGGTTTGCGGCGACTTTTCCCTGCATTCCGGCGGGCCTGTGGTGCTTGCTGAATACACCGCAGGGTTGCTGAAATCGGATTGCCAAATCGCACTGAATTGAAGAGAACGAAAAGTCACCGAACGTGCGGCGACTTTTCAATTCTCTTTGAATTACCCTGTAGGCATTGAAGCCTGGCTGTGCATTAAGGACCAGAGGAATTCTGCCATTTTTTTCAAGTGCATGTTCACCGGTGATTCTTCGCTTTCTTATTTAGTGCACCCCCACATATTATATACCGCTCCATGAAAGATAGATGTAGTACAAGGCATTAGAAACGAAAGAGTTAACAGGAGTTTTATGCCCTTTTACAGCTTCTGTAGCAGGTAACAGGTTATAGCGTGCCTATAGGGGAGTAAGGACAAACCCTGGCACCCCAGATGTGTGAGAGCCAGCCTTAAGGCTGGCTGAGCATCATGGGACATGTAGATGTAATACCTGTGTTGCCAATGGGGTTTGTCACTTATAGTATAAATTGTAAGTGTATTGAGGTTGGGTTTGCCGTGTGTTTGCTATTTATGTATGTGTACATATTTATTTATATATCCAATACAGGGTCAGCACGTGGTTGCTTTGTTCCAAGCAGCCAAGAAGAGGATGCAAAAAGTGTGATTCGTCATTTGGCATCTTGGAAGAGTCACCAGGTCCAACAGAAAGAAAACTAGAAGAACAAGACTACTAGCCACAGAAAGCCACCAATAATGCATGGCCATGTCACTCATTGAAAGGTATTGTGGGGATCAATTGCATATGCAGTCCATCTCACTCTGCCCGCTCAACACTCACTTCCAACCCATGTATTCAAACGCACACTCACTCCCATCCCATGCAGTCAAGCCCACACTCACTCCCATCCCATTCAACCAAGCCCACACTCACTCCCATCCCACTCAACCAAGCCCACACTCACTCCCATCCCACACAACCAAGCCCGCACTCACTCCCATCACACTCAGCCAAGCCCACACTCCCTTCCATTCCAGTCAGCCAAGCCCACACTCGCTCCCATTCCACTCAACCAAGCCCACACTCGCTCCCATTCCGCTCAACCAAGCCCACACTCACTCCCATTCCAGTCAACCAAGCCCACACTCGCTCCCATTCCAGTCAACCAAGCCCACACTCGCTCCCATTCCAGTCAACCGAGCCCACACTCACTCCCATTCCACTCAACCAAGCCCACACTCACTCCCATTCCAGCCAACCAAGCCCACACTCACTCCCATTCCAGCCAACCAAGCCCCCACTCACTCCCATTCCACTCAACCAAGCCCACACTCACTCCCATTCCAGCCAACCAAGCCCCCACTCACTCCCATTCCACTCAACCAAGCCCACACTCACTCCCATTCCACTCAACCAAGCCCACACTCACTCCCATTTCACACAGGCAACTCTACACTTCTACTATCCCACTCAGTCAAACCCCCTCACTCCCAGTTTGCAAGGCAGCCCCACACTTACTCATATCCCACTCAGCCCACCCCACACTCACTCCTATCCTACTGCCATCACACAGTTTATGGGATGAAGGTAGGCTGCAAAATGCATGTTCCTGTTTACTCCACAAAATTCTTACATCAGCCTCATCCCACAGGGAAATGGTCATCCTCAGTTATCCGTTGTCCGATCATCTGAAACAACTAATCTACGCCTTTATTCCCCTTCCTAGTTACACACCTGATACTGAAATGGAAACATGACGACGTCCTTCACATCTCATTTAAAATCCCGTTACCCAGAGAGTTACATGGCCTCGCGCTGGATCGGATCGAATTTCCTGCTACAATATGCTGAATTTTAACCATTTTCCTTTACAGGAACATGTCACGGAGTGACAGCAGCACTTCAGTCATGTTGCCTAGCGGGCGTAACATTATCCTACATATATCCAGGAGATCGGTGCCTACCTGCAGACAGGTGAGTGCACAGACAGCCAAACTCCATCTCCAAACTCTCCACCAGTCCCCTTGGATTGCTTTATGTCAGGGATCTCAAACTCTGGCCCCACTTGATGTTTATTGCCTACAATTCTCAGAATTCCTTTAATGCAGAGAATTATGGGAGGTGTAGTTCAAAAAACTGTTGGGGGGTCGTGCAGAGTTTGACATCTCTATCAAACTCGCGGCCCCCCAGATGTCAAGTCCTACAATTCCCAGAATTCTTCCACTGTAATAAATAAACAGGGGATCAAGGGAGTTGGAGTTCAGAAAACATCTGGGGGGCCGGTGTTTGACAGCCCTGAGCAGTGTCATCAGAGAGCTGTCATGTCAAATTATTTACAAATTCCTCCTGTTTTGTCCTAAATTATCAATATCCATTTTTCACACCATCACAGCTCACTGTTTAGTGAATATTCCTCCCCGAGACAAGTCAACATGTTCTTACAAAAGCAGACGCATAAACCTGAACGTATATATATATGTGTGTGTGTGTGTGTCTGTGTATATAAAGCCTGCTGAATCACACCTTGCTACATTACAACCACTCTGGGGCTAATTATCTGAAATCCCGACTGACTGACTAATTGGCTGCCTCTGCCAATTGGAAAATTGCCTCTTAATTCTATCAAAGTGGTTTGTTATCCCGTGGCCCGTGGCGCCAAGGCCAGCGGCTGAGGATAAACGTGAAAGGACGGGCTGGATCTCCTCTAGGAGAATGAGAGGATTTCCAGAGAAATGACACTGTGACCACAGACACTTCAGATGGCTGCAGCGGTGGGCTGCCCGTTGCTTCTGGGGTCCTATATTAATTTGACTTATATCATGGCAGACTTTTAACTATCCAGCACCTTAACATAGGCCAATTTATAACGGCAGGCAGTAAATGTCAACCGACTGAGATTCTATGGCAGTTATGTCGTAGCTTGACGCCCCGGATACTTCGAGCCTCATGTCACCATATCAGTCAGTCCTATGTATGACTAAGCATCGTGGGGTACGTAGTTATGAAACATCTGGAGTGTCATGGTTCACCATCACTGTCCTATGGGGTGTTTGACCTGATACTGCGTGTGTTAACAGACTGAGGGACTGGAGGTACAAATGGAGGGACTGGAGGTACAAACGGAGGCGGCTAAAATATTTTACCACGAGCCCCTGAAGCTCAGCGAGGATTGCGTTCACAGGGGAGTGTTTATACAAATCAACATGACCAGGTCTGTCTGACACAGACTAGACTCACTGACAGTGGTATAATATTCAATACTGTATATTAATAGTGTATCAACTTTGTTAATAACATTTTAGATAAACTCCCAGCATTCCTTTGGGCTCTCCCCCTGCTTTGTGCCACACCATGGCCATTGGGAGCTGGTGATCTTTTCCGGTAGTAATGAAAAGCGTTCTATGCCGGATCTGATACACACTCTCAGCCATCTTCACCTCACACCACAGGTGTTATTCACTAACCCTCGGTGCTCACCGTTAGTGCAAGTATGGAGAACATCAGCTGTCCTGATGAGGAAAATGTGACGACAGGCAACCTTACCGCAAACAATGGCACCACCGTTATTCTTCTGTGAAATGAGCAATCTGCGGCTCGTCTCCTCTCGGCGTGGTTCCAAGTTGTTTGTAACACCGGGGAAAGTCCATCAGTGAATTTAAAGTGGTGACCTCCATTGAACGCCCGTACAACGACAACAAAAACTACGGCATAGAGCAACTGTGACCAAAACTATTGTGGAAACTACGGTGAAAACTATGCAGAATCACACTGAAAGAAACTACGATGGCCAGTATGGCAAACTTTGTTGGCACGTCTCTAAATACTTAAATGAATGGGAAAATGCATGTGAAATATCAACGCTGGAGGCGTAAGGGTTAAAAGCCTGTGACAATATCAGGATACCATGTAGTAGTCCCCATAAATCACCCATCTACTCGGCTGGAGTATTAAGCACGGACGTCCCGGATTTACTCCAGATATATTGCTCGTTCTCAGGCTAGAGGGACATAATATGCTGCTTCATTCTCCGTCGCGGGAACGCCGCACCATTACCCAGCATCATTAACGCCGCAGACGTCCCCTATACTCGCATTTACACTCCCCAGATCCCTTCTCGCGGAGTGTGACGGATACAGACACAATGAGCGTTTTATTGTCTGCGCTGAGGGATGTGTTTATTCGTGTTGTGAAGGTGACATTAATGGCAGATAAATGAGTGATGGCGATAGCGATAAAACCTCGAAGAATACTCGTGTGGGATCTAGTGCTTTGTAATGACAGAAGAAGACATTAGAACTGAAGATAAACACCTGCTCGGGCGGGCGAGATTCGGGTAAACTGAAAGGTGTGGAAAATGAGAGGATATTTTTATAAACCTGACTCCCCATAAACGATGTGGAAACTGTACGAGGAGGCATGCGCGGCTCACTTATTCCACTGGGAATGACTGGGGCAGACACCATCAACAAATCTACTGGGACCAATAGGGGCAGACACCATCAATGATTCTATTGGGACCAACGGGAGCAGACACCATCAGCGATTCTACTGGGACCAACAGGAGAAGACACTATCAACAAATGTAATGTGGTATAGGTAGTAGAAGGACTACATCAAGTAACGAACTGTGATAAAAGATAAGTGTATTTTTTAGTAGCTTTTATTTTAAGCACGGTGGTGGGAAGCACTTTAATACGGTGAACATCCTGCTTTTCGAGTGCGCTGAGACCAATTACTGTTTCTGGAATTCTATATTAAGTATGTAAGGGATTCATTCATTTATTTGGTAAGCGGCACATCATTTCTTGCCTCATAAAAAATGAGCGCCGCCGCCAATCCACTTATACATCCACTTAATCTAAACTATCAACAAATGTACTAGGACTGACTGGGCAGACACTGGGGCAGACACCATCAACGATTCTACTGGGGCCAACAGGAGCAGACATCATCAACAAATCTACTGGGACCGATGGGGGCAGACACCATCAACAATTCTACTGGGACCAAAGGGAGCAGACTCCATCAATGATTCTACTGGGACCAAAGGGAGCAGACTCCATCAATGATTCTACTGGGACAAAGGGAGCAGACTCCATCAATGATTCTACTGGGACAAAGGGAGCAGACTCCATCAATGATTCTATTGGGACCAACGGGAGCAGACTCTATGAACAAATCTACTAGGACCGACTGGGGCAGACACCATCAATGATTCTACTGGGACCAAAAGGAGCAGACTCCATCAATGATTCTACTGGGACCAACGGGAGCAGACTCTATGAATAAATCTACTAAGACCGACTGGGGCAGACACCATCAACGATTCTACTGGGGCCAATGGGAGCAGACACCATCAACAAATCTACTAGAGCCGACTGGGTCACACACCATCAACGATTCTACTGGGGCAGACACCAGCAACAATTCTACTGGGGCAGACCCCAACAACGATTCTACTGGGACCAACAGGATCAGACACCATCAACGATTCTACTGGGACCAACAGGAGCAGAAACCATCAACGATTCTACTGGGACCAACAGGAGCATAAACCATCAACAATTCTACTGGCGCCAACGGGAGCAGATATCATCAAAGATTCCACTGGGACTAACGGGAACAGATGCCATCAACAATTTTACATGGACTAATGAAAGCAGACACCATCAACGATTCTACTGGGACCAATGGGAGCAGACACCATCAACGATTCTACTGGGACCAATGGGAGCAGACACCATCAACGATTCTACTGGGACCAATGGGAGCAGACACCATCAATGAATCTACTTTGTCTTACGGAGTCTGCCACCATCAACGATTCTATTGATCTAGACACCATCAACGATTCTACTGAACATTCTTTGGAAGACTTCATCAATTCCAAATCAATAGATCAGTTGATCAATCTTCCAATCATCTACTGGGGCCAACTGTAAGCAAACATTATCAGTGATTCTATTGGGATAAATTGGGGTAGTCACCAGCAATGATTCTATTGGGACCAACTTGGGCAGAGACCATCAATGAGTAAAGGGCAGCGGGGAACGTCCGTGACAGATTTACCAGCAGGTATGGCAGACACAGCAAGACTTCAGACAGTATTTTGTGCAAGGGTCAGGGCAGGCAGCACAGAGTCGGGCACGAGGATCCATCTACACTTGGAGACAATATCGTTCAGCTGCATGCACAGGCCAACGGGTGGGATGTATGATCTCTCTAGCCACCCTGCGGCTCACTGGACATTTTCCCTCTTTGTCCAATGGCCAGCCCAGACATGTAGCGAATTAAACAACATGAAAAAATAACATCCTTATGTACAGACCATTAAATCCCTTTCTGAAGGGGCAGCTAGGGGCTTAGCATGCAGCTCCCAATAGGATCCTGTCATTTAGGAACGCAGAAATCTCGGCATATGGGCAGGTTAATGTGCGTCCCTCAGAGCGGCCAGCAGACAGACTACGGTAAGTCCGGCATACTGATACCCGCTGAGTATCCATGTCTCCAATAAGAAAACGTTATAAGACACCAAAAGTGAAAAATCCACCCCCCCAACCTCATGTGACGGGAACAAAATCATTAAAAATCCTGTATAAAATGCCCTTCAGGCTGTGTATAAGGTGTGTATGAAACATAGATTAATGTTGTGTTTAAAGTTGGGTCCCCAATATATCCCCTTATTATATGATATCCCAAAATCCCCAAATCTACAACACTTCTGGTGGTGAGGATTTTGTATAAGGGACACTCTGCCTGTATAATATGTATTGTGCGCTGTCGCCCGGTGTGTATTAAAATCCATCTTGTTGGTGTGTGGGCTCCCCTAAGGCTAGGGTCAGACGAGCGTGATTTCTACGGACTGTACGTCAGTGCACACGGACATACGTCAGTACGGAAGACACAGTAGTGGCCACACAGTCCGTTTATTCACTGACGTATATTTTGACGGATGTAGGAGGGAAAATAAAATAAAAAGCAAAACCATTTTGTCCATGAAAAATGCTGGAGGTATAAATGCAGTCCATCTGACCACGTTCCATCACTCACACACAAAGCTATGCAGACGTTGCGGACGCAGCGCACTTTGTGCGGCCGTTCTAGGGGTTGTACGTTCTTGCCTGCCTTGCGTCCGTGGGCCACGGCCGTTGTGCGTCCGCAGTTCAGTGTGGACATACTTCATGTGTCAGGCTCCAATGGGCTTTCTTTCATTCTATCACGGACGTACTTTTAGGCGCAATCACGGACGTGAACACTACGCTCGTCTGACAGCAGCCTTAATCTAGCTCTGATTAAGGATCCCAAACTCGCAGAGCCGGATTAAACTTCCATGGAAAGAGCCATATGGTGCGTAATCCTCCGCCATGAGACGCAATCAGGATGTGAGACCTTCCAGTAGGTCGGACCTAAATCATCCTTTTTTTCCCCAAATTAAACCGCTCGATTTAAACGACTGGATTTAATTAGATTGTCAGAAGCTTTAGGATGCATCGTCTCATTTACAAAGGCGGTATGGACTGACAGCAATCTGCTGGAAGGTGGAGAAATCGCGGAGACTAAAATACAATGTATTCAAGCGGAATATAAACAATGTCACACTCTAAATGCTTTTACAGTGCTGTCCGGTGATACAGTATTACTGGTGTTCACATCAGAGCTGCTAAGCGAAATGTGACGGAACTACATTACCCATGATGCACAGTCAGCCTGTCATGGGAGGTGCAGTTGCTAAATATTTGGGGTGCTAAGGCTGTGCACGTTGTATCCTGATTTCCTGATGCACATGCAACACACACGAACCCGCAACACCATTAGCTAGTGATCCCCAGGCGTGTTCTGTGTTCAATGTAAAATCTATATCATCTATTTTACATCACATGTAAAGATGCAAAGGCCAAACCATAATATATACAGTATATATATATATATAATCCCATGGCTCTGTACACTCTGTGCGATCCCTGCGAGTCCCGGCACACCGCCAATGGCTGCAGGCAGCCACAAAGGAGAACCCTCATAATATATTATTCAGTGATCACCGCGCGTCGATGAGTTGGAGGAGTTTTCAGAGCTCTCAGATCATTTATGGATGACATTCTGCAAAGTGGGATCTCTTCCATCGAGTGCCCGAGGCAGGGGGATCTTTAAACCTTCACGAGGGAGCCCGAAGCACATTGCATCGAGGGAACTCTTTAAACATCTCATTCAGGGGGGCTTTCTGTTTGTTGTCGTTGTTGCTGCAGTATATATTTTTAATACACTTGTCCAGCCTTAAATTTAATTGGGTTTGCAGCTCAAAGTTGCACATACATATGTATTTATACACGCGTGTGTTATATATACTGTACATTATAGGGGTTATTCAAAGAGCACCAAATTTTCTTTCGGCGCACTTTGGCAGCCTCAATTCACCGACCTCAAAATTTAGCTGAAAAAATCCCGAAAAAGCTTAAATTTAAATTTAACAATAAAGTGACTTTTTGCTGTAAATGAAAAGAATAAACAGTTGTATAATTTTTTTTATAAAAAAACAGGAATTTTTTTTACATTGAAATTTATGGGATTCACCTGATTTAAATCTGTCGAACGAAATCACCGGAAATTTGGACATGTTGCCAACTTTTCTCTGCAGTTCGGCGTGCTCTGACGAGATTAACCGTTACTTCTCTATGGGGAATTTGCTGCTGCCAAATTGCACTGTATTTCGCTGACAATTCGACAAAATGAGGTCATGTGACTCCCTGAATATACTGATTGAGCAGGTTTTACTATCAATGGGTTTTTCCTCCCCTGATGGCACAGCGGGCATATTCCAAGATGGCAATGCCAGGATTCATCAAATTGTGCAAGAGTGGTTGAGGGAGCATGAGACATCATTTTCACACATGGTTTGGCCACCGCACAGTCCAGACCTTAACCCCATTGAGGTCAATCTTTGGGATAATGTGCTGGAGAAGACTTTACACAGCGCCGCGACTCTCCCATCATCAACACAAGATCTTTTTTATTTGCGTCCAGATGGTGGCGACGTTCATATAGGATCCTATAAGAGATCCACCTGCTCCTCCGTGTTGTTCTTCATAGTGGATGATGTGATATCTGGTCCTCCTGTGCTGTTAACCAGACAGCTTCACGCTCCTTTACATTCCCCAGGACTGACGCTTGCCGCATGTCGGCCCTCCTGCATCCAGACTGTGCCTTTTCCTGCTTCATGTTAGAGGTCCACTGGGCCAGTCATCTGCGACCATGTAAAGGGGGTAGGATGGGCAGAATATGGGCACATTGGTGCAGCAGTGCCAGGTGAATGGCTGTGTGGGCTGCTGGCGTACATAGAATGCCTTGCGCCAGTGTCAGGATTTTATAACGCAGCCTCGATGTTCTGTACCCCATACCCGCGTATAATGTGTGTTATAATGCATCCACCACCGACAACACATGGAGAATATAGCTCATTTATGTGGGTAATGTAGGTTATGGCCACTTTCTCCCTTCGGACACGTGCCACGGGGCCACAGGTGGACAGGAAGGCTTGAAGCGCCAGATACCGTCCGACACTGATAAATATTGGCTGCTCAGACTCGTACCAGTCAGGATCGATTCCCCGTATTGATCCGGCATGTACAAGCCATGTCTGTGTGAATTTATGCCCTCAGTCCTGTGGAGAATAATATAAATACACAGGACGACGTCGCACGTTCCCTCTATGTACATCAATAATATACACCCCTCCTTCCCGCACGCTGGGGTGTAAACATGAGGCATACTTCTGACATGGATCACTGGAAAGGAAATGACCCATTTTTGCTATTAGATGGAGTGGACAGTCACTTTACTGCAGCGATGGAGAACATTAAACCGGGCAGGAACTGCGTTTCCCATGATGCTCAGCCAGCCTTTAATTCATTAAACAGTGAAGCAAAAGATTGGAGCTGCACTCAATTAGTATAGCAGACAAAAGACAAAGCAAGGTGCTCATGGGACCAGTGCGTCCAACCACGGCAATAACATCACACAAGAGAATGGTGCCAGGAGCTGCAAAATAAAGGGCGGCTTTAATGGAAGACGTCATGTTTCAGCTTTGTTGAGAATGGTCCGTGGGAACGGAACACCTTTAATTCATGGATCAGTATCAATGTATGGTGACATTGTTACCCACTGGGACCACATCTTGCTCTCCTGTTTCATGTATGCGTTCTGGTCCTCCACTTGGTAGCGTCTTCTCCCTCCTGGTCTCTTGTACCTTGGCATTACCAGTCCAAGATCCCCAGGAGGTAGCTGCAGGCCCCTGAGTCCAGCCCCAGATCCCCAGGAGGTGGCTGCAGGCCCCTGAGTCCAGCCCCAGATCCCCAGGAGGTGGCTGCAGGCCCCTGAGTCCAGCCCCAGATCCCCAAGAGGTGGCTGCAGGCCCCTGCGTCAGTCCCAGATCCCCAGGAGGTGGCTGCAGGCCCCTGCGTCAGTCCCAGATCAACAGGAGGTGGCTACAGACCTCTGCGCCTGGTCCCAGATCCACAGGAGGAGGCTGCAGACCCATTCGCCCAGTCCCAGATCACCAGAAGGAGGCTGCAAGCCCCTGTACCCAGTCCCAAATCTCAAGGAGGAGGTTGCAGACCTCTGCGCCCTGTCCCAGATCTACAGGAGGAGGCTGCAAACCTCTGCGCCCGGTCCCAGATCCACAGGAGGAGGCTGCAGACCTCTGTGCCCGGTCCCAGATCCACAGAAGGAGGCTGCAGACCTCTGCGCCCGGTCCCAGATCCACAGGAGGTGGCTGCAGACCTCTGTCCCCGGTCCCAGATCTACAGGAGGAGGCTGCAGACCTCTGTACCCGGTCCCAGATCCACAGGAGGAGGCTGCAGAACTCTGCGCCTGGTCCCAGATCTACAGGAGGAGGCTGCAGACCTCTGCGCCCGGTACCAAATCCACAGGAGGAGGCTGCAGACCTCTGCGCCCGGTCCCAAATCCACAGGAGGAGGTTGCAGACCTCTGCGTCTGGTCCCAGATCCACAGGAGGAGACTGCAGATCTCTGTGCCCGGTCCCAGATCCACAGGAGGAGGCTGCAGACCTCTGCGCCCGGTCCCAGATCCACAGGAGCAGGCTGCAGGCCCCTATGACCATTTTTTTTGTGATTGAACCATGGGGTGTCTCTCTGTGCGCTCAAAGTCTCTCCCCTGTTCAGGTGCTGCAGTCATTCACCTCTAGGTTAATTTGGAAGGTCAAGGATCAGTGGGGTCTGTAATGTCTATGAAGGCTGATGAAGCCTTGTCCATGGGACCATAACCTTTTGATTTGACAGTTCCTGGATTGTGTGCTTCTGGGCTTGAGAAGTAAGCGTTGTGCATTTTGTTTGTGTTGTGCTGACACCTTGTGGACCCAGCAATGCGTGTTCCATATAATGTGCAGACATTGCTCATACGAATCCCAACCAGTGCGTGTATCAGAGGTAGAATGTGTTGTAACGTGCAGACATGCTTTGAAGAGCTGATTTCATGTGCCCAGGGATGATTATTACGACTGTTGTTGAAAAATTACAAAACTCCCAGGAGATCTGGATGCTTCCCATAGAGAGACTACTATGGATGTGCGTGGGATTATTATACACAGCTCTAAGAAAAAGAATATTCTGTAAAACTTTATTTTAAATTTATGACATAATCTGCAATGACATCACAATGAAGCACATCCACTCACAAAAGCCAAGAGACAGGATTCAATCTTGCTGACATCATCTGCAGTGACAACTAGGCTTGTGCACCGATTTTTTTTTTTCGGTTTGATTCGGTTCGATATGTTCGGATGTTTAAAATTTTCGATTCGGCTCGTTTCGACTGATTTCTGTTTCGGCTCGGGTCGTTTTTCGTGTACATTTTTTTTTCGGAATATCGACCATTTTTCGTGTTTTCAGGTGACTTTGCTGGTTTTTTGTATCGACTTTTCGTGATTTCGGAAATTTTCGTTTTTTCGAAACGTCTGTTCTCCTCGTTTCAAAGTGTCTACCTCTATTCGTTTTGACGTAAACTACTATGGTTTACTTTTTTTATACTTTATATATTTTTTTATAATAAATTTTTGGTTTGTTTTTCGGATCCGATAATTCATTCTGTCGATACGATAATTCTGGCGATTCTATCGTGTTTTTTTTTTATTAAATAAAAGATCCTTTTTTTCTTATGAATATACATTTCACAACTTTATTTAATCATATTAAAATGGTATGAAAGCCAAGGAACAAAAAAAATGAAACAACGATTTAAAAAACGCTAAACTGAAACAAGTGATACGCATTTACAAATACAAAATTTACAGAATCAGCGATATAGCCGATAATAGTTAAATATACGATTTCCAGAATTACCGAAATGGAACCGAAATCACGAATGGAACCGAAATCATGAATAGAGCAAAAATAAATTTCAATTTGACACATTTAAAGTCCATTCGAAAAATCCGAAAAAAAATTCGTTTCGGCTCGGAAAACTTTTCGGATCTGTCGGTTTTCGGGTCCGATCTGATTCGGAGATTCGGCCGAATCCAAAGACACGAATCGGGAAATTTTGGGGAAATTCCGAAACCCGAAACGCACATCCCTAGTGACAACCCAATGTATCACCTCCACTCAAAGGACCCCTGAAATAGGATTCTGTCATGGTGACATCATTTGTAAGTCACATCCCAATGTATCACCTCCACTCACAGGAGACCAGAGACAGGATTCTGACATGCTGACATCATCTGCAGTGACATCACAATGCAGCAGAGTCGTAATTTTCATGATTCCTATCATCCTGCTTTCTAGACATATGCATAACGAAAATTGTTTTGTTTTGAATGCATTTGTTAAGTTTGTTAATTCGCTTCGGTGTGTTCGTTGTGTTAATGTAATTTGTGTTTTGTATTGATTCGTTATTTCAGACGATTAGTCATTCATTATTTTGTATTGTGAAAGGGATGGTGGGTGTGGGTTTAGCGCTTCATAGAAGTCCCGAGAGGAAAGGCACAAGATTGGAAGTGTCCCATATGGACATTTATTTTTTTCCACTGGCGAAAATCTACACTTATTTATCTGGAGACTATATTCTAAAGGTATCCAGGAGGACCGTTTTTGGGGTAAGCAGGTAACCCAATAATACCTGATACGTCTCCATTTGAGGGCTGGCAGCTCTCACTCTGTGTGAGTATGAGCAATTACGTAGATTACTAAGCTTTCCCTTATCAGACAATATTGCACCATATGTGCTTTTCTGTATTTTTGTTTTGAGGTCCTACGTGTAAGAAGACTTGACCTGGTATTCTGCTTAAAGCCACCTGCCAAAGTGGGGCCACTTTTTCTATAAGGGACACTTCCAATCTTGTGCCTTTCCTCTGGGGACTTCTATGAAGCGCTAAACCCACACACACCATCCCTTTCAAGATATTTGTACTGTGGATATTGGGAAGTGTCCACTGGGGTGGAAGCGAATCTAGGGGCAACCAAGCGCCTGGGGAATTCTTTTTTCTTTTTGCCTGAATTATTTTGTATTGATTCGTTATTTAATTTCGATTCGTTATTTCGTTTTGATTTGTTATTTCATTTTGATTTGTTATTTTATTTTGATTTGTTATTTAGTATTGATTGTTTTTATTTTGGACGATTAGTTCTTCGTTATTTCGTTTTGATTCTGTTACGATTAGACATGTGCACAGCACAAAATTTCGTTTTGAACTAATGGATTAGTCCTAAAATGCAATTTATTTAGTTGCTAAAGAAATTCGTTTTCAGTTCTTTAGTATGAAAACAAATTTCATTCATCCGAAAACCAGTGGATACAATTACTATTGTATTGGCTCCTCAGAGGGCTGAGATCGCTGCTTGTTACAGTATCTCTCACTCTCAGCACAATGTGTCAGGCAAAGCTGTTACAGTAACGGACTGCTGCTCATCACAGCGCTCAGTTTCAGTAAACCTAGTAAATAATATTTTTAAATATAAGAGGTTAGAACATTGTTTTACTGAAACTCTGAGCGCTGTTACAGTCAGTTACTGTAACAGCTGAGCCTGATACATTGCACTGAGAGATAATATAACAAGCAGCCGATCTCAGCGCTCACAGCCACTAAAGGGCTAAAAAAAAAGGCTTCTCTCTGTATAATGTATAGAACATCCTCTTGCATTAATTTATACCCCTCTCTGTATAATGTAGATAACCTCCTCCTGCATTAATTAATACCCCTCTCTGTATAATGTATACAACATCCACCTGCATTAATTAATACCCGTCTCTGTATAATGTATAGAATATCCTCCTGAATTAATGTCCCTCTCTGTATAGAACATCCTCCTCAATTTATACCTTTCTCTGTATAATGTATATAACATCCTCCTGCATTAATACCCGTCTCTGTATAATGTATAGAATATCCTCCTGCATTAATTAATGCCCCTCTCTGTATAGAACATCCTACTGCATTGGCATGTGGAGGGTGCAGAACCTCCAGCACAGGAGAGGGAATTTTTACTTAAACTTTGTATCTCTGTGGGGGAGATAGACAGGAATATAAAAGCAGGGGAGAGGGAAAGTATTAACGTAAATCGGTCTGAAAGCTCAGAGAGAGATGACTGGCGCAAATTATTTTTTTATAAAATAAAGCACTTTAAATCCAGGGAAAACATTCAAATAAATCACACTGAAGGCTCATAATGACAGAGTAACTGTGAGAGCTGGATACTAAATACATCAGACGTAAAAAAAAAAACCTTTATAACAAGCAGCACTGGAAGAGGAGAGGGACTTTATATAAAACGTGTATTATAGATGAGGAAAGGGGGATAGTGCTCCTGGATAATATAAAATGTATCAGACCTAAGCCCCTATTATGCAGAGCGGGAGGGGAGATAACACACATTTTATAAAGTCTCTCTCTTCTCCCAGAGCTGCTTGTTATAAAGGTTTTTTTACTATCCAGCCCTCCTCTGTCATTAGCTTTCAGTGTGATTTATTTGAATGTTTTCCTTCTCCAGCTGCTTTTATCATCTTGTCCGCCTCATAGACATGCAAGGGTTAAGTAAAGGTTTCCTCTCCTGTGCTGGCTGTCTGTGCTGCGAGTGAGTATTCTGGAGCTCTATCACTGTCAGATTTTTGGGTAGGGGTCGGGAAGGATTACGCATACAAACCTTTTCTGTAGCTTTGCGATGTTGCGCTCTTCATTACTGATCTCCTTCACTCATCAATGTAATATCACAAAAAGGACTGAAACTAAAATGTAGTGCATTTTATTTTAGTTTCTTTCGTTTTTTGTACTGAGCAGTTTCGTATCTCTTGAGTCATACTAAAACTAAATTATCCCAAAATTCGGACTAAATCGTTCTAGTACTAAAACGAATGCACATGTCTAGTTACGATCCCCACCAGGAGGAGAATATGATCCTTGTACACAACACCTATCCCTTCCCTCCGATCCTTATAGTGGTCGGTCAATATATATATATTGCTATGCTGAAACTTGAGAAGTCAAGAGTGAGAACTTATAGCCAAACCAGTGTGCCAGAGAATCTCGAAAACCGTTGCCAGGGGTCAGTATGCCAGAGAATATCGTCAGCCGTTGCCAGGGGTCAGTACGCCAGAGAATATCGTAAGCCGTTGCCAGGGGTCAGTATGCCAGAGAATATCGTAAGCCGTTGCCAGGGGTCAGTATGCCAGAGAATATCGTAAGCCGTTGCCAGGGGTCAGTATACCAGTAAATCACGAAACAACAAGAGCAGCTCTAAGGGATGTTAAACCACGATAGGGCAATGTATGACAGCATTGCCTGTGGTTTTAAACCCGGCGGGCCCGCGTCATCATGCCTGTCTCTGCCCCCCAGCATCACACATGGCCGCCTGGATTCCCTTCATTACTCGGCACCAGGCCAGCGAGCAGCGAGAACGATGCTGCCGGTAGACCGTAGCACGGCACGTAACAGATTCATTATTTTGTTTTGATTCGTTATTTTGTTTTGATTTATTATTTTGTTTTGATTTGTTATTTAATTTTGATTCGTTATTTTGTTTTGATTCAGTATTTCATATCGATTCGTTATTTTGTTTTGATTCGTTATTTCGTATCGATTCGTTATTTCGTTTTGATTCGTTATTTCAGAATGGTGGAAGGGATGAATATGAAGAGATTTATTACTGATTTACTGGTTCCACCCCGCGAGCAAAGCCTCCTATTGTGTTCAGACTAGCGTGATTGTCCTCCCACTCGGATCAGTAATGCCCTAGTGATTTTACTGAAGGCATGCTGCAGCCCATGATAAAAACTAGTTAGTTACTGGCTGTAAAACAAGTCAATCAAAATAAGAAGGAAACGGGCCTTCGAGGGTCTGTGATAATAGGAAGCATAGTCTGCACAGTAAAAGCAGAGGGTCTTGTTGGAAGGATGCGCTTGTTGGTAAGTCAGCGCACAAATCGCAAGCTTGTGTTTTACCCATGGCTAGACCATCTACTTTTACTGTGCAGACTATCCCGTTAACTTTTTAAGCAAAGTCATGCAGTGATTGGTTCAAGTTACAGTCAATCATTCCACCAGAGTGAAATGTCGTAACGAATCGAATCGTTAAAAGTTTTGTTTCTTTCACATCATGATTCGTTAAAAAACTATTTGTTATTCTTAATTACTTCCAAATAACGAGTTTACGTAATTTCTGACGAATTGCACGTGTCTACTGTTTTCTGTCCTGTCAGTCAGGCATCAGGTCCCTTTCCCTGGCCGCTGTGTATATAACAGACCCTGATTTATCAGAATGAAGATAATAATAAAACCTCTTCAGTTTCGTTCATTGGTTAGCGATCCCCAGGAAATCAGGCACCGGAAATGAAATACATATTTACCAGAGTGTAAAATACCTTAATTGAGAGCATAGCATTAAAAAAACTAAATTTCATGATTCACTGCTAATAATCACGTCACACGCTGGGGGAAGCCACTCGATATGTCCTGGTTATAATATACACAATATAATATGTTGAATATAATAATATACACAAAATAATGATATACACAATATAATATGTTGAATATAATATACACAAAATAATGATATACACAATATAATATGTATAATATAATATACACAATATAATGATATACTCAATATAATATGTTGAATATAATATACACATTATAATACGTAAAATATAATGATATACACAATATAATATGTAATATAATGATACACAATATAATAATATGTATAATATAATATACACATTATAATACGTAAAATATAATGATATACACAATATATAATATGTATATTATAATGATACACACATATAATTAATACGTATAATATAATGATATACACAATATAATAATATGTATAATATAATGATATACACAATATAATATGTAATATAATGATACACACCATATAATAATACGTATAATATAATGATATACACAATATAATAATACGTATAATATAATGATATACACAATATAATAATATGTATATATAATGATATACACCATATAATAATACGTATAATATAATGATATACACAATATAATATATGTATAATATAATGATATACACAATATAATAATACGTATAATATAATGATACACAATATAATATATGTATAATATAATATACACAATATAATAATATGTATAATATAATGATATACACCATATAATAATACGTATAATATAATGATATACACAATATAATAATATGTATAATATAATGATACACACCATATAATAATACGTATAATATAATGATATACACCATATAATAATACGTGTAATATAATGATACACACCATATAATAATATGTATAATATAATGATACACACCATATAATAATACGTGTAATATAATGATATACACCATATAATAATACGTGTAATATAATGATACACAATATAATAATATGTATAATATAATGATACACACCATATAATACGTATAATATAATGATATACACCATATAATAATACGTATAATATAATGATATACACAATATAATATGTGTATTTTCTATCCTTTACCAGCAGTGGGCGAAATCAACATGCTTAAATGGGACACAGTGTTATAGTTTTATTATCATGATTTATATATGTTTGACAACTTTTTCCACAGCTGCATTTTACAATCTGTGCATATCTCGAGTCATTTTATAATCTGCGTACCTGGAGTCATTTTACAATCTGTGCATACCTGTTACGTCCTCAGCCCCTACAGCGCTTCCTGGGGGGTCAGGGTGCCCGTGGCATCGCTGGCTGGTCGGTTGCCAGTAGTGAGAGCTGGCAGAACGGCATCTAAGGGGGCGGGGCTTAGCATAATGATGAGCCACCAGCCTTTAAAGCAGGACGAGAGGATCTGCTCCACGCCCTGACGTGGAGTATAGTTCCCGCATCGCCTGCTAGCTTGCATATTCTAATTGATACCTTTGTTGCTGACCTGATTTTGTACGCGGACCCTGTATATGTTGTGACCCGGCTATTCCATTTGTCTATTCTCATTGCTTATCCCTATTGCGCTTTTGCCTGTGAGGTTTGGTTTTCATATTTGTGTTCTGCTGCAAGTTTTCTGTTTGCTAGATACCTGGTTTGAGGCATAATCGCAAGGCATCCAGTTGTTTGTTGTTTTGTTCCTGCTGATTGCAGCATTTATCACAAGTTTTATGATTTGAGTCCTGCCCTGCAGCCTGTTGAATATTTATCTGCAAAAACGATTTGCACAAGTGCAACAAGAGTGGTAATAAAATATAATTTTATTGTAAGGTAAGTATCTAAACCCGAGGAATTGAAAAGTAAGTGTGTGGACAATGGCCCAAAAAGGAGGAAGGTATGCCGTACCAATAGAGCGTAGCCAGAGTTACTCATAAACCATGAAAGCTGCCCAAGTCCCGGTGGTGAAATCCACCCAAGGGGGCAAAAATTGCTATAAATAAGAAGCAACAAGGGCATAAACATAAGCAATGGTGGCTAACTATACCTCGGTGGTTCGAGCCACCTACATAACCAAATGCAAAGGCACACTAGGTAAACAACCAATATTAGCCATAGGGCAAAGTCCACAAGAAATAAATTCAAAAAGAGCTGTTAAAAACAAAAGGAGGGCAAATCTCAATGAGATTTGCCCTCCTTTTGTTTTTAACAGCTCTATTTTGAACTTATTCTTGTGGACTTTGCCCTATGGCTAATATTGATTGTTTACCTAGTGTGCCTTTGCATTTGGTTATGTAGGTGGCTCGAACCACTGAGGTATAGTTAGCCACCATTGCTTATGTTTATGCCCTTGTTGCTTCTTATTTATAGCAATTTTTGCCCCCTTGGGTGGATTTCACCACCGGGACTTGGGCAGCTTTCATGGTTTATGAGTAACTCTGGCTACGCTCTATTGGTACGGCATACCTTCCTCCTTTTTGGGCCATTGTCCACACACTTACTTTTCAATTCCTCGGGTTTAGATACTTACCTTACAATAAAATTATATTTTATTACCACTCTTGTTGCACTTGTGCAAATCGTTTTTGTTGATAATTGTTGGGTTATGCCCTGCAGAGTGGCTTATTGAGCCTCACTTCTGTTGTTTGTCTTTTGAATATTTATCTGTCAAGTATCCTGTCTAGTATCTGTGTATTCCTAGTTGCTATACAGAATCCAACCTCTGCTTGTAGGCCTGCCTTGCAGGCTATTGAACTGAGTTCCCACTCTGTATGATCGTATAATACAGAATCCAGTCATTGACTGAAGGCCTGCCCTGCAGGCTGATATACAGAGTAGGAACTATATGAGTTTGTTTCAAATCTAAGAATAAAGTGTTGCCTGTTTTATGTGTTTCATGTATCACGATCATTGATATTAAGCAATCTGAAACATATATCTTGACCACGTTTGTATTGTATCACGTCTTTGTATCAGTTCACTTAGAGTATTTGTGTTTTGCACTAGAGTTTAGCTGCTATTCAGGTCTATTTACTCCTTGGTTTGGGAGATCAGATTACAGCCTTTATTGCTCTCTGTGTTTTAGAAATCTGTCAAAGGATCCTAATATGCTATTCGAGGTGAGTGCCAATCTGCGTGTACCTCGCATCATTTTATAATCCGTGCGTACCTTGTGTCATTTTATAATCTGTGCGTACCTCGCATCATTTTATAATCTGTGCGTACCTTGTGTCATTTTATAATCTGTGCGTACCTCGCATCATTTTATAATCCATGCGTACCTTGTGTCATTTTATAATCTATGCGTACCTCGCATCATTTTATAATCTGCGTGTATCTCGCATCATTTTATAATCCGTGCGTATCGTGTGTCATTTTATAATCTGTGCGTACCTTGCATCATTTTATAATCTGCGTGTATCTCGCATCATTTTATAATCCGTGCGTACCTTGTGTCATTTTATAATCTGTGCGTACCTCGCATCATTTTATAATCTGCGTGTATCTCGCATCATTTTATAATCCATGCGTACCTTATGTCATTTTATAATCTGTGCGTACCTCGCATCATTTTATAATCTGCGTGTATCTCGCATCATTTTATAATCCGTGCGTACCTTGTGTCATTTTATAATCCGTGCGTACCTTGTGTCATTTTATAATCTGTGCGTACCTTGCATCATTTTATAATCTGCGTGTATCTCGCATCATTTTATAATCCGTGCGTATCTTGTGTCATTTTATAATCTGTGCGTACCTTGTGTCATTTTATAATCTGCGTGTATCTCGCATCATTTTATAATCCGTGCGTACCTTGTGTCATTTTATAATCTGTGCGTACCTCGCATCATTTTATAATCTGCATGTATCTCGCATCATTTTATAATCTACGAGTACCTTGCTCCATTTTATAATCTGTGCGTACCTCGCATCATTTTATAATCTGCATGTATCTCGCATCATTTTATAATCCGTGCGTACCTTGTGTCATTTTATAATCTGTGCATACCTCGCATCATTTTATAATCTGTGCGTACCTTGCGTCATTTTAGAATCTGCGTGTACCTCACGTCATTTTAGAATCTGTGCGTACCTGGACTCATTTTATAATCTGTGCGTACCTCACTTAATTTAATAATCTGCTCGTACCTCGCATCATTATAATCTGTGCATATTTTGCATAATTTTATAATCTGCACATACCTCGCGTCATTTTAAAATCTGTGCGTACCTCACCTCCTTTTATAATCTGCGCATACCACGTGCATTTTATAACCTGTGCCCCATGAAGGTGTTTTTTTGGCGCCACGAATTCCCAGCTGTATTTTGGTATGCTGGCCAGTGGCCACTAGGTGTCTCATTTTTTTATGTGACTAATCATTTGTTTTCATTATCGCCGTTTTTATGGATGGTCTCAACCCCCTTTGGATCATGGGGTATTTTTTTGGCCCGAGTGTTGTGGAGCGGTTAAAATATCGGTGGTGACACGTTTTGAAGCTCAACACATTCAGGCGGTGCTGCCACATCCGGTGCTGTAACTAGCAGCAGCTGGTGCGCACAGAGAAAGATGGTTTGGGCATTGGAATGTGAGGAATGCCCCTAGGTCTCATTACCTCCCATCTTCTGGGGACCTGCGGGTATCAGGCTCTTTTCCGCCCGTCTTCTACTTCACAGGCCTGTGCGAAAATAAGAAAAAACATAATGGAGCATTTCTCCGAATTCCTGCACACATCTTCATCCAGACGCGCAGACCGCAGGAGGTTTCCTGGACAGTGTCTACCTAATGCAAAGCAGAGCCGGCAAGATGGCGAGGACTATACCCCCTGGATGTAGCCAATGCAGACAAGTCCATCATCTTCATCTTCTTCCTCCATGGACCTGTTCTTCACCCAGCAGCCTTGGCTCTCTTACCTGGTGGCACCTTGGCACGGCAGCTTGTAATAAAGGGCCCAGGAGGATCTTCTGGTCCATATCAGGTTTATCTTTAGATTCAGCACTGGATCGCTGAATGAGTTGATTAAATGACCAGTCTGTTTGTAAACATGTAGCCGTGTGTTTAATTATTGTCTCTTACTGAGCTGGGCAGATACTGCCGGCCCCCTCTACCCAATTATTTTATTTTATTGTTTTGTGTGATTTTTACTCGCTTTTTGTCCCTCGCCGCGCGCAGCTCCTCCTCTTCAGCTCAGGGGCTCCCGAACCTGGAACCCCTGCAGCGTTACTAGACAATTGCGCATTAGGAATCGTGCGTTGCTTGGGACCTGCGCACCTTACGGACGCAAGTTCCGTAGCGCCTGTTCAGAGCGATGGATTGGAGGTGTGCAAGCATGGTCAGATCCGATCCATCGGCTAACACTCTCAGGGGGCCAGCTATCGCGGGTGTGCTGAGAGAGCGTGACGTCAGCACGCAGACCAATCTGGTGACCAGCAGCCAGGAAATTAAAAATCCCGGCTGCTGGTGACGCTGGGGTGGGTGGAGGAAACTCCTCAATTTCACCTGATGTGGGTCGAAGGGAGAGAGGAAGGAGGGGATGGCACTCCTCACATCTTGACAACTTCAGTGTTTTAGGCTAGGGTCAGACGAGCGCATTTTCGCGTTGTCTGTGAGAAAGTACGTTCGAACGAATGGACGTATTTTTTCACGGAGTATGCGATAGCGGTCATACTATGCGCATTTGCGGCCGTGATTTTGTACGGATCATCAATAAAACACTTTGTGCATCTGGACGTTATGTTGGCCGGACATTAGCAGTGTCTGACATCTCCAATTCACGCACACACGCCTCTAGCGGACGCAGCGCACTCTGTACAACCGTACTAGCGGTTTTACGTTCTCGACAAAATGCGTTCGTTTTCCACTTGCGTTGCGCAGCCGGACTTTTGTGCGACCGTACTTCGTATATTGGCCGTCATTGCCTGGCATTTGCTGCTAGTGCGGCCGTAATTAAGTGCGCCTGCACGCGCGTTCGCACTGCGCTTGTCTGACCCTAGCCTTAGAGTGTCCCTCTGATGAATAACCCCTTGTCTCCCTGTGTTTGCAAACAGCAGGTAAATGAATCACTGTCGTTCCTATAAAGTTTAGCAATCCAGAAAAGGAAAATGCAACGTTTAGTGATGTCCCGTGTCACTGGAGCTCACTAAAGCCTTTCACTGCGCGTTCACCGGCGTTTCCATGGTTGTTCTCCTCCGCTTTTGTCATTGTATTTCATATAGGATGTCTATGGTGATCAACAGGTTAAAAACAGGTTTTTTTTTTTTCACACCGCGCTGAAACGATGAAACATTGGGAAAAGCGCAGAACTCCTGTAAGAATAACGCAGATAGTGTTGTTTGATGTTGTTCTCTCTGGTTTGGGGAAACGTTGCCTGGTGATGTAGGGTTTTTCCCTCTCTGGATCGCCGTTGTCATCCGCAGTTGCGTTTAGTGAATGCGCCCTCTTTATCCCTTTATTCTCAATGTGTTTTACTTGTTATTTTGCTTTGGTTTGTCTCAGCCATTGTACAGCTCTACGGAATTTGTTGGCACTTCATACGTACTTTGTAACGTTCTAATTTGGCAGTCTGCAAGTGAAACTCTATAAGTATATGGCATTGTATGTGTGTGTCATGGGATGATCCATGAAGCACCGTGTATCCATGCATTCTGCGTGTGTATATATGTATTCATACGTGTGCGTTGTATGGGCGTCTGCTCATGTTTTCGTGGAAGCGGCCTCTGGGAATACGTCTCCTGACACTTTAATAAGAAACATATGACTCGGATTCAGAGAAGCAGAATTACCACGAGCGCGCAGGAACAATGATACATGTCAGGACTGCTTCTCCTATACAAGGGGTACCGAGAGGGAGAGAGGGACTCAAGCTCATTAACCGCTTCACGCCCTCAACCTCCTGCCCCTGAGATACACCACGAGGGCGGCACATTTCTTTTGGATTAAAGCTCCTCTGCTGAGGTTCATTTCCAGAGAGGCTGCTTTATGTTATAGCTAGCTAGAGGTGTGTATATTCAATGTGTGTGCAGGGTCGCCATCAGGGGGGTGACAGCCCATGATATGTTCAAGGACCCAGTGGTTTTGAGTGTCCCTGCCTCTTACCAAACTCTGTGCAGCTTGTCGAAGTAACACAGATGTAAGAATCCCTCCATGACACCCAGGACTGACCCACCAAGATACCAATACATTTCCCGGTGGGCCGCAGTATGGTTAGAGCACTGTGAAGGCGCTCCCACCAGAGAACACGTTTCATCTTATTGGTGTGCCACTAGGGATTTACCCCACTCCCGGTGAAATCCGGTGTGCAGAAAAGGAGGCAACATGGTTTAGTTTTAATTTGTTTACTGAAAGGGGCAGATGGGGGGGGGCTGATATTTGGTTCAGTAAGGGGCCCCAGATTTCTGATGGCAGCAGCGTGTGTGTATAATCCCAATTAATGCAGATTAAGTGACTGTTACTTGCTTTCTGACAAGTGCCTATCATATGTGTGTGTATATGGCTGGC
Organism: Leptobrachium leishanense; assembly: GCA_009667805.1. Classification (NCBI taxonomy): domain Eukaryota; kingdom Metazoa; phylum Chordata; class Amphibia; order Anura; family Megophryidae; genus Leptobrachium; species Leptobrachium leishanense. The sequence continues at coordinate 12,551,253 of CM019072.1, read as the reverse complement.
ACAAGATCGGTCGACATGGCGCACACTGATCCTCTAAGGCTGCCAGATATTTGAGGACAGAAGAACAACTCCAGCACAAGAGAAGCGAGCACTTCGGGGTGCCAGAGCTGCAATGTTGCTACAGGGGTACCTAAACGTGTCTCCTCGACATGTGGCAGAACATTTCATGCTCGTATAGGCCTTTCCAGCCATCTGCGGACACACCGTGGACAACCCACAACCTGTTAGATGTCACGGTCGTCTGCGAATACGATGGACGAACATCATCATCATCATCATCATCATATATGTAATTCTGTTTAACGTCTGTATCCTTTAGCATGTTTGTGATACATGTTATCCTTTAGTGCCATGATTGACAGCCCTGGCTGCTGCCTCAGCTGTATCTCCGTGGTGCTGTCTCATTAGTAGCGCATCATTTGTTCTGGTCATCAAAGTCTTATCTGAAGAATCCAAATCTCTATTATTATTATTATCCTGTTTTTATGCAATAATTTTAAAATATATACTTTTTTTATTAGTGAAAAAAGCAGCAGAAAAGTTTAAAAGACACATTATGGGGAAAGAGAGGGAGAAGAGATGTAGAAAAGATTTAAAAAGAGGGTATTTCTGCATTCTAAGGCACCTGCCAGTTTGGGGCGTTAATTAGGGAATTGAAGCAGAGCAGCGCAGCACTCCTTCAGTACTTCCTTTGTACTATTAGAGCTACTTTGTATTCTGCAACCTGGCATGGAGAACATTTCACACACCTGTGGTCCAACTACGCACAGCCATGGGCTTTTTTTCACAAAGCCGTGGTTGGAGCTCTGGCTGTCTGTGTTCATGTGGAAAATCAGTCCGAAAGAAGTGATCAATTGAAGTCCTGTTAATGAACAGGTCAGCGGAGAAACATTCTCAGACCTGTCATCAGACAACACACCTCCAATGGCTTTCTTTTAGAGAGCTGTGATTGGAGCTCTGATTCTCTGCACGAAAACAGACAGCCAATCACAAAGAAGTGGTCAAGTGAATTCCTGTTAATGAACAGGTCACCAGAGTAACGCTCCATTCTCAAACCTGTTATGAAACCATGGACCTCTGGGGGCTTTCTTATACAATGCTGTGATTGGATCTCTGACTCTCCCTTTGAAAACAGGCAGCCAATCACAAAGAAGTTGTCCGGTGAATTCCTGTTAATGAACAGGTCATCGGAGAAATGTTTTCGGATCTGTCATCGAACTACACACCACCATGACCTTTATTTGAAGAGCTGTGATTGGATCTCTCATTCTGACCATGAAACCAAGCAGCCAATCACAAAGAAGTAGTCAGGTGCAGTCCTGTTAATGAACAGGTCAGCAGAGAGATGTCCATACCGGGAATTCACGATCCTGGCCTCTCACCTTTCTTGGTCTTCTAGTGATTTTCCTTCTCGTAAACCTTGATATCCTGAGTTGTCACCCCACGGTCTGATGGGTTCCCTGTGCATCGCCCCTTTCTGTCTTGGTGCTGGATTAGCAGGCGGGGTGGGCTTCAAGCTCAAACTAACAAACTACGGTTCCCAGGGTGCCTTGCTAGTCTCTTGGCTGAGGTACAAGCCAGGTTGGATGGCACCCAGCATTTTCCTACACGCTCATGTCCAGAAGGATTATGGTCTCACGGGAACCGAGCGGCTTGCCCAAACAATGCCGGCTCAGGACGCCAGTGATTTCACTGCACCTTCCCTGGTCCGGTGTGAACCCTGGTGGAACACGTTACAGTAAACAGGAAGGGGGTCGGGGGGGACCTGGACAAGAAAAGGCCGGGATTTATATCTCCCATTAACATGATGCACGAGCGTAATTACAGAGGCGACTCGCCGGGTGAATTGCACTCTCTGCAAAAGAGTTTTTTTTCCTATTGTTGATAGAAATCACCAAAAAATGCCTTCTGCATAGATTGCCAAGCACATACCACAGCGCTCACCAAGAGAACGGGTCTGTATGGGGCTAAAGGGCCTCTGTAAGCCACATGGACGGCCCCATGTCACCATAACTACAGCATCTTCTCCATCAATAAATCCAGCTGTACCCAGTGCATCTTGCACCTCGGCAGAGATTCCCCGGGGCAGACCTCTACCTCCCAAAAGGGGCGCTTTATATTGAGACGTGTAAAATAATGCCAACATATCACAGCATGTCATACGGAGAAAGATAGACCCTGGCATTTCAGGGGATGTCAGAGGAGGCCAGGACAGACACCAGGCCACCCACAGACTTTATAGATGACGTCATGACCTGCCGGGACAAATATGTCAATAAAATGTCATTTAGAACAAGAGCAAAGTGTTTTATTTACAGCGAGAGATTTGTAACAGCATTTATTATATATTACAGACTCATTGCTGGGAGGTTTATTGCGCTGCAGCTCTGTTATACACCCACACACCCTGAATACACAGAGGAGCCTCTAAATAAAAAGACTAAGCAGACGTAGCTGGATCATCTTGTGACATCACCACGATGTTATAAAGGTTTGTACCTATCAACAAGACCTGGATTCTCTCATCACATTTGGTTTTTTGCGATGACATCCATTACCCAAGTTCACGTCTGGCTGTCTAAAAGACCCATGGCTAGTATGATCTAGGTCTATCACATCACTGCTTTCTCCATGCTGGCGTCCTGCTGCTTTCTCCATGCTGGCGTCCTGCTGAGCTATGGCATCATTTGTGGTTTCTTCAAACCTTTTGTCTGGGAGCATAGGACTCCCTGTTAAGTGACATCTCTGTGTGTTGTCTATGAGCACTGGTCGCCCACCATATGTGAAATCACATTCTTTTCTCTCGATATCCTTGTGTCGTGGTGCTTGGATAGTCATGTGACATCGCTTTCTACCCTGTAATTGGTCAGCAGCCAGGCCTCTGACATCACATTAGTCGTCATATGAGCAATGGATGAGGCTGGTGAGAAGTCGAGAAGAGGAACTTTTGTCACCATTAATCTATTATTTTGGCCGATAATCCACATGCTGGGATTCGCTGTTTAGTGACTTAATGTCCCATCCCAGTGTTACGCTTTTCCTTTGAACCCGGGGCATGAAACCCCCTCATCACCCTGAATATGCGTCTTTAGGGAGGTGGCGTCTGTTTGGCGCTTGTCCTGGAGGAGCTCCACGGATACCTGTCACGCCTGATTTTATTCATCTTAATTCCAGGAACAGATTTACAGATTCCATTCACACTCACAGACGGGGGTTTTTTATAGTTAATTCAGTTTCTGCCCTCCCACATAAGCAGGGCCGGATCAGGGAGTGACGGAAATAATACCTTTCCGGGACCTGGCTGCTGGCCAAGGGGACACAGACCCAAGCCTCAGGATGGGTTGTCAACCTCTGATCACCAGCCGAGCCTCTGTCATTCAGTCATTCCTTTTAACCTCTTCACCACCAAGTCTAAACCACTGTCTGGAACTAGCGTTTTGTAATTGCTTTTTTATTATTATTATTCTTTATTTATAAAGAGCCGGCATATTCCGCAGCGCTGTACAATAAGCACAGTATAGACAGGGTTACAATACATTGAACAACATTTGACAAACAGTACAGGAGGAGATAAGGGCCCTATTCCCGTAGGAACTCACAATCTAGAAGGGTTGGGGATGGAAACAGGAGGAGAGGACTGCAAGGTGAGAGTGATTGATGGTTGCCTGGGAATTAGAAGCCTGAGATTAGTAAGAGTAATTAGAGAAAGAAGTGTAGACGGCTGGAAAGGATGCCTGAAAATAAAGGCGGGTCCTGGGTGGGGGGGGGTGAATGGGGAGGGTGGGACTGCTGAGTGTGTGAATGGATCCTGGCTGTGTGTGTGTCCCTGTGTGAAGAGGAAATGAGTTCAGGTAAGTGTTAGGCATCAGAGGCCTTTGAAATGGGGGGAGGGGGACGGGGGGCACAGGTTAAAAAAGCGGGATTTTTAGAAAATAAAATCAGCCAAAAATGAAGAAATGCAGATACAAAATACAATTGCGAGGATAGCATATTGTGTGGTGCGCTGGTGGCCATCATGTTGAAAACTGGATACCTGGAGTGTTCTTCAGATGCTTGCAGCCGGGAGATCCGTGTGTGAATGGATCCTGGCTGTGTGTGTCCCTGGAGTGTTCTTCAGATGCTTTTCATTAATTATACAGTAGAAATCATTGGATATTCTCAATGTATTTGTTAAACTGTAGTAACCCTATTTGACAGGCAGTCATTGCCATCTGCTGGCCACAGAGCGCTACTGCAGCCGGGGCTCGGTGCTGAATCTTCTGGGAATACATAGAAACATAGAAAAATGTCGGCAGATAAGAACTTTTCGGCCCATCTAGTCTGCCCAATTACATGGATACTTTACTTGGATTTATCTTTTGTTTAGGATAGCCTTATGCCTATCCCATGCTTGCTTAAATTCAATTACTGTTTTGGCCTCTACCACTTCTACTGGAAGGCTGTTCCATGTATCCACCACCCGCTCAGTAAAATAATGCTTCCTGATGTTACTTTTAAACCTTTGCCCCTCTAATCTAAGACTATGTCCTCTTGTTTTGCTACTTTGTTTCCTTTTAAATATACTCCCTTCCTCTACCTTGTGGATTCCCTTTACGTATTTAAATGTTTCTATCATATCTCCTCTGTCTCGTCTTTTTTCCAAGCTGTACATGTTAAGATCATTAAGCCTTTCCTGGTAACTTTTCTCCTTCAAGCCGTACACCATTTTAGTAGCCCTTCTCTGAACTCTCTCTAAGATGTCTATATCCTTCTGGAGATACGGTCTCCAGTACTGCACACAGTACTCCAAGTGAGGTCTCACCAGTGCTCTGTACAGTGGCATGAGCACTTCCCTTTTCCTACTGCTAATACCTCTCCCTACACAACCAAGCATTCTGCCAGCATTTCCTGCTGCTCTATTACATTGACTACTTACCCTTAGATCCTCTGCAATAATATCCCCTAAATCCCAACCCTCAGATGTTGAGGTTAGGACTGTATCAAATATTCTATATTCAGCCCTTGTGTTTTTACATCCCAGGTGCATTATCTTGCACTTATCCACATTAAAACTCAATTGCCACAACTCCGACCATACATGATTCAGACACAGAGTCCCAGCTGTTCAAACTGTTTTAGCACCTCGGCTGTCATGTCCAAAGTGCTGACACGTTTAAGGCTAGGGTCAGAGTGGGGCAGTCGGAACGCGCGTGCAGGCGCACTAAATCACGGCGGCAGTAGCAGCACATAACGGCCAATGACGGCCAATATACGCAGTACGTGCGTACGAAAGTGCGCCGACACCACGCAACCGGCAAATGAACGCATTTTTATCAGAACGTGAAACCGCTGCTACTGACGTACAAAGTGCGCTGCGGCCGCATAGCAGCGTGTGTGCGTGATTAGGAGATGTCAGACGCTGCTAGTGTGCGGCCAACATAACGTTCAAACAGCCGGATTTCCCTAGACTTCTTTTCACCCATCGTCATGAAATACGTCCAGAATTGCGCATCGTCTGACCACTTAAGCGTATTCCGTGAAAAAATGCGTGCGCACGCATCGACGTACATTTTGACGGTGGCTGCAGAAAATGCGCTCATCTGTCCCTAGCCTAAGTCACATCCCGGAGCCCCGTTTGCAAACAGATTTCAGATGCAATATATGAAATTCCTTTATCTTGTGTAACTCTGGACCAATGCAGAGTACACTCAATATCGGGGCACCAGCAAGTATACTCGATCTTGGTAGAGAAGGGTTAAAGAGGTGGAGGCTGGCTTGCTTTAGCAGGAGGCCGACACCAGAGAAACCGCAAGAAAAGATGCGGCGAGCTAATTTAGAGGAAACGCAGGCGCCCCAAGATAAGAGCATGCACTTAGGTGGAGGACAGGGTGGATGGAAGGTCAGTGAGGGGGGGGCATGGTGTCAGTGTAATGAGAGAAGAGAAAAGGTAGGATAAAACGTAGGGCTGTATGGCAGGGGTGGGGAATATAGACCTGGACGAGGGGGAGGAGGCGAGTACTGTGCCATGAGGATTCATTCCAAATATCTCCCAAAATATTAATTCATCCGATTTTACCCACTGGATATGAACCTGTTGGACTATAACTCCCACCACTCTAATCCAGTGCCTGAGTGATGAGAGTTGCGTTGCAGCAGCAGGTAGTGGGGAGCATTTTGCCCACTCTTAATGGGAAGGGATAAGTGGGCAAACTACAACCCCCATGATCCAAAGACAATCTGCCAGACGCTGGATACATCAGTAGAACAGATTGCCGAACTCGTGGTGGAAAAAGAAATTCTGCTCATCACGTCATGCAGGAGAATAGTGGCAGCAGTGAGTGTGAGCTCCCGCCTGGACGTTTCGCTGCACCCCCCCCCCTTTGGCACGTGCCCAGCTCAGCACATGTTCCCTTTCAATTGCCTTTTATGGACAGGGCCGAGAGGGGCAGCACGGTCTCTGCTCGTCCCCGTCCGGTGCCAAGGGCTAAACCTAAAGCTCAGTGGGATGGCAGTCTGCGGGAGCCTCTGCCCCTCAACGTTTACATAATAAAGCATGTTTCTGTAAAGGAAACGCCGGGTTAGGGCCAGGTGGGCCGCGCTTTGTGCCGGCATGCTTTGAATCACTCGTCACGGTGCGCTTTGGTACATTCCTGCAACATAAACACTGGAAAAATGCAAAAAAAAAGGCGAACATAAGGAAAATATTTGCTAACGTCACGGAAATAAGAGATTTGTGGTAAACAAAAATAACATTTTCTGAAGAGGCGCCGCATTCCTCAAACAGATCCTTCCACCCTGGGCTTCCTTAAGGTACTGTATAAGGAATCGATTCCCAGGGTGGAAGGATCTGTTTGAGGAATGCGGCGCCTCTTCAGAAAATGTTATTTTTGTTTACCACAAATCTCTTATTTCCGTGACGTTAGCAAATATTTTCCTTATGTTCGCCTTTTTTTTTGCATTTTTCCGGTGCTCCTATTGCCCCAACCATGCTGCTATTTGACCCAATCCCGTCTGATGTGAACAGTGCTTTTCTTTGGTTGTTTCTTAACATAACTGTGCAAAGCGCAAAAGGTCAGCCATTGAGACTTGAAAAAAAGAGATTTCACCTTCAGCAGGCATCATCATATTGCTTAAGGCTAGGGTCAGACGAAAGCAGTTTTAACGTGCGTTTAGACGCACGAAATCACGGCCGTGCTAGCAGCAAATGACGTCCAATGCCGGGGAACATACGAAGAACGGCCGCACGAAAGTTCGTCCGCGCAACGCAGGTGGCAAACAAATGCATTTTTTCTAGAACGTCAAACCTCTAGTACGGTCGTACAGAGTGCGCTGCGTCCGCTAGAGGCGTGATTAGGAGACGTCAGACGCTGCTAATGTCCGGCCAACATAACGTCCAGACACAAAGGGTTTTATTGATGATCCGTACAAAATCACGGATGAAAATGCGCATCGTATGACCGCTATCGCGTACTCCGTGAAAAAATGCGTCCATTCGTTCGAACGCACTTTTTCACAGACAACGCGAAAATGCGTTCGTCTGACCCTAGCCTAACCCATACAGCACAGGTCTCCGGTCTAATGACAGTGTCCAAGCGGGTAACTGTGCTACGCTGTCAGCCCACATGAAGAGTGCAAACGTATCTTAACATTTCATAACACGGAAGGACTATTTCCTACATATTTATTTTCTGTTAATCTGTATATTTGTGTTGTTTTTTTTTTTAATATCTTGCATTTTATTACTTTGTATTTCTGTAACAACTGTAACATTTTAATGTTCTTGAACCCAGGACATACTTGAAACCGGGAGAAATCTCAATGTATCCTTCCTGCTAAAATACTTTATCAGAAACCAGTGTTCTATTTATTTATGTTTTTTTTGAAAATCACTTGGTAGTGAAGGGGTTAAAGACCTCCCTAATCCTAAAAATAACCCTAATCATAAAAGCAGCCCTAACCCTAAATTTAAGCCTTACCTTTAAAAATCACCATAATCCTAAAGGCAGCCCTAACCCTAAATTTTAAAGGGACACTCTAGGCAACATGACCAGCTAAGCTTTTTTAGGTGGTCATGATGCCCTGAGTATGCCCTTTTCCTCCGCTGATCGGTTGAAACAGCTGAGAGACGCGGAGGACTTTACTCCGGCCTCCCAGCTGTCAGTCAGCAGAGCGGGAATCATATTTCCCGCTTCTGCCGACTATTGCCGAGTAGGAGACGTCATCGCGCTTTCAGCTTTCAGCGCGATGACGTCTCCAACTCGCCGCAGTAGCTGGCGGGAGCGAGCCTCCAGCATAGTCTGCGGCTGCGATTAGTGTTGCACGCATCCTCTTGCGCGTAACACTAATCAAAGAAGAAGAGGAAGCCTGGTGATTGGCCGGTTTACGTGAGAGGCGTGCATGCGCGCTTCTCACGTAAACCATTAGCCAAGTTGAAGATTTCCCACGACGGGAGCGGAAGAGGAGGGAGGTGAGTATATAATAAAAAAAAACGCCGTTGGAAACAAGTGTTTTTTAGGGTAAGTATTACATTAAAACAAAATACTGAATAACTAGGTAGGGCAATAGGTATAATATAATTTTAAAAAAAAGGGACGGGGGTGATTTTTATCTTACAGTGTTCCTTTAGGCCTTACCCTAAAATCCTGGACACCAGGGATTATTTTTAGAGTTCCTATCAGGGTTAATTAGAGACAGTTTTTGAGAGCATCCATTTTTTTCAGATTTATTACCAGGCCAAATTTTTTCCCGAAAAGGGGCCGTTTTTCAGAATTTGGGCGAATCCGTTCAGTTGAATCAACCAATATTTCAAAATAAATCATTTGTTGAAAATCGCTGATATTTTTTTCCATAAATCATGGGATGGCATTAAATCAAGCCCTAAGTGCAGTGAAGTCATGCAGTGACATCAGATCTCCGAAGAGGAAGGGCCAGGAATGGTCCTTATCGCTAGTTCTGGGACACAACGGATCGGTTGCTCCTTGGTAAAGCTGTTCCTTGGTCGTGGGGCCCCAGGGAACCACCTTAATTGTCTCTTGTTTTGACTGGAGAAGCAAAAAGACGTAATTACTCTTCGTTTGCTAACGCACCGATGGCTTCCACTCTACAGATAACTCACATTGAATTAAACTCCTGGCCTTCAGCACAGGAATGCGCCCGTCCAGCAGGAGGATGTGTGTGGGCCTCTTCCTGATCTTCTGCAACTTGAGCTCCAAGACATGATGGACCAAGATGTGGGATTAAGAGGAATATACAAGGGGGGAATAAACACCTCCTGGATTTCTGCACTATGGAAAGGGAGTGTGGGACCTCACTGTGTCCGTACAGCAACGAGAAGTCAAGCAGAGCCAAGGATGGACAAAAATTGGTCCAAGCAGGGAGGATCTGTTGCATATTGATTGACGGATATGGGAAGCAAGAGCAAGGGATTAAAGGAGAAGGACATCAGAGTTTGGTTGAGGTGACCCAATCACCTACCAATCCCTGTGTTCAGTATGATGTCTTGATTGTCGGCCAGAACCAGTTGTAAGGTCCTGGAGGCCCTGACCCCCTGGCACCCCATTTGGTTCCACATCCTGCAGGCCCCCTGCAGGTTCCAGAACTTTTGCATTGACGCTACACATTATGAACTCTCACATGCTGACGAGGGAGACTCACCTGCCCTTCATTTTCCCTAATCTGTTCCTCATATAAGGGAGTCCCACCCTTTCCTCAGGACTTCCACATTGCTGTTACCTGGCTGTGAATCTATGTACCAAAGCTCCCTGAGACCTTCTGGACACTCACCTGAATTCTGCAACCAAGGACCCTCTGTATTATCTGGACATTCTTCTGCTCCATAAACCGGTACCCTCCCATCCTTCTGCCCCCCATCTAGGACCCCCCGTGTACCAGACCCTTTTGCTTAACCCTGACTACGCCTTTGTATGTTCCTTGCCGGATTCAGAGCTATAGTGTTTATTTCCAATAAACACCCTTTGTTATACCGTAAACCTGCGTCTATCACTGCATCCTGGGCTAACAACCTCATCTTGCTACACCGAGCACAGTCTGAACCCTTACACCAGTATTTCAATGTGTCACCAGCAGATCTGCATTCATATGCAGCGGGCGCCTCCACCGCTCCGTCATAATAACAAGAAATTATTTATTTTCAAACCTTTAAAGGACAATGAGGGAATAATCCTGTCACGACAAACCAGGCAGCTACTTCATGAGCAGGATGTAAGGGTAAAAATAAGAATAATACTCTTACAAAATTCTGTCGCGCTTGATTCCCTGTCCACAACTGGTGGCTGAGCGATGAAACTGCAGCAACTGAGCATGTGTGTGTTTTTAAGGACGGTTTTCGATATCTGTCCTGACTGAGGGCACTTTGCACATGCTCAATCTGACCCTTCAGGCTGGGGTCAGACGAGCGTAGTGTTCACGTCCGTGATTGCGCCTAAAAGTACGTCCGTGATAGCATGACAGAAAGCCCATCGGAGCCCGTTACACGAAGTACGTCCGCACTGAACTGCGGACGCACAACGGCCGCGGCCCACGGACGCAAGGCAGGCAAGAACGTACAACCGCTAGAACGGCCGCACAAAGTGCGCTGCGTCCGCAACGTCCGCATAGCTTTGTGTGTGAGTGATGGAACGTGGTCAGACAGACTGCATTTATACGTCCAGCATTTTTCATGGACAAAATGTTTTTGCTTTTTAATCTATTTTCCCTCCTACAAAATATTTGTCAGTGAATAAACGGACTGTGTGGCCACTACTGTGTCTTCCGTACTGACGTACGTCCGTGTGCAAGGACGCACAGTCCGTAGAAATCACGCTCGTCTGGCCCTATCCTTAAAGAGCTTCTAAATAAGCCTCAACCAGGGCAGCTCTTTTAAGGAAAAACCGGCACAATAATCGAATGTCAGTGCTTACAGAGACAAAATACAACGTATCGATGTCATGGACACAGAAATTTAACTCTTAATGACTAACGATTTTTCATAAACTTGTCTGGTTGTGGCCCATACGTTCCTGTGATATTGTGTCCTTGGGTATCGCATATGTAGCATTTGGTTTTATACACTTTGTATAGTGTGACTGAAGCAGGACAATTTAAAATGTTCATACACAATCTTTATGATTTCATTATCGCCCTTGTTTAATATATTGATAATATAATGAATTCAGCAGTGCGCCTGCACTGAGCTATCAAATGAATTCAGCAGGAGTGCACCTGCACTGAGATATCTAATGAATTCTGCAGGAGTGCGCCTGCACTGAGCTATCAAGTGAATTCTGCAGGAGTGCGCCTGCACTGAGATATCAAATGAATTCAGCAGGAGCGCGCCTGCACTGAGATATCAAATGAATTCAGCAGGAGTGCGCCTGCACTGAGATATCAAATGAATTCAGCAGGAGTGTGCACTGAGATATCAAATGAATTCTGCAGGAGTGCGCCTGCACTGAGATATCAAATGAATTCAGCAGGAGTGTGTGCCTGCACTGAGATATCAAATGAATTCAGCAGGAGTGCGCCTGCACTGAGATATCAAATGAATTCAGCAGGAGTGTGACTGCACTGAGATATCAAATGAATTCAGCAGGAGTGCGCCTGCACTGAGCTATCAAGTGAATTCAGCAGGAGTGCGCCTGCACTGAGATATCAAATGAATTCAGCAGGAGTGCGCCTGCACTGAGATATCAAATGAATTCAGCAGGAGTGCGCCTGCACTGAGATATCAAATGAATTCAGCAGGAGTGTGACTGCACTGAGCTATCAAGTGAATTCTGCAGGAGTGCGCCTGCACTGAGATATCAAATGGATTCAGCAGGAGTGCACCTGCACTGAGATATCAAATGAATTCTGCAGGAGTGCGCCTGCACTGAGCTATCAAGTGAATTCTGCAGGAGTGCGCCTGCACTGAGATATCAATGAATTCTGCAGGAGTGCGCCTGCACTGAGCTATCAAGTGAATTCTGCAGGAGTGCGCCTGCACTGAGATATCAAATGAATTCAGCAGGAGTGTGACTGCACTGAGATATCAAATGAATTCTGCAGGAGTGCGCCTGCACTGAGATATCAAATGAATTCAGCAGGAGTGTGCCTGCACTGAGATATCAAATGAATTCAGCAGGAGTGCGCCTGCACTGAGATATCAAATGAATTCAGCAGGAGTGTGACTGCACTGAGATATCAAATGAATTCAGCAGGAGTGCGCCTGCACTGAGCTATCAAGTGAATTCAGCAGGAGTGCGCCTGCACTGAGATATCAAATGAATTCAGCAGGAGTGCGCCTGCACTGAGATATCAAATGAATTCAGCAGGAGTGCGCCTGCACTGAGATATCAAATGAATTCAGCAGGAGTGTGACTGCACTGAGCTATCAAGTGAATTCTGCAGGAGTGCGCCTGCACTGAGATATCAAATGGATTCAGCAGGAGTGCACCTGCACTGAGATATCAAATGAATTCTGCAGGAGTGCGCCTGCACTGAGCTATCAAGTGAATTCTGCAGGAGTGCGCCTGCACTGAGATATCAAATGAATTCAGCAGGAGCGCGCCTGCACTGAGATATCAAATGAATTCAGCAGGAGTGCGCCTGCACTGAGATATCAAATGAATTCAGCAGGAGTGTGACTGCACTGAGATATCAAATGAATTCTGCAGGAGTGCGCCTGCACTGAGATATCAAATGAATTCAGCAGGAGTGTGCCTGCACTGAGATATCAAATGAATTCAGCAGGAGTGCGCCTGCACTGAGATATCAAATGAATTCAGCAGGAGTGTGACTGCACTGAGATATCAAATGAATTCAGCAGGAGTGCGCCTGCACTGAGCTATCAAGTGAATTCAGCAGGAGTGCGCCTGCACTGAGATATCAAATGAATTCAGCAGGAGTGCGCCTGCACTGAGATATCAAATGAATTCAGCAGGAGTGCGCCTGCACTGAGATATCAAATGAATTCAGCAGGAGTGTGACTGCACTGAGCTATCAAGTGAATTCTGCAGGAGTGCGCCTGCACTGAGATATCAAATGAATTCAGCAGGAGTGTGACTGCACTGAGATATCAAATGAATTCAGCAGGAGTGCGCCTGCACTGAGATATCAAATGAATTCAGCAGGAGTGTGACTGCACTGAGATATCAAATGAATTCAGCAGGAGTGCGCCTGCACTGAGCTATCAAGTGAATTCAGCAGGAGTGCGCCTGCACTGAGATATCAAATGAATTCAGCAGGAGTGCGCCTGCACTGAGATATCAAATGAATTCAGCAGGAGTGCGCCTGCACTGAGATATCAAATGAATTCAGCAGGAGTGCGCCTGCACTGAGATATCAAATGAATTCAGCAGGAGTGCGCCTGCACTGAGATATCAAATTAATTCTGCAGGAGTGCGCCTGCACTGAGATATCAAATGAATTCTGCAGCAGTGCGCCTGCACTGAGCTATCAAATGAATTCAGCAGGAGTGCGCCTGCACTGAGATATCAAATGAATTCAGCAGGAGTGCGCCTGCACTGAGATATCAAATGAATTCAGCAGGAGTGCGCCTGCACTGAGATATCAAATGAATTCAGCAGGAGTGCACCTGCACTGAGCTATCAAATGAATTCAGCAGGAGTGTGCCTGCACTGAGATATCAAATGAATTCTGCAGGAGTGCGCCTGCACTGAGATATCAAATGAATTCTGCAGGAGTGCGCCTGCACTGAGATATCAAATGAATTCTGCAGGAGTGCGCCTGCACTGAGATATCAAATGAATTCTGCAGGAGCGCGCCTGCACTGAGATATCAAATGAATTCAGCAGGAGTGCGCCTGCACTGAGATATCAAATGAATTCTGCAGGAGTGTGACTGCACTGAGATATCAAATGAATTCAACAGGAGTGTGACTGCACTGAGATATCAAATGAATTCTGCAGGAGCGCGCCTGCACTGAGATATCAAATGAATTCAGCAGGAGTGCGCCTGCACTGAGATATCAAATGAATTCAGCAGGAGTGCGCCTGCACTGAGATATCAAATGAATTCAGCAGGAGTGCGCCTGCACTGAGATATCAAATGAATTCAGCAGGAGTGCGCCTGCACTGAGATATCAAATGAATTCTGCAGGAGTGCGCCTGCACTGAGATATCAAATGAATTCAGCAGGAGTGTGACTGCACTGAGATATCAAATGAATTCAGCAGGAGTGTGACTGCACTGAGATATCAAATGAATTCTGCAGGAGTGCGCCTGCACTGAGATATCAAATGAATTCTGCAGGAGTGCGCCTGCACTGAGATATCAAATGAATTCTGCAGGAGTGCGCCTGCACTGAGCTATCAAATGAATTCTGCAGGAGTGCGCCTGCACTGAGATATCAAAAGAATTCTGCAGGAGCGCGCCTGCACTGAGATATCAAATGAATTCTGCAGGTGAGTCCCAAAGGGTTAAAGAGAAAAATAAAACAATGAATCCACAGCAGCAAAATCCTGGTCTGTAACACGCCTTTGTTTTATCATTAAGGATTAATTTGATCTCTCAGTGTAGGCGCACATGGGGGGATTTTTAGGAATTGGGGAGGTTTTGGGGGGGCAGTTAAATGTGTCAGATTGGTTTGGGGGATTTTTAGGAATTGGGGAGGTTTTGGGGGGCAGTTGCATGTGTCAGATTGGTTTGGGGGATTTTTAGGAATTGGGGAGGTTTTGGGGGGGCAGTTGCATGTGTCAGATTGGTTGGGGGGATTTTTAGGAATTGGGGAGGTTTTGGGGGGGCAGTTGCATGTGTCAGATTGGTTTGGGGGATTTTTAGGAATTGGTGAGGTTTTTAGGGGGGCAGTTGCATGTGTCAGATTGGTTTGGGGGATTTTGAGGAATTGGGGAGGTTTTGGGGGGGCAGTTGCATGTGTCAGATTGGTTGGGGGGATTTTTAGGAATTGGGGAGGTTTTGGGGGGCAGTTGCATGTGTCAGATTGGTTTGGGGGATTTTTAGGAATTGGGGAGGTTTTGGGGGGGCAGTTAAATGTGTCAGATTGGTTTGGGGATTTTTAGGAATTGGGGAGGTTTTGGGGGGCAGTTGCATGTGTCAGATTGGTTTGGGGGATTTTTAGGAATTGGGGAGGTTTTTTAGGGGGGCAGTTGCATGTGTCAGATTGGTTTGGGGGATTTTTAGGAATGGGGAGGTTTTGGGGGGCAGTTGCACGTGTCAGATTGGTTTGGGGGATTTTTAGGAATTGGGGGGGCAGTTGCATGTGTCAGATTGGTTGGGGGATTTTTAGGAATTGGGGAGGTTTTGGGGGGGCAGTTGCATGTGTCAGATTGTTTGGGGGGATTTTTAGGAATTGGGGAGGTTTTGGGGGGCAGTTGCATGTGTCAGATTGGTTGGGGGGATTTTTAGGAATTGGGGAGGTTTTGGGGGGCAGTTAAATGTGTCAGATTGGTTTGGGGGATTTTTAGGAATTGGGGAGGTTTTGGGGGGGCAGTTGCATGTGTCAGATTGGTTTGGGGATTTTTAGGAATTGGTGAGGTTTTTAGGGGGGCAGTTGCATGTGTCAGATTGGTTTGGGGGATTTTTAGGAATTGGGGAGTTTTGGGGGGGCAGTTAAATGTGTCAGATTGGTTGGGGGGATTTTTAGGAATTGGGGAGGTTTGGGGGGGCAGTTGCACGTGTCAGATTGGTTTGGGGGATTTTTAGGAATTGGGGAGGTTTTGGGGGGCAGTTGCATGTGTCAGATTGGTTGGGGGGATTTTTAGGAATTGGGGAGGTTTTGGGGGCAGTTGCATGTGTCAGATTAGTTGGGGGATTTTTAGGAATTGGGGTTTTGGGGGGGCAGTTGCATGTGTCAGATTGGTTTGGGGGATTTTTAGGAATTGGGGAGGTTTGGGGGGGCAGTTAAATGTGTCAGATTGGTTGGGGGATTTTTAGGAATTGGGGAGGTTTTGGGGGGCAGTTGCATGTGTCAGATTGGTTTGGGGGATTTTTAGGAATTGGGGAGGTTTTGGGGGGCAGTTGCATGTGTCAGATTGGTTTGGGGGATTTTTAGGAATTGGGGAGGTTTTGGGGGCAGTTGCATGTGTCAGATTGGTTTGGGGATTTTTAGGAATTGGGGAGGTTTTGGGGGGGCAGTTGCATGTGTCAGATTGGTTTGGGGATTTTTAGGAATTGGGGAGGTTTTGGGGGGCAGTTGCATGTGTCAGATTGGTTTGGGGGATTTTTAGGAATTGGGGAGGTTTTGGGGGGCAGTTGCATGTGTCAGATTGGTTTGGGGGATTTTTAGGAATTGGGGAGGTTTTGGGGGGGCAGTTGCATGTGTCAGATTGGTTTGGGGGATTTTTAGGAATTGGGGAGGTTTTGGGGGGCAGTTGCATGTGTCAGATTGGTTTGGGGGATTTTTAGGAATTGGGGAGGTTTTGGGGGGCAGTTGCATGTGTCAGATTGGTTTGGGGGATTTTTAGGAATTGGGGGGCAGTTAAATGTGTCAGATTGGTTTGGGGGATTTTTAGGAATTGGGGAGGTTTTGGGGGGGCAGTTGCATGTGTCAGATTGGTTTGGGGGATTTTTAGGAATTGGGGGGGCAGTTAAATGTGTCAGATTGGTTTGGGGGATTTTTAGGAATTGGGGAGGTTTTGGGGGGGCAGTTGCATGTGTCAGATTGGTTTGGGGGATTTTTAAGAATTGGGGAGGTTTTGGGGGGGCAGTTGCATGTGTCAGATTGGTTTGGGGGATTTTTAGGAATTGGGGAGGTTTTGGGGGCAGTTAAATGTGTCAGATTGGTTTGGGGATTTTTAGGAATTGGGGGGCAGTTAAATGTGTCAGATTGGTTGGGGGATTTTTAGGAATTGGGGAGGTTTTGGGGGGCAGTTGCACGTGTCAGATTGGTTTGGGGATTTTTAGGAATGGGGAGGTTTTGGGGGCAGTTGCACGTGTCAGATTGGTTTGGGGGATTTTTAGGAATTGGGGAGGTTTGGGGGGCAGTTGCACGTGTCAGATTGGTTTGGGGATTTTTTAGGAATTGGGGAGGTTTTGGGGGGCAGTTGCACGTGTCAGATTGGTTTGGGGGATTTTTAGGAATTGGGGAGGTTTTGGGGGGGCAGTTGCATGTGTCAGATTGGTTTGGGGGGATTTTTAGGAATTGGGGAGTTTTGGGGGGCAGTTGCACGTGTCAGATTGGTTTGGGGGGATTTAGGGGGCCCTGTGCACCCCCTCTCAGCTCTTCCCCCGGTGCGGTGAGGGGCCCCCGGATTAGGAGCGGGCCCTCCCCTCGGCTCGCGCTCCGCCCCGGCCCCTGCAGGCAGCACAGGCTCGGTTTGCCGGCGTGTCCCTCCGCGGGGCCCCTGGACATGACTCCGGGGAAGAGGCTGCTGGTCGTATCGCTGTGCGCGCTGCTCCTCGGCGGACACTGCAGGAGCCTGAGCGAGAGAGGAGCCAACCCCCGCCTGCAGGACAAGGAGGAGGTGAGTGCCCGGGGGGGGGGGACACGGGGCATCCGAGGGTCTGTGATTCTTCATGTCTGTATGGAGGCTTTACTGCTGTATCACCCCCCCCCCCAGCTCTGATCCCTTCCCCATTCATTGCTGTCTCTTGTCCTGTGTGTCTGTCTGTCTCTTGTCCTGTGTGTCTGTCTGTCTCTTGTCCTGTGTGTCTGTCTGTCTCTTGTCCTGTGTGTCTGTCTGCCTCTTGTCCTGTGTGTCTGTCTCTTGTCCTGTGTGTCTGTCTGTCTCTTGTCCTGTGTGTCTGTCTGTCTCTTGTCCTGTGTGTCTGTCTGCCTCTTGTCCTGTGTGTCTGTCTCTTGTCCTGTGTGTCTGTCTCTTGTCCTGTGTGTCTGTCTGCCTCTTGTCCTGTGTGTCTGTCTGCCTCTTGTCCTGTGTGTCTGTCTCTTGTCCTGTGTGTCTGTCTCTTGTCCTGTGTGTCTGTCTGTCTCTTGCCCTGTGTGTCTGTCTGTCTCTTGCCCTGTGTGTCTGTCTGTCTCTTGTCATATGTGTCTGTCTGTCTCTTGTCCTGTGTGTCTGTCTCTTGCCCTGTGTGTCTGTCTGTCTCTTGCCCTGTGTGTCTGTCTGTCTCTTGTCATATGTGTCTGTCTGTCTCTTGTCCTGTGTGTCTGTCTCTTGCCCTGTGTGTCTGTCTGTCTCTTGTCATATGTGTCTGTCTGTCTCTTGTCCTGTGTGTCTGTCTGTCTCTTGTCCTGTGTGTCTGTATACTCCCTTGTCTTACTTTATTCCATGTCATTGTCAGTCACTGCTTCTCTCTGTCTCTTTGTGTCTCTCACTATTTCTGACAATGTCATTCTCTGTATGTTTATCTTGCGGCCTCTTTACCTACTGTTATTTCTGTCTGTCTCCATGTCTGTCTGTCTCTCTGTCTCCAATTGTCTCTGTTTTGCGTCATGTAAAGTGCGGATATATATCATTCGATCACGCTATGCCCCTGGTTTTTGCATTATCAGGGATTCGTCCTCTCCTCTTTGACACTTGTTGCCTGTTTGTTTTGTTGTTATTTTGTGATGTTTATCCACTGAGCATTGATCAGGAAATACATTCTGTTGTTGTTTCTCCCCAATCATCAGTTTAGTGAATAATCCCCTCTCGTTGTTCTGACCGTGGAGGGTTTTAGTCAGTCGGTGCCAGAAATCCGCATGAGACATTTTTGGAGGCTTTGTGATCATTTCTCACAGGCTCAGGCTGGTGGCGTGACATCTCCTGCATGATTGCTATTCATTTTCCTCGGAAGAATGCAAGGTGGCAACATGAGAGGCAGTAACATAATGCCCAGACTTGTGCGACTCACAAAGAAACCGTAAAATCCAAGGACCGGGTGCGCAGTGCGTGAGGGCTCTCCTACATTCCCTACAGGAGCACCTCTAGGTAAGAGCATTTTCTGAGGTCAGGATCTATGGACATTACAGGTCTGGACTTCACCTACCAAGATTAATGTAGGGTCCTAATCTTTGGTCTACAGTGTTATCACAAGGCACTCAAAACTATGAGACCGTCTACTTTCATTTAATGTAGACACTGTCCCTTCTTCCATGACCTGGGGTTTGAGATCCACGTGTCCACTCCTCTATGACCAGGGTTTTGACATGGGGATGTTGTCCACTTCTGTGACCAGGGTTTTGAGATCCTCTTATCCCAACCTTCCATGACCAGGTGTTTGAGATCCATGTGTCCACTTCTGTATGACCCGTGTTGTGAGATCTGGATGTTGTCCACATTTTCCATGTCCATGGTTTTGAGATCAATGTGTTCCCTCCTTCCATTACCAGGGGTTTGACATCCACACGTCCACTCCTTCCATGACCAGGGTTTTGAGATCTTCTTGTCCCTTCCTTCCGTGACCAGGCATTTAAGTTCCACGTGTCCCTTCCTTCCATGACAAAGGTTTTGAGATCTTGGTGTTCACTTCTCTATGAACACGGTTTGGAGATTCACATGTCCCCCTCCTTCTGTGACAGGGGTTTTGAGATCCACTTGTCCATGTCTTATGTGACCTGGATTTTGAGATCCATGTGTCCACTTATGGTTCCTCAGCTTGCTTTGGCAATCTCCATGATGTCTTTCCATAAAATTATGTCTCAGATCCACCTTGATACAGTGATTACCACAGAGCACCCCACACGAGTATATCTTCTCAGTTTATGCGGAGCGGTGGGAGAATGTCCACTCCTGGTGGAAGTTCACCTTCCATGTTCAGGTTTTTGAGGTCATTGGTTCCATTTCTGGTTTCTTACTGTTCTAATGCTTAGGAATCAAATTATTCCTCCCCATCTTTCACTGCTGTTACTTTTGTTCAGACTAGGAGATCCATGTATTCGCCCAATCAGATCCCGTCCCATTCTGATTTAAGCTCATCTTCCATGACCACCTTGACATGATCAAAGGTTTTTGGGTTCTCATCTAGTTTTCTCCACCTTTCTCTTGTGGTTCCACAATGTTATACCTCAGGACCTCTGCATTAAACCTTATGGTTGACATTTCTGTTATTTGGGCATCTCGGAGCATTCCCAAACATTGATATCTATACAGTATATTTGCCAAACAAAGCCCTGTCCTCACGGGGTTTGAATGCAAGCTCCATCACCAGGTTTGTATGGTCGACGTGTCCACTTCCCGTCCCACTGCTCGCCTAGTCTCTTTCTCCGATGTGATTGTACAACGTTATGTCTTCGGATCACCTTGTTCCTCCCTGTCCTTCATCTGCCCATTATTCTGGCACCATGGAGCATCAAACATGGAGATTCTGGTTTTATTTGCCCATCCTGACCCGTTTCTCGTTTGGGTCAAAAGACCTCCTCCCATCTATCTGGGTTGTCTCACCAAAGTCCGATTTCTACACCTTTCCAGAATGGAATTTGTTAACGTTCTTCATGCATCACTAGATTCCTCGTGGATCTTGATCAAACTCACATGGTTCTGAACTAAATGTCCCATGATGCTCAGCTAGCCTTAAGTCAGGCCGAGCATCATGGGACAAGTAGGTCTGAAACCCCTAGAGTGCCTGAGTTACCCATCACTGGTCTAGTGTAGGGATGTTACCCATCCATGCAAACCAAAGTCATTTCAGTTGTCTTCGGAAAGTTGGCAGTGGCCACCCTTCCCAGGACAGGTCCTGCATTCCGTGGCTCAAGCATGTTCTACAGCAGCACTGTATAAACCATTCTTTACAGGAGAAGTCTCCAAGGCATGAAGCTGTTGTTTGCCTAGCATGATATCATTACAGGGCTGATGACCTCATCTAGCCATGTGGGTTGCTATACGCTCTTGGCTTGCCGTTACTGGATGCGATTCTCTGAGCGCTGGAGCATTTGTTTCCGTCCAGTCGCTTCTTGGCCATGGGCAGATTGAATGGAAAGCGCCCACCGTCCATCGCTGGCGCTTTGAGTGTTGCCCTGTGTTTCTACATACAGAAAAAAATGGCATCGCGCCCATACTCACCGGAGCGGCAGCAACTGCCAGGAGTAACAGCCCAGTTAATGTATAAAACATAACAAGGAAAAAAGGTGTCATCTGCGCTCGTTTCTATGTGTTCCATGTACAACAAAACTGAGGTTTTTGTTTGTTTCAATGGCCATTGCAACGTAAGCCCACTCGCCACTTCACGGCACCTCTTTACAGAGTGAGTACCTAACAATTGTAACCAAAAGGCCGCTCTACTGAGCAGCTCCAAGCCCCTCCTGCTGCTTTTCAGCCAAGGAGAGGCAGAGATGGTGGGTTTTATTTATACACGCACCAAACACTTCCCATTTGGGATCAAAAACAAAAACATGGAAAGAGGAACAGCTGCAGAACGACGGACTGGTGTTACAAGCATGATATACATAAATACAGAAAAAATGGCGTCGCGCCCATACTCACCGGAGCGGCAGCAACTGCCAGGAGTAACAGCCCAGTTAATGTATAAAACATAACAAGGAAAAAACGTGTCATCTGCGCTCGTTTCTATGTGTTCCATGTACAACAAAACTGAGGTTTTTGCTTGTTTCAATGGCCATTGCAACGTAAGCTCACTCGCCACATCATGGCACCTGTGTTTCTGCTCAGCCTGGGTCTGGCGTCTCGTCCCGTGTCGGAGAACATTAGCCTCGAGCCCAGTCCCTGTGTTTGTGAAAGATCTGATTCAACAGCTGAGTTGGCAAAACCCGGCGGTTTCGTGTCCCTGGAGGACTAGGCGTTCGTGGCGTTGCATTTGCAGCTGTCTAGAAAAACCGAGGATCGAATGAGGACACGTTCCCAGGACGTAACAAGAGATCAGACATGCTGCAGTGCAAAGGCAGAATTGAAGTGGTCATGGTGCCAGAAGCAGACTGACCATAGGCTGATATTTGGTAAAATAAGTGCTTGGCTAGCGTTCAGGTGGGTGGTAGCTTTGCCTGTCGTCAGGTAATGGGAGCTTTGTGATACGGGGTAACATCAGTCCTCTGCATCACAATCCCAGAGGCGAAGCCACCAAAACCATCTGTATAAGATTAGGGGCTTGCACACCCTGGACACCTGCTGACCTTATCCACGTATTAGGCTGGGGTCAGACCAGCGCACTTTTAACGTGCGTTCTGGCGCACATAATTACGGCCGAACTAGCAGCAGATGACGGGCGTTGACGGCCAATATACGAAGTACGGTCGCACGAAAGTCCGGCCGTGCAACGCAAGTGGAATTTGAACGCATTTTTTTGAGAACGCTGAACCGCTAGTACTGACGTACTGAGTGCGCAGCTGCGGCATAGCGGCGTGTGTGCGTGATTAGGAGATGTCAGACGCTGCTAATGTCCGGCCTACATAACGTCCAGACGCAAAAAGAGTTTTATTGACGATCCGTACAAAATCACGCCCGAAAATGCGCGTCGTCTGACCGTGTTTGCGCATTCCGTGAAAAAATACGTCAATGCGTTCGGACGCACTTTTTCACGTTCGCGGGGAAAAATGCTTTCGTCTGACCCTAGCCTTAAACTCAGAATCTCAGCGTTTTATCTCATCCCTTCCAACATTTCAAACGGCTGAAGAAAGGTTGTGTCATCTTAAGGAATGGCGCTGGAGGAGGGCTAGGAGACAAGACTATTCCCAGACATTTTAGGTGACATCACAACCTGTCAGGACCTTTTATATCCATAAAAATGTAATTTAGAACAAGAGCGAAGCATCTTATTTACAGCGAGCGGTTTCTAACCGCATTTATTAGAGTTTACAGTAGGCATGCACCAACACCGAGTACAAGTAGCAATACTCACATTCCAGACCTCAGATACAGACACTGGGGCGGCTGGCAGAATGCTCTAACAGCATTCTACCACCAGGCCCCTGCAGCTGGCCGCGTTCTATCGAGCGGCTGAGAGGCAAAGATTTAGAGCGGCCGCTCTGTGGGAACCGCCAGCCCCCATCCCGTGAGGTCTCGAACTGTGCAATATCTCAAGAGATCACGGCTGGTGGTTGCCACCGAACGGCCACTCTGGGTTCACACCTGAGCGTATCTTATATGCGCGTTTTACGCGCGTTTTTTTGTCGGGGTGTTCTATGAGTGTTTTTGACAATTAGAAAAGCGCGTCGTATGCGCGTTTTTGAAGTCTACGGCCGCAAACGCGCTGTAATACGCCCCAAAGAAGCTCCTGTACTTCTTTGAGCGTGGGGGGTTTTACAGCACGTTCCTACACGCTGTAAAACGCTCAGGTGTGAACCATGCCCATAGGAAATAGTGGGATTTCAGTGTTTGAGTGTTTTACAGCACGTACGAACGCGCTGTAAAACGCCCAGGTGTGAACCAGGCCTAGCTGCTCAATAGAACGCTGCCAGCTGCAGGGGCCTGGTGGTAGAATGCCATTAGAGCATTCTGCCAGCCCCTTGGATGCCGGCAAGTCAGCTCAATGCTGGCTTCCGGTATCGGGGCATCTGCACAAGTACCAAGTAATCATGCAAATGCCAATATTGATGCATCCCTAGTTTACAGACTCATTGCTGGAAGTTTTATTTAAAAGATTAGGATTATTAGTAAATGAAAATCCTTCATTTAGACCCTGTGGTGTCAAAGTTTTTAAATGATGTATCCACACTTTCTCTTCTAGACGTGAAACAGTGTGGATACATCGTTTAAAAACACCGCAGGGTCTAAATGAAGGCTTTTCATTTACTCCATTTATTGGTACTTAAGGTTTATTTGGTCTATCCATACATCTGCTCCATAACAAAATAATCCTAATTTTTTTCTATAGTTACACACACATGTTATATGTTATATCTTTATTTCAAAGAAACACCTTTTCTAAACTGATGACCTCTGTCGTTGCAACTATATACTATGATATATTTTTGGTTCTTTCCAACCATTGATGCCTAGTTTACATCCAAACTGTTATCAACCATAAAACTAGGTTAGGTTACATGAGATCAGGGGCTGCACACATTTGCCATGCTTGCAATACAGGTGGACAGCATTAATCTATTTCTGTGGTAGAAGTATACCTCGATAGAGAATGTGTGGCTTGAATGCGGCGTGAATAGCTTGCTGCGCCCCCAGGGCGGTATGAGGAGGCGGCATTGATCGAAATGCTCTCGAAAACTCCACGCCCAACTAGGCTTGTGCACCGATTTCTTTTTTTTCGGTTCGATTCGGTTCGATTCGTTCGGATGTTTAAACTTTTCGATTCGGCTCGTTTCGCCGATTTCTGTTTCGATTCGGTTCGGCTCGACTCGTTTTTCTTGTACATTGTTTTTTCGGAATATCGACCATTTTTCGTATTTTCGTGTCACTTTGCTCGTTTTTTGTATCGACTTTTCGTGATTTCGGGACTTTTCGTTTTTTCAAACCGTTTGTTCTCCTCGACCATTTTTCGTATTTTCGTGTCACTTTGCTCGTTTTTTTATCGACTTTTCGTGATTTCGGAAATTTTCATTTATTCGGAACGTCTGTTCTCCTCGTTTCAAAGCTGTCTAACTCTATTCGTTTTGACGTAAACTACTATGGTTTACTTTTTTGTACTTTATATATTTTTTTATAATAAATTTTTGGTTTGTTTTTCGGATCCGATAATTCATTCTGTCGATGACGCTTAATACTGTCTACTCCCAACATTGGAGGATACCCTCTCCGATGTGATTGGCCAAAAATTTCCGCACAATGGTTGGTTTACAGTCCGAACTGACACGCTCTTTGATTGGTCCATTGTCCAAGTCAAGCGTGGATTGGCTGGAAGAAGCCGTTACCGGGCATGAATCCCGGTCTCTTACACACTTTAAATTCTGGACGGCGACAGAGACAAACTCGCTCCTGAGGAAGCTGTGTTACCCGCACAGCGAAACGCGTGTTGAGCGCCTCTCTTCTTTTCATGAGTGCCACTATGTCCACCCTTACTATATCCAAACTCCGAACTTCTTAAGAACGGCTATATTTATATTTTGTTTTTGATGTATCTGGGTTCTTGGTGAATTAGCGGATTTGCTGCTTCTAAATGCACGTATGCGTTAGTTTCCTGCACCCAAACCTAAGAAGGCCTGTGGGGAACTCGTGGTTCTAAATCCTCTTGGGAGATGATGTTGGCACCCTTGATATACAATATTACGGTTTAAATTCATGTGCATTATGTGCTTTGGCACCTGAGGTCCCTTGTGTAGGAGACCAATTAGACGGATTGACAAAATTAGCCACACCGTAGAACCTACCTATTCCTGAAGTGCAACATCATTACCGGCACCGCTATAATGACCCCCTCTGGTTATCCTTGAGAGGTGATGTGTTACTTTGCATGATAGCCTTTTTATATATTTGCAACACTTGTCTTGGTATGGTAGGAGACCAATTGATTGATTGATACAAAATAGCAACAGAACTCATCATCCCACAAGCATATTGCAAGTATTTTCTATGGGTACCGCTATAGACCCTTTGTTGCAAAAGATTTTGTGGCTATCCTAACTGAATACACATTAGATACGAATAATATCTCGTGATCTACCAATAAAAAGCAGATTTTATGCCTGAAGACCTATATAACTAATATGTTATACAGCTATGACTCGAGTTCATTAGGAGTGCACAAACGGAATTAATTGGCATTAGTGACGGCTCTTTGTTAAATTGTTAAAATTGTTCTTAATTACAATGTTTTTGTTAAAAATTCTATGTATATGCAAGTGGCTGGACCCCCGGGATCCATTATAACGAATAGGGAGGCAACAAACAGCCGGCAGAAAGTAGACAGAATAATTCTCATACCTGTTGTGTGTTTATATGTTTTGGGAATCACCTTTTTAACCAAATCTTAATAAAGTTTTTTAATTTTAATCTATTTTTTGATCATCCTCTTGTTCAGTGTGGTTTTCACTGGAATTATTGCTTTTGTTGTGTTTCATGCTAATCAGGGAATGTCTCTCATTTCTGGTTATTTGGAGCAGAGCTGCATGCGAGCGCTGTATGTTTATATATATATGTGTATTTCTCGTGTTGAAGGCTCCCGTTATCCGTTTCATCCCAATAAGAGAAAGTCTAAACAGATAAGTAATTATATGTGTAATTATTGTTTAATATCTCTTCGTGTTCCGCCTCCTTACAATGAATGGGTTAACGTGAATTTCACAAGCCGATCCTAGGCCCGAGCTTCACCAAACAAAGCCTCGGGCCTGCTCGGCGTCCACGTTTCTTTCCCTTCTTGGGGGTCTCCGGAATCCTCGTGGTTTGACTAACGTTGATAAAATAAATCTCATCTTATTTATTATTTTTTTCTCTTGGAGCAGGAGGCTCAGATGTTTGGCTGCCGCCCCGCGCAGATGTTTGGCTGCCGCCCCGCGCAGATGTTTGGCTGCCGCCCCGCGCAGATGTTTGGCTGCCGCCCCGCGCAGATGTTTGGCTGCCGCCCCGCGCAGATGTTTGGCTGCCGCCCCGCGCAGATGTTTGGCCGCCGCCCCGCGCAGATATTTGGCTGCCGCCCCGCGCAGATGTTAGCGCTCCGGCGATTCACTCGCAGGCGTATGACGGTGGGAGAGAGATTATCTGTTAAAATGTATAAGCAGCCGTAAGGCCGCCGTAAAATGTATCCATTCTCTCCTCGGCCGTGTCTCGGGGGATATTAATACGGCCTGTGCTTTATTGGGTCTGCGGCATTTTGGCATAAAGCCTTTTTCTTCTCCCCGTAATTTCCAGTAGCTGCAGTGTGTAACACCTCTTTGGGCCATTGGAGGGCGCTGCGTGGCTGCAGGGTGAGTGAAAAGTATGTTAGGATACAGTAACATAGCACTGTGCTCATTGTAACCAGGTGGGATGGAGCCCCAGAAAAACCTAAGCCCCTCCGACTCGCTCACTAAATAAACGCCCCTCGTGTGATAACCTCTAGCAGGGGTCAGCAAGCTGGGCCTCCACATGTTTTGGAACTACATCTCCCATGATGCTCAGGCGCTCATTGGATCCACTGAGCCTCATGGGAAATGCAGTTCCAAAACATCTGGAGGGCCCAGGTTGCTGACCCCTGCTAGAGGCTGTCACAGATCTCACACGGTGCGGGGACGTGTTTGCTGTGTGTGTTCGGACACACTGGGGGCGTTTATTTTGGAGCGTGCCATGTTATGCTGACGCGTTTCACCATGCAGGAACGGACGCCGCATCCCCTGGGAAAGCTGCCTCTGCTCATCAATTATTGTAAATGACCACTGATTAGGGATCCTCTAGATTGTAAGCTCCTAGGACCAGGGCCATCTGCACCTCTTATCTCTGACCCTTTGTTTATTCGTCTTATCCCCTCGTTGATTATTGTAAAGCGCTGCGGAAACTGTTGGTGCTATATAAATAATGATACCATGGAGTTGGTATAAAGTGACGGCGTGTGTGACAGGTGTTGTTTTCCTGTCGTCGTCCCCGCCCCCCCCGCAGCGGGTTTTGCAGAATGTCCTGGAATTTATGTATTTTTAAAGAGACGCCTCTCTTTGCAGTGACGGGGTTAATGCTGCGGTGGATGTGCGGGACGCGGCTATACCTGTTGGATAGCGTGTGATGGGGATTTGTGGTCTGCGCGCACATCGGGATCCTGTAATTCCCGGCGTTGCGGTGTGTTGTTACAGGCCCCGCGCAGGAAGCTCTTCCCAGACGTGGGATGAAAGGATGGAGGGTCTGAATGACAGGGATACACATCCTGGATTATTCCCGTGTATCCAGTCCCCTGCGCTGCTTTACCGAGTCTGCCGGCTCTTCATACACCGGACCGTCCTGGCTCTGAAGCCGGTTAACCCCTTCACTACCAAGTGGTTTTCCACAAAGCCACTGCCATCAAGCAATGTATTTATGGAACAATAGTTTACATTAATCCCTTACTGTAAAAACAAACTTTCACACACACACAACTACAGTTAATACAAACATACACACACCAAACATAAATATAAACAACATACACACATCTACAGCTAAAACAACACACACCTAAAGTAAATACAAACAACACACACGCACATAGGGTGACAGTTTTCTTGGCGGTTGTGCAGTGCCACCTGCAGGTTGCAGGAGGTGATGCATGCTTGTTTTATGGGAGGCATTTGCTGATTCTGAGTAGTGATGGGTTGAACACCCCCCCCCCCGTGTTCGGTTAGCATTTGAACTCAAACACCTGAAAAAGTTCGACCGTGAACTCGAACACAATTCGAATACCATATAAGTCAATGGGGCTCGAACGTTCGAAAATGAAGGTCCCCTCTAAGAGGGCATTTATGCATGGTATTGGCCAAAAAAAGTGTATGGGGGTCCAGCCACTGCCCTGGGAGACAGGAAACAATGGAATTTAAAAAAAAAAAAAGTTTTTAACTCTTTCACTGCTGAGTGTTGAGCTAATTTTTACCGCTTTTGCTCAAGTTTAAATGCAATTTGAAGCCATGGAAAATGTTTGACCAACAAGGAATGGGAAATGTTTGACCAACAAGGAGTGGGAAATATTTGACCAACAAGGAGTGGGAAATGTTTGACCAACAACGAGTGGGAAATGTTTGACCAACAAGGAGTGGGAAATGTTTGACCAACAAGGAGTGGGAAATGTTTGACCAACAAGGAGTGGGAAATGTTTGACCAACAAGGAGTGGGAAATGTTTGACCAACAAGGAGTGGGAAATGTTTATGAATCCCATAGGCTTCAATGTTAAAAAATATTCCTGTTCTAATTCAATATCTAATAAACCGTTTATTATAATATTCTGCAGTAAAAGTCTCTTTATTTATAGATTTTTTTAGGATCTTTTAAGCATTTTTTGGAATGTTTTTGAAAGCTTTTTTTTCTAGAACTTTCCGCGAACGTCCCGAAACGTTCGAAGTTCGCGAACTTTTGAACAGCCGATGTTCGAATCAAACTTCGAACCAATTTGAACCGGCAGCCCATCCCTAATTCTGAGCAGTCGGTGTGACAGCACTCCCATCCCTAGTATCCATAAGTGCCGGGTCATGGTGCATGCTGGGAAAACTGCTTTGTTTCCTAAAATATACCTTTGCTTATTATCTATTTTTTGAATATTTTTCTGCAAACAGATGTTATTTTCGGGAAGGTATTTTACTAACACAGAGCGTGGACGTGCAGCGAGGTTACTGCACACAGGTACAGGCGTTTATACAGTAAATCCTGACATATTAAGGTGTGGACTGCCCGCCGTCTCCCCTAATGATTGTGTTACGGGGTCACAGAGGACCTGCAGAGCAGTCAGGTTTACCTTTCTTATATTGAGATATATGTGTTTATTTATTTATTCATTATTTTCTCTCTCCAGGATTATGAATATCCCCACAACACAAACTACCAGAAGAATGACCGGTGCCCCCCGCCACCCCAGACCCTGCCCGAGCGAGCCTGCGAGGTGCCAAGCTGCCGCTCTGACTCCGAGTGTGAGAGACACAAGCGCTGCTGCTACAACGGCTGTATCTACGCCTGCTTAGAGTCAGTCCAGCCCCCGCCAGGTACGACGGCCGCCTGAGCATGATGGGACGCAGAGTCCACTGCAGTATGATAAGACACACACTGATACAGGAGGGACTGAGAGCTGCAATCCCCCTCATCTCAAAATGTCTAGACCCCACTGAGGGACCACGGAGAAGCCAGAGGCCATGCTACTCCCAAACTATGAGGTCATGATCTGTCAATGGCAATGTGTCAATAAAATGTCATTAGAACAGGAGCAAAGTATCTTATTTACAGCCAGTGATCTGGATTTATATTACTGTGCAGCTCTGTTATACACCCTGAATATACTGTATAAAGGAGCCCCTAAAAATATACCCACACACCCTGAATATATGGAGGAGCCCCTAAAAAGACACCCTCACACCCTGAATATATGGAGGAGCCCCTAGAAAGACACCCGCACACCCTGAATATATGGAGGAACCCCTAAGGCTAGGGTCAGACTGAGGCAGTGCGAACGCGCGTTCTGGCGCACATAATCACGGCCGCACTAGCAGCAGATGCCATGCAATGACGGCCAATATACGACGTACGGTCGCACAAAAGTCCGGCCGCGCAACGCAAGTGGAAATTGAACGCATTTTTTCGAGAACGTTAAACCGCTGGTACTGACGTACAGAGTGCGCTGCGGCCGCATAGCAGCGTGTGTGCGTGATTAGGAGATGTCAGACGCTGCTAGTGTGCGGCCAACATAACGTTCAAACAGCCGGATTTCCCTAGACTTCTTTTCACCCCATCGTCATGAAATACGTCCAGAATTGCGCATCGTCTGACCACTTAAGCGTATTCCGTGAAAAAATGCGTGCGCACGCATCGACGTACATTTTGACGGTGGCCGCAGAAAATGCGCTCATCTGTCCCTAGCCTAAAAGGACACCCACACACCCTGAATATATGGAGGAGCCCCTAAAAAGACACCCGCACACCCTGAATATATGGAGGAACCCCTAGAAAGACACCCGCACACCCTGAATATATGGAGGAGCCATAAAAAGACACCCACACACCCTGAATATATGGAGGAACCCCTAGAAAGACACCCACATATCCTGAATATATGGAGGCACCCCTAAAAGACACCCACACACCCTGAATATAATGGAGAAGCCCATGAAAAGACACCCACATACCCTGAATATATGTAGGAGCCCCTAGAAAGACACCCGCACACCCTGAATATATGGAGGAACCCCTAAAAGACACCCGCACACCCTGAATATATGGAGGAGCCCCTAAAAAAGACACCCACACACCCTGAATATATGAAGACCCTAAAAAGACACCCACACACCCTGAATATATGAAGACCCTAAAAACACACCCGCACACCCTGAATATATGGAAGAACCCCTAACAACACACCCGCACCCTGAATATATGGAGGAGCCCCTAAAAACACCCGCACACCCTGAATATATGGAGGAGCCCCTAGAAAGACACCCACACACCCTGACTATATGGAGGCGCCCCTAAAAGACACCCACGCACCCTGAATATATGGAGGAACCCCTAAGGCTAGGGTCAGACTAACGCATTTTTCACGTTGTCCGTGAAAATGTGCGTTCGAAGAATGGACGTATTTTTTCACGGAATACGCAATAGCGGTCATACGATGCGCAGTTTCATCCGTGATTTTGTACGGATCATCAATAAAACACTTCTTGCATCTGGACGTTATGTTGGCCGGACATTAGCAGCGTCTGACGTCTCCTAATCACGCACACACGCCGCTAGCGTACGCAGCGCACTCTGTACGTCAGTACTAGTGGTTTAACGTTCTCGAAAAAATGCGTTCATTTTCCACTTGCGTTGCGCAGCCGGACTTTTGTGCGACCGTACTTCGTATATTGGCCGTCATTGCCCGGCACCTGCTGCTAGCACGGCCGTGATTAAGTGCGCCAGAACGCGCGTTCGCACTGCCTCAGTCTGACCCTAGCCTAAAAACACACCCGCACACCCTGAATATATGGAGGAGCCCCTAAAAAGACACCCACACACCTTGAATATATGGAGGCACTCCTAAAATCACACCCCAAATAGACAAAAGAGGTCCCAAGTAATAAGGACATGTCAGTATGCTAGTTGCGCACCTCATTGCCCCCTAGGCTCAGTTCTCTTACTGTCCGCCCATGCTATATTGTAATGTATATGTCATTGTTTGTGTTTGGTTCTAGTGCTGGATTGGTTGGTGCAGCCAAAGCCCCGCTGGCTCGGCGGGAATGGGTGGCTGCTCGATGGCCCAGAGGAAGTGTTACAAGGTGAGTACACAACGTGCGTCACACACCCAGAATATATATCTATAACAAACATAATAACTGTAACAATTCAATGTTCTTGAACCCAGGACATACTTGAAAATGAGAGAAATCTCAATGTATCCGTCCTGCTAAAATCCTTTATAAATAAATAAATAACAGAATGTGAGCACAGGAAAAAAATCAAGAAAATTCCTCACTCTCAGTTTTACGCTATTTTCTGATGAATCGAGTGACACAGATACGGGCGGTAAGAAAGGCGAGAGCGGCCGCGTGTAAGATAACAAATTATGGCCTATATTTTAAAGGGGCAATGTTATACGTAGTGTCCATATTCCAAAACCTGCTCGTGGGTCACATTGGTGGAATTTATCCCCTTGTATGGCTGAGCATCATGGGAATTGTTTGTCATAATATCTGGGAGGCCCACTTGGCCATCAGTGATACACCACCTTCTGGGCAGTATTACAATGTTGGTGCTAACTTAACCAGAGCTGTTGTAAACTTAAAACCTCCATAGACTATAATGGCTCTGGGAAGTTTACAACAGCTCTGGTTAAGTTAGCATCAACTATGTAATATGGCCCTTTATGTCTCCAGGTTTCGAGGCCTCTCCAGGCAGATATTTCTTTAATGTTCTTAGAGGGAAGCACTTCCTGTGTTGCAGGTGAAATCTCTTTTCTTCAAGTCTAATAGAGTCCCTTTGCAAAGTCCTGATAACATTTGTTTTGTAGCGTCGATTAATGATCACATGTGAACATCTTATGCTATGACTAAACAAAGGAAATATATATATATATGTCTTATGTGGCAGCTGAAGCTTGCAGCACGACGGAGGATGGAGATGAGCCCTTGCATTGTCCCACCGGGTATGAATGTCACATAATTAACCCTGGCAGCCCCTCTGAGGGAATCCCCAACCGAGGGCAGTGCATCAAGCAGAAAGGTAACACAGGTCAGTGCGCATCTCATCCTCACAATGTCTATGAGCTCAGGTAATGTGGTGGTCCTTTTAACTCCTTCACTACCAAGGGATTTTCCAGGAAACCATTGTGAGGAACCAGTGTTTTTTTTTTTTTTTTTTGGCAAATAATTTTTAATAATTTATTCAGTAATAAATATTTGTGAATATTCCCAGTGTATTCCTTACTGTAATAACCTGTATGTCAGGGAGATGTTGCCATCTGCTGGCCAGATGGAGTTACTGCAGTTCAGGTCTCCTTGCAGGATCAGGTGGGAGACGTCGCCATCTGCTGGCCAGATGGAGTTACTGCAGCTCAGGTCTCTGCAGGATCAGCTGGAGAGATGTCATAAAGACACATTCCCAGCTGGTTTTAAAAAGTATTAGCACCTCGGGCATCAGGCCCACACTGCTAAAACTTTTGGGGCACGTTCTGGAGCCCAAATGCAAATTGACATATTTTGCAAGAAACGCCAATCCTTTGCATTGCTCCTGCGGGACACCATATCAATGACACTCTATATCAGGGCAGCAGGAGGTGCCTCACAGAGCGAGTATAGCTGTTCTTGTTAGTGAAGTGGTTAACGGGCCCCGATCCCTGTGTAATAAGGGCACCATTTTTATTTATTTATAGCACCCTGTCTGATGAATGTGTTGCACCGGTCACCGGCTGGCAATCCAGAGCCAGTGCTTCAGTCACATGAAATGTGTTGCAAAATGTTAAATGTTACCGCTGATTTCGCAATTTTGTTTTTTTTTTCATTCTAAAAAGACAAATACAAGATTAAATATATATATATTTTATACATGCCCTTAATATATTAATATAGATTGCCAGGGTTTGACACGTTTCTATCACTCTTAGGAGCCAGTAAAAACTGTAGAAGCTAGACATGTGCACAGCACAAAATTTCGTTTTGAACTAATGGATTAGTCCTAAAATGCAATTTATTTAGTTGCTAAAGAAATTCGTTTTCAGTTCTTTAGTATGAAAACTAATTTCATTCATCCGAAAACCAGTGGATACAAATACTATTGTAGTGGCTCCTCAGAGTGCTGAGATCGCTGCTTGTTACAGTATCTCTCACTCTCAGCACAATGTGTCAGGCAAAGCTGTTACAGTAACTGACTGCTGCTCATCACAGTGCTCAGAGTTTCAGTAAAACTAGTAAATAATATTTATATATATAAAGAGGTTAGAACAATATTATTTCCTTGTTTTACTGAAACTGAGCGCTGTTACAGTTACTGTAACAGCTGAGCCTGATACATTGTACTGAGAGATAATATAACAAGCAGCCGATCTCAGCGCTCACAGCCACCAGATTTAAAAGGCTAAAAAATAGGCTCCTCTCTGTATAATGTATAGAACATCCTCCTGCGTTAATTAATACCCCTCTCTCTATAATGTAGATAACATCCTCCTGCATTAATTAATACCCCTCTCTGTATAATGTATACATCATCCACCTGCATTAATTAATACCCCTCTCTGTATAATGTATAGAAGATCCTCCTGAATTAATGTCCCTCTCTGTATAGAACAATCCTCCTCAATTTATTCATTTCTCTGTATAATGTATATAACATCCTCCTGCATTAATACCCCTCTCTGTATAATGTATAGAACATCCTCCTGCGTTAATTAATGCCCCTCTCTGTATAATGTATAGAACATCCTCCTGCGTTAATTAATGCCCCTCTCTGTATAGAACATCCTACTTAGTAGGACCTACTGCATTGGCATGTGGAGGGTGCAAAACTTCGGAATGCAATGCTTATCCAGCATAGGAGAGGGAACTTTTACTTAAACTTTGTATCTCTGTGGGGGAGACACAGGAATATAAAAGTAGGGGAGAGGGCAAATATTAACATAAATCGATCTGAAAGCTCAGAGAAGAGATGTCTGGTGCAAATTTATTTTTATAATAAAATTAGGCACTTTAAATCCAGGGAAAACGTTCAAATAAATCACACTGAAGACTCATAATGACAGAGTAACTGTGAGAGCTGGATACTAAATGTATCAGACGTAAAAAAAAACTTTATAACAAGCAGCACTGGGAGAGGGACTTTATATAAAATGTGTAATATAGATGAGGAAAGAGGGATAGTGCTCCTGGATAATATAAAATGTATCAGACCTAAGCCCCTATTATGCAGAGCGGGAGGGGAGATAACACACGTTTTATAAAGTCCCTCTCTTCTCCCAGCGCTGCTTGTTATAAAGGTTTTTTTACTATCCAGCCCTCCTCTGTCATTAGCTTTCAGTGTGATTTATTTGAATGTTTTCCTTCTCCATCTGCTTTTATCATCTTGTCTGCCTCATAGACATGCAAGGGTTAAGTAAAGGTTTCCTCTCCTGTGCTGGCTGGCTGTGCTGCAAGTGAGTATTCTGGAGCTCTATCACTGTCAGATTTTTGGGTAGAGGTCGTAAAGGATTACGCATACAAACCTTTTCTGTAGCTTTGCGATGTTGCGCTCTTCATTGCTGGTCTCCTTCACTCAATGTAATATCACAAAAAGGACTGAAACTAAAATGTAGTGCATTTTATTTTAGTTTCTTTTGTTTTTTGTACTGAGCAGTTTCGTATCTCTTGGGTCATACGAAAATGAAATTATCCCAAAATTCTGACTAAATCGTTTTAGTACTAAAACGAATGCACATGTCTAGTAGAAGCCATCCATCCATTTTTAGGAGCCAGGCAATGCTTAACTTTCTATAGATTGCCTGGATTATTCTATCAGCCCGTGGGCTGCCTGGCTCCTGGATTCCTCAAACCCTGTAATAATGCATATATATATTATGTGTGCTTAATTTAAATATATGCATGTGCTAATGAGCTCCATGAGATCCAGTGCTGGCAGGTTAAAATGTCATTATATTGTCTTTTATAGAGTGTGACATACAGCTGCTTCATGTCATTGCACGTACGCGTGACACGCACTAGAGGCGGTTGGTTTAGTGTTACTGATTAAGTGTGAGTTTTATTCACTTGTGTGATTTTTCTTTTCTCCAGATGGAAGAAACCTGAGACACAAATATTACAAAGAAATCCCCGGTAAATTACATTTTATATCCATTGTAACAGATCTCAGTGCCCCGACCGGGTCACATCTGCCAATGCCGCTTCCTTGCTGGACCCCAGTGTTCCCCTCATGACTCTCGTGCCTTTCTCCCGGTCCTTAACCACAGCTTAAAGACTGGTACACATAGAGAGCCTGTTAGCTTCCCACAGAAATAAACCGGGGTCGTAGATCTGGAGCTTTGCAATGGAACAGCGAACAGAATAAAGCTGCTACCCAAACCATGAGTCGTGACGACATGTAGAGTCAGAATAGAACTGGTTTAATCAGGGACAGACACATACATTTATACGGTCACACATGGGTTATTTACATATACAAAACCCCCCTAGAAACTGCGGGGGGACCCAAACAGACAATGGGTCAAACATTTACTTCTTGGAATGTGAAACCTAATTACATTAGGGAGACAGTTAAACATTATGTAACATTTCTAACGAGGCCAGACAATGGTAATCAGGATGATAAACAAGATACAGACAGAAGATTTACAACCTATTCAAATAGAAACAGATATCAACACATTCCTCAGACAAGGGTAGGCTGGATTGCTAATCCTCTCATCAGATCAGATACACATGGACTAGATCAGTGTTTCTCAAACCTGTCCTCAGGACCCTCAACCAGGCCACATTTTACAGAATATCTTGGGTAGATGCAGAAGGAATCCTGCAATCACTGAGCAGCTAATTATATTACCTGTACTTCCCATATCCTGCAAACCTGGCCTGTTAGCGGGCCCTGGAGGACCAGTATGAGAAACACTGGACTAGACAGACAATAGCATTCTTGCATAATCACAGATTACAAAAACATTCTGCACAGGAAAGGCCACTGAACGAATGTCGGTTGTGGGGCCTGTACCCTACATATATGCCTCCATGCCCATGTACCTCAAGTCCAACGTGACGTACGTCACATCCATATTATGATGTGTGTGATTAGCAAGAAAGAGAGCACAGAGGGTTAAATATTCTACTCGTTTCACTGGAGAGATATGATCAGAATGGCGGAGTCATGATGTGAGGGGATGAGGTCAGGAGTGGGATTGGGGGATGACAGCAGAAACTTGACTCCAAAGTGAGATTGGGGGTGAAGATGGGAATGGTACTGGGGAGTGAGATTGAGATTTCGGAGTGACCCTCGCCGCCGTTTCAGACCCCGCAGAGCTCCTCGCCGGATCCGGTGGCAGCGCAGATAAGAAATACAATTAGTGATATTGGATTTCACCAGAAATCGAAGAAATTCTGCTTTTCTGTATTGAAATCCAGGGCAAAGGCAGGTGTGTGCAGTGATTAGCCTGCGCCGCTCCCTCACCAAACATCTCGTTACATAATCAGGGGATGTGGGTGTGAGAATCTGAGCGCGGCTCGCATTGTTCTCCTCGCTCCCTTCTGCCAAGCGGAATCCATAATCCTCTCTGCCAGGAGTTACGTGCCAAGCAGAGTCATGTAACGCTGCCAGGGGGCTCCAGACCAGGGCGGGCATGAGATCCCCCTCTGGGAAAAGTACAACCACTCTTGGCTGGCAAAGCATTTTGAGAGTGGTAGTCCTCCAGCACTAGGCCTCTTGGATATTACCTTCCCACCTGTGTAAGGCAGCAGCAATGTCAGCGAACGGCCTGTCCTGACCCGTGATGTCATTGTATCTCTCCGTATGATGCAGTTTGTTTATTTAACGATTCAACTTTGTGTTGCTGATCTATAATATAAATCCCCGCCTCGTGTTCTTGCCCTCATAAATGCCCGCCTCATGTTCTTGCCCTCATATATGCCCGCCTTGTGTTCTAGCCCTCATATATGCCCGCCTCGTGTTCTTGCCCACATAAATGCCCGCCTCGTGTTCTTGTCCTCATAAATGTCCGCCTCGTGTTCTTGCTCTTATAAATGCCCGCCTCGTATTCTTGTCCTAATAAATGCCCGCCTCATGTTCTTGCCCTCATAAATGCCCGCCTCGTGTTCTTGCCCTCATATATGCCCACCTTGTGTTCTTGCCCACATAAATGCCCACCTCGTGTTCTTGCCCTCATAAATGCCCACCTCGTGTTCTTGCCCTCATATATGCCCACCTTGTGTTCTTGCCCACAAATGCCCACCTCGTGTTCTTGCCCTCATAAATGCCCGCCTTGTGTTCTTGCCCTCAGGTGGTAACTACAACAATGTCCTGGTGGGCTTTGAGAAGCAGCCGCACAAGCACTTAGGCTAAAGGTCAGTATTTTCCCAGTCTGCTGGCCGCGCTCCGTAACGCGCTGTTTAGTGAATAGTCCCCTTGTTTAATGCTGATATTGATCTCTATCATTATTATGAATTCTGGGGGCGAGCACGTGGGCATTATGTTCTCTGTTAGCGGAGGGGGCAGCGGGGGTCTGTAATAGTAAAACATTAGATTATCAGCGCAGATTAAGGGTCTCCCCGGACACCATGAACGACCGCTTAACCCCGAAGTGTCTTATTTACCCACACTATTACATTGGAGCGGCCTGCATTCGATAACGTGGCACGGGCTGTGAAAAAAAAAATCATAAAATGAAGATATTTACTGATTATTAAGGCCCGGTGCCGGCGTTCCACGTACATAGAGGCCCCCATCGTACAGCGCCACTAGCGGGGCCCGACCCTAGGAAAGCATGTGATACATTGTTATGCTGCACCTATGTAACCGCCAGCTATAGGGGGTTTATTCCCACAGCAAGTCCCCCTTATTATCTTCATTATTGGGGTCACAGAGACACCGGCTGGAGGGAAGCAGGACCTTCACATACTCCATGGTCCTGGAGGTTAGGTTTATACGCGCTGACATCGTGGCCACCGATCGGCTAAAGATTAGTGTGAATTTACACTTTATTCCCCCTTTATTTCTCTGCACCTGATATAAGCAGAGACCGAAAAGAGAAATGAAACTGCAATCCTATGCTTTATTTTATTTAAGCAGAGCCGCGTTGCTCCAGTCCCTCCCGCGACGCACGCAGCGGACAAGGCTCCAGTAAGGACGCGCAGAGCCGTCCAAGGGCCCCGTCAACCATTTTTTATATTGATGTGGAAGTGTTGCCGCTGATCTCGCTCGCCGACAGAAAGACGACTCTAAAAGAGACCCCCCACCATCCATGCAGACTGCTGATTGGAATCCCCCCCCCACCCACACCCACGCCCCGCTTGGATCAGGATAGACTCCGAAATCAAAACTTAAAGACATCTTCCAGTTTCCGGCTGATGCTGTGGATTTCCTGCCGTGCCGGGGATGTGCCGGGGATACGGTACAAATAATAGAAAACATCTGGGAAGTGAAAAAAAAACACAGTGAACACCAAAGATTTTCCCAGACGCCGTGTCGCTGATCCAGGCATTGGTGGCTTCCATGACATCAGGGGACCGGAGCGCGTCCACCACAACAATCCACCCCTTACCGGATTGATAATAAAGCATGGAAAAATCCATTTAAAAAGTGAATTGTTTGTCAACGTAAATGCTTGTGCTTCTTGACTCAGACTCCGCCCATGGGTGGAGGGGGGGCGGGGCCGTCACTCAGCAATGTGTGATTGGCAGGGAGGTCGACATGATGAATTTTCATACTTTTTTTTTTTTTAATATTTAAAGTTTTTTATTTTGCACTCAAAAATGTCACATATTGACCGGCATAATATGCCTCGCAGGGCCCAATAGGCATCAAAAGCACATGATGCATGGGGGGGGGGGGGTTCATAGGGAATCAGCAAAATCTCAAATAGTGAAAGGAGAGATGGGGAAAGGAAAACAAAGAGAAAATAAAGTAAAAGAACGCAAAACAAAAAGCAGCATAGAGCACTGCATGTTGCGAAGTGAAATCATGAACAAATAAAAAAAAAGAAAGTCTCAGTATCCCCAGCCGGGGAGTGTCATCAGAGGTGGGTATGAGAGGACCAAAAAACATCAAGAGAAAATAAAAAAACAGTCTCAGGTGTCCCATCAACCCGTGTCTCTAAAAGGGGGTAGCTCGATCCACGGAAGGCCGATTCGTGCTGCCCAGGTCACTGCATCATCGGGGGATCGAGGTGCCTCAGGGATCTCCGCTTCAACCTCCTTCGCTATAGGTACCACCGTGTCTTCAGCAAGGCGGACCTCATTTAGAGTGGGGGAATCCACCACGCACGGGTCACCGGGTGGTGCAAGAGCGGTCGGGCCCCCCCCCCGTAGAACGTCGCTGCCTCTTCCACTCCAGTCGCAGGCTCACCAGAAGGCGTGATTTCGCCACCGCTCGGCCTCGGTTCCGCTCCCGGACATGGAGGGTCAAGCAGCGGCACAGCCAACGGATCCGGTACGTCAGGCTCCTGAAAAGCTGCACCGTCGTCGTCTGGAACAAGTATGTCCTCTTCCGGCATGCAAGGGCGGGAAGCCGATGGCGTCCCACAGCCTCCCAGTATGGCCATCATCCGGCGCCGTGTCCCCTTCGTGAACGGGCTCAGGTCGTCCCCCTCCAGCAACTCCAAACAGGCCTCTAAGGCCTCAATCGCGGCCATTTTCACTACAGTGGGGGGAGGGGAAGCGGCCCGGCGCCCAAACTCACCGGTCCTCAGCCATCCGTCCCGATCGGTCGGCGGGAGACAGGGGCCCTCTGTCTCCGTAGCTCCCCTCACACGGTAGGCATCTACAGTTGGACACAGCAAGCGTGTAACCAGCGCCGGAGGGTAGGCTCCAAGATGGCCGCCGGCAACGTCCTCCAAGCAAATCGCCCGGCACGCGGCTGTCTCAGGTCCGGTGGGGGGGACAGAACGGGCCCCGGACAATACACCCCGATGGCCAGCCACTCAGGGCTAGTAGCATAAATTCTTGGCGTCTATAAAGCGTCTTAAAGATCTCTTCAGAGAGAGGACGGGTCGGAGCTCCACAGACACGCGTCCTCTATCCTCAGCCAGCCACGCCCCCCAATTTTCATACTTTGAGAGTTTGTCATTGTCTTTGCATGGGTTTGTTCCTGTCAGTGT
Source organism: Leptobrachium leishanense (assembly GCA_009667805.1). Taxonomy (NCBI): domain Eukaryota; kingdom Metazoa; phylum Chordata; class Amphibia; order Anura; family Megophryidae; genus Leptobrachium; species Leptobrachium leishanense. The sequence continues at coordinate 12,510,645 of CM019072.1, read as the reverse complement.
GTTTTTTTGTGCATGTGTCTCCCAGTGTCCGTATGTGTTTCTGTCACTGACTTTATCATTGTCTGTCAGTATCGCTCTATATGTCACCGTCAATGCCCTTGTCATTTGTCTTTTCTAATGTCTTTGTCACTGTCCTTGTCATTCTGTATGGGGTTTTTTCCAATGTGTGCGTGGCTTTGTCTGTCAGTGTCTCCGTATGTCAATGCCATGTCATTTCTGTGTGTCATTTCCATTGTCTGTCTTTGTCAGTGTCCTTGTCATTCTGTGGCTTTTCTAATGTCTGTCTTTGTTAGTGTGTGTCACTGTCCTTGTCAGTGTCATTGTCTGTGTATGTCACTGTCCTTGTCATTCTCTGCATCTTTTCCAATGTGTGTGTGTCTTTGTCAGTATCTTTGTTTTATTTTTTCAAGGTGTGTGCCAGTGTCTCTGTATTTGCCCTTGTCGTTTTCTGTGCATCTTTTACATTGTCTGTGTCAGTCTCTGTGTGTCACTGTCAGTATCTTTGTCATTCTCTATGCACGTTTTCCAATGTGTGTCTATGTCAGTGTATGTCACTGTCTGTGCCCTTGTCATTCTGTGTCTGTCAGTGTCCTTGTTCTGTCTTTTTTAATGTCTGTGTCTTTGTCAGTGTCTCTGTGTATGTCAGTGTCCTTGTCATTCTTTGCACCTTTTCCAATGTCTGTGTGTCTTTGTTTTTTCAATGTGTGTGCCAGTGTCTCTGTATATGCTCTTGTCATTCTGTGCATCTTTTACATGTGTCTTTGTCGTTGTCTCTGTGTGTCAGTTTCCTTGTCATTCTCTATAGATGTTTTCCAGTGCATGTCTGTGTGTCACTGTCTGTGCCCTTGCTATTCTGTCTGTCAGTGTCCTTGTTGTTCTGTATCTTTTTTAATGTCTTTGCCAGTGTCTCTGTGTATGTCGCTGTTGGTGTCCTTGTCGTTTTCTGTGCGTCTTTTCAAGTGTCTGGGTGTGTCAGTCTTTGTCAGTGTCCTTGTCGTTCTGTATCTTTACATTGTCTTTGTCAGTGTCGCTGTTGGTGTCCTTTTCGTTTTCTGTGTGTCTTTGTCAGTGTCTGGGTGTCAGTCTTTGTCAGTGTCTGTCAGTGCTTGTGAGGCAGTCAGCAACTAACATAAAAGCATACTTTTCAAATGTGTTCTCTGGAGACTAGCCGCCCCCTTTCTGTGATCACTTGGTGCTGTGCGTGGACGAGGTGCGCACGTGGCACTAAGCCTTAAACAAGATGATCATTGGGGGGGGGGGGGTCGCAGGCGAGTGGCGCATGCACAGCGCTCAGGCGCTTCCGCTTTCTGGCAGCCTGCAGCAGAAAAAAAATTAAAACATCGCTGGAAAAGGTGAGTTTATTAACCAGTAAATATTAATGGAATGTGCACATTCTGAGGAATCATTAAAGGGGGTGATCTGCGCGGGTCCCATTAATGAGTGGAATGCCTTGTCTTCGGTTATTTTGGGTACAGGGGCAGACATAGGGTTGCCAGGTCTACCATGTCTTCCTGGACACTCCATGCAGAGGGAAGCACATTGAAAAGTGTTGCCCTGCAACATGTAGAATTCAAAACAGGTCACCTGGGATTCCTTACCTGCAGCATATGGATTATACATGCTGCAGGGTGGCATTTTTCATGCGCTGCCCATCAGCATGACTAAATTTTACGAGGCCAGGAAAATATGGCGGATCTGGCGACACTATGGCGACATCACTTTATGCAGCGTCCGCTCCTGTGTCTGTCACCCCATTTCTATTGTGCTCAATGTGCTGTATTGTCTGTGACGTTATGTCCAGCGCTGCGCAGCGTGCGTTACAGGCGCAACCTCACATTCCTCTGATACACGGAACATTAATATCCCCTTTATTTTCTAAATGACGTGCTGTGACAATGTAACGATTATTCATTTACCAAACCCCATGTCATAAACTCATTAAAAACCGATTCCCGGGCGCAGGAGCAGCAATCCGGCACAAGCATCAGACTACGGCTTGAGGAGAAGGACGCAATAACGTTCCCAATGACCAGAAAGTCCTGCAGATAGCGTCATCGCCAGCAGGGGGCGCCCGGGCAGCACTGACAGCCTCACTGCAAGGAAAGCCAAGCACCCAGTTACCTGGAAACTGAATACAAACAACCAGAGGAATCCACCTGCCAGCCTATCCCAGGCCGACGTATGCATCCTGCACATACCACGGCACAGCGCTGCAGTATACGCTGGTGCTATGAATTCGTTAGGTATATATGGTCAAATATGCTCTGTGCCGTGTTACCCGAGCCAACACATATTCACACAGATATAACCCGACCCCTCCGACACAAATCACATAGATATAACCCGACCCCTCCCTGACACAAATCACACAGATATAACCCGACCCCTCCCTGACACAAATCACACAGATATAACCCGACCCCTCCGACACAAATCACACAGATATAACCCGACCCCTCCCCGACACAAATCACACAGATATAACCCGACCCCTCCCCGACACAAATCACACAGATATAACCCGACCCCTCCCTGACACAAATCACAGATATAACCCGACCCCTCCCTGACACAAATCATACAGATATAACCCGACCCCTCCCTGACACAAAATCATACAGATATAACCCGACCCCTCCCCGACACAAATCACACAGATATAACCCGACCCCTCCCCGACACAAATCACAGATATAACCCGACCCCTCCCTGACACAAATCAAACATATAACCCGACCCCTCCCTGACACAAATCAAACATATAACCCGACCCCTCCCTGACACAAATCAAACATATAACCCGACCCCTCCCTGACACAAATCACACAGATATAACCCGACCCCTCCCCTCCGACACAAATCAGATATAACCCGACCCCTCCCGACACAAATCACAGATATACCCGACCCCTCCTGACACAAATCAAACATATAACCCGACCCTCCCTGACACAAATCAAACATATAACCCGACCCCTCCCTGACACAAATCAAACATATAACCGACCCCTCCCCGACACAAATCACACAGATATAACCCGACCCCTCCCCGACACAAATCACACAGATATAACCCGACCCCTCCCTGACACAAATCACACAGATATAACCCGACCCCTCCCTGACACAAATCACACAGATATAACCCGACCCTCCCTGACACAAATCACACAGATATAACCCGACCCCTCCCTGACACAAATCAAACATATAACCCGACCCCTCCCTGACACAAATCAAACATATAACCCGACCCCTCCCCGACACAAATCACACAGATATAACCCGACCCCTCCCTGACACAAATCACACAGATATAACCCGACCCCTCCCCGACACAAATCACACAGATATAACCCGACCCCTCCTCGACACAAATCACACAGATATAACCCGACCCCTCCCCGACACAAATCACACAGATATAACCCGACCCCTCCCCGACACAAATCACAGATATAACCCGACCCCTCCCCGACACAAATCACACAGATATAACCCGACCCCTCCCTGACACAAATCACAGAGATATAACCCGACCCCTCCCTGACACAAATCAGAGATATAACCCGACCCCTCCCTGACTCAAATCACAGAGATATAACCCGACCCCTCCCGACACAAATCACACAGATATAACCCGACCCCTCCCGATACAAATCACACAGATATAACCCGACCCCTCCCCGACACAAATCACACAGATATAACCCGACCCCTCCCTGACACAAATCACAGAGATATAACCCGACCCCCCCTCCCACAAATCACAGAGATATAACCTGACCCCTCCTGACACAAATCACACAGATATAACCCGACCCCTCCCTGACACAAATCACAGAGATATAACCCGACCCCTCCCTGACACAAACCACAGAGATATAACCCGACCCCTCCCCGACACAAATCAGATATAACCCGACCCCTCCCCGACACAAATCAGATATAACCCGACCCCTCCCTGACACAATTCACACAGATATGTGATGCTAGGCCCAAACTTATTCATTCCCCTCCACCTGTAGCTACCTTATTCTAATCAACCTGTGGCTTGCTATTTTCTCTCTAGCCACCAGATCCACACTCCCCCAGCTCCCCTTCTGTTTCACTCACCCCTGTCCTTTTAGATTGTAAGCTCACGGGATGTCTGGCTGAGCACTTGTGTAAAGTGCTGTATCAGTAGGACAATTATCCTAAGGGCAGGGCCATCTGTACCTTATGTGTTCTAGTATGTCTCATGTCTGCACTCCCCCATTGTACAGCGCTGCGGAATATGCTGGCGCTTTATAAATACAGAATAATAATTGGCCTACAGTGTGATGCTCTGCATTCCTTCTCATATAACTCTCTGCAACCCCAACCATTGTGATGCTCTGCATTTCCCTCCCATGTAATGCTCTGCATTTCCCTCTCATTTGATGCTCTGCATTCCCATGCCATGTGATGCTCTGCATTTCCCTCCCATGTAATGCTCTGCATTCCCATGCCATGTGATGCTCTGTAGGGACCTCCATTGTGATGCTCTGCACCTCCCTCCCAAATGATGCTCTGTAGTGACCTCCATTGTGATGCTCTGCATTTCCCTCCCATGTAATGCTCTGCATTTCCCTCTCATTTGATGCTCTGCATTCCCATGCCATGTGATGCTCTGTAAGGACCTCCATTGTGATGCTCTGGACCTCCCTCCATTGTGATGCTCTGCACCTCCCGCCCATGTGATGCTCTGCATTTCCCTCCCAGGTAATGCTCTGCATTTCCCTCTCATTTGATGCTCTGCATTTCCCTCTCATTTGATGCTCTGCATTCCCATGCCATGTGATGCTCTGTAAGGACCTCCATTGTGATGCTCTGCACCTCCCTCCATTGTGATGCTCTGCACCTCCCTCCCATGTGATGCTCTGCATTTCCCTCCCAGGTAATGCTCTGCATCTCCCTCTCATTTGATGCTCTGCATTTCCCTCTCATTTGATGCTCTGCATTTCCCTCTCATTTGATGCTCTGCATTTCCCTCTCATGTGATGCTCTGTAGGGACCTCCATTGTGATGCTCTGCACCTCCCTCCCATGTGATGCTCTGTAGGGACCTCCATTGTGATGCTCTGCACCTCCTCCCATGTGATGTTCTGTAGGGACCTCCATTGTGATGCTCTGCACCTCCCTCCCATGTGATGCTGCATCCCCCTCCTGTCTTTACGCCGCAGCCTCAGTATCCGGGGGTCGCGCATGCGCAGTCAATATTCATCGAGGACCAGCTATCTGCGCCGCGTCCCGGAGCTTTCTCTCCCCCCCCAATCCCCGGCCTCCCCTCCCGCCGCGCGCCCCAATGGCCTCCCCCAATCCCCAGTGCCCCGACTGCGGGGTGGGCGGGCACCTGCTGGAGGTGGGCGGGGCCGCGCTCACCTGCCCCAGGTACAGCCCTGGCAACCCGGACACCCCCGGCCAGCTTCCCCAGGTGCAAGTCACCGTGCCCGCCGGCAGCATGGGGGGCAAGAGGCTCTCCAAACTGCTGTCCCACGTGCGGAGGCTCCCCCACAAATACCACCTGCTGGGGGGCAGCGACCTGAAGGCGGAGGTGAGTGCCGGGAGGGGGGCCCCGGAACCTGCATATATTACACACACAGGGGGGGCCCCGGAACCTGCATATATTACACACACAGGGGGGCCCCGGAACCTGCATATATTACACAGGGGGCCCCGGAACCTGCATATATTACACAGGGGGCCCCGGAACCTGCATATATTACACAGGGGGCCCCGGAACCTGCATATATTACACAGGGGGCCCCGGAACCTGCATATATTACACAGGGGGCCCCGGAACCTGCATATATTACACAGGGGGCCCCGGAACCTGCATATATTACACAGGGGGCCCCGGAACCTGCATATATTACACAGGGGGCCCCGGAACCTGCATATATTACACAGGGGGCCCCGGAACCTGCATATATTACACAGGGGGCCCCGGAACCTGCATATATTACACACACGGGGGGGGTGTTCGTAACAGGATCTGCATATATTATACACAGAGGGTCCCCCGGAGCTGTATTTACTTACACACACTATATTATATTACGGGGACCTGCGCTCTGCGTATATTATACGTGCGGGGGGCCCGGGGACCTGCATTCTGCGTATATTATACGTGCGGGGGGCCCGGGGACCTGCGCTCTGCGTATATTATACATACGGGGGGCCCAGGGACCTGCATTCTGCGTATATTATACGTGCGGGGGGCCCGGGGACCTGCGCTCTGCGTATATTATACATACGGGGGGCCCAGGGACCTGCGCTCTGCGTATATTATACATTCGGGGGGCCCAGGGACCTGCCCTCTGCGTATATTATACATACGGGGGGCCCTGGGACCTGCCCTCTGCGTATATTATACATACGGGGGGCCCTGGGACCTGCACTCTGGGTATATTATACGTACGGAGGGTCCAGGGACCTGCACTATACATATATTATACATATGGTGGGCCCGGGTACTTGTATTCTGGGGGTTCATAAATAACCATCCAGTATTGTCTCTTGTATCTAGTTATTGCACTCGGTATCGGTTCGTGTATCTAGTTATTGCACTCGGTATCGGTTCGTGTATCTAGTTATTGCACTCGGTATCGCTTTGTATTTAGTTATTGCACTCGGTATCGGTTCGTGTATCTAGTTATTGCACTCGGTATCGGTTCGTGTATCTAGTTATTGCACTCGGTATCGCTTTGTATTTAGTTATTGCACTTGGTATCGGTTCGTGTATTTAGTTATTGCACTCGGTATCGCTTTGTATTTAGTTATTGCACTTGGTATCGGTTCGTGTATCTAGTTATTGCACTCGGTATCGCTTTGTATTTAGTTATTGCACTCGGTATCGCTTTGTATTTAGTTATTGCACTCGGTATCGCTTTGTATCTAGTTATTGCACTCGGTATCGCTTTGTATCTAGTTATTGCACTCGGTATCGGTTCGTGTATCTAGTTATTGCACTCGGTATCGCTTTGTATCTAGTTATTGCACTCGGTATCGGTTCGTGTATCTAGTTATTGCACTCGGTATCGGTTCGTGTATCTAGTTATTGCACTCGGTATCGGTTCGTGTATCTAGTTATTGCACTCGGTATTGGTTTGTGTATCTAGTTATTGCACTCGGTATCGGTTCGTGTATCTAGTTATTGCACTCGGTATCGGTTCTTGTATCTAGTTATTGCACTCGGTATCGGTTCGTGTATCTAGTTATTGCACTCGGTATCGGTTCGTGTATCTAGTTATTGCACTCGGTATCGGTTCGTATATCTAGTTATTGCACTCGGTATCGGTTCGTGTATCTAGTTATTGCACTCGGTATCGGTTTGTATCTAGTTATTGCACTCGGTATCGGTTCGTGTATCTAGTTATTGCACTCGGTATCGGTTCGTGTATCTAGTTATTGCACTCGGTATCGGTTCGTGTATCTAGTTATTGCACTCGGTATCGGTTCGTGTATCTAGTTATTGCACTCGGTATCGGTTCGTGTATCTAGTTATTGCACTCGGTATCGGTTCGTGTATCTAGTTATTGCACTCGGTATCGGTTCGTGTATCTAGTTATTGCACTCGGTATCGGTTCGTGTATCTAGTTATTGCACTCGGTATCGGTTCGTGTATCTAGTTATTGCACTCGGTATCGGTTCGTGTATCATCTAGTTATTGCACTCGGTATCGGTTCGTGTATATCTAGTTATTGCACTCGGTATCGGTTCGTGTATCTAGTTATTGCACTCGGTATCGGTTCGTGTATCTAGTTATTGCACTCGGTATCGGTTCGTGTATCTAGTTATTGCACTCGGTATCGGTTCGTGTATCTAGTTATTGCACTCGGTATCGGTTCGTGTATCTAGTTATTGCACTCGTATCGGTTCGTGTATCTAGTTATTGCACTCGGTATCGGTTCGTGTATCTAGTTATTGCACTCGGTATCGGTTCGTGTATCTAGTTATTGCACTCGGTATCGGTTCGTGTATCTAGTTATTGCACTCGGTATCGGTTCGTGTATCTAGTTATTGCACTCGGTATCGGTTCGTGGTATCTAGTTATTGCACTCGGTATCGGTTCGTGTATCTAGTTATTGCACTCGGTATCGGTTCGTGTATCTAGTTATTGCACTCGGTATCGGTTCGTGTATCTAGTTATTGCACTCGGTATCGGTTCGTGTATCTAGTTATTGCACTCGGTATCGGTTCGTGTATCTAGTTATTGCACTCGGTATCGGTTCGTGTATCATCTAGTTATTGCACTCGGTATCGGTTCGTGTATCATCTAGTTATTGCACTCGGTATCGGTTCGTGTATCATCTAGTTATTGCACTCGGTATCGGTTCGTGTATCATCTAGTTATTGCACTCGGTATCGGTTCGTGTATCTAGTTATTGCACTCGGTATCGGTTCGTGTATCTAGTTATTGCACTCGGTATCGCTTTGTATCTAGTTATTGCACTCGGTATCGGTTCGTGTATCTAGTTATTGCACTCGGTATCGGTTCGTGTATCTAGTTATTGCACTCGGTATCGGTTCGTGTATCTAGTTATTGCACTCGTATCGGTTCGTGTATCTAGTTATTGCACTCGGTATCGGTTCGTGTATCTAGTTATTGCACTCGGTATCGGTTCGTGTATCTAGTTATTGCACTCGGTATCGGTTCGTGTATCTAGTTATTGCACTCGGTATCGTTTGTATCTAGTTATTGCACTCGGTATCGGTTCGTGTATCATCTAGTTATTGCACTCGGTATCGGTTCGTGTATCATCTAGTTATTGCACTCGGTATCGGTTCGTGTATCATCTAGTTATTGCACTCGGTATCGGTTCGTGTATCATCTAGTTATTGCACTCGGTATCGGTTCGTGTATCTAGTTATTGCACTCGGTATCGGTTCGTGTATCTAGTTATTGCACTCGGTATCGGTTCGTGTATCTAGTTATTGCACTCGGTATCGGTTCGTGTATCTAGTTATTGCACTCGGTATCGGTTCGTGTATCTAGTTATTGCACTCGGTATCGGTTCGTGTATCTAGTTATTGCACTCGTACGTCGGTATCGGTTCGTGTATCTAGTTATTGCACTCGGTATCGGTTCGTGTATCTAGTTATTGCACTCGGTATCGGTTCGTGTATCTAGTTATTGCACTCGGTATCGGTTCGTGTGTATCTAGTTATTGCACTCGGTATCGGTTCGTGTATCTAGTTATTGCACTCGGTATCGGTTCGTGTATCTAGTTATTGCACTCGGTATCGGTTCGTGTATCTAGTTATTGCACTCGGTATCGGTTCGTGTATCATCTAGTTATTGCACTCGGTATCGGTTCGTGTATCATCTAGTTATTGCACTCGGTATCGGTTCGTGTATCATCTAGTTATTGCACTCGGTATCGGTTCGTGTATCATCTAGTTATTGCACTCGGTATCGGTTCGTGTATCATCTAGTTATTGCACTCGTATCGGTTCGTGTATCATCTAGTTATTGCACTCGGTATCGGTTCGTGTATCATCTAGTTATTGCACTCGGTATCGGTTCGTGTATCATCTAGTTATTGCACTCGGTATCGGTTCGTGTATCATCTAGTTATTGCACTCGGTATCGGTTCGTGTATCTAGTTATTGGGCCCCCCCCAGCATTTTATTGTCTCGTGTATATCAAGTTATTCCCCCCCCCCCCAGTATGGTATTGTGCTCCAACACTAGGTGGAGGGGGCCTGGCACTTGTGAGTTTTATTGCTGTGGAGCTCTGTGATACGCTCATACACACCGCACATTACTGTGAGTTTTATTGCTGTGGGACTCTGTGTGTGTGTGTAGCGCTCTGTGGGATTGAGGGGTAGGCGGTGAGTAGCGTGCTCTCTGGGAATGAGGGGTAGGCGGTGTGTAGCGCTCTCTTTGGATTGAGGGGTATCCATAGATCCACAACAAACGTGCAGCACAGGTCTCTTCATCGAAACGTTTAATTGACTGAATGCAACAGATAAAAATGCGACGTTTCGGTCCTATAGGATAATCATGCATAGATGTACATAGAAATGCAATTCTTTAAACCAAATCATTAACCACATAACTGGACAACAAGGGTGGAGTTTATGTTATTAACTCTTAAGTCTCCACTCTCTTTAATCACCAAGCAAGTGCAGCACATATAAAAAATTATACACATAAAATAATAAACACTCAATAAAATACATCAAGATTAAACTCCCTATTGAGGCCCCTAGGCCACAATGTCTCAAGTTTATGAATCCACAGTTTCTCCTTTCTTTTTAATAACTTTAATCGATCCCCTCCTCTCCGTAACGGAGGAGCCCAATCTATCACCAGAAATCATAATTGTGATATAGTGTGATGTTCTTTTTTTAAAAAAAAAAGGGATTGAGGGGTAGGCGGTGCATAGTGCGCTCTCTGGGATTGAGGGGTAGGCGGTGCGTGTAGCGCTCTCTGGGATTGAGGGGTAGGCGGTGCGTGTAGCGCTCTCTGGGATTGAGGGGTAGGCGGTGCATAGCGCGCTCTCTGGGATTGAGGGGTAGGCGGTGCATAGTGCGCTCTCTGGGATTGAGGGGTAGGCGGTGCGTGTAGCGCGCTCTCTGGGATTGAGGGGTAGGCGGTGCATAGTGCGCTCTCTGGGATTGAGGGGTAGGCGGTGCGTGTAGCGCGCTCTCTGGGATTGAGGGGTAGGCGGTGCGTGTAGCGCGCTCTCTGGGATTGAGGGGTAGGCGGTGCGTGTAGCGCGCTCTCTGGGATTGAGGGGTAGGCGGTGTGTGTAGCGCGCTCTCTGGGATTGAGGGGTAGGCGGTGTGTGTAGCGCGCTCTCTGGGATTGAGGGGTAGGCGGTGTGTGTAGCGCGCTCTCTGGGATTGAGGGGTAGGCGGTGTGTGTAGCGCGCTCTCTGGGATTGAGGGGTAGGCGGTGCGTGTAGCGCGCTCTCTGGGATTGTATAGGTGGTGACCTCTTTCCTTGCCCTGACCCTGCAGCACTTTACTTAAAACGAGGGATTTTGGTAAAACCTACATTTAATGAACAATAATTAAATAACGGAAAATAGTTTATTTTAACATGAAGCTTTCAGGGTGCGGCTAAAAGCCATGCTATGTGTAGTGCTTAATTGGCACTGTGTGGGGTATGGGCACAGGTTGGCCAGGGGGCACAGTGTGGGGTATGGGCACATTTTGGTCGGGGGGGGCACAGTGTGGGGTATGGGCACATTTTGGTCGGGGGGGGCACAGTGTGGGGTACGGGCACAGATTGCTTGGGGGGCACAGTGTGGGGTATGGGCACAGGTTGCTTGGGGGGCACAGTGTGGGGTATGGGCACAGGTTGGTTGGGGGGCACAGTGTGGGGTATGGGCACAGGTTGGTTGGGGGGCACAGTGTGGGGTATGGGCACAGGTTGGTTGGGGGGCACAGTGTGGGGTATGGGCACAGGTTGCTTGGGGGGCACAGTGTGGGGTATGGGCACAGGTTGGTTTGGGGGCACAGTGTGGGGTACGGGCACATATTTGGTAGGAGGGGTGCTGCTGTGTGTCTGATGTTTACATTGAGTGGCACAGGTGCTGCCATTCCAGTAGTTGGGGCGGCTGAGGATTCATGTGCTGCTCCGCGTGCTCCCTCCCCCCCCCCCCGCTTGCCCAAAATTATGTAATTTCCCGCTGAGCTTTTATCGCTCACACGGGTACGGAATGCAGAGTGTTAATTAATACACCCTTCTCTCGCCGGAGAGCAGCATGAGCGTAATGGCTCCTTCCACCGCAGAAGGGGATTCTGGGGGATTTATCCGCCTCTGAACGCGGCATCTGGCACAATCCTCTTATCCGCGTCGATCTGAGCTTTGATTAATCACGTATAAAGGCTCTGCGCCCTGGCATGTTATGTCACCCCCACCCCTCCCCCCCCAGGTTCACAGGGCACCTTCGTCTTGTTTTATTGGTAAAATTCCCAGTAAATCTCACCCCCCCGGTACCCCCCCCCCCCCCGTACCTCACTCGCACGTGGAGGCTTTCTATATATAGCGCCAGGCGTCGCCGTTCACTCGCATTGATCACACCGTGGTCTGTTATTATTGGCTCAGACGCCGGGGCTGAGCCGGAGTCACCGCGCGCTCTACTCGCCCTCCCCGGGAACGCAGAATATTTGGGTTGCTTCGGGTTAGGGACAGGATTGTGACTCGGTGATGTTTGGTTGCGCGATCCGTATAATCCTCGCTGAGTCACTGTCAAACAGCTGACGACTAGTGACATTCCCTCAGCACAACGTAACGCGGCCGCGCTGACCCACATACATAAATATACATAACAGGACGCGGCCAGCGCTCAATCTCACCTCGAGGCGTATGAAATCTGAGGTGAACCCACGCAAGAAAGTGGCTGTATCCAGATCCATGTAGCAGAAGAGCTACATTCCTAACGCGAGATGTAAAGCACTTGCTACATAGTAACCCCATCAGGCGGCGTACACGGGAAGTGAAGCTGGTCATCTGTTCTCGAGTGATTGGCTGGTTCAGTCGGGCTCCTGCGCCTTTCTCTCTGAACCGTTGGTGATGACATGCGCTTGCACAGCATTGTCACGTCACCGCGTGACCTCATTGTATATGATCAAGAGCTGAGGTTCTTCTTGTAGAATGGAGCAGCGCCTGGTGTCACAGGCCCTGCCTGCACCATGAACCTGGGCATTTTTCAGACAGGTTGTAACGATGGGGTGCAGATGTGGGTCATAATGAGCAGCCACAAAAATGCGGCAAAGTACCATGGCCAGGGATTTTCATCGAAACGCCCGGAAATTCAGGAGCCAGACACCCGCACACCCTGAATATATGGAGGGGCCCCTAAAAAGGCACCCACACACCCTGAATATATGGAGGCACCCCTAAAAACACACCTTCACACCCTGAATATATGGAGGAGCCCCTAAAAAGACACCCACACACCCTGAATATATGGAGGGGCCCCTAAAAACACACCTTCACACCCTGAATATATGGAGGAGCCCCTAAAAACACACCTTCACACCCTGAATATATGGAGGAGCCCATAAAAAGACACCGGCACACCCTGAATATATGGAGGAACCCCTAAAAACACACCCGCACACCCTGAATATATGGAGGAACCCCTAAAAAGACACCCGCACACCCTGAATATATGGAGGAACCCCTAAAAACACACCCGCACACCCTGAATATATGGAGGAGCCCCTAAAAACACACCTTCACACCCTGAATATATGGAGGAGCCCATAAAAAGACACCGGCACACCCTGAATATATGGAGGAACCCCTAAAAAGACACCGGCACACCCTGAATATATGGAGGAGCCCCTAAAAACACACCCGCACACCCTGAATATATGGAGGAGCCCCTAAAAACACACCCGCACACCCTGAATATATGGAGGAGCCCCTAAAAAGACACCCGCACACCCTGAATATATGGAGGAGCCCCTAAAAACACACCCGCACACCCTGAATATATGGAGGAGCCCCTAAAAACACACCCGCACACCCTGAATATATGGAGGAGCCCCTAAAAAGACACCCGCACACCCTGAATATATGGAGGAGCCCCTAAAAACACACCCGCACACCCTGAATATAGGGAGGAGCCCCTAAAAACACACCCGCACACCCTGAATATATGGAGGAACCCCTAAAAAGAGGGACAGTGGTGACGAGGACTGTGCCTCCTACTTGGAAGTCCTGCTAAAATCTTTATCTTTTCTGTGTTATAAAATAAAAGGCAAAGCCAATGAAAAGGTTCTGATTTATTAAGAATCAATTCTAATGCAACAATGAATAATACAGACGTGTCATTGGCCGCCGTGCACTTTGTGTCGTTGCCAGCTGACTTCTTCAGGGGCTACATATTAATATGCGTTTAATAGCATAAACACACTACCCATGCGTTCTGCCCCGAGTCGCTGTTTGTTTCCTTTCCGGAGTTTCCAGTTTTCTCTGCATCAGATTTGCAGATCTCGATGCTTCTTGTGTTTCTGCTTTGAAGTTCCTTGGCTATGGCTTGTGGCTTCCTCTTTCCTTGTCCAAGTGACGGCCTGGCTGGTTCCTCTTCCACCTTTGTCCTGCTTCCTGTAACATCTCACCCACTGACTAATATTCCGGTTACTGGTTGGACAGTGCCCTGAGAACTTTCCGCTTGTCTTCTTGCTCTCTCATCATCTGTGGACCCAGATGGAGGCTCAAATTTAAGTGGAATGATGCCAACCTGCATTTGTTCCACCGTCGTAGAACGTTTGCTATGACCACCTTGTCCTCCCTGGGCCCAAATTTCACCTGGTGGTCATCGAATGGGTCTGGCCTTTGCATTGTGCAGTTTGACCTGTAGGGCGATTCATTGCCAAATGTTAATGTTGTGGTCTTCCTGGAGGATGTGAGGTTACCGTCACAACAGGTCAAGTTTGTCGTTTTTGTTCCCGTGACTCTACACTTCATTCTAATATCAGGAAAGATGCGGTTTTGTACTTGTTTTGCTGTCTAGAAAGACCTACACATGGTCCTCCATCTTTTCCCAGTAAGCTAGTGCATGGCGAGAAAGACCTGTGACAGGAGCCGGCAAGAACACGTAGGAGCCAACTACAGATTTCTAGGAGTCAAGCAATGCTTGATACATTGACTATATAGGATGGTCAAAGAAATTCCATAGCCAGAAGTAAAATTCCAGGGTGCAATGGAATAGCTCCTGTATTCTTCAAGCTCTGGGTTTGTGACTTCTGGTTGAGGTCCACCACGGTTTTTGTAACCTCATTCTTGACCGAGATTGATTTGATCCTACTGATACTTTTAAAATCTACTCGGAGACCAGGGACTGGTCCAGCTGAAATTCGGAGAAGGGTCGAGTCGCGTGGCGAGTCAGGGTGTGGAATGAGATGATTGTAGGTTTGTGCTAATATTACGGCATTTGGATGTAAAACTCCTCGTGAGGATGGTGTTGGAATTTCCGAAGCCTATAGCCCTTGGTGATGGTATCTCAGGAGTTTGATTTGTGCTCCTTGGGTGGTCCTTCCATCGCCTGATTGGTAGACCAATAAAGGTAAAATAACTAAGTTTTCTAAACATAAGCTCGTGGAGCCTCGTAGACCATCTGAATCGGTCAAGCAAGCAGAAATTACAGTTTGGTGAAGAATGGGATAGAAGCTGTAAGAAACGTTTAGATCAGAGATCAACAACTTTGACCCTCCAGATGTTTTGAAACTATGTCTCCCATAATGCTCAGGTACTTATTAGATTGACTGAGTCTCATGGAAAATGTAGTTCCAAAACATCTGGAGGGCCACGGTAGTTGACCCTTGACTTATCTTTTGGTGGAAACCTTGGTCATTAATCCCCTTCCTCAGGTTCTGGACAAGTCACTTTTTTGCAAGATACGTTAATGTTCTGATTGGCCAGATACCTAGTTTTATAGATCAGGTCTACATATTGTAGAGCTGTACGGGTCATAAGCTTTTATTGTCAAGGATTGTTGGGTTTTGGAGAGCAAAACATGCCTTGAATGGATCTTTAAGGAGAAGAACAAGGCATGGGACATAACATTTGTCATCTGAAATGACTTGAATGTACCCAAACAACATGACAAATGGAGCAAAATGATACAACCCTAACAAGGCTTTAACCATTTGAAAAGGTAGCAGCTTGTGGCACTGTAGTAGATCAGATGGTAGGCTTCCCTCAAGACTGGCCAGACCTTGACTTCAGGAGGGCGTATATACGATTAGAGTGTTTTATGGGATATATCTGATGGGATTGTCCTAAAAAAACTTACCAGTACTAACCCCTCGTGTACGTCACTTGTCATGTAGGACTTGTAGCTTCTGATGTCTTCATGGTTTGGAATGAAGGTCACTGTTTCTCAACCAGAGTTGTTTCCCCTCTGTCATTGTAACTGGATTTACATGGTCGGCTCTGAAGCCAAACGCCCAGGGCCCTTTTTATTGTTAGTTTTAGGGTACGACCTGGTGGATTGTCACCTAATCAGAGGTTGCATTTTAAGCTTTTTTTTTTTTTTTTTTTTCTGTGTCTCTCTATATACACAATTCATCAAGATACGGAGCAGTGCATCTCTGTCAACCAGAAGAACTCTCCCAGTTGACCTTTTCCAAATCCTGATGAGGTCTTGCGTAAAATGCTCTGCGTGTGCACCACTCGAGCTAGTGACTTCACAATTGGCTTTCGCAAATATTAGCCGTGTTCAGCCCGAAGGTACGGAACAGCGTGTCTGCTCAATCGCGCTGTATGTCAAACCCAGAGTCATGTTGGGCTCGTGCAATGATACGAGCACCTCACTGGCCCCCGTGGACAGAAGGATGCAGTAATGCGTCATTGTTACTCTCTCACTTGAGCAAAGCTGTAGGCGAGCAGTGCCGAAAACCTTACCCCCTGTCTACAAGATTGTATCAAAGCCCCTATTTAGCCACCCCCATCAATGTTGATCCTTGGATTAAGAGGTTGATGAGGATGCATTGTCCAGGTCCTCCATGGTTTCCTGGACACACGTTCGTTCTTTCTGCAAGACGGAAATCTAAACATGGCTTAATAAGGCCGTTCTGATGGAATTCTTCTTCTGGCATAGGAAACCCGCTTGCTGCAGGGCAGCCCTTTTGTTACCCTTTAACATGAAAAATCATTTTTGCCCGGGCTCCCACATCTATAGCCCCCGGTGCCAATTACATAGATGGGATTGGAGATAGTGCCATAGTGGTGACATAAGTGGTCACTACCGCATGGGACAGTTTTATGGCACCCGTCCCTGCACTACACCTGCAATCAATCGTCCACCGAGCTCTCCAGTGCACTCCCTCTCTGACATCTCAAATCCTTAATAACCTACTTGACCAAAACCAAAAAATGAACTGCTGGTCCTCGGCGATTTTAATACAGATTGGCTAAATCCTAAAAACAATAAACACTGCTCACTGTTTAAAACTTTGCAGCTAACTCAATCTCCTCCCCCACTCGCATTAATATGAAAAGCCCTAACCATACCTTGTTGGACTGGATTCTCTCCTCCTCTCCTGATAGAATACAGGAGGCAGGCGTTCTTGCTAATAGCTTTAGTGACCATTGTCTAGTGTACTGCGTGCGCAAAATTTAGGCTAGGGTCAGACTAGCGCAGTTTTAACGTGCGTTTAGCCGCACGAAATCACGGCCGTACTAGCAGCAAATGACGTCCAATGCCGGGGAACATACGACGAACGGCCGCACGAAGGTTCGTCCACGCAACGCAAGTGGCCAACGAACGCATTTTTTCGAGAACGTCAAACCGCTACTACTGACGTACAGAGTGCGCTGCGGCCGCATAGCGGCGTGTGTGTGTGATTAGGAGACGTCAGACGCTGCTAATGTCCGGCTAACATAACGTCCAGACACAAAAAGTGTTTTATTGATGATCCGTACAAAATCACGGACGAGAAGGCGCATCGTATGACCGCTGTCGCGTATTCCGGGAAAAAAATACGTACGTTCGTTCGACCGCACTTTTTCACGGACGACGTGAAAAATGTGTTCGTCTGACCCTAGTCTAAGGCCTTGAAATCTCCCCAAAAGGTAATAACCACCAGGTCTTTCAAGAAATTTATTCTTGAATACTTCCTAAGTGATCTCAAACAGCTCCCCTGGTACAGGCTAAACCTAATCCCAGACCTAGACTGTGCAGTTGAATACTTTCAGTCTGAGCTCCTGCAAGTCTGGAATTTCCATGCCCCGCTGCGCAAAGTGCGAGTAAAAGGGACTCCTCTCCCCTGGGTTACAGCTGATCTTACACTAATGTACCAGCTTAGAGAATCACTGTGGTCAAATTTCAAGAGTTCTGGTTCCATGAACGATCACTACGAATACTGAAAATGTCGGAATGAATGCACAAAACAAACAAAAATGGGCAAAGCCCTTTACTTCAATGAAAATCTAAACAATAACATATCAAACCCTAGAAACTTTTGGAGAACCATAAGTAACATACAAGCACCCCCAGTCCACTCCCAGCCAGCTGCTGTGAAAGTAAACAACCAAACCCTGCAACACCCCCTAGATGTAGCAAATGCCTTCTAATGATTATTTTGTTGGATGTGCCACCACTTTGATTGCCAAGCTAGGAAATGACATGCAATCAGAGAGGCCTCATGCAGGTCAGGCCCCCCCAACTGTGCAAAGTCCCTGTATCAGACAGTGCCTGTCAGTGTCGTTACTAAACTTCTCCGTAAGCAAAAAATGAAATACCAGTCTGGACCTGATCAAATACCAGCAATGCTGCTGAAAATCAGTGCGCCAGCAATTGCAAATCCTATCGCAACCCTAATAAATGAGTCACTGGCGACTGGATACATACCCAAGCTCTGGAAGACTGCAAGAGTGGTACCTATCCATAAAAGTGGTGACAGTACTTTGGTATCCAACTACCGTCCGATATCGTTGCTCCCTGTAATGTCAAAAGTCTTGGAAAAATGTGTCTACACACAATTACGTGATTATTATCAATATTGGAACTACTTAACCCCGGATCAATCAGGCTTTCGTTCAAATCACTCAACTACAACCGCCCTTTTAAAAGTCTGCAATGATATCCAAGCTGGGATGGAACAAGGAAACCTAACTGGAGCCATCTTCCTTGATTTTGCCAAGGCCTTTGACACGGTAGACCATGGCATCTAGTTAGAAAAGCTTAAAAACTCTGGCATTGGTGATTGCACGCTAACCTGGTTTCAATCCTATGTATCCGACCGATCACAATATGTGTCAATTTCTGGCAGCTCCTCCCTCCCGCTCCCAGTCACTTGCGGTGTACCCCAAGGCTCAATACTAGGCCCCCTGCTATTCACAATATTCATAAATGATCTGCCCAACTTCTGCAAAGCCTCAACTGTACATATGTACGCAGATGACACTGTGATCTATACCAGCAAACCAAATCTCCCGCAGCTGGAGGCCGTGCTGCAAGAACAATTCACAGAGGTAGAAAAGTGGATCAAAAACAACAAACTTTTTTTAAATACTGACAAAACTGTAACGATGCTCTTTGGAACAAAACCTAAACTACACAAATTGCAAAATCCCCATCTATGTGTCGGGACAAAATCAAATGGCATGCTGACCACAGTCCCTTCTCTCAAATATCTAGGTATGTGGTTGGACCCTAATCTACCCTTTGGCCCCCACATCGAAAAACTCTCATCTAAACTTTACCCCAAACTAGGTGCCCTGTACAGAAACAAATCCTGCCTGAGTACCGCGGTAAGAAAGCAGATTGTACAGCAAATGCTTATGCCGGCTATTGATTACGGAGATGTAGTGTATGCAGCCGCCCCGCAAACACACCTTCATAAACTTACTACATTGTATAACTCATTCTGCCGCTTTGCACTACAATGTAACTACATGACCCACCATTGTGACCTGTTAAAAGAGCTAAACTGGCCATCGCTGGAATCCAGACGCACCCTTCACCTTTCCAGCCTGGTGTTTAAGAGCATTTCTGGGAAGCTGCCACCCTACCTGAATAGACTGCTTCCCCCAGCAGCTCCCTCATCCTATAACCTCCGATCCAGGACCAGCACCTTACTTGCAATACCACAATACAAAAAGACAGTGGCTCGGTCCTCATTTTCCTACAGAGCACCACAAATATGGAATAACCTCCCAGACGCCATCAAATCTTCCACCAGTCTTAAGTCACTCAAAAGCTCCTTACTGACATACCTCAATACGGAATGCACCTGTAAACATGTAACCTAGTGACTATATTTCCTACATATTTATTTTCTGTTAATCTGTATATTTGTGTTTTTTTTAATATCTTGCATTGTATTTCTGTAACTGTAACACTTCAATGTTCTTGAACCCAGGACATACTTGAAAACGAGAGAAATCTCAATGTATCCTTCCTGGTAAAATCCTTTATAAATAAATAAATTCTGAGGCTGTCCGGTAATCCCTTGTTTTGTATCATCTAAAAATCTCTCTTTGCACATATTTTATATCTCCAGACCTTGGCCGTCCATCTGTTAGTCCTGAGGTTGGAAAGTTGTCTTAAAGCAGAGGATGCCCTCAATGCGCGTCGAGCAGAGAGCTGACACTGACCTTAAATCATCCGGGAAAATCACTATTTATTCCACTGTCATCTGATTGAAGCAGGACAGCCTCTCCGTAAGGTCTACTCTGGACACAGTGTAGCGGAGGTGGACAGCTTCAACCTCCCAGATATTTTTCTCCCTACAATTCCCATAGTTCTCTGCTCGGCTTAGCATGTCCCTATCATACTTCCACTCATTTAAAAGCCAACGAAAAGTAGTTTGTGTTTGAGATTGGCCAGATGGTTAAGGAGAAGGAGTAAGGGTGAGGCAGCCTCAGATGTCAAGCTGGACGTCACGCTCTTGGACAGGTAACACGGACTATATTATTTCAGAGGAGCTTTTGCAGTCGCTGAGAATGACCCAAGGCTCTCTCGTCTTTCCCCATTGAATGGACTTTGTATAATGATACTTGAGATACGGTTACCTTTGCCGTCTAACCCTTGAGAAAGCTGCCGACCCTGTGTGTTTATATCCCCAGGGGACTATTGTTACCCCTAATTACATGGCATGGGTTGGACCTCTTCATCCGCTCCTTGCCAAAACACTGAGGTGGACTTGTCTTTTCCTGATTGCTCATTCAACGACATTTGACCCAACTGTGACTCTCTACCCAGGATCCTTCATCACCATTTGGAGGCTCGTTTAAGGAAACACGTCAGCTTTTTGCATTTTGTCTGAAAATGAGACCTAGGCAGGAGACTTTGGTTGTTGTGCCTGGCCACCGAGTGACCTTTCCAGGGCCGGAGATGCAAGCAATGCACAAAAAGCAGACTTCCCCTTTTTTAATGACTTTCTACGTACACGCTTCTTCATTCTTATGTCATCTGTTTTGTCCCTTTTTATAAGTAATGGGTAAAAAATGTGACCTTTTTAAAGGAGAGAAAAAAATGCACCACAAATAAATCGAAACAAGAAGCAAAACGAGTCAACGTGATTTCAGTTTCGTGGCTGGCCGGTCCCGCAAAGCTCATGTTAAAATACGTTTATGAGCTGCAGAACTTCTTTTTTAGAATTTTTCAAACTTTCGAGATGAACATAATATTTTAGGTGGGATAAATCTTCTTGCAGCGACAGATGGTGACGGATCGAAAGAATTCAATGTGCATCAAAAAAGACACCAGACCTCAATCATTGGCTCCTCTCTTACGATAACCACCATGTACCGTGTGTGGGATTTTGGTTGGATTGTTGTTTTTTTTTAACCTCTTCTTTGCCATACTGCCACGTAAACTCCTGAAGCTGTTGCTACCTCCATCGGAGGTTCTGTGCAGATTCAGATGGGGTCAGTCCGTTGACCGTTCCCACCTCAAATTGTCAATAACTCGACAGCTCTACCCTTCCATCTCCAGAAAAGGGGGCAAGAAAAAACAAAAGTTTAATGAACGAACAATAATAAATGTCGTCCGTCAGTAAACAGATGGAATGTCTAAGGCGCGCATGTTACGATCCATTAATCCGATCCCGGCCACGTCGAACGAGGTTTGCACATTGTACGTTTAATGTAAAGAAAGCGTCGAATGAAAGAAAAACGACCTGGTGCGATGGTTCCTCCTTGTCTTTGGTGTGAATTGCATTATTTCCAGCGTGGTTCAGATAATGACACAGATGGATGTCTTTGTGGTAATCTCTCGGAGCCGGCATCCTGCTTTCCCACTCCCGCCCAGTGTTTGCTAATTTTATGGCGTCTTGGAGGATGGGAAGGCGCTGTCGCAGTGCGTGCTGATAGCGCTCTTTCTGGGAGGACAGCTGTAAAACAATCCAATATTATTTATCTTTTTCTTTTATTTCATATTTGCGCAGTCGATGAGCTAAATTGGATGAAGGTTTTTCCTCGGCAAACAGGAGGATGGCGGATCCAGCGGCTGTGTGCTCAGCGGGCTGGTGGATCGCCTTCAGTTTCATATAAACCGGTCAATGATTAACTCCGGCATTGTGTTCTAGCGGCGCGTTCCAGAGGTGATACCGGGCTGCGTTATGTTATTTCATTCCCGTACCGATTTAGACTTGCCTTGTACAGTCTCCATCCCTCCTTCTTTGTCTTCCGTGGACACTCAGGCACCTTGTACCACGGTAAACCCACTTTGCTGTGTCTACGCTCAGAATTCGTCCCATAAGAGACAATCAATTGTGGATTTTAACATTTTGGGTCAAGCTGGGAATATAGCTTGATACGGAGGATTTTATTTTCTCCAGCCTCAAAGTTCTTGGTTTTAGGGAGTTGTTCCTCGTATTAATATTTGACCCATTTTTTTGATGTTGAGACCAGTGCTTTTTTTTTTTTTTTTTTTACGACGCTGGCATTTGATGTCCAAGCCTCCTCCGTTCCTGCGTGTTAAGTTGTCCTGCATCTAGTTGACCTGTTTCTCCAACAGGTGGACACTAGTGATTCTGTAGCTCCAACGTTGGCCTACAAGGGTTATGGATAGCTTGGCTAGTCCTACGATTTGATTTTCAGCAGGACCTTCCAGCACCTTGTCTACCAGCTTGGGCAGGACCAAACCATTCATCGTTAGAGTTGGCCAAAGTAGGGCCTTTTCTGTGTGATGGAATACCAAGTTCTGGTTTCGTCAATGTCCCCAGCCTCTTAATCCTGCTTTTCTAGACCCTTTTACAGAAGGTTTGGTTGAGAAGTTCAATGATAACCTCCCCCTCTCCATCCCATCCTTTATGGTTGCCCAATTCCTTGCGATATTGTCCAGCACTCTGCTTTTCTTGGTCATTTCCACCACTCTTCGATATGTTGGATTGTCTTGTAAGTGTATCAATAAAAGTCTTTAGGGGAAAAGCGTAGATACAAACCACAAAGAGAGCTTGGTGCTGATGGGAAATGCTGATGTCGACGAGCTTTTTTTATAGAGCATGAGATGCTCCTCGGCCTCTCAGATGTTGATTCAGAGCACTGCACGTCCAGTTTCTGAAAATCTATCACTTGGGGATAAACAATGGGGGTTTAGTTACAAGATATGACTATACATTGCACAAGCCTGCTAGAATGTAAATGTGTCCCCGTTCTGGCAGGCACGTCCTAACCTAATGACTGCTGTTGTGAGATTAACACACTTACTTGGGACATGTATTCTCCTGGAGCTCTCTGCAGTGCATGGGTTAAGTACATCCTGCAATAAGGCACCCGTAACAGGGAGGGGTTCAAAGCCAGGAATTGTGGTCTGTTTCCCAAACATAACATGCAAAACCAGTAGGGATGTCCCATTGGGCCTATTTGAGCCACCGATCCAAACCGTTTCATGTGCCCATAAGGATCGGCTTATACGGCATATCCCGATCAGATACCACACGGCCGTTAAGGAATCTCAGGGCCTTGGATTTTAACGCGGCGCGCCGGCTGCATCTTCCATGCCAGCTGTCTCACAGCTCTGCATGCCGCAGACTCGGGGATCAGATTGCTTTGAAAAAGCCGATGTTTGGTTGTCTCTTTTTTCGGTATCACTAGATGGCTGCTGGACATGGTCATTACCTTTCGAAGGATGACCTTTCCTTCATCCATGTCATAAAGGTTCAAGATAAGAGCATTGTAGCCTTTTTGGTCAGTTCAGAAATGACACGGAGTCCTTCGCTTCTGTCCCGTGATGGGACATTTGACTCTTTATTCTTGACGTCCAAAAGGTCCTTCACTGGGGTTCGAGCTGAACAGGAACACGTCCTCCACTATTTTTTTTTCTTTTTTCATACGTTCTCTTGTGGCCCACACGCTGAAAAGCTTTTATTCAGTTTCTATCATTTGATTCCTTCGGGGCAAGTCGAGGGGAAACTTGACTCTTTGATTCCTTATTGAGTCACCAGACACCTGTTCTTTATTACAGTTATCCTAGTGATTCCGTAAAACCCATCCTGTCTTTATATGTGAACATCTACTAACAGAGTTGAATGTAGGATGGTGGTTTGAGCGCATCATGTCGGCGGTTAATTGGGGAGCAGAAATCATGTCGGCGGTTAATTGGGGAGCAGAAATCATGGATGGCTCCCACTAGGGCTGGGTGATCTCTTCAGTCTAGCCCAAAAGGTTGACCGTGATTTTACTCTTGCAAAAATTGAAGACTCTGGATTGGTTAATTGATGAATGCTCCATCCGGGCATCTGCAGAGCAGAGATTCGGGAAGGCGCCTGTGGAACCCGTCGGCTCTGCCGATGCTGGGACGGAGCGCCTGTCAATTCACAAATACAGAGTCCTCGATTTTTTCGCAAGAGCAAAATTACAGTCGGTGTTGAGGAAACTGTGGATATAGCCCCAGCCCTGATTCCCACACATGTTTGTTTAGGACTCGACTCCTCGTCCTACATAAATTGTTCTCTTGCTCCAGGGATTGGGGGGGGTGGACGCTGCCGCACAGTGTATCACATGTCTTCTGAGACCTCTCTGTTCATGGAGGTTTCTTCACCTCCCATCAGGAACCTATTTTGGGTTTTCTGGAGAATGTCGGCTAAACGCCCTTTAAATTCATACACCGCCGGCCTGGCTTTGAAGTGTCCACAAGACGCGGCCCTCTGTGTTCCGTAGTCTCGCGGCGGTTTCAGCCGGTGGGCAGACAATGCTGTGTCTGTGTGTGAAGATCCAGACAATGAAACGTTTCTAGGAACCTCAGTTTGTTCCTGTGCATCTTTCAAGACGAGGGAAATCATTCTTTTTGCCTTCTTTCGTTCCTTTATTCTTTATTCGTGGAGGAGAAGAAGCCGCCGCTTTCCGCCTCATTAAGTGGAGACGTGTGAATGTTCACGCTGCCGTTTCGTGAGAAAACTCCTTTGTTGAAGTGGAAAGATATTAAACGTTTTTGAGTTAAGGCTCAGGATATGAAGAGCATCGACGATCTGGAAACCATTTGCTGAACATATCCATATATACCCCAGTCTGTAAGCGGAGAGGTGCGCGCTGAAGCGGACACCATGATCACGGTTGGCCCTTGTCTTCTTGGCAAATTTCTGGATTAAGACACTTTTTAATAAACACAAATAACTTATTATTCATTTAATGTATCTCGGGAGACAATACTTTTCTGAACGTCGGCAGCTCCGTGTCCCCTCTCCAATATATATGTTTAGCTTCACCTTTTATATCATAAGTGTCCGACAGGTTTACAGGGACTAAACCAGCACAAATATAGAAAACGACACGTTAAAATTAACTCCGCAGGAATCACTGACAGGTCTATTCACTAAAAGGTGAAACCCAGGAGAAGAGAACAATCTAGATCAAATAGCCGATTTGGAAAGTGAGATAAATGGGAGAATTTTTGTGGTTTGGTTATTTCGACCTGGGTTTTTCACTTCTCCATTCATTCTGAGGTTCACCTTTCTTTGAATAGACCTGTTGGTCTGATGATCTGCCGGTGATGTTGGTATATCAGGTACATTGGTGGTGGCACAGTCGCTGAATGGAATATTTACATACAGCCTCGCACCTCATATCTGTTTTTATGCAGCAAGAACTTTGTGACTCAATGAAGGACTGTGTGCGTATAATGGGGCTGTCTGTGTGGAATGGGAGTGTGTGTTTGTGGGGCTGTCTGTGTAGGTGTCTGTTTCTGGGGCTGTCTGTGTGTCTGTTTCTGGGGCTGTCTGTGTGTCTGTGTGTCTGTTTCTGGGGCTGTCTGTGTGTTTCTGGGGCTGTCTGTGTGTCTGTTTCTGGGGCTGTCTGTGTGTCTGTTTCTGGGGCTGTCTGTGTGTCTGTTTCTGGGGCTGTCTGTGTGCCTGTTTCTGGGGCTGTCTGTGTGTCTGTTTCTGGGGCTGTCTGTGTGTCTGTTTCTGGGGCTGTCTGTGTGCCTGTTTCTGGGGCTGTCTGTGTGCCTGTTTCTGGGGCTGTCTGTGTGCCTGTTTCTGGGGCTGTCTGTGTGCCTGTTTCTGGGGCTGTCTGTGTGCCTCTGTTCTGGGGCTGTCTGTGTGCCTGTTTCTGGGGCTGTCTGTGTGTCTGTTTCTGGGGCTGTCTGTGTGCCTCTGTTTCTGGGGCTGTCTGTGTGCCTCTGTTTCTGGGGCTGTCTGTGTGCCTCTGTTTCTGGGGCTGTCTGTGTGCCTCTGTTTCTGGGGCTGTCTGTGTGCCTCTGTTTCTGGGGCTGTCTGTGTGCCTCTGTTTCTGGGGCTGTCTGTGTGCGCCTCTGTTTCTGGGGCTGTCTCTTTGTGCCTCTGTTTCTGGGGCTGTCTCTTTGTGCCTCTGTTTCTGGGGCTGTCTCTTTGTGCCTCTGTTTCTGGGGCTGTCTCTTTGTGCCTCTGTTTCTGGGGCTGTCTCTTTTGTGCCTCTGTTTCTGGGGCTGTCTCTTTGTGCCTCTGTTTCTGGGGCTGTCTCTTTGTGCCTCTGTTTCTGGGGCTGTCTCTTTGTGCCTCTGTTTCTGGGGCTGTCTCTTTGTGTGTGTGTGTTTGGCAATATATCCTTTATCTCTGGCTCTGCTTCTAACATGTTTCCCTAAAACCCCGAGTCCCTTTTACACTGCGCCCGTTGTGTTGATCATTGTGTGGTATAGCTGGACCGTATCTTTGTGTTTATAATGATGTTATTGTGTTGTGCGTCTGATCTGGGTCACTCGTCATCTGCGTAAAGAGCAAACATTATAAACCCAAGTCACTTTCTCTTCCTTTATTTGCATTGATCTTTATTTTTGCATTGACCCGGCATAATATACGTTTACGTGGTGATTTCTGTGCCGCACCCTGTGCCTCTAACCGGGCATTAACACCTCGCAGATTAAATGAAGAGGTATTACCGGAAAGGTGAGATGAAACTAAACCGCATTGTGCCGGGCACACTCACAGGGGCAGGATATATATATATCTCTATTGTTCTTTTCCTGCTTTAGTCCTGTTTCCACCCAGCCCCAAAGTCCAGGTGATTGAAAACCCTTAGAGGGAAGCCCTCTACATCCCACCACGCTCCAGCGATGGTCCTCAACTAGCACAGAGAAACCATCCCCGTCCCTGAAGACGCACGTATTCCTCATATGTCCTGCAGGAAATCGTCTGTCTGGAAGCATTGTGATTTGTTCCTGTAACGGAGGCGGCCGCGTGGACTCGCATTGTCTTCAATAACACACAAATCATTATTCGGGAGCGCTCGTCCAGTGACGCAAAATCTCCTGCGTTTAATCAGAAAATAAAAGTTAATATTTGAACTTAACCATGAACACGTATCCGTCCAAAAAACACAGAGAAAGGGACAAAGATTCTCATTGTGGCTCGAGGGATGACGGTTCCTTCAATTAAAAGGGGATCATATCATTCCGTGGAACCGCAGCTTCCCGGTAATATTGAATTATGATAATCCTGTAAATCTGCTCTGATTAAACTGCCGCTTTGTCTCCGAAAAGGGAAGATCATTCCCAAAACCCGCTCTCCGTCTGGCAGCAGCTCAGCATAATGTGCCGCGCTTTGAAAAAGCATTCAGGCCAACAGAATTTATGGTGGGAATCTCACCCAACAACTATGACCCCCTAGAATGACGCGCCGCCCAGCAACTATGACCCCCTAGAATGATGCGCTGGCCAGCAACTATGACCCCCTAGAATGATACGCCGCCCAGCAACTATGACCCCCTAGAATGACGCGCCGCCCAGCAACTATGACCCCCTAGAATGACGCGCCGCCCAGCAACTATGACCCCCTAGAATGACGTGCCACCCAGCAACTATGACCCCCTAGAATGACGTGCCGCCCAGCAACTATGACCCCTAGCATGACATGCCGCCCAGCAACTATGACCTCTAGAATGACGCGCCACCCAACTTTAGGGACATAAATACTACCCCATAATCATGTTTAAATGACACAGAGGGTATTCTTGGCTTCATATCCATCAGCTCCAGCCTCTCCTGTTTCTGTTCTTGCCACCGATCAAAGGAAACGATTCCAAACCATTTCCAAGTGTGTCACAAAATAGGAAAAACGTCTCTCCGAATTTCAGAATGAGAATCTGTTTCCTCCTTGGATTCTTGAACTTTTATCACTCTGCTCTGTCCGAAATATTTGGGTTTTGTCCGATTTGATTGGAACCCAGGTGACCTGTCTCGGGTCTTTGTGAGACTTTGGCCATGGTGCATCATGAACCCAGGAGCTCTCCAGTTGAACGTTCCACCACTCTGGTTCCAGTTGAACGTTCCAGTTGAACGTTCCACCACTCTGGTTCCAGTTGAACGTTCCAGTTGAACGTTCCACCACTCTGGTTCCAGTTGAACGTTCCACCACTCTGGTTCCAGTTGAACGTTCCACCACTCTGGTTCCAGTTGAACGTTCCACCACTCTGGTTCCAGTTGAACGTTCCACCACTCTGATTCCAGTTGAACGTTCCATGAATATATTGGACTTCAAACAGAAAAGACCTTTGTATAAATTATTAGCGCTTTATAAATTCTTGTAACTAACTCTTCAAGCTGCCAGCCTGGCACCCAGGTCTAGTTGGCAGGTGCATTTACACAGCCCTGGCGTTCGCTGGCTGAGCACACATAGAGCATAAGGTGGTTTCCTGTCATTAAGTGTTGCCACGTCATTTGTCTCGGTGACCTTATTTTCTGTCCCTCTCTTCACCATAAACTGCTGATCTGTATCAGGCCTTCGTGTCTGCTCCCACACCCAGCGCATTCCTTCTATTGTGGCGTCTCATACCCGTAACTGAGTCCGACCACTGACCTGGCTTCACCAGTGGGAGTGCGTATCAATTGGGAGATTAGGAAGACACGCTGAGGTGTGAATCGTACCTGATGACCCATGACCCGCACACTGTGGTCTGGTCCATAAGGAGCTCTGATAGGACTTTCCTATGTTTGTACACTGTTTAGTAAACATAAAGACGTGTTTTATTACATGGTTTTAAACTCCTGGCTTATCTGGACGGCTTTTGTGTCTCTCTCCGTTCCTCTTTGAGATAAGGCTAGGGTCAGACGAGCGTGATTTCTACGGACTGTGCGTCCGTGCACACGGACGTACGTCAGTACGGAAGACACAGTAGTGGCCACACAGTCCGTTTTTTCACTGACGTATATTTTGACGGATGTAGGAGAGAAAATAAAATAAAAAGCAAAACCATTTTGTCCGTGAAAAATGCTGGACGTATAAATGCAGTCCGTCTGACCACGTTCCATCACTCACACACAAAGCTATGTAGACGTTGCGGACGCAGCGCACTTTGTGCGGCCGTTCTAGGGGTTGTACGTTCTTGCCTGCCTTGCGTCCGTTTGCCGCGGCCGTTGTGCGTCGCAGTTCAGTGTGGATGTACTTCGTGTGTCGGGCTCCGATGGGCTTTCTGTCCTGCTATCACGGACGTACTTTTAGGCGCAATCACGGACGTACTTTTAGGCGCAATCACGGACGTGAACACTACGCTCGTCTGACCCCTGCCTAAACCGTGCACACTTGTTGCTGGACAGTGTTCTTACTCCATGTGGTGTGGAGATGCCCTGGGAGAAGGGCAATCAGCGTATGAAATATCTCTTTTGTAGCCACATGTGGCGCCTGTTATAGGCAGGACTTTCATGTCCACCTGACTACATTATCTGATGTGTCCCAAACCTTTGGGCCAGACCAGATCCAGGCATGATTGTGACATGAGTTAAGATTTGGTCAACAGCCGATCCGACCAGGATTTCTAATTGGAATTAAAGTGTTTGTTGTGGTGAGTCGAAAGTCCTGGCCTTGGAATCGAGCCCGTTGCCTGAATCCCTAAAATGCCGTAATAAATAAGTAGGACATTGCTGAAGTCTTGTTTGAGCTTCTCACTGCCTCGTTGACCGGAATACTTCTCATCTATATCGGTCTCGTCTCTTTCATTGACCATCCATCCTCCACCTGGCTTTCTCTATGGTCCTTCCTTTCCTCGTCCTTCTCGTACCTTCTCCATTCCATGTACACTCAGTCCTTCCTCCAGCAAACATGTCTTCTCCCCAATCTTTTTGCTTTCGACCTTTCATTTGTATCTTTTTCATCACACCCACGTCTTTCATATCTTTTCAACGTTTTCTTTTATCTACTGTGTCCTTCTCTGTTTGACTTTGTCCTCCACCCTGGGCTCCTCTGCTCTGTCCGCCTTGCAGTCCATGCTCTTTTCTTTGCTCTTCCATCGTCTCTTGTGTCTTTTCGTTCTTCTCTTTCCACTATCTTGTCCGATTTATATATATATTTTTTGTCTCCATCTTCCATCGCATTCTTCTCCTTCCTTCGGCTGCTCCCCTCGGTACTGTTGTCTGCTCGTTGCCCTTCTTCCACGTATTCAATGGTTTTCTACTTCTTCCTTCCCTCTTATCTATAACTTGGAGAAAAAAAGAGGAAGGTAAATAAAGATAAGTTTTAAAGCATGTGAAAAGGGGAAAAGAAGTCAATGAGATGGAAAAACCAATAATGCAAAGATAACAAAGATAACCCTAGACTGAGGAAAAATCAAGCCTAACCCATCCCTCTCCGCAGACCATATTGCTTTTACATCAGGCCTCCAGCATGTCCTCCTGCTCTACCACTGGTTGGATGGTCAGAGTAGTTGTGGTTGAGCATTTTTCATGAGGCTGCGACAAGGTCTACTCGCCTTGTTTTGGGTTAGTTGATGAACCACAGGCGTCTGTTGCCTCAGACCAAAGCTCAACCACCATATCCCTCCAGATGGTTTTGAATCGCATCTCCCATGATGTTCGACCATTCATTACGTTGACTGAGCCTCGTGGGAAATGTAGTTCCAATTCATCTGGAGGGCTGAGATTGCCGACCCCCTCGGTTAGAGAAATTTATGACACCATTGGGCAGAATCCTAAGCGGTCGGCCTGCCGGGTCCACTCTCCCCTTACTGCCTGTAGTGTTTGTTTCATGGAGGTGACCTTCCATTTTTCTCTCTTTAAACAGCCGGATGAACAATGCGAGCTGAAGTCCGTAGAGCAGGAGGAAGACGTCATCCCTCTCCCTGCCAAGGAAGCGAGCCGGCTGAGCGAGGAGGACCTGATTAAATATTTACACGTAAGCGTTAAATCCTCTAAATCTCTTCCGCCATAACCTGAGAATCTGCACTTGGTTTTATTGTTAATTTACTTACCGTATCGGCTGCAGACGGGCAGGTGCTTCACCAATATAACTGAGCAGGCTTGGGTGGAGGAACCTGCTACCCGTTTGGTCATCCTGGTGACTTGCTAGTCGATTTAATTAGATCAGCTGGTGTTTAGGAAAAAAAATGTCTACTTTTGACTATTGAATGGAGACGGCCACCGTCAAACCTCAAAAAATCGTCCTGTCTTTACATAAATGTCTGGCTGGTAATAAGCTGGAGGAGAAAAAACAGACTTTGTGTCCGATATTGTCTAGTAATCCCTGACTCCTAGAGGTTAGGGGTATTTTTAGGGTTATATTGTTGGGAGTATTTTAAGGGTTTGGGTTATTTTTAGGTTTTGTGCTAAGGTTATGTACGGGGTGAGGGTTATGGTCAGTGTTAGGATAAGGGCTATTTTCAGGGTTAGGGCTATTTTTTTTATTTATTTTTTTGGGTTAAGGCTATTTTCAGGGTTAAGGTTGTTTTTAGGGTTATGGTGACGGTTGGGGCTAATTTTAGGTTTAAGGTTTTTTTCAAGGTCAGGGTTAGGGCTATTTTCAGGGTTAAGGTGATTTTTAGGGTTATGGTGACGGTTGGGGCTATTTTTAGGGTTATGGTCAGGGTTAGGGCTATTTTCAGGGTTAAGGTTGTTTTTAGGGTTATGGTGACGGTTGGGGCTAATTTTAGGTTTAAGGTTTTTTTCAAGGTCAGGGTTAGGGCTATTTTCAGGGTTAAGGTGATTTTTAGGGTTATGGTGACGGTTGGGGCTATTTTTAGGGTTATGGTCAGGGTTAGGGCTATTTTCAGGGTTAAGGTTGTTTTTAGGGTTATGGTCAGGGTTAGGGCTATTTTCAGGGTTAAGGTTGTTTTTAGGGTTATGGTGACGGTTGGGGCTATTTTCAGGGTTAGGGTTATTTTTAGGGTTAAGGTTGTTTTTAGGGTTATGGTTTTGGTGCTAACTTAACACGCTTCAATGCGGCTGAAAATACATGAAATTTCGGCAATCGGGCCCTTAGTAACCAGGAAAAGGGGTTTAAGGAATGAGCAGAGGTAACACCCGATCGCCATCCTCCTGGGCAATGAAAGCTGCGGCTTAAAGATGCCTCTTCAGTGATTGGTCGGGGTGAAAGGTTTACGCCCCTAAGGGACAAGAGGTGAAAGTGTTAAACCTGCAGCACTTTCAATCTGTGTGAAAATCTTCAGCTTCTTTGTGCTCCACAAACAGTCAATATTTATCCGGATAAATCTGGTGCTTTGAGTTACGTCACGATTGATTTTTATCAAGTCACACCTGTGTGGAGGGAGGATGAGAGGTGGGCACGGCTGGTGGGAGGATGAGAGGTGGGCACGGCTGGTGGGAAGATGAGAGGTGGGCACGGCTGGTGGAGATGAGAGGTGGACACGGCTGGTGGGAGATGAGCGGTGGACAACTGGTGGGAAGATGAGAGGTGGACACGGCTGGTGGGAAGATGAGAGGTGGACACGGCTGGTGGGAAGATGAGAGGTGGACACGGCTGGTGGGAAGATGAGAGGTGGACACGGCTGGTGGGAAGATGAGAGGTGGACACGGCTGGTGGGAAGATGAGAGGTGGACACGGTTGGAGGGAGAATGAGAGGTGGGCACGGCTGGCGGGAGGATGAGAGGTGGGCACGGCTGGCGAGAGGATGAGAGGTGGGCACAGCTGGTGGGAGAATGAGAGGTGGGCACGGCTGGAGGAGAATGAGAGGTGGAAGATGAGAGGTGGGCACGGCTGGCGGAGGATGAGAGGTGGGCACGGCTGGTGGGAAGATGAGAGGTGGACACGGCTGGTGGGAAGATGAGAGGTGGACACGGTTGGAGGGAGAATGAGAGGTGGACACGGCTGGGGAAGATGAGAGGTGGACACGGTTGGAGGGAGAATGAGAGGTGGGCACGGCTGGCGGGAGGATGAGAGGGGGGGCACAGCTGGTGGGAGAATGAGAGGTGGGCACGGCTGGAGGGAGAATGAGAGGTGGGAGATGAGAGGTGGGCACGGCTGGCGGAGGATGAGAGGTGGGCACGGCTGGTGGGAAGATGAGAGGTGGACACGGCTGGTGGGAAGATGAGAGGTGGACACGGTTGGAGGGAGAATGAGAGGTGGACACGGCTGGTGGAAGATGAGAGGTGGACACGGTTGGAGGAGAATGAGAGGTGGGCACGGCTGGCGGGAGGATGAGAGGTGGGCACGGCTGGTGGGAAGATGAGAGGTGGGCACGGCTGGTGGGAAGATGAGAGGTGGACACGGTTGGAGGGAGAATGAGAGGTGGACACGGCTGGTGGGAAGATGAGAGGTGGCACGGTTGGAGGGAGAATGAGAGGTGGGCACGGCTGGCGGGAGGATGAGAGGTGGGCACGGCTGGCGAGAGGATGAGAGGTGGGCACGGCTGGAGGGAGAATGAGAGGTGGGAAGATGAGAGGTGGGCACGGCTGGCGGGAGGATGAGAGGTGGGCACGGCTGGTGGGAAGATGAGAGGTGGACACGGCTGGTGGGAGATGAGAGGTGGACACGGTTGGAGGGAGAATGAGAGGTGGACACGGCTGGTGGGAAGATGAGAGGTGGACACGGCTGGAGGGAGAATGAGAGGTGGGCACGGCTGGCGGGAGGATGAGAGGTGGGCACGGCTGGTGGGAGAATGAGAGGTGGGACGGTGGAGGGAGAATGAGAGGTGGGAAGATGAGAGGTGGACACGGCTGGTGGGAAGATGAGAGGTGGACACGGTTGGAGGGAGAATGAGAGGTGGGCACGGCTGGCGAGAGGATGAGAGGTGGGCACGGCTGGTGGGAGAATGAGAGGTGGGCACGGCTGGAGGGAGGATGAGAGGTGGGCACGGCTGGCGGGAGGATGAGAGGTGGGCACGGCTGGCGGGAGGATGAGAGGTGGGCACGGCTGGCGGGAGGATGAGAGGTGGGCACGGCTGGCGGGAGGATGAGAGGTGGGCACGGCTGGCGGGAGGATGTCTGCATGAGATGGGGCTGATTCAGACACTCGGGGCAGGGATTAGGGGTAAGTATGGATTGGGAGCTTCCGTCGCTGTGGATGATCGTGGCTCGGGGATCAGTCATTATTTCTCTCCGGTTAATGAGCCGTGATATTTTCAATTTGCCGAAATACAAAACGTACATTTTTTTTTTTTTACATTTTTGTCATGGAAATAGAAAGC
Source organism: Leptobrachium leishanense (assembly GCA_009667805.1). Classification (NCBI taxonomy): domain Eukaryota; kingdom Metazoa; phylum Chordata; class Amphibia; order Anura; family Megophryidae; genus Leptobrachium; species Leptobrachium leishanense. Next base: position 12,476,386 of record CM019072.1, on the reverse strand, counting down.
CGTATTGGCTGAGACCAGTCAGCCGCTTCCCGGTCCGGGCTGATCCTGTACGGTGACTTTGCTGTGCTCGTCATACTTCACGCACGTCACACTAATAGACACCTCGTTGTCGGGCAGAGCGCGCGTTCACCGCTGCGTGCTTTCTGTCTGTTTGCTCAGCTTTACGATAATGTGCGGTCGTCCGGTGAATCGGCGCCCGCCAGACCCGGCTTTTTCTGCCCAGGTTACTGGAATGACCGCTGACGTGGCGTTCCTCTCTTAAATCGTAAAACAGGCGGTTTTCTCCCCTTTTTAAGATCATTTATGCGTTTCTGATCTTTGTGGGACTGTGTTTGCTTTTTTTCTTTTCCAATGTTACTCGGCGTGATCGGTCCGGCGTCTGACGCCTGGCCCACGTTTCTTCCATCACGAATTCCCCCAACCTCGACACTTTGGATGTTTCTGAACTACATATCCCATGATGCTCAGGCTGGCCGAGCTCTGTGTGAGTTGCAGAAGCACCACGCGTTGTCAGCCACGTCTTACATCCTCCAAAGTGTCAGTGTTTGCATCAATCAGCGCGCCGGCGTGTAACCCGCTCTGCCCGGCTCTTACAGACTGATTCACTGAATACGCTCTGTCCGTCCACAGGTTGACCCAAACAGCGGGCTGTCTGAGTGCGCCGTGCTGCAGCGCAGGATCAAACATGGCTGGAACGAGTTTCACATGGACAGCGGCGAACCCATCTGGAGGAAATACCTGGGGCAGGTACGGCAGCCGGCCTGGCATGAAAATACATACATACAACATGAGACGCAGTGTCAGCGCTGTTATATACAGTCGCAAAGTGCTATATCTGCATATTGAGGGTGTAGGACTGTATGACTTGCTGAGGCCCATGGGAGTCTCTTAACCAATACGCACGTGCTTTTTCCATGCACTTCCCTGCTTCTGCTGTGCGCTGCTATGCAACTCGCTGCGACTGAGCTGGGAGGTAAAGTTCTTTGATTGCAAGCTCTTGCGCAGGGTCCTCTTTTCCCGTTATTCTCCGTGTGTCAAGCTTACCTGTTAATGCTATGTTCGTTTTGTCCCACCTATAGTACAGCGCCACAGAGCATGTTGGTGCTTTTATAATGATTGTAATGCACGTCACATGCGTTTAGGTCAGGAGGAAGACGTCCGCGGACTCTGCTTAAATAGGAATAACTCTCTAAAGGCAGGAGATAAATGATGGACGTGAATGAGGGAAATGCGTGTTTTTCCATGACGGACAGACTTGTGGGACGCTTTGGAGACCATGTGACCGTCCCTTACACTCGCTGGACCTCAGGCTTGAGACGTTTTGGTGAATTGTATTTTTTTTCCCTCTTTAACTTGGGAAGACGCGGCCTCCTTCCAGGTGACACAAAGAGACCATAACGGCCAACGCGTTTCGCGTTTTCAGCTGCAATGGATTGTGTTTGCATTAAATATAATTGGATTATTTGTGAATCGAGCAGAACCTCACCTGATACTTTGTGTTCCTCTCCACGGATATCACTTGTATATATGTGCTTTGATCGCGGCTTTGTGTTTAGCAGCAATACAGAGCGTTTCAGATCCCCTGCTTTGTGAATGGTGTCTGTTAACCCTTTCACTACCATGAACGTGTAAACCTGATCTTGCATTGGAAAATAAAAACTATCCAATAAAATCCCATCTACATAGTTTAAGATTAGCGAGCGCCCTGAGGGGGGGGGGGGATGACGACAAGATTCTCTGTGCTCTCATTCCTGTCATCCTGTGTTACTGCAAAGAAGCTGCAAGGAGCAGCCCCCATCCTCACTGTAACAAACGGCTCAACAAACTTTACTGCCTTATTCCAGCAGCCAGGGGTTTGGCAGAATTCAGGGAGCGCTGTGGGGTCAGTGGCTGTTCAGGGGGTTGTAATGAGTAAATCCCTGTACAGATACAAGATGTCACTGTAATTTCCATACACGGGCATTATGCGGCACATACAGATACAAGGTGTTGCTGTAATTGCCATACACAGGCATTATGCAGCACATACAGATACAAGGTGTTGCTGTAATTGCCATACACAGGCATTATGCGGCACATACAGTTACAAGGTGTTGCTGTAATTGCCATACACAGGCATTATGCAGCACATACAGATACAAGGTGTTGCTGTAATTTCCATACACGGGCATTATGCGGCACATACAGATACAAGGTGTTGCTGTAATTGCCATACACAGGCATTATGCAGCACATACAGATACAAGGTGTTGCTGTAATTGCCATACACAGGCATTATGCAGCACATACAGATACAAGGTGTTGCTGTAATTGCCATACACAGGCATTATGCAGCACATACAGATACAAGGTGTTGCTGTAATTGCCATACACAGGCATTATGCAGCACATACAGATACAAGGTGTTGCTGTAATTGCCATACACAGGCATTATGCAGCACATACAGATACAAGGTGTTGCTGTAATTGCCATACACAGGCATTATGCAGCACATACAGATACACGGTGTTGCTGTAATTGCCATACACAGGCATTATGCAGCACATACAGATACAAGGTGTTGCTGTAATTTCCATACACGGGCATTATGCAGCACATACAGATACAAGGTGTTGCTGTAATTGCCATACACAGGCATTATGCGGCACATACAGATACAAGGTGTTGCTGTAATTGCCATACACAGGCATTATGCGGCACATACAGATACAAGGTGTTGCTGTAATTGCCATACACAGGCATTATGCAGCACATACAGATACAAGGTGTTGCTGTATTTGCCATACACAGGCATTATGCGGCACATACAGATACAAGGTGTTGCTGTATTTGCCATACACAGGCATTATGCGGCACATACAGATACAAGGTGTTGCTGTATTTGCCATACACAGGCATTATGCGGCACATACAGATACAAGGTGTTGCAGTAATTGCCATACACCGGCATTATGCAGCACATACAGATATTGCATTGCTAATAATCTTATTATGATCACTACAAATCCCCATAAGCAGGAGATCTCACCATTTTATTATCTGTCTGCAGCACATTTACTGACAAAGGCCATTTCTGCCTGTATGCTGATAATGCAGACCCTATGTGAATTGTGCGAGATGCCATCTAGAGTTTACAACCTTTCATCCCAGCGATATGTTTGTAAATGAGAAACCAAGAAATGTAAGCCTATAATGAAGGAAATTTACTGTATTCTGTATATTTATTTTTAATATCTCAGAATAACAATCTTTAAGTATATTAACTCGGCGTCACGTGTTTAAAAACGCTGTGGTGATATACTGTATATTTTATTTCAACAAAAAGTTCCTGGCAGTGAAAGTGTTAAATACTGCTAAAGTCACTGTAGATCACGTTCTATAAGCCCAGCCTGTAACCCGTCCCCGGCGCGTTTGACTGGGCTTTACTCCGTATTAATTAAAGGGGAATTAAGAAGTAATAAATGCGGTGAGGAATTCCGGACTGATCCCCTGCGGGGGGGAGGGGGGGTTCAGGTGTCCTGTTTTTGGTGACAGACGGGGTAATCCTAGATTTATTCGTCCTAATAACAGGTTCTCAGGCCGTCTCGATGACACGTCCAGAGCGCATGATGAGTTATGGACGTGTCGTGGAAATCTGTTTTTACGGTTTCTGGCTGGTTTTATAGTGATCTGATCTGATCGCTCGGTCATACAGTAAATCCATACTGCGAGATATTTATTTATTTAATTTTATTTATAAAGATTTTCCCAGGAAGGATACATTGAGATTTCTCTCGTTTTCAAGTATGTCCTGGGCTCAAGAACATTGAATTGTTACAGAAATACGAAGTTACAGTTACAAGTACTTATACAGCACCAACAAATTCCATAGCGCTTTACAATGGAGAAGCACAAACAGCAACTTACATGATACAAGATTAAATAAAACCCTGGTCGTTGGATAACTGTCCAGTGGCTGTCGCTCGCTCTCGGGGTGTAAGGCTGTCGCTCGCTCTCGGAGTGTAAGGCTGTCGCTCGCTCTCGGAGTGTAAGGCTGTCGCTCGCTCTCGGAGTGTAAGGCTGTCGCTCGCTCTCGGGGTGTAAGGCTGTCGCTCGCTCTCGGTGTGTAAGGCTGTCGCTCGCTCTCGGTGTGTAAGGCTGTCGCTCGCTCTCGGTGTGTAAGGCTGTCGCTCGCTCTCGGTGTGTAAGGCTGTCGCTCGCTCTCGTGTGTAAGGCTGTCGCTCGCTCGGTGTGTAAGGCTGTCGCCGCTCTCGGTGTGTAAGGCTGTCGCTCGCTCTCGGTGTGTAAGGCTGTCGCTCGCTCTCGGTGTGTAAGGCTGTCGCTCGCTCTCGGTGTGTAAGGCTGTCGCTTGCTCTCGGTGTGTAAGGCTGTCGCTTGCTCTCGGTGTGTGTAAGGCTGCGCTTGCTCTCGGTGTGTAAGGCTGTCGCTTGCTCTCGGTGTGTAAGGCTGTCGCTTGCTCTCGGTGTGTAAGGCTGTCGCTTGCTCTCGGTGTGTAAGGCTGTCGCTTGCTCTCGGTGTGTAAGGCTGTCGCTTGCTCTCGGTGTGTAAGGCTGTCGCTTGCTCTCGGTGTGTAAGGCTGTCGCTCGCTCTCGGTGTGTAAGGCTGTCGCTCGCTCGCTCTCTGGGTGTAAGGCTGTCGCTGGCAGTGTAGACGCTGTGTTCAGGTAAATTCTGTATACTGTGTGTGATCGAGATCTCACGTGGGTGCTGGGCGCTGGTGATTGCAGCCGGTCCTTGTTCTCATAAGACCCTTATGTTAAACAATTCTGCACCCTTTAAAGTCTGGGGTCTGGATGCCAAGCCGGGCGTAAAACCTAAGCAGAGCCCCGCCGACTCCAGACTTCAGTGAGTGCCGTGTGTCAAGCCAGGGCTGGAATGTAACCCAGGGGGCCTGCGCTTTGGGGTGAGGCACGGCGCTTTGGGGTGAGGCACGGCGCTTTGTATCTTCTCTGTGGGTGTTTTACTCCTTTCACTTAAAACAGGGCGCGGGTTTATTTACGTTTTCTGCTGTAAACCCAAAGGTCATTTTTTATCGCATTTATTAAGAAGGTTAAAAGCTAAACATCCCATAAATGTAATGAGCAAATATACCTACCCCGCATACTGTAACTACTGCACCTCCATCCAGTGTGACCCGTGAAGCGCTGAGTATACCCGTTACTGCTGTATAGACATACTGTATAACTCCTGCACCTCCATCCAGTGTGACCTGTAAAGCGCTGAGTATACCCGTTACTGCTGTATAGACATACTGTATAACTCCTGCACCTCCATCCAGTGTGACCTGTAAAGCGCTGAGTATACCCGTTACTGCTGTATAGACATACTGTATAACTCCTGCACCTCCATCCAGTGTGACCTGTAAAGCGCTGATATACCCGTTACTGCTGTATAGACATACACTGTATAACTCCTGCACCTCCATCCAGTGTGACCTGTAAAGCGCGGAGTATACCTGTTACTGCTGTATAGACACACACTGTATAACTCCTGCACCTCCATCCAGTGTGACCTGTAAAGCGCTGAGTATACCCGTTACTGCTGTATAGACATACTGTATAACTCCTGCACCTCCATCCAGTGTGACCTGTAAAGCGCTGAGTACACCCGTTGCTGCTGTATAAACACACACTGTATAACTCCTGCACCTCCATCCAGTGTGACCTGTAAAGCGCTGAGTACACCCGTTGCTGCTGTATAGACATACACTGTATAACTCCTGCACCTCCATCCAGTGTGACCTGTAAAGCGCTGAGTACACCCGTTACTGCTGTATAGACATACACTGTATAACTCCTGCACCTCCATCCAGTGTGACCTGTAAAGCGCTGAGTACACCCGTTGCTGCTGTATAAACACACACTGTATAACTCCTGCACTTGCTGTGCTTTGTTGTGTTCCAGTAATTGTGCGGTTTTATTTTTTGCAGTTCACAAACCCCCTGATTCTGTTGCTGCTGGGCTCGGCGCTTGTGAGCGTCATCACCAAGGAATATGAGGACGCCGTGAGCATCACCGTGGTAAGATCGTCACTGCGGGGCTGTGCCGCACGTACAGGAAAGACACGCGGTGCCTGTGTCCGTGTATAGTGATTTATTCCGGCCTCTCTCTCTTTCTGCAGGCGATTCTCATCGTGGTCACCGTGGCCTTCGTACAGGTAGGGCCTGTGGGGTCCTGATGGGGGGGGGGGGGGTTATGACCGTGGCCTCCTGAGAAGCCTTTAAGTTAAATCTGAATAACTTTGTGTCCAGTTGTTACTTTGTGATCCTCCTCATTTAAAGGGCCGGTGACATAAAATACACATGGCATAGTGTGGAGATGGCGTGTGAGTGGGTCAGGGTGTGCTTTGTAATGCACAGAGTATTTATTACCACATTCTCCACCTGTGTCCCCCCCCCCCCCACTCAGGAGTATCGCTCAGAGAAGTCTCTTGAGGAGTTAAACAAACTGGTTCCTCCGGAATGTAACTGGTAAGTACCAGCACAGCGAGGGTTACAATGTTTCTGCTCACTATGGTTTTAAAGTATCAGGAGCCGATGTTTGTCACATTTACCTCCTCTATGTGTGTCCTTCACCATCTGCTTTATCTGTATATCCAGCGTTCGGGATGGGAAGCTGCAGCACCTCTTGGCAAGGGAATTGGTTCCCGGAGATCTTGTGTGTCTAACGGTCGGTGACAGAGTTCCTGCTGACGTTCGCCTGATAGAGGTAAAGCACTGCATGGAAAGTCACCTGTGGAGATTAGTCTCTACGCCAGGATAGTCTACACATACTGTCACAAAACACTGTCTCTCACGCGCTCTCTCTCTCATGTACACACACACTCATCCTCACTACGCTCTAATTCATACACTCACACTCTCGTTCATACTCTCTCTCGTGTACACACACACACACACACACACACACACACACACACACCCTCAACACGCTCTCGTTCATTCGCTCTCGTTCATACACTCACGCTCTCGTTCATTCACTCACGCTCTCGTTCATTCACTCACGCTCTCGTTCATACACTCACGCTCTCGTTCATTCACTCACGCTCTCCTTCATACACTCTCGCTCTCGTTCATACACTCACGCTCTCGTTCATTCACTCACGCTCTCGTTCATACACTCTCGCTCTCGTTCATACACTCTCGCTCTCGTTCATACACTCTCGCTCTCGTTCATACACTCACGCTCTCGTTCATACACTCACGCTCTCGTTCATTCACTCACGCTCTCGTTCATACACTCACGCTCTCGTTCATTCACTCACGCTCTCGTTCATACACTCTCGCTCTCGTTCATACACTCACGCTCTCGTTCATACACTCTCGCTCTCGTTCATACACTCACGCTCTCGTTCATACACTCACGCTCTCGTTCATACACTCACGCTCTCGTTCATTCACTCACGCTCTCGTTCATTCACTCACGCTCTCGTTCATTCACTCACGCCTCGTTCATACACTCTCGCTCTCGTTCATACACTCTCGCTCTCGGTTCATACACTCACGCTCTCGTCATACACTCACGCTCTCGTTCATACACTCACGCTCTCGTTCATTCACTCACGCTCTCGTTCATACACTCACGCTCTCCGTTCATACACTCACGCTCTCGTTCATACCTCACGCTCTCGTTCATTCACTCACGCTCTCGTTCATACACTCGTGCTCTCGTTCATACACTCACGCTCTCGTTCATACACTCACGCTCTCGTTCATACACTCACGCTCTCGTTCATACACTCACGCTCTCGTTCATACACTCTCGCTCTCGTTCATACACTCACGCTCTCGTTCATACACTCACGCTCTCGTTCATTCACTCACGCTCTCGTTCATTCACTCACGCTCTCGTTCATTCACTTTCACTCATACAGACACTCCTATTCTCTTTCTTCCCACAGTCTACAAAACAAAAGGAAACACACAAAAAGTTACAAAGTCTCTTACATTCTGTGTGTGTGTCTCTGTCTCGCGGATATAATGGTAAATCAGTTTTCTGATCCATGGAGGGATTGGATTGTGGGGTGCAGAGGGTTTCCCCTCGTTGTTGAGGCGGCACAGCTGGAGATGTGTTTGGGGTTTTATTCCTTGTTGTTGATCAGCAGTCCTAGTAACAGAGACGGGACAGGTTGAACCAGGCCTGCAGGATGTGTTAGCGGTGCTGAGTTACTGAGCCTGATCACACGGCTTATTCTGGGGTTATATATTAGTGATTAGCGTCCTCCAGCCATTCAATATTCTGCCCCCCCCCCTTCCCCCTTGACACGGCTTTCTTGCGACATCGCAGATATAGTTTGCGTATCGGGTGACATTTGTGTTTAGTTCCCTGCCAGTCACCTTCTCGCTCCTCACTGCTGAGTCACCGGAGCGTCCCGGCGATGTGAGCGAAGTCATATCCTATGAAAAGGTCTCTATACAGAGAAGACAATGGCCCTTTGATTGTCCGCTCGCCTCCAGCCTCGCTGATACTGATCGCAGGTATTCCCGGTATGCGGGCAAGTGGCCGCTCCTCACTGATCCATGGTATCCACCGACCTTCCAGGAGGACTTGTTCCCCCTGACACATTATGAGAACATTTGTTGCATACCCTCACCTCCCGGAACATGGTTTTATGTAAACGCATGGATTCACATGAACAGAAACCCTGCAGCATGTATAATCCATACTCTGCAGGTAAGGAATCCCAGGTGACCTGCTTGGATTTCCTTCCTGCAGCATATGAATTATACATGTTGCAGGGCAGCACTTTCCTTGTGCTTCCATCTGCATAAAATAATGTGTCCAGGAAAACCTGGCCGACCCGGCGAACCTGTTCTATGGAGATGACACGCCGCCTCCCTCCCTTCTTCTCCATCGCCTTCCCTTGTTCTCTGTTATTGTCCCCCATCTCCTGCTGACCATCTTTATGGAAGCCTTGGCTTGTGTGGTCGTGATGACAGTCGGATGAGACCTGGGGGTTTGAAGCTTTGGTGGTGACGCCGTGATCGATGAATGCTTCAGCACCTTCAACCGTTCCACTTGCTTTTACAGAGAACTATCCAAACCTGCACAACCTAGCGCCTTATCTAGACTACCTGCGATAAGAGCTGGCAGCTGAATGACATAAAACAGGGAGCTTAAAATACATGTGCAATACACACAATAAGGACATTGCGTTTTTTGGTGGTACTGGCCCTTTAAGAGTGAACAGACAATGTCACGAAACGTTGCATGGTGACTCCAATAAAGCGGCAAACAATAAGAGCGGAGATAAACAGACACGCCGCGCTGTGTAGTTTTGCCTCTTAGATTACGGTTCCGTTTTGTGTTTGTACAGCTCCATTGTGTGTGTTGGAGGATTGCGACGCAGGAAACCCCCCCCCCCCCCCCAGATTTGTGATGTTATTGTCTGCACTTAAATAACTATGTGACTTGAAAAGATACACACGAGGCTGGTCACAGGAACTTACAATCTAGGGCTTATCAGGTCATTGCACAGTTGATGATGTGCGTCCCCCCTCCCCCCTCCCCCCCGTGCGCTTTATCACACAGCTCGTATCTAGACACGTTGGTAATAATGCGCTATGGTATTTGTTGGCGCTTTATCAATGCTTGTAATTGTGATAATAGCGCTGATTAAAGTCCTCTCTGTGTATCAGCTGATAGACCGTAACCTGGCAGCGGAGCCCGGATAACGGAGCCGTTACACCGCATGTTGCCGTTACACCGCATGGGGTTTATCTAATCTGGCCCTATGTCTGACCCGTGACTCTGGCAGCGCCGCGTGATATGGTGTTTATAACACGCGTCCTCACTCGCCGGAGCGAAGCACACAGCGCGCGTGCCCTTCATTCACACGGAAACGATCCGAGAGGTTCCTCGTGCGGCTGTATCGCACGTTGACCTGTCGCGCGCACGCGCACACTCCTACCAGGCGCACACTCCTACCAGGCACACATTCCACATACTCTCGCTTTCTGGCTTTCCTCGCCGCAGCCGCTCGGTGTGTTTGCGTTGGGCGTTTCTCGGCTCCGTGCGTCTGACGAGACCCACGGAGATCTGGTTTCGAGACCTGCTCCTCACATAACACGCGTCGGAGCTGTGATTAGAGCAGGGGGGTGAATGCCGCATCCTCATGCCTCCCAGGTGTCCTGATTTAGGGGGGGGTGCAGACCCTCACCCCTCTCTCTCCCCTCGTCTATAGGTTCAGGGCGCCCGAGGCGTAATATTTGCTGTTAGGGAGAGGAAATCCTCCGGAGATTATTCATTAATCCAGGAATCGGGAATGATCTTCGAGAACAACAACAACAACAATCTGTCGCTGAATTTCTGGATTAGAATCTGATGCTCGATGTGTCTGCGATGCGCTCAGAATCTCCGCTGAATGAGGCGCCGCGCGTTCCTCCTCCTCTTCTAAATGACGTTTTTATTGCTATAAATGGCTCCGATAGGTCCTGACGTCATCTAAAAAGTCCTGGAATAGCCTGGTCTCTGGCCCCGCCTCCTGCGCCAGGGTCCCGCTATGTGACGCTGGGAGGTGTGGGGAGGACAGGCGCGGGGTGTCAGGCTCTTCATCAAACCATTACATGAAATAAATGGCGGCTGTGACCGCAGTAACAAACCCAGACGACATTAGAAAAATGATTAAAATAACTTCCGGGTGTTTAGGTTTAAACGTCTTCATGTAAAACGCCTGCGAGCTGTTTGTATAGAGATCCGAGCGGCACGCGACTCCGGGTCCGACAGCAAGCTGAATGCCTATAATATATATATATATACACGCACAGGGCGTCCATAAAGTCTCTTTACAATTTACAGTCCTCTCCTCCTGTTTCCAACCCTCCTAGATTGTGAGTTCCTACGGGAATAGGGCCCTCATCTCCTCCTGTACTGTTTGTCAAATGTTGTTCAATGTATTGTAACCCTGTCTATACTGTGCTTATTGTACAGCGCTGCGGAATATGCTGGCGCTTTATAAATAAAGAATAATAATAATAATTTCAAACCTTTTATCACAAAGTCAAATGAAAAGACAGATAAGTGAAAATGATTACAAAATGAGACGTATATATATTTACGGTTTTTTTTTTGCCTCATTTAATGCACCTCTATATGGGCACCATTAGTTACACGAAGCACATCAAGACGGTGCTGGATTTCTTGCCATGTTGGCTAGCGATGCACCGATACCCTTTTTTTAGGACCGAGTACCGATACTTTTATTTAATGTCATGTGACGCTTTTCAATAAATAATTTAGGATTTTGCTGAAAGCCTGTCCTGTTTAAGTTAATATTGCAATGTATGGCCAGACACCCCATTTACTAACTGCCTGCACACACCCTGACCACACACAGACACCAGATATACATTCATATATACACACACTGGTCTGGTGTCTGTTAGGTATACATGTATCTGATGCATATATTATTTATATAGAATATACCCCACATGCATCAGATACATGTATACCCAACAGACACCAGACCACAGTGTGTGTGTGTATACACACATGCACACACACACCTCAGTGTGTGTAATATATATATACTGGCACATGTGGCGGCTGTCTGCTCTATCGGCATTCGGACAGGCCCCTGCAGCTGACCGCGTTCATAGTTAACTTCCAAGAGCGCTGCCAGCAAAGTTTCCGTGTGTCCGCTCGATGAAAAGCCCCCAGTCACGGGAGTTTGTGAGATCGAGGCTTCCCAACGTGCGGAAACTTTACCGGCGGCGCTCGTGGAAGGTAACTATGTACGCAATGAGCTGCAGGGGCCTGTCCGAATGCCGATAGAGCATTGAGACAGCCGCCCCAGCCCCTCGGATGCCGTCTTTCGGTATCGGGGGAAATATCGGGGGCACTGCAACGAGTACCAAGTACTCCTGCAGTACCCGGTATCGGCACCGATATTAGTATCAGTATCGGTGCAACCTTAATGTTGGCTGTAGCTTCCCCTCATCAATGGTGGCGTCAGTGATCCTCTGCTTTAGATTAGTGACGTCCCTTTGTACCTTTGTTCCATACACCATATCTTTAACATAACCCCATAGAAAGAAGTGGAGGGGAGTGACATCTGGTGAACGAGGTGGCCAGGGAATTGGGGCCCCCCCCCTTCCAATCCACCGCTCTGGAAATGTTTCATTTAGGAACCCACGAACATGTCGTCCCCAATGTGGTGGTGCAGCATCTTGCTGGAAAATGATGGTTGCTTGAAGGTCATGTAGTTGTGGTGCCATGTAAGAGGTGGCCCAATTCCCTGACCACCTCGTTCACCAGATATCACTCCCCTCCTCTTCTTTCTATGGGGTTATGTTAAAGATATGGTGTCTGGAACAAAGGTACAAAGGGACGTCACTAATCTAAAGCAGAGGATCACTGAGGCCACCATTGATGAGGGGAAGCTACAGCCAACATGGCAAGAAATCCAGCACCGTCTTGATGTGCTTCGTGCAACGAATGGTGCCCATATAGAGGTGTATTAAATGAGGCAAAAAAAACTTACATATATACGACTCATTTTGTAATGATTTTCATTTGCCTTTGAAATAAATATACGAAATTGTAAAGAGACTTTATGGACGCCCTGTACTTTTCAAGGAAGCCCCCCCCCCCACCCTGTTCGAGGCAACGCACGGAAAATACATGTACTGAAAAAGAGCCTTCTGCGAGCGCGACCTCACACTGTGTGTGTGTGTGTGTGTGTGTGTGTGTGTAGATATAAGTGAATATGTTTGTATATATTTGTGTGTCTTTGTGTTTGTGTGTATATATGTATGAATGTGTGTGTGTGTGTAATATCCACACATAGTTATTACGTGTGTTGCATTTCTTTCCTGTCGCTGCGCTGTTGCTGTGTTTTCTCTGCGCGTCCCGTTCTGGCGGCTGATTATATGAACGCGGGGGCTTTTATTTTACCTCCTGGGCCCTTCTTCCTGGTGTCAGAGCAGTGTGACAGATAACTGGTTTACCTGTTGCAATATGCCAGTGTTTTGCGCATTTCGTGACCCGGTGTCCTTCATCCTGTTCTAGTTATTCCTTTCTGCGCTCCAGCCGTGCCAGCGCCATGCATTCGGGACCAGATGTGGCCGTCCTGACCCTCTCACGCTGCTTTTTGAGTGGTTTTCTGGTGTCAGTTTTATTCCATTGGAGGGAGGACGTTGGACGCGCCTGGTCTGGTTTTCTGGGCGCTGTTTGTCCGGTGTATGCAGCGCCCGATGTCCTGTACATGTCTGACCCCCATATATAGTTACAGCGTGTTTTTGGGGTGGGGGGGTGACACTGCAGGCTGCTGTTACCCTGGTATCTATACGACCTTCACCGTAACCCCTTGTTTTATCTTTTAGACCACGGATCTGTTGGTGGATGAATCCAGCTTCACCGGTGAGACGGAGCCCTGCAGCAAGAGCCACGGTGCGGTGGACGAAGCCAGCGGCATCACCACGCTCAGCAACATTGTGTTCATGGGGACGCTGGTCCGCTACGGCAAAGGAAAGGTGAGTACCGCTCCATACATGAGACTCTACCGGCAAGAATGTATCTGCGGTGTGTTCCCAGGACTCCTGAACGCTGTCACATGTGTATCTCTGTGCGATAAGAAGCCGGCTCAGTGCGGGCCATAAGTATTTGGACAGTGAAACCTAAACAGCTCTCCGCTTTGTTAGCATGTGGGACCCACTTAAAAGAACGGATCTGCACATATAACGTGTTAAGAGATCACATTTTTGGGCAATCTTTGCGATAGCTGGTGGAATATTCTGGCATGTTGTACACTCAGGATTTCTCAGGCTATTAGTCTGCCCTAATGCGTCCTGTGTGTCTGCCCTGCCTCGCCGGGGAGCCGGAGCCCTGCCTCGCCGGAGCCCTGCCTCGCCGGGGAGCCGGAGCCGGAGCCCTGCCTCGCCGGGGAGCCGGAGCCCTGCCTCGCTCACACTGACACACTGTCCCTGATTGATCTGAAGTTAAAGCCTTCTCTGTGTTTGTTTTCTCCTTTTTATTGAGCGCAGGGCCTGGTTATCGGCGTGGGGGAGAAGTCCCAGTTCGGCGAGGTCTTCAAGATGATGCAGGCGGAAGAGGTGTGTATCCCAATTACACAATAACACTGTAACCCGCCTGAATGGAGATACACGTATACACACAGGCACAAAGACTTTAACATGTTTATTTGATGTTGCTGATATCTTACATGTGTTTGTTTTTCTCTTGTTTGTTTAGTTAAGAAAATATTTTCCTCTATATGTGTCACTGGGTGCATCCATTGTGTGATATTTTCCTCTATATGCGTCACTGGGCGCATCCATTGTGTGATATTTTCCTCTATATGCGTCACTGGGCGCATCCATTGGGTGATATTTTCCTCTATATGCGTCACTGGGCGCATCCATTGGGTGATATTTCCCTCTATATGTGTCACTGGGTGCATCCATTGTGTGATATTTCCTCTATATGTGTCACTGGGCGCATCCATTGTGTGATATTTTCCTCTATATGCGTCACTGGGCGCATCCATTGTGTGATATTTTCCTCTATATGCGTCACTGGGCGCATCCATTGGGTGATATTTCCCTCTATATGTGTCACTGGGTGCATCCATTGTGTGATATTTTCCTCTATGCGTCACTGGGCGCATCCATTGTGTGATATTTTCCTCTGTATGTGTCACTGGGCGCATCCATTGTGTGATATTTTCCTCTGTATGTGTCACTGGGCGCATCCATTGTGTGATATTTTCCTCTATATGTGTCACTGGGTGCATCCATTGTGTGATATTTTCCTCTATATGTGTCACTGGGGCATCCATTGGGTGATATTTCCCTCTATATGTGTCACTGGGTGCATCCATTGTGTGATATTTTCCTCTATATGTGTCACTGGGCGCATCCATTGTGTGATATTTTCCTCTATATGCGTCACTGGGCGCATCCATTGTGTGATATTTTCCTCTATATGCGTCACTGGGCGCATCCATTGGGTGATATTTCCCTCTATATGTGTCACTGGGTGCATCCATTGTGTGATATTTTCCTCTATGCGTCACTGGGCGCATCCATTGTGTGATATT
Organism: Leptobrachium leishanense; assembly: GCA_009667805.1. Classification (NCBI taxonomy): domain Eukaryota; kingdom Metazoa; phylum Chordata; class Amphibia; order Anura; family Megophryidae; genus Leptobrachium; species Leptobrachium leishanense. The sequence goes on along the minus strand of CM019072.1, from coordinate 12,461,347 downwards.
TTCCTCTGTATGTGTCACTGGGCGCATCCATTGTGTGATATTTTCCTCTGTATGTGTCACTGGGCGCATCCATTGTGTGATATTTTCCTCTATATGTGTCACTGGGTGCATCCATTGTGTGATATTTTCCTCTATATGTGTCACTGGGCGCATCCATTGTGTGATATTTTCCTCTTTATGTGTCACTGGGCGCATCCATTGTGTGATATTTTCCTCTATATGTGTCACTGGGTGCATCCATTGTGTGATATTTTCCTCTATATGTGTCACTGGGCGCATCCATTGTGTGATATTTTCCTCTGTATGTGTCACTGGGCGCATCCATTGTGTGATATTTTGTATCTTTCCATCTCTTGCTCCTCACTGTGTGGCTTTGACCATAGAATGGAGTGACTGGGTTAATCGCTGACTCACATCATTGTATTGTGTGGGATCTATTCAAAGGCATAGATTAGATTTTACGATCCCTGTCATATCTCCTTCAGCTGCCAGCTATTATCTGAGGTAGCCTGGAGAACAATAGTTTTAACGGGTAAATACTGTAGATTAAATAAACAAGAGCCACAAAGCAAAGCTTTTGGTAAATGTTGCATCATGAGAAAAAACAAACTGGAAACCGGAGATAAAATGCCTAATTTTATTTTTCCTTTTTTGCATGCAATTACTTCAAAGAAAAAAAATAGCAGCAGCAGCATGTGTTTTATAATGTGTTTTTTTATTTGCAATGCACAAGTAATTCAGTTACAGCTTATGTACGTGGTTGTGTCCCGTTTAGGCTAGGGTCAGACGAGCGCATTCTGTGCGTCTGTGCAGTACGTGTACTTTCTGACTGACGACAAGGTAGTGTCCACACAGTCCGTTTTTTCACTGACGTATTATTTGACGGATGTAGGAGGGAAAATAAATTAAAATGCAAAAACATTTTGTCCGTCACAAATGCTGGACGTATAAATGCAGTCCGTCTGACTTCGTTCCATCACTCACACACAAAGCTATGCGGACATTGCGGACGCAGCGCACTCCGGACATCCGTCCTAGCGGTTTACATTCTCGCCTAACCTGCGTCCGTTTGCCGCGTCTGCTGTTCGGTGAGGACGTACTTCGTGTGTGGGGCTCCATTGGCCTTTATTTCATGCCATCACGGACGTGAACGCTGCGCTCGTCTGACAGGAGCCTCAATTGGCCTCATGGGTAAAATTCTCTAAGGATATACCGTCATTATATGAGGATGGTGAGTGCCAGCGATGGGACCAGTTAGACCAGTCTGGCGGCTGACGGGACGCACACACCCAGCTCCACGTGTAAGAGATGTCAAAAAGGAAAGAATAATACTGAAGGGGGGGGGGTTTAACAAACTAAAAATAACATAAGACACGTAATAACGGACACTCTGTGTATACAGCGCGCACTGATCACGTGTCTGTTTGCACCCCCCCGCCCTGTGTAATACAGGAATAACCTGTAACGGTTAAATGCACCGGGTCCGCCCAAACACTGGCTGTAACAGCCTCTCTGGGTGTCAGAGCATCATGGGAGATGTAGTTCTGCTGCAGGGGGGGGTCCACCCTTTTAGGCCGGTCCTGATGTGCACCGTTATGTCAGACAGAGCTCAGTCTTTTATCCCCCTCACCATCCTAACCCCTCCCCCGCACAGCTTTTTATTCCTGTTCATTGTGTTAAGAAAGATAATAATGTCCGTCCGTCCGTCTGTTTCAGACACCGAAAACGCCCCTGCAGAAGAGCATGGACCGGCTGGGGAAGCAGCTCTCCCTCTTCTCCTTCGGGATCATAGGTGAGACGCCAAGGGTTTATATGACCCACATGATTCCCTGTTTTCAGCTCACGCGGCAAATCTTACATTTTTGTCCATATTTTGGATCAGAGGTGAAAGGTCAGACCTGGTGGGTGCGGGCTTTACACTTAATATATATCAATGTGTAACCGTGCGAGAGCAGAGATTGTGTCGTCTTGCGTTCATAAACACAGTCCCACACCCAGAGCCCCCCCCACACACACCTACGGTCCCCACAGCCCCCCCTGACACCAGGCAAAGCTAAATATTCTGCTTCCTCCTATAGGTGGGATGGCACAATTCATGCCGTTAACCCTTTCCTGCTGCCAAAGATGCAGGGACTCTGATCTGCTGTGTTTCCTTGATCTCGCTGAGCAGCACATGAAGCCCGCTGCCCTGCAGGGTGTCGTTTCATGCGTTGCTGGCGGGTAATCAGCCGTTCCTCTGCTATTCCCTCACGTGACAGCGGCGTATGATTTCATGTATTTTTTATGCACACAATGACTTTCTGTGGATTCAGCAGGTAAACACCTCGGTGGGAAAATAAACACCCGGGATGGGGGGGGGGGGATGAACACCAGTGAGTTATTCAGGATCTCAGCGCGTTTTACTGAGGCTGTAAAATCTGAGCAGACGAGGCTCAGCGCCCGCTTTACAGACGGGTTATATCCACCGGCAAGAAACACTAAAAATACACAGATTTGTTGCACTTACAAAGGGGGGGAGGGGGGCGACGCTATAGTTGCCCAGAAAGGGAGTCTCCCCAACACCTTAAAATGAACCAGAAAATACAAAGCCCCCCCCGTAAACCACAGATACGCGATGATAAAGAACAGCTTCCAGGGATTCATGGTCTCCTTCTAAAGTCCTGCGCGTCTCAGAAAGAGCGAAGAAGGTCCTATATATCACATTGCAATACAAAAATATATACCTGATAGGTGAGATCAACGCACACTGAGACCCCCCCCCGTGTGAGCGCGTCGCAGGTTGTTAATCGGTCAGCCTGTGTCCAGGAGATATTCCCTCCAGAAAGAGAAGCGGCGCACACGATGCAGAACCGATACTGATATATAGCAGCGCGTGATCACCTGCTCAGCGTGTCAGTCTCTAACTGTGAGGAGCAGCCCAGGGGTCTTAGCGAGCAGCCCTGGGGGTCCTAGCGAGCAGCCCAGGGGTCTGCGAGCATCTCGGGGGGGAGGGTCCTTGCGAGCATCTCGGGGGGTCCTTGCGAGCATCTCGGGGGGGGTCCATGTGAGCAGCTCAGGGGGTCCTTGCGAACAGCCTGGGGGGCTGTGTGAGCATCTCGGGTCCTTGCGAGCAGCCCGGAGGTCCGTGTGAGCATTTTCGGGGGGGGTCCTTGCAAGCAGCCTGGGGGCTGCTACTTGCGGCTAGAGACTGTGAGCACCACTCCTATATACACTATCACGGTAGTGAAGGGGTTAAATACTATTCCCTGCACAGAGCGCATGGTTGTGTATATACAGTATATTTTTGTCATGTTTGTGTCGCCGCTCCCAGTGTGTTTTATTTATTCTTGATTCTTAGTAAATGTTATGATTTTCGCTTCTCACGAGTCTCCAGTGTTCTGGGAGGTTTTGCCAGATTCCCTGTGCCGCCATACTGGGTTTTTTTCCCCCTGTGCCGCCATACTGGGTTTTTCCCCCCTGTGCCGCCATACTGGGTTTTTCCCCCCTGTGCCGCCATACTGGGTTTTTCCCCCCTGTGCCGCCATACTGGTTTTTTCCCCCTGTGCCGCCATACTGGGTTTTTTCCCCCTGTGCCGCCATACTGGGTTTTTTCCCCCCTGTGCCGCCATACTGGGTTTTTTCCCCCCTGTGCCGCCATACTGGGTTTTTTCCCCCTGTGCCGCCATACTGGGTTTTCCCCCCCTGTGCCGCCATACTGGGTTTTTCCCCCCCTGTGCCACCATACTGGGTTTTTCCCCCCCTGTGCCACATACTGGGTTTTTCCCCCCCTGTGCCGCCATACTGGGTTTTTCCCCCCCCCTGTGCCGCCATACTGGGTTTTTTCCCCCCTGTGCCGCCATACTGGGTTTTTTCCCCCCCTGTGCCGCCATACTGGGTTTTTTCCCCCCTGTGCCGCCATACTGGGTTTTTTCCCCCCTGTGCCGCCATACTGGGGTTTTTTCCCCCCTGTGCCACCATACTGGGTTTTTTCCCCCCTGTGCCGCCATACTGGGTTTTTTCCCCCCTGTGCCGCCATACTGGGTTTTTTCCCCCTGTGCCACCATACTGGTTTTTTCCCCCCTGTGCCGCCATACTGGGGTTTTTCCCCCCTGTGCCACCATACTGGGTTTTTTCCCCCCTGTGCCGCCATACTGGGTTTTTTCCCCCCTGTGCCGCCATACTGGGTTTTTCCCCCCTGTGCCGCCAACTGGGTTTTTTCCCCCCTGTGCCGCCATACTGGAGTTTTTTCCCCCCTGTGCCACCATACTGGGTTTTTTCCCCCTGTGCCGCCATACTGGGTTTTTCCCCCCCTGTGCCGCCATACTGGGTTTTTCCCCCCGTGCCGCCATACTGGGTTTTTTCCCCCCCTGTGCCGCCATACTGGAGTTTTTTCCCCCTGTGCCACCATACTGGGTTTTCCCCCCTGTGCCGCCATACTGGGTTTTTCCCCCCCTGTGCCGCCATACTGGGTTTTTTCCCCCCTGTGCCGCCATACTGGGTTTTTTCCCCCTGTGCCGCCATACTGGGTTTTTTCCCCCCTGTGCCGCCATACTGGGTTTTTCCCCCCTGTGCCGCCATACTGGGGTTTTTCCCCCCTGTGCCACCATACTGGGTTTTTTCCCCCTGTGCCGCCATACTGGGTTTTTTCCCCCCTGTGCCGCCATACTGGGTTTTTTCCCCCCTGTGCCGCCATACTGGGTTTTTCCCCCCCTGTGCCGCCATACTGGGTTTTTCCCCCCCTGTGCCACCATACTGGGTTTTTCCCCCCTGTGCCGCCATAACTGGGTTTTTTCCCCCCCTGTGCCGCCATACTGGTTTTTTCCCCCTGTGCCACCATACTGGGTTTTTTCCCCCCTGTGCCGCCATACTGGGGTTTTTTCCCCCCTGTGCCACCATACTGGTTTTTTCCCCCCTGTGCCGCCATACTGGTTTTTTCCCCCTGTGCCGCCATACTGGGTTTTTCCCCCCTGTGCCGCCATACTGGGTTTTTCCCCCCTGTGCCGCCATACTGGAGTTTTTTCCCCCCTGTGCCACCATACTGGGTTTTTTCCCCCTGTGCCGCCATACTGGGTTTTTTCCCCCCTGTGCCACCATACTGGGTTTTTTCCCCCCCTGTGCCGCCATACTGGGTTTTTTCCCCCCTGTGCCGCCATACTGGGTTTTTTCCCCCCTGTGCCGCCATACTGGGGTTTTTTCCCCCCTGTGCCACCATACTGGGTTTTTTCCCCCCTGTGCCATTTCTCTCGCTCTTTCCGATGTCGATAACGGAGACCTTTTTATGAGTTAATAAAGCAATGTAAATTCGTGGATGCGGGAAAGTTTCACCCTCTCTAAAGCTGGGCCTTGGCTCGGTCACTCCACACCGCTCTCGTTAACCCTTTAAACACATTTCTAGACATAATAATATATGCTTTGCGCGGCAGCAGGAGGCGCCGTGCAGCGGCTTTCATCGCTGAATAAACCGTTACCGCCGGCAATCATGAGGTTTTCCGGAGTGATGTGTAAGATGCAATCTGCGTCCTGCGGGGGGGGGGGGGGCCATGACCGGTATCTTATCATTCACATGACCCGGCCGTCTGACCGGCGGACACACACTCTATCAGATAAATGTTAACCCTGTTCCTGCCGTGACTCTCTGGTTATCTTCCAGGTATCATCATGCTGATTGGTTGGCTGATGGGAAAGCCGCTCCTTGGCATGTTCACCATCGGAGTGAGGTGAGGTCCCCCGCGCGCCCCTCGTCTCACACCATGCGCGGCTCACACGGAGTCTGCGTTCTGTCGTCCAGCCCTGAAAAGCGCTGCTGTATGACGCAATGATAACTCTGTTCATGCATATGGCACCAGCAGGTTCCGTGGCGCTGTACAGTAGGTGATGGGGCTCGCCGTGTTTTATACGCGGTGACTCGTCTGTCTCCGGCGAATAGGACGCGCGTCACAGACCAGAGCGAGGTGTCATTTCACACACAGGGAATCCGCTAAACCACAACTGTGTACACCAGGGCTGTCAAACTCCGGCCCCGCAGATCTTTATGAACTACAACTCCCATGATCCTCTGGCCATCTACTGCCTTGAAAGAACTCTGGGAATTGTAGGCTTCAACATCTGTGTGGGGGGGGGGGGCGTGAGTTTGAGAGCCCCGGTGTACAACATCTCATGGAGCAGATGGTCACCTTCCACCTCCAACACACACCCTCACTCCAAGCCTTTACTAAGCATAATGGTTGGGTGCGCCTCCTACACAATACATCAAGGGGACGCACTCCACTACACAAACTGCACCTTCACAAAGCTCATAAATTATAAAGATAAGCAACGGCTTCAAAGATTTGACAAGATTTTATACTTTTTTATGAATTTTCCCACAACCCAATCCCCACGAATCCTTAACCTTCACCGTCTTTATATTTTCTGAGCTTTGTGATGGTGTGTTTAGTGTAATGGATCGCGCTCGTGTGTGTGTGTGTGTGTGTGTTATATATATAGGAGATTCTCTTGGTGATTTAGTGTTTGTTTTTATTTCCATGTATAAATAATAATAATACCCTGTATGTGCCTGTGCGGTGACGCCGTGCTGCCGGAGCGGATTGTGGCAGCCCCGCGCATGCACAGCGGCCCCTCTGTGTTTCTAATAAGGTGGATGTGATGTCATTTAATGACGCACACTCGGGGGTTTTGACATCGTGTGGCGCCTCGCTGTGCCCTCCTGCTTAGAGCGAGGTGACCGGCTGGAAGCACTCACAGCTTCAAGGTGTTTTGCTTATTTTTGCACAGCTTGTGATCCCCAGTGCAGGATTTAGGGGAGGGACTCTCATGAGTCTCAGCCAACATAGCGAGGGGCTGAGCATCATGGGAGATGTAGTTCCAAAACATCTGGAGGGTCAAGGTTGCTGCTCCCTGCTTTAGGGATTTCCCCGTTCCCCATCGAAGTCCCATAGAACAGTCATGTGTCCCTTTTAACCCCTCCCTCTCCTTGCAGTTTGGCCGTGGCCGCCATTCCCGAGGGTCTTCCCATCGTGGTCACAGTCACCCTGGCGCTGGGTGTGATGAGGATGGCCAAGAAACGAGTGATCGTCAAGAAGCTGCCGATCGTGGAAACCTTGGGTAAGCTGCCCCGCGCCGGCCGGCCACCCCGTGGTGATTTCTGCGTCTTCTCGCAGGTCTATAATAATTCTGTTTTGGATGTTGGTATATCTGTAAGATGCGGCGGCGCGCATGTATCTGTAAGATGCGGCGGCGCGCATGTATCTGTAAGATGCGGCGGCGCGCATGTATCTGTAAGATGCGGCGGCGCGCATGTATCTGTAAGACACGGTGGCGCAGGAGGATGATCAACACGAACCTCCCAGCTATCAGTGACTACGATTTAAGCGCTATGAGAAACATGAACCCTGCGAGGCCACGAATCCTGACCGTCCCCACCACTCTCTGCTACACAGCCTGCTGCTACAATGTATCTGTCGATCAGCCTCCTGCAGGCTGGCACACCGTGCCCTCTGAACCAGGGCTCTCAAACCCCAGCCCCCAGATGTTTATAACCTACAGTTCCCAGAATGCTTTGAATGTGATAGCCAGGGCATCGTGGGAGTTGTAGTTCAGAAACACCTGGAAGCCGGAGTTGGAGATCCTGCTTAAGAGGAGGGTATGGAGACTCATCTTCTCATGTGTCGGGACGCGAGAAGCTGAGGAAGGTTTGCACAAGCTGAAAACCTTTCCAATCGATTCCGGTGAACCGTTTTGGCCTGAGCTCTGCCTTCCTCTGCTCAGTAAGTGACCCGATCGGAGCAGCCGGCAACGCCAGGAACTCACCGAAAAGCAGGTTCTTCTTTAGATCTCCGGAAATACCCAGCCTAGGGTCTGCAGTGTGACACTCTTTCCCTACCAGGGACCATGCGGTGCTATCACGGTTTGTGGCGCCCCTGTGTCGTCATGTCACTGGTGACTGTGCGTCTGATGCTTTACAGGTTGCTGCAATGTCATCTGCTCGGACAAGACCGGGACCCTGACCGCCAACGAAATGACAGCGACCAAAATGGTCACCTCCGATGGATTCCACGCAGAGGTAAGCTCTCCGGCCTCCTCGCTCGTCACCTTTACATGTCCGTAGGCGTGCGCACATGGGACGTGTGTCAGTGACCACCTGTAATGGATCACAAATGGTCAGATTTATGATGCTCTTCATCAGGAACCAGCTAAGGAATATTTAAAAAGTATAGAGGGGCACCTCGACAGTGCAGGAGCAAGTCCCCCAGCTGGATCTCCCCCTGTGCCGGCCTGGAACGGGCCCGCTCGCCGTGATATAAAGGGATCCATCTGACCACATGTCACAAAAAGACCTGTCTCGCACATATTCTTCGTAAAGCTGTGTACAGCGCCGCTGACGCTGCGCCCCACCTGTATCCTTCGCTGTCTCCCTCTATCAATCATCCCGTTACACGGCGCGCTTGGCGTGACGCAGGCTCGCAGACTGGAAGTAATAAATCCTCGCTGACAGGCCGGCTTTATCTCCACCAAACCCGCCATTTTTTTAATCCCCAGATGAAGTTTCCCCAAACTCCACGTGTTGCTCCTTCCTAACCGCGCCGTCTCTCTGCTTCCAAGGTTACAGGTGTCGGTTATGACGGGAAAGGAAGCGTCAGCCTGCTGCCCTCGAACGAGGAGCTGCGAGAGTTCTCCAACGTGTCCATCGGGAAGCTGGTGGAGGTAACGATGGGCTGAGCCACATGACGTGTGTTACTGTATCTGTGTGATCCCACCTGCCATCACTCTGCAAACACAGCAAACCGTGGGCGAGCTCACCTCAGCGTGTTACATTAACCCCTTCCCTACCAAGTGATTTTTCACAACACTCACTCCGGAACCAGTGTGTTTGTGTTTTATGGAAAATCATTAATTGTACAGTAATAAATATGTGGGAATATTCCCCCTGTATTCCTCACTGTAATGATCTATGTGACAGGGAGAGGTCGCCATCTGCTGGCCAGGAGGGGTCACTGCAGTTCAGGTCTCTCTGCAGGATCAGATGGGGAGATGTCATTCACACGCATTCCCAGCTGCTTTTAAATAGTGTTGGCTCCTCGGGCATCATGCCCACACTGCTAAAACCTTAGGGACATGTTCTCAAGCCCCAAATGCCATCAAGTTTAATGTGCAATGACACGGCACAGCCCCAGAGTGTGTAACATGGTCTGAGCCTGCTGCTTCTGATCGTGTGATCACAATAGTGAAGGGGTTAATATAAAAGAATGATAAAGCACAGACATGTCCTGCATCTCGTGAGAGCCCAGGAGCCGGGGGATCTCATCCCTCACTTTTATGCCTCCTTTACACTTCAAGGTGGCCGGGTCCTACTTTATAGGATGCTGCATCTGAAAAAAATTGCCCATCACTCCCCCCCCCCCCTCCGACATGCAATAGGGACAACAAATACAGAGATAGATGGACGCCAACACGTTCCAGGTGAGGCAAGCGCCAGCGTATCCGTACAAGGAAAGGAACGGGCAGGCTTTTCTTTGAAGGGGGGGGCGGGTATTGGAGATGCATCTAGAAGCAATGTTTCAGCTTCTCCCAGGGCTTTTTCAGGCTCGGGAATGCCGCCGGCGGTGGTCTGGTAGCGGCAGACACCGGTAACCACGCTGGAGACCCATGAGTGATAGAAAAGGGAGGCAGGGTCTGATTTACTGCACTCACATTCCCTGCGCCCTCCAACCCCGCGTCCCCCTGAAACCACCTGAGAGAGCTGCATTATACCCCGCGTCCCCCTGAAACCACCTGAGAGCTGCATTATACCCCGCGTCCCCCTGAAACCATCTGAGAGCTGCATTATACCCCGCGTCCCCCTGAAACCACCTGAGAGAGCTGCATTATACCCCGCGTCCCCCTGAAACCATCTGAGAGCTGCATTATACCCCGCGTCCCCCTGAAACCACCTGCGAGAGCTGCATTATACCCCGCGTCTGCTGGATCGATAGCTGCTGATTTATTAATGATCAGACGCCGTGTGCTCGATCACCGCATTAGCAGGCAGCACCATTAATGAAGGCTCTTTGAGGCGTCCATACTGCGCGGTGTTTACCGCATACATTATTAATGGCCGGAGGGACGCGGCCTCCCCGCTCGGCCGTAATGCGATGTTTCCGTAGAGTCGGAGCGTTCATCATATGTAAGTAATGTATTCCTCTCGCTGCAGGCCGGCTGCGTGGCCAACAATGCCGTCATCCAGAAGAACGAGCTGATGGGTCAACCCACCGAGGGGGCGCTGCTGGTCCTCGCCATGAAGGTACGAGCGGTCACCCTCCTGGATTTTAATGTTTTGGGGATCACCTCTTGGTCGTTCCTAGAAAGAGTCAGCAGGGGAGCATGGGGTACCGGCCTGAAATGAAAGCTGCATTCTGATTGGCTAAAAGCACATATCAACCAATCCGTATCTAGCAAGAGCACACGATCCAGAGAATCCATAAACACCTCAGACATGTGTCACCTAGTGTAGATTGCAAGCTCCTGTGACCGTGATGCGGGACACACAGCTCTGGTGTGCTGTATGTGTGTCTGACTTGTGCTTGCAGCTTGTTTTACGGAGCCTGTGTCTTGTTGCAGATGGGGCTGGGGGACGCGCGGGAGAGCTACGTACGGAAGAGAGAGATCCCATTCAGCTCCGAGCAGCGGTGGATGGCTGTAAAATGCGTGGATAAAACCGAGGTAATGCCGCCCCGTCACGATTCATATGCAGATCAGTCAGGAAAACGTCCCATTCTGCCTGCGTTTTAAAGGGTTAATTTGCTGGTGATCTGGTTAAAGGGCTGATTTTCTGCACGGTTCGGTTGGATTAACGTCACGGTTATACACACAGAATGAGTCGTCTTCGTGACCTGCAGCTTGACAGCACGGCGCTGCCCACTACAACGTACACAAGGATGCGCAGAAACGCAGCCCAGGAAAATCTGTTATCAAACTAAGCTGGGAATGGAGAGTAATGTGTATTTGATTATATGAGGGTTTTAGGACAAAATACATAATTCCTGGCTGAGCGAGACGAGCTGGCGATGGTATAGACCAGGGGTCAGCAACCTTGGTTCCCTGATGTTTTGGGAACTACATTTCCCATGTGGCTCAGCCAGCCTAATGGATGACTGAGCATCGTGGTAGATGTAGTTCCCAAAACATCAGGGAGCCAAGGTTATAGACCAATGATGGTGATCCTCGCCACACCAGATGTTTTACGAAGACATGTCCCATGATGCTTAGTGACTTTAGTCTAGAGGTATCTGCACTACATATCCCATGATGCTTAGAGTGCCAAGGTTCACCATCACTGCTCTATACCAAAGTCACTAAGCATCATGGGACATGTCTTCGTAAAACATCTGGTGTGGCGAGGTTCACCATCATTGGTCTATATAGGGTCATATGATGCGGATTATGGGATATCGCAACCCTTGCCCTGCGACCGGTGTCCTTGGAATGGAGGATTGGCGCTGGGTGTAACGAGCGAGCAGGTGGGTGCCCCCCACCCCCCCACTGTGCCAGATACTAATATATGTATATTCAGATTTGTGGCGTTAATGAAACGTTACGTTATGTGCAGATCATCTCTGGTTTGGTTTTATGGACCCAGGGTTATCTTCATATTCTTGATCAGCGATGGTGACGCATGGCACCCACTATGTTTCTGAACTACATGTCCCATCATGCTTAGACACACACAACGCTGGCAGAGCATCATATGACATGTAGTGCCGCGGTTCATTATCCCTGTCCTAGAATATGAAGATAACTATATACATCTTTTCCTCTTTGTTTTGAATTCGCAGCAGTAAGCGAGTCACGACTCCTTCTTATTTTCCCCTCTACCTGTATGGGTTTGCTGCTCCTCCGTCTCTTCTCCTGCTCAGACGCTGCTTTATTATTTTTTCCCCTGTATGGGTTTGCTGCTCCTCCGTCTCTTCTCATGCTCAGACGCCGCTTTATTATTTTTCCCCCTGTATGGGTTTGCTGCTCCTCCGTCTCTTCTCATGCTTTATTATTTTTCCCCTGTATGGGTTTGCTGCTCCTCCGTCTCTTCTCCTGCTTTATTATTTTTTCCCCTGTATGGGTTTGCTGCTCCTCCGTCTCTTCTCCTGCTCAGACGCCGCTTTATTATTTTTCCCCCTGTATGGGTTTGCTGCTCCTCTGTCTCTTCTCATGCTTTATTATTTTTCCCCTGTATGGGTTTGCTGCTCCTCCGTCTCTTCTCATGCTTTATTATTTTCCCCCTGTATGGGTTTGCTGCTCCTCCGTCTCTTCTCATGCTTTATTATTTTTCCCCCTGTATGGGTTTGCTGCTCCTCCGTCTCTTCTCCTGCTTTATTATTTTTCCCCCTGTATGGGTTTGCTGCTCCTCCGTCTCTTCTCATGCTTTATTATTTTCCCCCCTGTATGGGTTTGCTGCTCCTCCGTCTCTTCTCCTGCTTTATTATATTCCCCCTGTATGGGTTTGCTGCTCCTCCGTCTCTTCTCATGCTTTATTATTTTCCCCTCTACCTGTATGGGTTTGCTGCTCCTCCGTCTCTTCTCCTGCTCAGACGCCGCTTTATTATTTTTTCCCCTGTATGGGTTTGCTGCTCCTCCGTCTCTTCTCATGCTCAGACGCCGCTTTATTATTTTTTCCCCTGTATGGGTTTGCTGCTCCTCCGTCTCTTCTCATGCTTTATTATTTTCCCCTGTATGGGTTTGCTGCTCCTCCGTCTCTTCTCCTGCTCAGACGCTGCTTTATTATTTTTTCCCCTGTATGGGTTTGCTGCTCCTCCGTCTCTTCTCCTGCTCAGACGCCGCTTTATTATTTTTCCCCCTGTATGGGTTTGCTGCTCCTCCGTCTCTTCTCCTGCTCAGACGCCGCTTTATTATTTTTCCCCCTGTATGGGTTGCTGCTCCTCCGTCTCTTCTCCTGCTCAGACGCCGCTTTATTATTTTTCCCCTGTATGGGTTTGCTGCTCCTCCGTCTCTTCTCCTGCTCAGACGCTGCTTATTATTTTTTCCCCCTGTATGGGTTTGCTGCTCCTCCGTCTCTTCTCCTGCTCAGACGCTGCTTTATTATTTTTTCCCCTGTATGGGTTTGCTGCTCCTCCGTCTCTTCTCCTGCTCAGACGCCGCTTTATTATTTTTCCCCCTGTATGGGTTTGCTGCTCCTCCGTCTCTTCTCCTGCTTTATTATTTTTCCCCCTGTATGGGTTTGCTGCTCCTCCGTCTCTTCTCATGCTCAGACGCCGCTTTATTATTTTTTCCCCTGTATGGGTTTGCTGCTCCTCCGTCTCTTCTCATGCTCAGACGCCGCTTTATTATTTTTTTCCCTGTATATGGTTTGCTGCTCCTCCGTCTCTTCTCATGCTTTATTATTTTCCCCTGTATGGGTTTGCTGCTCCTCCGTCTCTTCTCCTGCTCAGACGCCGCTTTATTATTTTTCCCCCTGTATGGGTTTGCTGCTCCTCCGTCTCTTCTCCTGCTCAGACGCCGCTTTATTATTTTTCCCCCTGTATGGGTTTGCTGCTCCTCCGTCTCTTCTCCTGCTCAGACGCTGCTTTATTATTTTTCCCCCTGTATGGGTTTGCTGCTCCTCCGTCTCTTCTCCTGCTCAGACGCTGCTTTATTATTTTTTCCCCTGTATGGGTTTGCTGCTCCTCCGTCTCTTCTCCTGCTCAGACGCCGCTTTATTATTTTTCCCCTGTATGGGTTTGCTGCTCCTCCGTCTCTTCTCCTGCTCAGACGCCGCTTTATTATTTTTCCCCCTGTATGGGTTTGCTGCTCCTCCGTCTCTTCTCCTGCTCAGACGCCGCTTTATTATTTTCCCCCTGTATGGGTTTGCTGCTCCTCCGTCTCTTCTCCTGCTTTATTATTTTCCCCCTGTATGGGTTTGCTGCTCCTCCGTCTCTTCTCCTGCTCAGACGCTGCTATTATTTTTTCCCCTGTATGGGTTTGCTGCTCCTCCGTCTCTTCTCCTGCTCAGACGCCGCTTTATTATTTTTCCCCCTGTATGGGTTTGCTGCTCCTCCGTCTCTTCTCCTGCTCAGACGCTGCTTTATTATTTTTTCCCCTGTATGGGTTTGCTGCTCCTCCGTCTCTTCTCCTGCTCAGACGCCGCTTTATTATTTTTCCCCCTGTATGGGTTGCTGCTCCTCCGTCTCTTCTCCTGCTCAGACGCTGCTTTATTATTTTTCCCCCTGTATGGGTTTGCTGCTCCTCCGTCTCTTCTCCTGCTCAGACGCTGCTTTATTATTTTTTCCCCTGTATGGGTTTGCTGCTCCTCCGTCTCTTCTCCTGCTCAGACGCTGCTTTATTATTTTTCCCCCTGTATGGGTTTGCTGCTCCTCCGTCTCTTCTCCTGCTCAGACGCCGCTTTATTATTTTCCCCCTGTATGGGTTTGCTGCTCCTCCGTCTCTTCTCCTGCTCAGACGCCGCTTTATTATTTTCCCCCCTGTATGGGTTTGCTGCTCCTCCGTCTCTTCTCCTGCTTTATTATTTTTCCCCTGTATGGGTTTGCTGCTCCTCCGTCTCTTCTCCTGCTTTATTATTTTCCCCTGTATGGGTTTGCTGCTCCTCCGTCTCTTCTCCTGCTTTATTATTTTTCCCCTGTATGGGTTTGCTGCTCCTCCGTCTCTTCTCATGCTTTATTATTTTTCCCCTGTATGGGTTTGCTGCTCCTCCGTCTCTTCTCATGCTTTATTATTTTCCCCCTCTATGGGTTTGCTGCTCCTCCGTCTCTTCTCATGCTTTATTATTTTCCCCCTCTATGGGTTTGCTGCTCCTCCGTCTCTTCTCCTGCTCAGACGCCGCTTTATTATTTTTCCCCCTGTATGGGTTTGCTGCTCCTCCGTCTCTTCTCATGCTTTATTATTTTTTCCCCTGTATGGGTTTGCTGCTCCTCCGTCTCTTCTCCTGCGTTATTATTTTCCCCCTGTATGGGTTTGCTGCTCCTCCGTCTCTTCTCCTGCTCAGACGTCGCTTTATTATTTTTCCCCTGTATGGGTTTGCTGCTCCTCCGTCTCTTCTCATGCTTTATTATTTTTTCCCCTGTATGGGTTTGCTGCTCCTCCGTCTCTTCTCCTGCTCAGACGCCGCTTTATTATTTTTTCCCCTGTATGGGTTTGCTGCTCCTCCGTCTCTTCTCCTGCTCAGACGCCGCTTTATTATTTTTTCCCCTGTATGGGTTTGCTGCTCCTCCGTCTCTTCTCCTGCTCAGACGCCGCTTTATTATGATTATTATTATTTTAGAAGCTAGAAGATATTTACTTCATGAAAGGCGCCTTCGAGGAGGTCATCCAGTACTGCACCACCTACAACAGCAGCGGCATGCCGCAGCCCCTGACTCCGCAGCAAAAATCCACCTACCTGCAGGAGGAGAAGAGCATGGGGATCCAGGGGCTGAGAGGTCCGTAGCTCCTTCATTCTCATACCGGGATCTTGGTCGTTTTCATCACGGCCTGCATCTTATTCCCTCACACCTCCTCCATGGGACGGTCCACCAGCTCCAGCATTATTGCGTTTTTTGTGTTTTCTCTCTAGTTCTGGCTCTGGCGTCCGGCTCAGAACTGGGAAAGCTCATGTTCCTGGGGTTGGTTGGAATCATTGACCCACCACGAAGTGGAGTGAGCGAAGCGGTCCAGATCCTGCTGGAATCAGGCGTGTCTGTAAAGATGATCACTGGGGATGCCCTGGAGACAGCTCAAGCCATCGGTAAGGTTCGGGGCATTGTGCAGAGCCTCTCGGGTCATTCTGTAACCCACCGTCGGGTGCCGCATCCTGAGCGTCCCTTTTATATGATGTTTTCTCTTCAGGGAGGAGCATCGGCCTCTTCAATGGGCATCTTAAGGCCATTTCTGGAGACGAGCTGGACCAGCTGAGTGAGACTGCACTGCCTGACATCGTCACCAAGGTGCCTGTGTACCTCATTGATACGTGTATGTGCGCCTGGAGGTTTTGTCCATAGAGTAACACTGACGTTCTTGTGTTCCTGTCCGTTTGTCCAGGTGTCTGTGTTCTACAGGACCAGTCCAAAGCACAAGCTGAAAATCATTAAGGTACCGCACGCCCCGACTCGTTATCGTTTACATTCACTGAATGCCGGCGTTGCCACGTGGTTATGTGACCGGCACGGCTTCCGGACGTTACATTTACTCCCCCGATGTAAAGGAACTACACCTCCCATGATGCTCAGCAGCTCATCATTTCCCAAGAGGCTCGGCAAAATTATAGTTCCAAAACCTCTATAGCCGGGCTGTCAGACACCCCCCCCCCCCCCCCGATGTGTCTGAACTACAACTCCTGTGATGCTCTGTCCATCTATTGCATGGAAAGGATTCTGGGAATTGTGAGAATCCGCATCGGTGGGGGAGGGGTGTGAGTTTGACAGCCCTGATCTAGAGCTGCCGACCACCCTCCTATACAGATTGCCTTGACTCGAGCACACTGTGCTAGACTCAGTCCTCACAGCGTTCTTGCCATGTTCTAGAACAGGGCTGTCAAACTCCAGCTCCCCAGCGGTGTCTGAACTACAACTCCCATCATTCTCTGTCTAAAGAAATCTGTGAATTGTAGGCATCAACATCTGGGGGCAGGAGTTTGAGATCCCAGTTCAGGAGCAGCACGGCACGCGTGTGGAATGTGTGGCCTGATCGGGAGCAGCACGGCACGCGTGTGGAATGTGTGGCCTGATCGGGAGCAGCACGGCACGCGTGTGGAATGTGTGGCCTGATCGGGAGCAGCACGGCACGCGTGTGGAATGTGTGGCCTGATCGGGAGCAGCACAGCACGCGTGTGGAATGTGTGGCCTGATCGGGAGCAGCACGGCACGCGTGTGGAATGTGTGGCCTGATCAGGAGCAGCACGGCACGCGTGTGGAATGTGTGGCCTGATCGGGAGCAGCACGGCACGCGTGTGGAATGTGTGGCCTGATCGGGAGCAGCACGGCACGCGTGTGGAATGTGTGGCCTGATCAGGAGCAGCACGGCACGCGTGTGGAATGTGTGGCCTGATCGGGAGCAGAATTCCATACATGTTTGTGGTATAATTTGCACTTGGCGCCGGGTAGCTGCAGTTTACACATTTGCTGTGAGTGTGTATATTCACTTGCAGGCGCTGCAGCAGACCGGGGCCATTGTAGGAATGACGGGAGATGGTGTCAATGATGCGGTAGCTCTGAAATCGGCGGACATTGGCGTGGCCATGGGAAAGACCGGCACGGACGTCAGCAAAGAGGCGGCTGACATGATCCTGGTGGACGATGATTTTTCCACGATCATGTAAGTGTCTGGAAACGCACTGGGCTGCTGATCTGTAAATCAGAAGTGCTTCCGGCCGGCCTGGCGGGCGTCCCACTCAGAAACCGCTCAGGCAGCTAATCCTTTCAAAATGCTCTGCATGCGAGCTGACAGCGGCGCGGCCTGGTGGAGTGACGCGAAGTCAACAGTAAGTCACTGGATCAACAAAGTAACATTTCCGTTCCATTAAACCAGTATCCGAGGCCAGAGACGCGCGCGCACCGCCGCTACAGCGCTGATTAAACGCACAGCTTACAATTCCACCCCGTTTCTCACGAAAACACGGCGTCTCGTTTGTACAAACCCCGGCCTGTTAATCTAAATCCAGCACGAGAAGACAGAGACACCAAGGCCCAAATAAACTCCGGAAGCCGGGGCACCCATTCCATGATATCTTTACACATTCCGGTGTTTTGTGGCCGCAAAGCGCTTCCAGTAACTGACAAAACCCTACACTGACCGAAAGAGGAGCCGTACATTAACCCCTTGATAGTCTGTGCATAGATAATAACCCTCTTAAGGTGACGTGTCAGACTCTGGCTGTCATGACGTCTGCCTCCTCAACCCTTCAGATGTTTTGAACTACATTTCCCTTGATGCTCAGGGAACCTAACGAAGGGCTGAGCATCATGGGAGATGTAGTTCCAAAACATCTGGAGGGTCCAAGGTTGCTGACCCCTGATTTAAGGTGGATAAATTGTGAAACTTGAAAAGGGGATTATTCTCTAAATGCCATTGTTTATTATTGCTGTAACTTCCTGGATTTAGCAGCGTTCAATCGACGTACCAGCTGAGCAGGTCCTACAGGTTCCCCAGGCGCCTGCCTAACCTGCCGGCTCTGCTCTACCTGTGCTTCACGGTCACTCTGTAAATTAAAAAAAATACAGTAGAGTAAAAAAGTCTAAATGGAGGAAATTGCCCAGAACGCGCCGCAGCCACCATAAACCTCGGCCATCCAGACGCCTTGAATTTCCCCTCCCGGGATCATTGGGATTTATCGTGGTTGAGAATTCTTAAAGCGGTGACACTGAACCTTGGCATCTGAGCTTTTTCTGAACTACATGCCCCATGATGCTCAGCTATCCTAAAACATTTGGGATGCCAAGGTTAGTGTTCGTGGTCCTGAAGCTGCAGATAGACGCGGGTTTGACGCACACCAAGATCTTACGGTTTAGGCTAGGGTCAGATGAACGTATTTTTCGCGTCGTCTGTGAAAAAGTGCGTTTGAACGAATGGACGCATTTTTTCACGGAATACGCGATAGGGGTCATACGATGCGCATTTTCGTCTGTGATTTTGTACGGATCATCAATAAAACCCTTTTTGCGTCTGGACGTTATGTTGGCCGGACATTAGCAGCGTCTGACGTCTCCTAATCACGCACACACACCGCTATGCCGCCGCAGCGCACTCTGTACGTCCGTACTAGCGGTTTCACGTTCTAGAAAAAATGCGTTCATTTGCCACTTGCGTTGTGCGGCCGAACTTCGTATATTGCCCGTCATTTGCGGCTACTACGGCCGTGATAAAGTGCGGCTGCACGCGCGTTCGCACTGCGTTCGTCTGACCCCAGCCTTAATCTACTTGTTATCTTTGTGTTAATGGATGATCTGAGCTTGGAGGGAGCCGGCGCTTACAGAGACCTTCCTGTGTTACACGTGTATCCAGCGCTGACGCGGTGCTCTCTCACTTACAGGAGCGCCATCGAAGAAGGAAAAGGGATCTTTTACAACATCAAGAACTTTGTGCGGTTCCAGCTGAGCACGTACGTACAGACCCGCCCCCCCCCCCGGCTCTGCTTCCGGCCGTGCCAGCTCAGACGACGGGCACAGCGGGTCTGCCTGGGCTCTGATCTGAAACAGGAGGGATATACTGATCACATGATACTGTATCCATTGAACAATGCGCAGCGTTAGAAAAGTGGGTCCATCACCATGGATACCAGTGTGGACATTCGTCTAGTTTCCATGGTAACCGCTTGACTTCCTCAATTTGAATGTTTTCGAAATGTCCTTTTTGGTGGCTGAGCATCATGGGAAATGTAGCCCAGACGTGTGAGGTTAAAAGGCGTCTCGTTATCAGACACTAGAACTGTAAAGGTAGTTACTGCACACTAGCGTGTAACACGTGCTCGGCTTGTACATGCTGGTACCTGGGCCAGCCTGGACGTGTTGCCTGGTCACGCACCTTGAGGGATAGGTTCCTGTCACAAGACACATTATGCGTGTGCCCAGAGGCGCAGCATGAAAAGCGTTGCCCTCCTGTATGTACTTTGAATTCATGTGATCCTGAAGGACTTACTGTGAACTTGTGTTCGGGGGGGGGGGGCGCTTCAAACACTCAGCCTTTCTCTAAATTACAATGTGCCGTCAGCTGAGCTGTCGTTTGTTCTCAGGCATTTAAACTGCAGATTTAATTCCAGTTTGTAGTGCCTGGAGCGTCGGCTGCGGTGCCAGTGAGCACCTATACTAGGGCCGTCTCCGGAGCGTCGGCTGTGGTGCCAGTGAGCACCTATACTAAGGCCGTCTCCGGAGCGTCGGCTGCGGTGCCAGTGAGCACCTATACTAGGGCCGTCTCCGGAGCGTCGGCTGCGGTGCCAGTGAGCACCTATACTAGGGCCGTCTCCGGAGCGTCGGCTGCGGTGCCAGTGAGCACCTATACTAAGGCCGTCTCCGGAGCGTCGGCTGCGGTGCCAGTGAGCACCTATACTAAGGCCGTCTCCGGAGCGTCGGCTGCGGTGCCAGTGAGCACCTATACTAGGACCGTCTCCGGAGCGTCGGCTGCGGTGCCAGTGAGCACCTATACTGGGGCCGTCTCCGGAGCGTCGGCTGCGGTGCCAGTGAGCACCTATACTGGGGCCGTCTCCGGAGCGTCGGCTGCGGTGCCAGTGAGCACCTATACTAAGACCGTCTCCGGAGCGTCGGCTGCGGTGCCAGTGAGCACCTATACTAAGGCCGTCTCCGGAGCGTCGGCTGCGGTGCCAGTGAGCACCTATACTAAGGCCGTCTCCGGAGCGTCGGCTGCGGTGCCAGTGAGCACCTATACTAAGGCCGTCTCCGGAGCGTCGGCTGCGGTGCCAGTGAGCACCTATACTAAGGCCGTCTCCGGAGCGTCGGCTGCGGTGCCAGTGAGCACCTATACTAAGGCCGTGTGCAGGGCGCCTATCCTTACAGCTTGTATTCATTTCTGTGACAGGAGCATCTCTGCCTTAAGCTTAATCACTTTATCGACCATCATGAACCTGCCAAACCCGCTGAACGCCATGCAGATCCTGTGGATTAACATCATTATGGACGGACCTCCAGCTCAGAGGTAATCCCATAACCACACTCTACTTCACCACCTGCTGCCGCGTGATGGATCCTCACTGCTATTTAAAGTGGATTTATTACAAGTGGGGGTGGGGGGGTGAGACAGGTTGGGAGAGGTGGTGGCTGAGCATCATGGGACATGTGGTTCTGAAACGTCGGGGTTACCCATGATAAGGCATCCTATACATACACTGAACCAGGCAGCCCACCTGGCAAAGTAAGTGTGTACGTCTCCCGTGATCCTGGTGGTCCTCTTGGACGATGCAGGAAACAACCGGAACAAATGTCGGTGATAGGAAAGGTTTCCTTACTTGCGTTTTAAGACTCCGGATAAGTCATATCTCATGCAAAAAAAAAAAAGGTCATACTCCTGTGACCTCTAACCATGAAACGAACACATTCTGCTCCTTGTGACCTGAGAGCAAAAACAGACAGATCCTGCTCCGTTGGTTAGGTTTAAACCCGACGTTGAGGTTTTTTTTTGCCCCGTACTCCGCTTTATAAAAGAACACCTGTATGGTGCCACGTTGCATCAACGAAACTCTGCAGTGCGGCCCCTTTTATTGCGGAAACGAGACTTTCCTTACATTCAGACACTGGAAAAGTTGCGGATAGAAAAATATTACTTTTTTGCTGCAGCGTTTCCTGCGGTGTCCACAAGGTGGCGACTCAATGTTATTAAACCACGTGTTGTAACTTATGGCAGAATTGTGGTTGACAGAGGAGCATGCTCTGTAGGGTCTCGGCGAGGGACCCCGTTACTCTGCCCCTAAACAGTGTAGAGATGGTCCCCCACCTCCATAAACCCACAACGCTGTGACTCCTTCCGGAATAGAGGGAATGGATTCAGACCCTGCAGTAAAGCCGATACTGGACAAACCTGCAAAAACGGGCGTCACTCGTGCCTTTAAAACGTATCACATGATCAATCTAGTGATATTGGGGATGGCCTCTAACATTTTGCAGGCGTTCGGGTTGGCTGAGCATCATGGAGGCCTCTATGTTGGTGATCGCTGTTGTAGGAAAACCATATAAATACCGGTCATTGTGTCTTGCTCAGCTTGGGTGTGGAGCCGGTGGATAAAGATGCCATCAAGCAGCCGCCCAGGAACGCCAAGGAGCCCATCCTCAGCAAGGCCCTGCTCCTGAAGATCTTCGTCTCGGCCGCCATCATCATAAGCGGGACACTTTTCGTATTTTGGAAAGAGGTCAGAGCTCTTACCAATGATCTGGGGGTAATGATGCGTGCGCTGAGCGAGCGGCTGGATAATGGGGATTAATGGAGAGAAAGCAGCGATTATCACACAATTCCCTGAGTGTCCTGGATAGAATACACTTAAAACGAGTTCAAATCCAGCTGGAGCATCTAGTCCCTCCATCAATTCTGTGTGCTTGAACCAGCATTTACCCCTTTAACGCCCATTATTTCCTTCTGCCTCTTGATGCGGCTCATGTTGTGCAGCTGGCATAGCGGTGCACAGCAGATTCAGAATCCCAAGTCACACAGGCACCTGGACTCTTACACCCACCTTATTCCATAAAGAGGAGTGCTCCGTCCTGTAGGTCAATGCATAGCAGAGGATTCTGGGATTTGCAGTCCATGCCCGCTTCCTGTTCTGACAACCGGGGACTAGAATAAAAATATCTTCATTTCTGACCCGCAGATTCCTGACGGCAAAGTGACGCCCAGGACCACAACCATGACCTTCACATGTTTTGTATTTTTTGATATGTTCAACGCATTATCGTGTCGTTCTCTGGTAAGTGACTGACCCCCCCCCTCCCCTCCTCCCCAAAAAAAACCCATATAAAACCATCTGAACGTCTCCACAATGATAAGAGAAAATGTCATCAGAGCAGTGCTCCAGGCCTGTTGTGAAGATGTGGGGAGCGCGTGTTCTCCTCCCATAGACATTGTGCTGGTTGTGGAACGCGTGGGGGGGACCAGGCACTGATTGGGATCACTTTTTGGAAAGCGCTGATAAGCCTATCCCTGCCTCTCCGCACATACAAAGCTAGGGGGCTGCACAGCGGATCCAGGTCCCCTCATCCCCTGCCCCGTACCCATCTACAAGCCTCCAGCGCTGCCGGGTGCACATGGACACGTGCAGAGAGCTAAGCCTCATAGCACTTTGTATCGGTGAGGTAGGTCCTCTCTCCTGCCCGCTGTGAGAGTGAGATATGTCTTGCTCGCTGCAGGGCTTAACCCTTTCACTGCGGTTACAGTAAGTCACCCCTCAATTTGCTGGTCTCTGGCATGTCTACTAAACAGCGCTCCCCTCCTTTTGCCTTTCAGACTAAAACGATATTTGAGATCGGCTTTTTCAAGAACCGCATGTTCTGGCTGTCTGTGTTCGGATCCATCCTGGGGCAGATGGCCGTCATTTATATCCCTCCGCTGCAGAAGGTCTTTCTGACACAGAACCTCCACGCACTGGGTGAGTGACGCAATACGCAGGCGCGCTGACACGCTTATTGTGAAGAGCTGAGAGTGCTCGCCCTGCATCGCATGAACCAGCAGCCTAGAGAGAGGTGCAAATAAATAACATTAACACCCCCCCCACCCCAAAAATCTCAATAACCAACGTTTCATGAAATCTATATTATCCCCAACTCCTTTTACGTGATTAAATTGCATTACCCCCCCCCCCTTTTCCCCACGTTGTGGCCCCGGTTTCAGCTTTTGCCCGTCTAGATCAGGGATCTCAAACTCCGTCCCCCCTAGATAAGTGATGGTGAACGTCAGCGTCCCAGATGTTTCTGTACTACTTGAGCAAGAGTCATGGGACATGTAGTTTGAAACATCTGGGGTGCCAGGGTGCTCCCTCACTGCCCTACAATTCCCAGAAGTCTGTGATTGCAGTCGATGGACAGAGAATCATGGGAGCTGTAGCTCAGAAACCTCAATGGAGTTGGAGAGCTCTGGTCCAGAAGGTGTTCAGACACACACACAGCGCTGTCGTTGTCAGGACGCTGCTCCCTGGGCAGGAATTTAATGGATAAGCCACTTTCTCCCTCTGCCAGTGATTTCCCCGGGACTGGCTGAGGAATCCCAGTCACTTCCTGGTCAATAAAAAAAGCTGGAGGACCACCCATGGAAATGCAACGTGAGCAGCTCAGGGTGTCACAGCACTGTCAGGGGTTACACGTTAGCTGGTGCTGAGTGACTGCATTGCAGCTGATATATATATATATATATACACACACACACAGAAATGCTGCATGGGGTCTCCTCTTCCTGGCCTGCGTGCCCAGCAGCCACTGCAAATGCATGAACTATACAGCGGACTGACCCCGGAGGCTCCCTGCAACGCTGGCCATCCAGATGTTTTGGAATTACATTTCCCATGATGCACAGTCAACCAAATGAGCACCTAAGCATCATGGGAGATAACAACCACCCCCCCCCCCCCCCCGAGGTTTTCTGAAATACAACTCCCAAGATTCTCTGGTCATTTATTGCATTCTGGGAATTATAGGCATAACCATCTGGGTTTAGCGGCCCTGCGCTAGGATTGTGTAATATCAAGGAGTAACAGTATGTATGCACTGAAAATGTCAGTGACGTCTATTTGAGGATATTCTGCATTATTCATTCTATAAAAACATAGTATTCAGTAACTTACCCGCTGACGGCTCCCCCTTCTCTGGGTCTCCCGCTGACGGCTCCCCCTTCTCTGGGTCTCCCGCTGACGGCTCCCCCTTCTCTGGGTCTCCCGCTGACGGCTCCCCCTTCTCTGGGTCTCCCGCTGACGGCTCCCCCTTCTCTGGGTCTCCGCTGACGGCTCCCCCTTCTCTGGGTCTCCCGCTGACGGCTCCCCCTTCTCTGGGTCTCCCGCTGACGGCTCCCCCTTCTCTGGGTCTCCCGCTGACGGCTCCCCCTTCTCTGGGTCTCCCGCTGACGGCTCCCCCTTCTGTCTCCCGCAGATCTGCTGTTCTTAACGGGTCTCTCCTCCTCGGTCTTCTTGGTGTCGGAGCTCATCAAATTCTGCGAGCAGCAATGCTGCCGGAAGAAGCCGGTGAAGGCGCTGGAGGAAGAAATCTAAAAGGAACGTCCTCTCACTGGTCTGTCTTACACCCTCATCCGCCCGTCCTGCCGCCCTGTGACCCGTCCCTCCTCTCAGACGTGATTTCCAATATCACTCGGCGATGCCATATACTGTTTACGTATTTATGTCAAGTCAACACTGCTGTATTTAATGGGAAAAAAAACCAAACATTTATCAGGCATGTTTCTCCGAAAGAGATTTGCAAGAACACATCACGCTTTTTATCGTCTGCCTTTGACTCCCTCCATCATCCGTACTTTATTTTATTTTTTTGTACTTTATAATTCATTTTAAAATAAAGACTAATCATTTATTTTTTAACAAAATGTTTGTGACGTCGCGTGTCTTTAACCAGGTACACACAGGGGAGAGACCTCCTTCTGCAGGCCCTCTGCTGCCTCCTGCTGGTGCCGGGGAGGAATTGTGCCTTCCTGCCACCCCTACACCTGGCTTTATTATTACATTTATCCTATAAAGGATGATAATAAAGCAAGTTACAGGGCATGCGAGCACGGCTATCTGAGCTGCTGGACCCCATTACTATATTAACACGAGACAGCAGAAACAAGACGGGCACAGAGTCTGGGTCACAGGAGCTTACAGTCTGGAGCAGAAGTCAGTAACGTTTTGGTACCACACCTCTCATGATGCTCCGCAGCCTAGGATGTGGTTGAGTATCATGAGAGCTGTACTTTCAAAACCTCTAGAAGTCCACGGTTGCGGAGCCCTGTTGTAGTGTTTTTTGTCTGTGCATTGTCATTGCACGCAGGTTGTTTGTTTTTTGCAGATTAAATGGTTTTATTGCACACGTTCAGCTTTTTCCTGGTCCCTCCTTTGCTAACACTCAGCCCCGGCTGCTCTTGGCTTTTATAGGGCACCGTTTTTCCTATAACTACATGTCCCATGCTGCTCAGCCAGCATGAAATCTAGCAAAGCATTATGGGACATATAGTTCTAGAACATCTGGACTGCCTGTGGCCGTCACTGGTGAGGTGGCCGTAGCATCCACCTGGTATCGGACGTGTATGTGCAGGATGAATATCCCCGGGAAAAGGCTGTGTCCGTACAGGCGCTCTATGCCGAATCCAGTGTTGGCATCGGACAATCTGATTGGTGGCTGGGATTTGTAGGTGTATAGTGTGGTGGTTTTTAGAGGTTTTGTTCCTACCTTACGATGAATTAGCGTAAACCTGCCAAGGGTCCATGTCACTGGGCGCAATCTCCGAGCTGGTTGTATAAACGCCGGCCCCTGAGAACAGATTAACAGATCCATCACGCAAACATTCGCCAGATAGAAAGGATGTTACAAGACACCATGTACCTGCGGCTCATGGATACAGATACCTTAAGTCTTTATATATAAAGACAGCCATACTGCTGCCGCTGTGAAGGAAACGGGAGGTTTATGGCTACTGATGCCAAAGCAAGCCCTTACTGGCACATACTACGCTCTGTCTATGGGGGCGATATACAGGAATGTTGTTTTGCTTTTCCTTTAAAACTGTTGGAGCCTCGTTTCTGTGTTCACAGACCTATCGGGAAAGGGTTTCTAAACAAAAAGATTTAACACAAACATCATTTATGAATAAGCAATTGTGGCATAAGCTGCTACAGTGTCAATGTACCCACCCCGACCGGTCCTGTTCTATGCCCACCCACCTAATGCCCGCTCTTAAGCACTTACTTGGGACATATACCGCAACATCTGTTTACCCCGATACTACAGAGAGCCCCAGGAGGATGTTGGTCTCCTCTGCAGTGCAAGGGTTAAACAGGTCCCGAAATGTACATGCCAAGTAAGTGGGTTCATGTCATAAGAGCGGGCATTAAGTTAGGAACGCTAGGAGCTGCCGGGATGGGGTACATTGACGCGGTGATGGGATAATGCAGTGTATGGTCACATTTTGTGACCAAATCTCCAAAGATATTTAAAGCCGTGTTAAAGGGGAGCGATCTGAATTCGGGGTGTTGTGTCTTTATGGTCTCAGAAGCCCCTTTTATATATAAAAAAAAATAAAAGAATCCAGGTTCTGGGTTTCTATCCAACAGCGGAAAAGACAAACCCTCTGACCTACCCCTGCAGCACATTGTACATCGCCATGGCATGAGAGCTGAATTATATCCTGCGCTGCTGTGTATGCTGGCGTAATAAAAATATGGTTATTTCTAAAGCACCAACAAATTCTGCAGTGCTGTACAACAAATGAATAGCTATGCCCGGTGTAAGGGGAGCGTGCCGTCTCGTGCAGCGACACAACCCCAAAGCAGAGCTTGACAAAGCAAGGAGCCAGCGTCACGTTAAGAGACGACATTTACTTTATGGAGGAAAAGCCAGAGATTAGGAAATACGACTCCGTTCTAGCAGCCCACGGCGACCGGACCCCCTGATCTGCTAATGCATGGAAGCGAGGAAAAATAATCACGGTCACCTCGATCAAAAGCCAGCAAGCGCGCACGGAGCCGCCTTAGGCCGGGGTCAGACGAACGCAGTGTGAACACGCGTGCAGCCGCACTTTATTACGGCCGTGGTAGCAGCAAATGACGGCCAATATACGAAGTACGGCCGCACGAAAGTTCAGCCGCGCAACGCAAGCGGCAAACGAATGCATTTTTCAATAACGTCAAACCGCTAGAACTGATGCACAGAGTGCGCTGCGTCCGCATAGCGGCGTGATTAGGAGACGTCAGACGCTGCTCATGTCCGGCCAACATAACGTCCATTTGTTTTTTTTATAGCTCCGTCAAAAATCACGGTTGTAATTGTGCATCATATGACTGCTTTCACGTCTGCCGTCAAAAAGTGCGTCCATGTGTCCGGACGCACTTTTTGATGGAAGACGCGAAAAATGCATTAGTCTGACTCTAGCCTTACATCCACTACTAGGCACCTCAAAGGCATGTTCAGTTCCTCATTTGCTGTAAGTGCTAAGTTAGCAACTTGGCACTGAACGCGTTGCTGCAGCTCAGCGCTGCTAACTTAGCTACTCTGCAGCACCTCTCCAATTGGCTGCAAGTGCTGAGTGTGACGTGGGAAAGATGGCCGCCTCCAGGGAGCAAATAATCCAATAAGGAAATGCTCAGTTTGAAGGTTTGGTGGATCAAAACACCAAATATTTATTGGGAAGTGGTAAATATTAACACTAAAGGGTAATAAAATGGACAACAGTGGATGTTGCAGAAACGGCACCTTTTCATCAAGCAATCCTCTGGCTGTGAATATGGAAGTGAAAGGGCAAAGCGTTCAGTGAGACAGCTGCAGCAAACTGAACCGCTGCACTGAAGCAATTCAGCAGCTGCTGAGGAACTGAACGAGCCTCTGAAGATGTATCTGAACTACATGACCCAGATGCGCTGCCTGCCTTGTGTGTGACAGGACTACATGTCCCATGATGCTTAGAGATGGCTGGCGTGCAAAGGTTCACCATCGCTGCACTACTCCCTGTGCCAGGTCAGTGCTCCACAAAAATAAGACATCTTGTCCAGCACCCTGCTACAGCACTCAGCCCCGGTTATACTGCAGAGCCATCCGGCCGTGTTAGCCGTGACGCTTTCTGGCCAATTACCCAAGTTTACAAAAACAAAATCCTGTTCATAAAAGCTGCTGCGCATTATGGAGCGGTGATTTAACACCGTGACGTTTGCTCAGACCTTGAAACCACGTATGTGTAAGTGAGAATTAACATTTACTCAGTGCGAGCGCTCACCTCATTACCCCCCCCCCCCAGACACAAAACTCACCGACATGTCCGCGTCAGAGAGAGCTTTAAAATCTGCGACCTGTCCTGTCACATCAGCGGCCCATGTTTGCTTAACTAATGCTCCGCGCAGGGGACACCTGTTCTCCATCAGCAAACGGTCACACGTATGGGGGGGGGCGGCACAGGTTTAACATCACAAAACAGACCAATACATCATTTCGCGGCACTTTCCTTGGTCCGAATAAAGCAAAAAAATAAATAACTGGACTTTTTTTGTAGTTCTCATATATTAAAGATAAATGTAAGTTTCCCAGCTTGTTACAGGAGCCTAAAATAAACATACAGGGTTTATTCACTAAACAGCGAGACAGAGACCTTAAGACCAGAAGCAATGCGCTAAAGGAAATCAGGAGTGTTAACATTTTAGGTCAAAATACCCCCTATGGTTGAATTGACATACTGCGCAAAGTTTGTCTTTATTTTCTCTTATAATATAAGAGAATATATACCAACATACATCAAAAAGCAAGGAAAAGACATATTGATGGACATGTATGGTGTTTAAATCTCGTTTTCCGGTAACTGTTTGTATACTGGCTCTACGTTGTCATTTCTATATGTACATAATACCCAAATTTGAACTTTTTTCCCCATATGGTGAACATTACAAGTGAACCCTAACTCAATGTTTAGTAGATAATCCCCACAGACTGATTTAACATATAATACAAAAGCCACGTGGTTAACCATTTCCTTCCCACGTCTCATGAACGGAAGCGTCACAGTCACGCAGCTCAGCGATTAGATGATCGCATTTTTAATAAAAGATTTGTCTAAAATACAAAATTCTGAAAACGCGGCGCGGTTTGGGAATCCGGAGGAGCAGCAGCAGAGGCGCCGGCGTTCGCCTCATGTTGAGAGGTTTGCATCGTGGAAAAAACACAGTATTTCTTTTTATAGGAACGGAAAAACCCTTTAAAATAGACAGGGGTGAACGATGAGACGGAATCAAACGGCATTTCATGGAGCAACAGGTTTAATACCAGCACGCGGCGGCGGCGGCAGCGACGGCGACATGATTACATTGTTTAACGAACAGATTTCATTGGTTTCTTAAAGATAATCCGTGAGTGCAAAAAGGAACAGAAAACAGCACTCACGAAACATAAGGGAGGATCCACTAAATGGTGCACGATGCTCTGAGATGGCTGAGCTAGGGTTGCCAGGTCAGCCATGTTTTTCTGGCCGCGTATCATTTCATACAGAGGAGTGCTGCCCTGCAACATGTATAATTCATATGCTGCAGGAAGGAAATCAAAGCAGGAGACCTGGGATTCCTTACTTGCAGAGTATGGATTGTACATGCTGCAGGGTGGCATTTTTCATGCACTGCCAAGAAGGATGAATAGATTATGTGTGTCCAGGAAAACATGGCCGATCTGGTAACCGTAGGCTGAGCCTCAAATGACAGGCAGAAAAATAAGAGACGGCATTTGTCTGGTCTGAGAACCTGTCTTTTAACCCCTTAAAAAGGACCAATAACACAACATTTGCATCATAAATGCATTGACTTTGAAGACCCTTGGTCCTTAAGGGGTTAATTTAAGGAGTCAACAGCAACATTTCAGTACCACCGGGGTTTTTCAGCTCGACGCCATCGAACCTGTCACTAGTTATCACTACCTGGAGTTATGCTGCATCTTAAATTTGTTTGTTGCAAAAGAATTTAATTCGCATTTGGGCTCCTGAACGTGCCCCTAATGTTTCTGCAAGGTGGGCACGGTGCCCGAAGTGCTAATACTTTTTTTAAACCAGCCGGGAATCTGTCTCCATGACGTCTCCCCAACTGATCCTGCACGGAGACCTGAACTGCAGTAACTCCTTCTGGCCAGCAGGTGGTGACGTCTCCCTGTCAAACTGGGAATTTTCACATTTATTACTGTATGATTAAAAATGATTTTCCAAAAACCAGCTGGTTCTTGACATCGAGTTTTTTTGGAGAACATGGCAGTGAAGCGGGTTAAAAGTCAGATCCTTGGACCAAACGAGTGTCGGCTCATTCCTTTTTTCTTACCAAAAACACTCAAACTGCAGCAAATTTGGGCAAAGAAAAATGATTATTATGACTTCAGAACGTTTGTGTGGCTCTTGTTTTTGGGATTCGCCAATTGCGCTGAGCCACACTGGAACGCAATGCTACCACAACCTGATGTGATTTTACCCAAAAACAGGCTCTTAACCGAGCGGTTATCATCCAATCGCGAAAACCCAAACACGGCAAAACAAAAAAAAGTTCACCCTGAGTAAGTCTGTGCAAAGCTACGCCCGTTCAATATACAAAACAAGACCTACAGCAAGAGCTTAAACTCCGCCCCCAGATGTTTAATGCCTAAAATTCCCAGAATCCTTTGAATAGCCAGAGAATCATGGGAGGTGTAGTTAAACACCATTGGGGCCGGAGTTTGAGACGCCTGGTGTAAACGCTCATTAAAGATCATTGTAGAGAGCATGGTGTACGGCACGGGTAGAGGGCTCCCTCTGCTGCTCAGTCCCGGTACTACCGCACGTCTCGGCGAAGACTCTGCACAGAGGCTGGAGTTCTGCGAGGTTTTCTTTTTTTGGAGAAAGGATTTTACCAGGATGGATACATTGAGATTTCTCTCGTTTTCAGTATGTGTCCTGGGAGGCGAGTGTGTACCACTGGGTGTCCTTGGGCAAAGACACTTGCTGGAGAGGTGTTCTTGCTGGGATCGAAACTGTGTCTCCACAGG
The DNA here is from genome assembly GCA_009667805.1 of Leptobrachium leishanense. Lineage (NCBI taxonomy): Eukaryota > Metazoa > Chordata > Amphibia > Anura > Megophryidae > Leptobrachium > Leptobrachium leishanense. The sequence goes on along the minus strand of CM019072.1, from coordinate 12,430,250 downwards.
CTCTCTACTCCACCCAGCCGGTACTGTGCCGTGGCTGCTGTGTCCGATGTATTGTATTGTCCAGGAGATAATCCTGGAGTCCTATTACAATCAATTAAATTGGTTTCCAGTCCTCCAGGACACGTCCAGATCGAGGTAACTCAGGCACAAGATGGTGCGTTTGAAGAGCGAGTGAACTCAATCACAGTAGAAAAGGGGTTAATTAGACACCGTTACTGTAAACGCTCACTAGTCACAGTACAGACATCGGATGTTGCTGGACCAGCAGCGCGCGCGCGCGCGCACCACACATATCACAAAACTATAAAAGGAGAAAGTGCACGTTTAAGGAAGAAAATACTGATTTGTAGAGCGGGTTCGGCAAAGGAAACGGACTATGGAGGAAGAGGGTGGCATGAGGTGGGCATCAGGCTACGTGACCCATTAATACTTCCATTTGGTGGTCTCATCCAATCGCAGAGCTTCAGAAAGCAGCCGGTGAGGAACGTCCGTGCCGGTCACTCACTGAGCACCATCAACGCCTGTCTCTGCACAGCGAGAGGTTAATCAACACAGTTCTGTCCTTTTTGTCCAAAAACCCCCCGAAAACAGATTTCCCCCCCCCCCCCCCATAGAAGTCAATGTTAAATCAGGTGTGAATCAGGACAGGCAGACAGGCGTTCGCCCAGCGCGCGGGATTGTTATTACTGGAGGGGCGGCGCGTGAAGCACTTCCTAAAACCTTCACGTTCAGGATGACGTTGTTTGACGTTCCTGCCGCGGTTCCTAATTGTCGTCGTCAACCACGTCTCTCAGGCCGTCGCTCTGGCGCGCTTTGCCGGTCATTTCCAGCAGGGCTCGGACCTCGGGGTCTGCGTCCAAGATGCTCTTTTTGTTTTTGGCCTGAAGGCAAAGTTAAAAACAAACAAAAAAATTATTTAAAAAACCCTTTCTGGATGATGGCGTCTGATTTGCCTGTGGAGCATTCATCCCTGTAACGGCACAATCGAGCTAAAGCCTTGTGAGACATGAGCCCCCCCCCCCCCGCCACAGAGCCAGGGCCCCCCCACAGAGCAGGCCCCGCGTGCCGTTGCTCGTTCTCAGGACTCTCACAAACCCCTTTTTGCTCAAAATTAAAAAAAGACAAAGATACGTGAAGAGTCCTAAAGTGAAAGCGAACACCAGGGTTATCTGGACGCCGGGAAACCAGGACGATCCTGAAGAAACCAATACGGCTAAAAGCAACAAAGTGCGGGATTATCCCTGACGGACACAACTTAACGTGTGCTCAGACACACAGAATGCCGAGCCGTCGCCCAGGAGCAGCCACTACCCAACACAAGCGAGGAAAACCAGAAACACGGCCTAACTACAAGACGTATGGGATGAGCGAGTGATGCGCAGCAACAACCTCCTGACTCTTTAAATGGGACAATAGCGACACTTACTGTAACAGGAGAGTCCGGATTATTCCATCCTCCCAACATCCCTTTATTGAGTTTTATTTACATGCCACGGCTTTGCGGGATCATCTGGCAAAGCAGCGACAGGTCACGCAGAAATACACTCGGGTTCTGCAATGTTTTACAGTGGCGATCTCAAACCAAGCTGCCCCCCCCCCTGCCAGATGATTCTGAACTACAACCCCCAGGATTCCCTGCCATCTATTGCATTCAAATAATTCTAGGAATTGTAGGCAATAAACATCTGCACGGCAAGAGTGACATTCCCGCTTCCCGGGACACAAATAAAGCGACACGGACGTACCAGCAGGTGTTCAGGGACATCTCCAACGGCCCAGACCTCCAAGGCGTCGATGGAGAAGTCTTCTTTGGAGGAGAGCTGGGGGCTGTTGTACGTGGTACACCTGGGCTTGGCTTTGCTGTGGCCGGTGCCATAATCGCTGTCAAGCCAGAGGCCAAAGTAATTATGCTGACCCCCCATTCCCTGCAAGACAGGAGAATAAAACGTCATTATTTTGCATCCCCCCCCCCAAAAAAATCAGTATTTCTGAGGGAAATCTGCTTCTTTGCACAATATGTGCATACTGGAAAACGAGAGGAATCTCAATGTATCCTTCCTGGTAAAATACTTTATAAATACCGTAATTGTCCATTCACAATACATAGAGCGTCAAACCAATGAATGAGAGCACGGTTTAGTGAATAACCCCTTCTCTGTATCTATCATTAGAGGGTGCAGATTGAGGAACGCTCGCATATCTGTGCAGTTTTCCATTAAGAAGCTCGCATTGACACGTCCTCGTTGCCCGGGGGGAGGGGTCTGTACTCACCAGTCCATTCGGCATGGTTTGCTGCCCGTGGTTGAGGTACATGTAGTGATCGTTATAGCCGGTGCACGTGTACACGTTGAGCTTCGGGGACGCCGTGAACAAAAAGCACCTGGTGTCTCCTGTGCAAACAAAAGGAAAGTTACAATGGATGGTCATACACTGCGCCGTGTCCCTGATTGCATCGAGGCGTCCAAAAACAATTCCTCAAGGTAAAACATTTTCCTGATTTATATCCATTATTTATTTCCTGCCGCAGGGGTCCACAGACTCTCTCCGGATCTAAACGCATGCAATTTACACACCAGCTAACGCCTGCGCATCTCCCGCTTCTGCCGTGCGCAGCTATGCGACTCACAGGGATGTATGTGGAAAGTAAAGCGCACGTGTAGTGACAGCAGGTCGGAGGGAGTGATCAGGCTCCTTCCATCATGGCACAGTGTGCGTGAAATGAGAATGATTGGAATATTAGGTCGGGGAATAAACTCGGCCTCTTACCCCGATACTGGGGTTTAACCTCCCACTCCTGAGACGCAAAGCCGCCAAAGATGAACCCGTCCGAGTCCTTTAAGACAAGCAGGCAGGGCCCTTGGTCCACAATGCATCCGCACAGCTTTGAGAAGCTCTCGCCGTGGAGCCGCGTGGAGAAGAGGAGGCGCCACCTGTGCTGCACCTCGTAGGGGAGGTGGGAGTTGAGGTATATGACGGACGGGAGATCCAGGAGACTGACGAACGCGGAATTATTCTTCGTGCCCTTGCACTTCGGGATCAGATTGCCGAGGTCCCTTTGGATGTCCGTGTGGTTCTTCAGCGCAGACAGGCCGTGTGTCGCCAGGATCCTAAGAAACGTAGAGACCATCGGGGCCCTGTACAGCCAGTCCTCTAAGGTGGCTCTCGAACACGACGCGTTGAGGAGCTCAGGTTTGTCCAGGTTCTGCTGATCTAACGAGAAGGTGTAAACAGCGAAACAAAATAAACCTTCAAAAATAAAAGTTATGCAACGGAAGGAAATGCTTTGTGTTCTTTGCGTACAACAGCGATATTTATCTAGTTTTGAAGCACATTCTTCATGTTCCCACCACCACCCCACAGGTCAACCTTCATGTCTCCATACCCTCCTGTTCCCACCACCCCACAGGTCAACCGTCATGTCTACATACCCTCCTGTTCCCACCACCACACGGGTCAACCGTCATGTCTACATACCCTCCTGTTCCCACCACCCCACAGGTCAACCGTCATGTCTACATACCCTCCTGTTCCCACCACCACAAGGGTCAACCTTCACACCTCTATACTCTCATGCTCCCACCACCATCACGCCATGGATCAAACTTCAAATCTCCATACAATCTTGTTCCCACCACACGGGTTACCCTTCATGTCTCCATACCCTCCTGTTCCCACCACATGGGTCAACCGTCACACCTCTATGCTCCCATGATTCCACCGCCACCCCATGGGTTAACCTTCATGTTTCCATACCATCTTGTTCCCTCCACCATCACATCTCCATACCTTCTTGTTCCCACCACCTCAGGGGGTTAACCTTCACACCTCCATACCCGCTCTTCTGAATAATTCAGGTTTAATCCCACTTCTCCAAAATGCTGGGGACCAGAGGGTTCGGGATTTTGGGATATTTGCGTATGAGACATCTTGGGGAACCAACTCTTATCGTGACATCAATTTATGTTTTACACACAGCCTGAGTGCCGTTTATACAGGATTTTAATCATTTTGTCCCCGTCACAGAGGTCAGAGGGGAGGGATTTTACACACGAGGTGTCATGGCAGGGCTCAAAAACGTTTCAGATTATGGACTTTCAGATAAATTCATTTTGATCCGTGTTGCATTCAGCTAGAGGCTGTTGCGGTATGGAGGATGTAAGGCAGCGGTGCTCGTCTTTGTGCTCCGGATGTTTCAGAACTACGTCTCCCATGATACTAAGGGACTCGAGTCGACAGAACCTTATGGGAAATGCAGTTCCGAAACATCTGGAGGGCCACAGCTCAGCACCTCTGCTGTAACAAATGTACATTTACACGGTGATTACGGGTCTCCTAAAAGTGCGCGCAGCGATGTGAAACCCATCTGAAACACAGACTTGTGATACACACACACACACACACAGTGACCACACAACCTGCACACACTGTGTCAGGACCAAGAGGATACCTGTGGTTTTTAACTGTGACAAACACTGTGTAGCCAGGGTGGAGACCCCCGAGCAGTTGTTTGGGGTTTTCTCGGCGTTCCAGCCATTCAGAAGCTTCTGCTGCGTCAACGCGTGCAACAGAGAAGCCACCAGATCTTCCAGAAACTACAAAGGAGAGGAGATCAATAACTCTGTTGGTTATAATGAGCGGCCATTGGAGAAAGCAATGTGTATGTTTAAACCAATAAGTTTAATATGAAATCTGTGTCCTGACTTGTTTTTTTTTTTTTATAACAAAGCAACCACAAGCTCAACAAACTTTACTGCAGCATTCCAGCAACCAGGGATTTGTCAGAATACAGGGAGAGTTGTGGGGTCAGTGGCTGCTGTACAGGGATATGATTCTGGGGGTTATAAGGAGTGTAAATACCTGTACAGTACAGATACAAGGTGTTGCTGTAATTGCCATACACAGGCATTATGCGGCACATACAGATACAAGGTGTTGCTGTAATTTCCATACACAGGCATTATGCGGCACATACAGATACAAGGTGTTGCTGTAATTGCCATACACAGGCATTATGCAGCACATACAGATACAAGGTGTTGCTGTAATTGCATACACAGGCATTATGCAGCACATACAGATACAAGGTGTTGCTGTAATTGCCATACACAGGCATTATGCAGCACATACAGATACAAGGTGTTGCTGTAATTGCCATACACAGGCATAATGCAGCACATACAGATACAAGGTGTTGCTGTAATTGCCATACACAGGCATTATGCAGCACATACAGATACAAGGTGTTGCTGTAATTGCCATACACAGGCATTATGCAGCACATACAGATACAAGGTGTTGCTGTAATTGCCATACACAGGCATAATGCAGCACATACAGATACAAGGTGTTGCTGTAATTGCCATACACAGGCATTATGCAGCACATACAGATACAAGGTGTTGCTGTAATTGCCATACACAGGCATTATGCAGCACATACAGATACAAGGTGTTGCTGTAATTGCCATACACAGGCATTATGCAGCACATACAGATACAAGGTGTTACTGTAATTTCCATACACAGGCATTATGCAGCACATACAGATACAAGGTGTTGCTGTAATTGCAATACACGGGCATTATGCAGCACATACAGATACAAGGTGTTGCTGTAGTTGCCACACACAGGCATTATGCAGCACATACAGATATTGCATTGCTAATAATCTCATTCTGATCACTATAAACCCCCATAAGCAGGAGATCACCATTGTATTATCTGTCTGCATCACATTTACTGACAAAGGCCATTTCTGCCTGTATGCTGATAATGCAGACTCCGTGTGACACTGTGCAATATAAGGGACACCATCCTTTAACAAATGCATGAAAATTTTAACAAAATAAAAGGGGTTTTAATCTCCTCTTATCTCGGTATATATATAGCGATCTTTATGCAGAATTGGCGTTTTACCCCACATTTAATGGTTAAATGCAGTAAGACACCCTGGGTTTCCAGGACATGCAGTAAAAAGTGAACTCACCTGTTGAACCTGCTGCCCGCTCACGTGCTCAGCGTTACCCGCAGCGATCATACGGAGGAGCACGCAGCTCTTTTCCTCAGCGTTCCCTCTAATAACGTCTACAAGGAAGAACACAAACTGCTCCCGGCTGATGTCGGCGCTGGCAGGTGCGTTGTTGCCACCGGTGTTTGCTCCCTGGATGCCAGTGAAGATTCTCTTGGTCATAGGCCCCAGCAAGGCACATCCAACGGCTTCCTAGAAAGCAGGCACATACATAAACCCTCAGGCCACTGAATAAAAGGGACAGGAGTGGAAAACGTTTAAACCGTGGTGTTTATGGTACAATCCTGTTAAACGCCGGTATGTGACCTCACACGCCGCTCCTGCCTCTGGCAGACACAGATACGATCAAAGTATGAATTTATGACACTCGGAGCAAAAGAACCAGTAAAACAGAACAGGCGCAGGTTGAGAAACACAGAGACCCACCGAAAATGTGCCGACTGCAACAAACACAAAAAATCTCAAACCACAGATAGAAAAATCCAACGAGGTGAAGGTTTATCTAAAGTCACGTGACAGACCTGTTTAATCATCTCCGACACTGGAAAGACAGACCAACACAGACAGACGAGTGGACAGAGATGGGAGAACGGAAAGACAGAACAAAAGACAAGACAAGACAAAAGACGCCACCAGCGAGTGTCCTTGGGCAAAACACCTAATGGTATGGATGCGACGACCTCACAAAATACTCGTACATCTCATAGATTGTAAGTTCTTGGGAACAGGGTCCCCTGAATCAGCCCGTATCATCCACGTGTGATATTCCAATGTATTAACCCCTTGTACAGTGACCTTGTAGAGAATAAACTGCAGAATATGTGGCATATTTATAGAAATAAAGGATATAGTCTCCCACCTGGAAGGTCTGCAAGTCGACACATTTCTTTCCCTGGGAGATGCGGTCAAAGCGCTGCTCGATCTCGGCCTGCTCCTCCGGGGAGATCCCCAGCAGCCGCTTCCGGTACTGTCCACTCTCTGCGTTCCCCATGCTCAGACGCAAACACCTGCAGCAAGGACCGGATACAAAACAGAAAACTCTGGAAATCAGGCGGCAGGAATGCTTTATAACCAGCGTGCTCTCCGAGATGACACACAGGACGCACGGACGTGACATTAATGCAGAATGTCGCCCGCGGCACCGCACACACATCAATACAATGTTAATGGGGGTGGACTGGTTTCTGAATGGACGCGGTGCCACTTTGCGGTGAATATGGCAGCTCCATCGAGCACATCATCAGATTACAGATGATGGGATCAGGCGTTAGAGTGGATTAATATGTGGGTTGTGGGGATTGTGACACCCCCGGACACATTATCTGCTTCTCCTCCTGCAATGTGCGGTGACGCGGCATGTCCCCGGCAAGTCACATACAGTGCTATTTCAAGAAGGCAGGACATGGCCAGGCGAACCACAGGCACGATGGGAAGACTTTCAGGGTCACAGTGAGACGCGACACACACACACACAATATGCGATAATGCATATACACAAGATATGTGATAATGTATACACACCTATATGAGCATGTCACACACACACACACACACACACTTGCCCATTGGTTCGGAGTCTGTCACACCCACTTAAAACCCTTCTTTTTGTCTCTCACCCACTTGTCTCGCGCACACTGTGTACACACAATATACAGTGATTAATAAATGGAGAAGTGAAGCAATCACAGAGTTCAGAGATGTGGACAGAAGGGAATAGAAAATCCGGCAGGAGGCGGCAACCTCCATCTAAAAGTAGAACGAGGAGAGCAGAGAAACAGGTCGGTCCTAAAGTTATAGGGATTTACCAGTATGGAATCTTGACACGGCTCCCTCGGGCGGGCGGGCGGCACGGCTCCCTCGGGCGGGCGGGCGGCACGGCTCCCTCGGGCGGGCGGGCGGGCGACACGGCTCCCTCGGGCGGGCGGGCGGGCGACACGGCTCCCTCGGGCGGGCGGGCGACACGGCTCCCTCGGGCGGGCGTGCAGAATACGTGTAGGATCCGCACCGGCATGTGCTAACGAATGGTGAATTTCAAAATTTTTCTTGTGATGGCCCTGACCCCTCCCTGACGGACACGGTTACGATGTGTAAGCAAAAAGAGGGAAGCGCTTTACTGGGGTAAAGTGTTAAAATGTAGCGAGGAGCTGTTACTTCCAGTGACCTCTGACCCAGTGCTGCCCTGCCCATCCAGCCCGCAGCTGCTGATCATGGCACTTACAGGTAGCGTCTGCGCAGTGGTATGCAGCGGCATCTCTGACCTCTGGACCCCGAGGAAGCGCTGAAATTATGCCCAGGTCTTAGGGACCACAAAAATATAAAAATAAATATCACTCTTTACTGTCCAGAGCTCTAAACGCTGGTACCGAGCAGACATACAAACTTATTTTCCTCCCGACCCCCATGTAGAGCTGCTGTAGTAGCCCCCCTGACCCCCAAATAGCTTCAGCCCCCCCCCCCTCTCGCCCCTAACATGTCACACACAGCTGCCGAGAGACCACGCAGTGGATGGTGGATACGTCAGGATTCGAGGCGAGCTCTAATCTCACGCGAGATCAGACCGGTCAGAGCAGAGATCGTCTCGATAAATAAACCGATCCGCTCTGTGCAGTCACCGTGTTTACCAATAACAAAGCCTGAGCGTCACAATCACTATGACAGGATACGCTGTGATTACACAAACACACACAGGAGGGGCGCCCCACCTCAAATCCACACTGCTCCAAAATCTGGAAACACTGATCACGGTCATAACGCAATGACCCCTGACCTCGCGACCGGGAGAAAAAGATTAAAAATACTGTATAAAATTACCCCCAGGCTGTGTGTAGGTTATATACGGTGAGGTGCTAACAGAGATCACTGTCAGCATCTTCCTGTACACCTGACACAGGTAAACCCAGCGCGGTGCTCACAGGTAACACTGCCGGCATCTTCCCGCTCACCTGACACAGGTAAACCCAGCGCGGTGCTCACAGGTAACACTGCCGGCATCTTCCCGTTCACCTGACACAGGTAAACCCAGCGCGGTGCTCACAGGTAACACTGCCGGCATCTTCCCGCTCACCTGACACAGGTAAACCCAGCGCGGTGCCCACAGGTAACACTGCCAGCATCTTCCCGCTCACCTGACACAGGTAAACCCAGCGCGGTGCTCAAAGGTAACACTGCCGGCATCTTCCCGCTCACCTGACACAGGTAAACCCAGCGCAGTGCTCACAGGTAACACTGCCGGCATCTTCTTGCTCACCTGACACAGGTAAACCCAGCGCGGTGCTCAAAGGTAACACTGCCGGCATCTTCCCGTTCACCTGACACAGGTAAACCCAGCGCGGTGCTCACAGGTAACACGGTCAGCATCTTCCCGTTCACCTGACACAGGTAAACCCAGCACAATGCTCACAGGTAACACTGCCAGCATCTTCTTGCTCACCTGACACAGGTAAACCCAGCGCGGTGCTCACAGGTAACACTGCCGGCATCTTCCCGCTCACCTGACACAGGTAAACCCAGCGCAGTGCTCACAGGTAACACTGCCGGCATCTTCTTGCTCACCTGACACAGGTAAACCCAGCGCGGTGCTCAAAGGTAACACTGCCGGCATCTTCTTGCTCACCTGACACAGGTAAACCCAGCGCGGTGCTCAAAGGTAACACTGCCGGCATCTTCTTGCTCACCTGACACAGGTAAACCCAGCGCGGTGCTCACAGGTAACACTGCCGGCATCTTCCTGTACACCTGACACAGGTAAACCCAGCGCAGTGCTCACAGGTAACACTGCCGGCATCTTCTTGCTCACCTGACACAGGTAAACCAGCGCGGTGCTCAAAGGTAACACTGCCGGCATCTTCCTGTACACCTGACACAGGTAAACCCAGCGCGGTGCTCACAGGTAACACTGCCGGCATCTTCCCGCTCACCTGACACAGGTAAACCCAGCGCAGTGCTCACAGGTAACACTGCCGGCATCTTCTTGCTCACCTGACACAGGTAAACCCAGCGCGGTGCTCAAAGGTAACACTGCCGGCATCTTCCTGTACACCTGACACAGGTAAACCCAGCGCGGTGCTCACAGGTAACACTGCCGGCATCTTCCCGCTCACCTGACACAGGTAAACCCAGCGCAGTGCTCACAGGTAACACTGCCGGCATCTTCTTGCTCACCTGACACAGGTAAACCCAGCGCGGTGCTCAAAGGTAACACTGCCGGCATCTTCTTGCTCACCTGACACAGGTAAACCCAGCGCGGTGCTCAAAGGTAACACTGCCGGCATCTCTTGCTCACCTGACACAGGTAAACCCAGCGCGGTGCTCACAGGTAACACTGCCGGCATCTTCTTGCTCACCTGACACAGGTAAACCAGCGCGGTGCTCAAAGGTAACACTGCCGGCATCTTCCCGTTCACCTGACACAGGTAAACCCAGCGCGGTGCTCACAGGTAACACTGCCGGCATCTTCCCGCTCACCTGACACAGGTAAACCCAGCGCGGTGCTCACAGGTAACACTGCCGGCATCTTCCCGTTCACTGACACAGGTAAACCAGCGCGGTGCTCAAAGGTAACACTGCCGGCATCTTCCTGTACACCTGACACAGGTAAACCAGCGCGGTGCTCACAGGTAACACTGCCGGCATCTTCCCGCTCACCTGACACAGGTAAACCCAGCGCAGTGCTCACAGGTAACACTGCCGGCATCTTCTTGCTCACCTGACACAGGTAAACCCAGCGCGGTGCTCAAAGGTAACACTGCCGGCATCTTCTTGCTCACCTGACACAGGTAAACCCAGCGCGGTGCTCAAAGGTAACACTGCCGGCATCTTCTTGCTCACCTGACACAGGTACCCAGCGCGGTGCTCACAGGTAACACTGCCGGCATCTTCCTGTACACCTGACACAGGTAAACCCAGCGCAGTGCTCACAGGTAACACTGCCGGCATCTTCTTGCTCACCTGACACAGGTAAACCCAGCGCGGTGCTCAAAGGTAACACTGCCGGCATCTTCCTGTACACCTGACACAGGTAAACCCAGCGCGGTGCTCACAGGTAACACTGCCGGCATCTTCCCGCTCACCTGACACAGGTAAACCCAGCGCAGTGCTCACAGGTAACACTGCCGGCATCTTCTTGCTCACCTGACACAGGTAAACCCAGCGCGGTGCTCAAAGGTAACACTGCCGGCATCTTCCTGTACACCTGACACAGGTAAACCCAGCGCGGTGCTCACAGGTAACACTGCCGGCATCTTCCTTGCTCACCTGACACAGGTAAACCCAGCGCGGTGCTCAAAGGTAACACTGCCGCATCTTCTTGCTCACCTGACACAGGTAAACCCAGCGCGGTGCTCACAGGTAACACTGCCGGCATCTTCTTGCTCACCTGACACAGGTAAACCCAGCGCGGTGCTCAAAGGTAACACTGCCGGCATCTTCCTGTACACCTGACACAGGTAACCCAGCGCGGTGCTCACAGGTAACACTGCCGGCATCTTCCCGCTCACCTGACACAGGTAAACCCAGCGCGGTGCTCACAGGTAACACTGCCGGCATCTTCCCGTTCACCTGACACAGGTAAACCCAGCGCGGTGCTCACAGGTAACACTGCCGGCATCTTCCCGCTCACCTGACACAGGTAAACCCAGCGCGGTGCCCACAGGTAACACGGTCAGGCTACATTTCCCATCACACCCTGCTGCCATGGGGTAGATACAGCAGAGGAGGCGCTGAAGGGGGGGGGGGTCATACAGCAGGCTGTACAAATCAGGGACCCTCTTAAAGCAGGCACAGTGTCTGTCAGGGCCCCAGCTGTGTTTACACCGTGTCAGGACAGCTCACCTGAGGCTCCTGAGCCGGACTCCTGCTCTCAGGACGCACAGCCAGGCTCCTGGCCAGACTATGGTGGACACCCGGATACGTCACATGGGGGACCACAGGTTCCCAGACTCCCGGAGGTCACTCCATGGCGGCGTCCATCAGTCTGCAGCATGCAGGCAACGTCATCAAAACACGCCTCCATGGCGCTCCGAGGACACGCCCACTCCAGGATCTCCTGGCGAAGGATGAACGAAGATAGGAGAGCGCAGCCAATGGGAAGCGAGAGGGCAGGAGCCTGGAAAGAGCGGGAGCTGCGTCAGTAACAGAGAGGGGCCCCTGGGTCACAGAGAAAGAGGGGCCCCAGGGACACACAGAGAGCCCAGAGAAAGAGGGCCCCCCAGGGACACACAGAGAGCCCAGAGAAAGAGGGGCCCCCGAGACACAGAGAGAGCCCAGAGAAAGAGGGGCCCCTGGATCATGGAGGTAGGGGCCTGCAAAAGGAAGAGGGGCCCCTGGGTTAATGAGAGCACTTGGGGGGGGGGGCTGCAAGGAAGGGAAGGCACATTAAATCTGTGACAAACTGCAACACTCCCAGTGACAGCCTCCCTGGATGCGCAGAGCAGCATTACATGTGTGGTGAGACTCCGACCATGACACTGAAAACACAATGACAAGAGACACACACAGACGCTGATAGAGGCACAGACACTGCCTAGCTCTACTTTAAGTAATGACAAAGACACTGACACGCAGAGAGTCACTGACAAAGACACTGACCAGGACGCACACACGCAGAGAGACACTTACCAGGACGCACACACGCAGAGAGACACTTACCAGGACGCAAACACGCAGAGAGACACTTACCAGGACGCAAACACGCAGAGAGACACTTACCAGGACGGACACACGCAGAGAGACACTTACCAGGACGCAAACACGCAGAGAGACACTTACCAGGACGGACACACGCAGAGAGACACTTACCAGGACGCAAACACGCAGAGAGACACTTACCAGGACGGACACACGCAGAGAGACACTGACCAGGACGCACACACGCAGAGAGACACTTACCAGGACGGACACACGCAGAGAGACACTTACCAGGACGCAAACACGCAGAGAGACACTGACCAGGACGCACACACGCAGAGAGACACTTACCAGGACGGACACACGCAGAGAGACACTTACCAGGACGCAAACACGCAGAGAGACACTTACCAGGACGCAAACACGCAGAGAGACACTGACAAAGACACTGACCAGGACGCACACACGCAGAGAGACACTTACCAGGACGCACACACGCAGAGAGACACCAGGACGCAAACACGCAGAGAGACACTTACCAGGACGCACACACGCAGAGAGACACTTACCAGGACGCAAACACGCAGAGAGACACTTACCAGGACGCAAACACGCAGAGAGACACTTACCAGGACGCACACACGCAGAGAGACACTTACCAGGACGCAAACACGCAGAGAGACACTTACCAGGACGGACACACGCAGAGAGACACTTACCAGGACGCAAACACGCAGAGAGACACTGACCAGGACGCACACACGCAGAGAGACACTTACCAGGACGGACACACGCAGAGAGACACTTACCAGGACGCAAACACGCAGAGAGACACTTACCAGGACGCAAACACGCAGAGAGACACTTACCAGGACGCAAACACGCAGAGAGTCACTGACAAAGACACTGACCAGGACGCACACACGCAGAGAGACACTTACCAGGACGCACACACAGAGAGACACTTACCCGGACGCACACACGCAGAGAGACACTTACCAGGACGCACACACGCAGAGAGACACTTACCAGGACGCAAACACGCAGAGACACTTACCAGGACGGACACACGCAGAGAGACACTTACCAGGACGCAAACACGCAGAGAGACACTTACCAGGACGGACACACGCAGAGAGACACTTACCAGGACGCACACACGCAGAGAGACACTTACCAGGACGCAAACACGCAGAGAGACACTTACCAGGACGGACACACGCAGAGAGACACTTACCAGGACGCAAACACGCAGAGAGACACTGACCAGGACGCACACACGCAGAGAGACACTGACCAGGACGCACACACGCAGAGAGACACTTACCAGGACGCACACACGCAGAGAGACACTGACCAGGACGCACACACGCAGAGAGACACTGACCAGGACGCACACACGCAGAGAGACACTTACCAGGACGCAAACACGCAGAGAGCACTGACAAAGACACTGACCAGGACGCACACACGCAGAGAGACACTTACCAGGACGCACACACGCAGAGAGACACTTACCAGGACGCACACACGCAGAGAGACACTTACCAGGACGCACACGCAGAGAGACACTTACCAGGACGCACACACGCAGAGAGACACTACCAGGACGCACACACGCAGAGAGACACTGACCAGGACGCACACACGCAGAGAGACACTGACCAGGACGCACACACGCAGAGAGACACTGACCAGGACGCACACACGCGAGAGACACTGACCAGGACGCACACGCAGAGAGACACCAGGACGCACACACACGCAGAGAGACACTTACCCGGACGCACACACGCAGAGAGACACTTACCCGGACGCACACACGCAGAGAGACACTTACCCGGACGCACACACGCAGAGAGACACTTACCCGGACGCACACACGCAGAGAGACACTTACCAGGACGCAACACACGCAGAGAGACACTTACCAGGACGCAACACGCAGAGAGACACTGACCAGGACGCAAACACGCAGAGAGACACTGACCAGGACGCACACACGCAGAGAGACACTTACCAGGACGCACACACGCAGAGAGACACTTACCAGGACGCACACACGCAGAGAGACACTTACCAGGACGCACACACGCAGAGAGACACTTACCAGGACGCACACACGCAGAGAGACACTTACCAGGACGACACACGCAGAGAGACACTTACCAGGACGCACACACGCAGAGAGACACTTACCAGGACGCACACACGCAGAGAGACACTTACCAGGACGCACACACGCAGAGAGACACTGACCAGGACGCACACACGCAGAGAGACACTTACCAGGACGCACACACGCAGAGAAGACACTTACCAGGACGCACACACGCAGAGAGACACTTACCGGACGCACACACGCAGAGAGACACTTACCCGGACGCACACACGCAGAGAGACACTTACCAGGACGCACACACGCAGAGAAGACACTTACGCGGACACACACGCAGAGAGACACTTACCAGGACGCACACACGCAGAGAGACACTTACCAGGACCAAACACGCAGAGAGACACTTACCAGGACGCAAACACGCAGAGAGACACTGACCAGGACGCAAACACGCAGAGAGACACTTACCAGGACGCACACACGCAGAGAGACACTTACCAGGACGCACACACGCAGAGAGACACTTACCAGGACGCACACACGCAGAGAGACACTTACCAGGACGCACACACGCAGAGAGACACTTACCAGGACGCACCACACGCAGAGAGACACTTACCAGGACGCACACACGCAGAGAGACACTTACCAGGACGCAACACACGCAGAGAGACACTTACCAGGACGCACACACACGCAGAGAGACACTTACCAGGACGCACACACGCAGAGAGACACTTACCAGGACGCACCACACGCAGAGAGTCACAGACACGCAGAGAACACTGACCAGGACGCACACACGCAGAGAGACACTTACCAGGACGGACACACGCAGAGAGACACTTACCAGGACGCAAACACGCAGAGAGACACTTACCAGGACGGCACACACGCAGAGAGACACTTACCAGGACGCAAACACGCAGAGAGACACTTACCAGGACGGACACACGCAGAGAGACACTTACCAGGACGTACACACGCAGAGAGACACTTGACCAGGACGCACACACGCAGAGAGACACTTACCAGGACGGACACACGCAGAGAGACACTTACCAGGACGCAAACACGCAGAGAGACACTTACCAGGACGCAAACACGCAGAGAGACACTTACCAGGACGCAAACACGCAGAGAGTCACTGACAAAGACACTGACCAGACGCACACACGCAGAGAGACACTTACCAGGACGCAAACACGCAGAGAGACACTTACCAGGACGCAACACGCAGAGAGACACTTACCAGGACGCAAACACGCAGAGAGTCACTGACAAAGACACTGACCAGGACGCACACACGCAGAGAGACACTTACCAGGACGCACACACGCAGAGAGACACTTACCAGGACGCAAACACGCAGAGAGTCACTGACAAAGACACTGACCAGGACGCACACACGCAGAGAGACACTTACCAGGGCGCACACACGCAGAGAGACACTTACCAGGACGCACACACGCAGAGAGACACCAGGACGCACACACGCAGAGAGACACCAGGACGCAAACACGCAGAGAGTCACTGACAAAGACACTGACCAGGACGCACACACGCAGAGAGACACTTACCAGGACGCAAACACGCAGAGAGTCACTGACAAAGACACTGACCAGGACGCACACACGCAGAGAGACACTTACCAGGACGCACACACGCAGAGAGACACTTACCAGGACGCACACACGCAGAGGACACTTACCAGGACGCACACACGCAGAGAGACACTTACCAGGACGCACACACGCAGAGAGACACTGACCAGGACGCACACACGCAGAGAGACACTTACCAGGACGCACACACGCAGAGAGACACTGACCAGGACGCACACACGCAGAGAGACACTTACCAGGACGCACACACGCAGAGAGACACTTACCAGGACGCACACACGCAGAGAGACACTTACCAGGACGCAAACACGCAGAGAGTCACTGACAAAGACACTGACCAGGACGCACACACGCAGAGAGACACCAGGACGCACACACGCAGAGAGACACTTACCAGGACGCACACACGCAGAGAGACACCAGGACGCAAACACGCAGAGAGTCACTGACAAAGACACTGACCAGGACGCACACACGCAGAGAGACACTTACCAGGACGCACACACGCAGAGAGACACTTACCAGGACGCACACACGCCGAGAGACACTGACCAGGACGCACACACGCAGAGAGACACTTACCAGGACGCAAACACGCAGAGAGACACTTACCAGGACGCAAACACGCAGAGAGACACTTACCAGGACGCAAACACGCAGAGAGACACTTACCAGGACGCAAACACGCAGAGAGACACTTACCAGGACGCAAACACGCAGAGAGTCACTGACAAAGACACTGACCAGGACGCACACACGCAGAGAGACACTTACCAGGACGCACACACGCAGAGAGACACTTACCAGGACGCAAACACGCAGAGAGACACTTACCAGGACGCAAACACGCAGAGAGACACTTACCAGGACGCAAACACGCAGAGAGTCACTGACAAAGACACTGACCAGGACGCACACACGCAGAGAGACACTTACCAGGGCGCACACACGCAGAGAGACACTTACCAGGACGCACACACGCAGAGAGACCAGGACGCACACACGCAGAGAGACACCAGGACGCAAACACGCAGAGAGTCACTGACAAAGACACTGACCAGGACGCACACACGCAGAGAGACACTTACCAGGACGCACACACGCCGAGAGACACTGACCAGGACGCACACACGCAGAGAGACACTGACCAGGACGCACACACGCAGAGAGACACTTACCAGGACGCAAACACGCAGAGAGTCACTGACAAAGACACTGACCAGGACGCACACACGCAGAGAGACACTTACCAGGACGCACACACGCAGAGAGACACTTACCAGGACGCACACACGCAGAGAGACACTGACCAGGACGCACACACGCAGAGAGACACTTACCAGGACGCACACACGCAGAGAGACACTGACCAGGACGCACACACGCAGAGAGACACTTACCAGGACGCACACACGCAGAGAGACACTGACCAGGACGCACACACGCAGAGAGACACTGACCAGGACGCACACACGCAGAGAGACACTTACCCGGACGCACACACGCAGAGAGACACTTACCCGGACGCACACACGCAGAGAGACACTTACCCGGACGCACACACGCAGAGAGACACTTACCCGGATGCACACACGCAGAGAGACACTGACCAGGACGCAAACACGCAGAGAGACACTGACCAGGACGCAAACACGCAGAGAGACACTGACCAGGACGCAAACACGCAGAGAGACACTGACCAGGACGCACACACGCAGAGAGACACTTACCAGGACGCACACACGCAGAGAGACACTTACCAGGACGCACACACGCAGAGAGACACTTACCAGGACGCACACACACGCAGAGAGACACTTACCAGGACGCACACACACGCAGAGAGACACTTACCAGGACGCACACACGCAGAGAGACACTTACCAGGACGCACACACACGCAGAGAGACACTTACCAGGACGCACACACACGCAGAGAGACACTTACCAGGACGCACACACGCAGAGAGACACTTACCAGGACGCACACACGCAGAGAGTCACAGACACGCAGAGAGACACTGACCAGGACGCACACACGCAAAGAGACACTTACCGGACGCACACACGCAGAGAGACACTGACCAGGACGCAAACACGCAGAGAGACACTGACCAGGACGCACACACGCAGAGAGACACTTACCAGGACGCACACGCGCAGAGAGACACCAGGACGCACACACGCAGAGAGACACCAGGACGCACACACGCAGAGAGTCACAGACACGCAGAGAGACACTTGACCAGGACGCAGACACGCAGAGAGTCCACTGACAAAGACACTGACCAGGACGCCCACACGCAGAGAGACACCAGGACGCAAACACGCAGAGAGTCACTGACAAAGACACTGACCAGGACGCAAACACGCAGAGAGACACTGACCAGGACGCACACACGCAAGAGAGACACTTACCAGGACGCACACACGCAGAGAGACACTTACCAGGACGCACACACACGCAGAGAGACACTTACCAGGACGCACACACACGCAGAGAGACACTTACCAGGACGCACACACGCAGAGAGTCACAGACACGCAGAGAGACACTGACCAGGACGCACACACGCAAAGAGACACTTACCCGGACGCACACACGCAGAGAGACACTGACCAGGACGCAAACACGCAGAGAGACACTGACCAGGACGCACACACGCAGAGAGACACTTACCAGGACGCACACACGCAGAGAGACACCAGGACGCACACACGCAGAGAGACACTTACCAGGACGCACACACGCAGAGAGACACTTACCAGGACGCACACACGCAGAGAGACACTTACCAGGACGCACACACGCAGAGAGACACTTACCAGGACGCACACACGCAGAGAGTCACAGACACGCAGAGAGACACTGACCAGGACGCGCAGACACGCAGAGAGTCACTGACAAAGACACTGACCAGGACGCTCACACGCAGAGAGACACTTACCCGGACGCACACACGCAGAGAGACACTGACCAGGACGCAAACACGCAGAGAGACACTGACCAGGACGCAGACACGCAGAGAGACACTTACCAGGACGGACACACGCAGAGAGACACCAGGACGCACACACGCAGAGAGACACTTACCAGGACGCACACACGCAGAGAGACACTTACCAGGACGCACACACGCAGAGAGTCACAGACACGCAGAGAGACACTGACAAGGACGCAGACACGCAGAGAGTCACTGACAAAGACACTGACCAGGACGCACACACGCAGAGAGACACTGACCAGGACGCAAACACGCAGAGAGACACTGACCAGGACGCAAACACGCAGAGACACTGACCAGGACGCAAACACGCAGAGAGACACTTACCAGGGCGCACACACGCAGAGAGACACCAGGACGCAAACACGCAGAGAGTCACTGACAAAGACACTGACCAGGACGCACACACGCAGAGAGACACTTACCAGGACGCACACACGCAGAGAGACACTTACCAGGACGCACACACGCAGAGAGACACTTACCAGGACGCACACACGCAGAGAGACACTTACCAGGACGCACACACGCAGAGAGACACTGACCAGGACGCACACACGCAGAGAGACACTGACCAGGACGCACACACGCAGAGAGACACTGACCAGGACGCACACACGCAGAGAGACACTGACCAGGACGCACACACGCAGAGAGACACTGACCAGGACGCACACACGCAGAGAGACACTGACCAGGACGCACACACGCAGAGAGACACTTACCCGGACGCACACACGCAGAGAGACACTTACCCGGACGCACACACGCAGAGAGACACTTACCCGGATGCACACACGCAGAGAGACACTGACCAGGACGCAAACACGCAGAGAGACACTGACCAGGACGCAAACACGCAGAGAGACACTGACCAGGACGCAAACACGCAGAGAGACACTGACCAGGACGCACACACGCAGAGAGACACTTACCAGGACGCACACACGCAGAGAGACACTTACCAGGACGCAAACACGCAGAGAGACACTGACCAGGACGCACACACGCAGAGAGACACTTACCAGGACGCACACACGCAGAGAGACACTTACCAGGACGCACACACGCAGAGAGACACTTACCAGGACGCACACACGCAGAGAGACACTTACCAGGACGCACACACGCAGAGAGTCACAGACACGCAGAGAGACACTGACCAGGACGCACACACGCAAAGAGACACTTACCCGGACGCACACACGCAGAGAGACACTGACCAGGACGCAAACACGCAGAGAGACACTGACCAGGACGCACACACGCAGAGAGACACTTACCAGGACGCACACGCGCAGAGAGACACCAGGACGCACACACGCAGAGAGACACCAGGACGCACACACGCAGAGAGTCACAGACACGCAGAGAGACACTGACCAGGACGCAGACACGCAGAGAGTCACTGACAAAGACACTAACCAGGACGCCCACACGCAGAGAGACACCAGGACGCAAACACGCAGAGAGTCACTGACAAAGACACTGACCAGGACGCAAACACGCAGAGAGACACTGACCAGGACGCACACACGCAGAGAGACACTTACCAGGACGCACACACGCAGAGAGACACTTACCAGGACGCACACACACGCAGAGAGACACCGGACGCACACACGCAGAGAGACACTTACCAGGACGCACACACGCAGAGAGACACTTACCAGGACGCACACACGCAGAGAGACACTTACCAGGACGCACACACGCACGCAGAGAGACACTTACCAGGACGCACACACGCAGAGAGTCACAGACACGCAGAGAGACACTGACCAGGACGCACACACGCAAAGAGACACTTACCCGGACGCACACACGCAGAGAGACACTGACCAGGACGCAAACACGCAGAGAGACACTGACCAGGACGCACACACGCAGAGAGACACTTACCAGGACGCACACACGCAGAGAGACACCATGACGCACACACGCAGAGAGACACTTACCAGGACGCACACACGCAGAGAGACACTTACCAGGACGCACACACGCAGAGAGTCACAGACACGCAGAGAGACACTGACCAGGACGCAGACACGCAGAGAGTCACTGACAAAGACACTGACCAGGACGCTCACACGCAGAGAGACACTTACCCGGACGCACACACGCAGAGAGACACTGACCAGGACGCAAACACGCAGAGAGACACTGACCAGGACGCAGACACGCAGAGAGACACTTACCAGGACGGACACACGCAGAGAGACACCAGGACGCACACACGCAGAGAGACACTTACCAGGACGCACACACGCAGAGAGACACTTACCAGGACGCACACACGCAGAGAGTCACAGACACGCAGAGAGACACTGACAGGACGCAGACACGCAGAGAGTCACTGACAAAGACACTGACCAGGACGCACACACGCAGAGAGACACTGACCAGGACGCAAACACGCAGAGAGACACTGACCAGGACGCAAACACGCAGAGAGACACTGACCAGGACGCACACACGCAGAGAGACACCAGGACGCACACACGCAGAGAGACACTTACCAGGACGCAACACACGCAGAGAGTCACAGACACGCAGAGAGACACTGACCAGGACGCAGACACGCAGAGAGTCACTGACCAAGACACTGACCAGGACGCAGAGAGTCACTGACAAAAGACACTGACCAGGACACAGACACGCAGAGTCACTGACACAGACACGCAGAGTCACAGACACTGACCAGGACGCAGAGAGTCACTGACAAAGACACTGACCAGGACACAGACACGCAGAGAGTCACAGACACTGACAAATAAAACCAACATTGACAAGCACGTAGAGAGTGACAGATACGGTGACACCGACAAAGAGATTGAAAGATGCAAAGGCACAAATACTGACAAATCCAATGCAACACTGACAGACTCACACAGACATACTAACAGCACAGAAAGCTATAGTGGTATATAGCGGGGCAGATATACAGCCAGCAGATATACACTATATTGCCAAAAGTATTCGCTCACCCATCCAAATAATCAGAATAGAAACATAGAAAATGTGGGCAGATAAGAACCTTTCGGCCCATCTAGTCGCCCAATTACATGGATACTTTACCTGGATTTATCTTTTGTTTAGGATAGCCTTATGCCTATCCCATGCTTGCTTAAATTCAATTACTGTTTGGCCTCTACCACTTCAACTGGATGACTGTTCCATGTATCCACCACCCTCTCAGTAAAATAATGCTTCCTGATGTTACTTTTAAACCTTTGCCCCTCTAATCTAAGACTATGTCCTCTTGTTTTGCTACTTTGTTTCCGTTTAAATATACTCCCTTCCTCTACCTTGTGGATTCCCTTTACGTATTTAAATGTTTCTATCATATCTCCTCTGTCTCGTCTTTTTTCCAAGCTGTACATGTTAAGATCATTAACCCTTTCCTGGTAACTTTTCTCCTTCAAGCCGTACACCATTTTAGTAGCCCTTCTCTGAACTCTCTCTAAGATGTCTATATCCTTCTGGAGATACGGTCTCCAGTACTGCACACAGTACTCCAAGTGAGGTCTCACCAGTGCTCTGTACAGTGGCATGAGCACTTCCCTTTTCCTACTGCTAATACCTCTCCCTACACAACCAAGCATTCTGCCAGAATTTCCAAGCATTCTGCTAGCATTTCCTGCTGCTATATTACATTGACTACTTACCCTTAGATCCTCTGAAATAATAACCCCTAAATCCCTTTCCTCAGACGTTGAGGTTAGGACTGTATCAAATATTCTATATTCAGGTGTTCCAATCACTTCCATGGCCACAGGTATATAAAATCAAGCACCTAGGCATGCAGACTGTTTTTACAAACATTTGTGAAAGAATGGGTCGCTCTCAGGAGCTCAGTGAATTCCAGCGTGGAGCTGTGATCGGATGCCACCTGTGCAACAAATCCAGTCGTGAAATTTCCTCGCTCCTAAATATTCCACAGTCACCTGTCAGCTGTATTATAAGAACGTGGAAGTGTTTGGGAACGGCAGCAACTCAGCCACGAAGTGGTAGGCCACGTAAACTGAGAGCGGGGTCAGCGGATGCTGAGGCGCATATTGCGAAGAGGTCGCCAACTTTCTGCAGAGTCAATCGCTACAGACCTCCAAACTTCATGTGGCCTTCAGATTAGCTCAAGAACAGTGCGCAGAGAGCTTCATGGAATGGGTTTCCATGGCCGAGCAGCTGCATCCAAGCCATACATCAACAAGTGCAATGCAAAGCGTCGGATGCAGTGGTGTAAAGCACGCCACCACTGGACTCGAGCAGTGGAGACGCGTTCTCTGGAGTGACGAATCGTGCTTCTCCATCTGGCAATCTGATGGACAAGTCTGGGTTTGGCAGTTGCCAGGAGAATGGTAATTGTCTGACTGCATTGTGCCAAGTGTAAAGTTTAGTGGAGGGGGGATTATGGTGTGGGGTTGTTTTTCAGGAGCTGGGCTTGGCCCCTTAGTTCCAGTGAAAGGAACTCTGAATGCTTCACCATAGCAAGACATTTTGGACAATTCCATGCTCCCAACTTTGTGGGAACAGTTTGGAGCTGGCCCCTTCCTCTTCCAACATGACTGTGCACCAGTGCACAAAGCAAGGTCCATAAAGACATGGATGACAGAGTCTGGTGTGGATGAACGTGACTGGCCTGCACAGAGTCCTGACCTCAACCTAAAACCTTTGAGATGAATTAGAGCGGAGACTGAGAGCCAGGCCATCTCGTCCAACATCAGTGTGTGACCTCACAAATGTGCTTCTGGAAGAATGGTCAAAAATTCCCATAAACACACTCCTAAACCTTGTGGACAGCCTTCCCAGAAGAGCTGAAGCTGTTATAGCTGCAAAGGGTGGAGCGACGTCATATTGAACCCTATGGATTAGGAATGGGATGTCACTTAAATTCATATGCGAGTCAAGGCAGGTGAGCCAATACTTTTGGCAATATAGTGTATATTGGGGTTGGTGTAGTTACATACAGTGGGGTCTATATATATATATATTGGTTTTGGTATAGTTCTATAGAGTGGGGCAGATACATATAACTATTTGGAAAGATGTAATCATACACAGTGGCACAGATGGTCTTCCCTCGCACTGTCACCTGTCCTGTATCTTTATTAAACGCAGTACAGCGGACCAGTGTTGTTGTGAATGAGGACTGGAGCTCAGGGTCTGGGAGTTTGGCGTGCAAAGGGGCCCTCTCTGTTAGGGTGGGACCCACCTAAAAATGGCAAGTGGTTTCAGTGCATTGTAAAGGGCTGCCCCGGCTTGTCCTTCCCTATGCATTCACAAGCATCGCAGGTGTGGGGTGGAGCAACGCTCCTAAGCATCTGAGACACTGACACCAGACCAAGTCCCCACTTTAAGTGCTGTACTCTCTTTCTGACACCTGGTGTCCTCGCTGCAGCATTATTATCCTTTCAGACAGTAATGGGACATACCATTATTTATAAAGCACCAACGTATACCGCATCGCTGTACAATGGCTGGGACAGAACAAATGTGAAACTAGTAAAGATGTTTGTTTGACACACCGAGAATGACGGGAAAAGAAGAGTCTGATCCCATGAGCTTACAATTAGGGATGAGCTGAACACCCCCGTGTTCGGTTTGCATTCGAACTCGAACATTTGAAAAAGTTCGAGTTCGGACGCGAACACGATCCGAACTCAATGCAAGTCAATGGGACTCGAACGTTTGATTTTTAGAGTGCCCTGCAAGAGGGCATATATGCAAGATATTTGCCATAAAAGGTGTATGGGGGTCCGGGTAGTGCCCTGGGGGACAGGAAACAAGGAAAAAAAGTTTTAAAGGAACAATAATTTTTCCATGAAATAAGGGTTAAAAATAAAAACGAAAAATTCCTTCAAATATCGTGCCTAGGAGGTCCGCATAACCTGCCCGTGAAGTGGCGGATTTCTAGGATGAATAGAAACACTTAAAAACAAAAAAATGACATTTCAAATGACGGTAAATGCTTTTCCTTTTAATCTATTCATAAACAACTGCTTGGGGCGGCATCCTGTATGAAAAGAGGAGACATTTTAGGACACACAGAACAAGTTTAGTGATTTTTTTTTTGGCTAAATTATGGTGAAACTTATGCAGGCTTTGGATGAAAGTAACAACAGGTGCATTAAGGCTAGGGTCAAATGAACGCACTATTTGCAGCGACCGTCAAAAAGTGCGTCCGAACTCATTGATGTATTTTTTCACGGAATGTGCAAAAACGGTCATACGATGCGCATTTTCGTTTTTTTTTTTTGCGGATCCAAACCAGGAAGCTTTGGGTGTCTGGACGTTATGTTGGCCGGACATGAGCAGCGTCTGACGTCTCCTAATCACGCATACACGCCGCCGCAGCGCACTCTGTACGTCCGTACTAGCGGTTCTGCGTTCTCGAAAAAAATCGTTCATTTTCCACTTGCGTTGCGCGCCCGGACATTCGTGCGGCCGTACTTCGTATATTGGCCGTCATTGCACGTCATTTACTGCTACTGCGGCCGTGATTAAGTGCGCCTAAATGCACGTTAAAAATGCACTAGTCTGACCCCTGCCTAAAATTGGACCTTTGGTGCCAGCTAGTGCCTTCACACCGTAACCCCTCTGAGGTATTGTGGAAGAGTGCAGGGGTGGACTCTGCATTCAAATATTAAAATGATTGGATCTGGTACACGTGTCAGTGGACCCAAATATTACTGCGCTATAGTGTATGGCAGGATGGAAGTGCACCAGCAGTAATAAGTAGCGAATATACCAGACAGGGGCGCAGAGCGAGAGTAGTTGTTATAACAAAACCGGGTCAACAACGTTTAGGCACTAGTACTGCGCTACTGTATATGGTGAGAATTGGCGTACACCAGTAGGCAAACAGAACAGGCAGGGAGTACCAGAGAGAATAGTCAAATGGCAGGCAAAGCCGGCAACAGATCGGGTCCTCAGAACAAGCAGGGTAAGTAACAAGAATACAAACTGATTTGGTAAGCTAGCGATGCGGGAATGAAACTCCAAGGCAAGGTGTACAGTGCGCGCTCCTGATTTAAAGGTCCTGCGTCATCATGCCGTGCCCTGCCCCTTGATAACTCACAGCTGCGCCGGGTGCCGCCGGAGTTCCTGGCATTCGGCCAGCTGGCGGCACCATGTGCCCGGGCCCCCCCCCCCCGATCGCCACCCGGGGCCCTGGATGTCACAATATTACAAGCCAAATGCAAACGGGTTAAGTAACCAAATTTGTGAGAAGAATAATGCAGCATATGATTCCGCACACTGCCGTGCAGAACCTCTACGGTATAATAATGCGGCATATGAATCCTCACACTGCCGGGCAGCACCTCTACAGTCTGATGCTATCTTTAACGAGAAGATATGCTATTAGGAATCAGGTGAGTATTAGAGAGAAAAAAATAAAGTTTTATTTTATGTTCCAGGGGACATTTAAAGATGTTCTCGTTTTTTATTTTTTTTAAAAATGTGTCGCCTTACCTTAGCCTGGTGGTCAGTGGGGGCTCCCTGGATCCTGGTTGTGGGGGGGGGGGTCTGCCGTGGCTCCCTCCCTGCGCCACCAGTCTCTGCCACATGCACACGGCCAATGTTCGAATCGAACTCATGTTCGGATCGAACCGCCAGCCCTTCCCTACTTACAATCCAAGAAGAGTGTGGAGACACAGATGAGGGTGAATAGCAGAGTATGAGAAGTATTGGGGTGCATGGGGGGGCCGTGTGGGAGATAGATCAGGAAAGGTACAATGGGGTGTTATGTTGTGAGCGGATAGACCTCTCAAGTAATGTGTTTTTAGAGGCGGTTTGAAAGACTGGAGGGGGGGGGGTGAGTCGGGAAAAGTCCTGAAGGTCAGAGTGAGGGGTGCGGGTACGAGGGGGGTTAAGAGATGGTCAAGTGACCAGGATGGAACATACCGGCTAATAAGAGATGTAGGCCGGGACATGGTTATGGATAGCTTTGTGTATCTGTACATGGTGGGAGACGCTCTGGTATGTGTCTGTGCCATATTAACCATAGAATAATGTACCCCACTTAACGAGGTACAGATAACCCACTGCCACAAACGCATATCGAGTGGGGCTGGATCAGAAAGGTGTGAAGGGGCTGATACATTTTGGACCTTCAGTAGCTCCAGAATATGCTGGTGCTTTATAAATAAAGCCCTGCACCTCCATAATATGTCACCCTGATCCCCATGTAACTTCTACTCTCCATTGTGCATCACTTTGTTCCCCCTGTACCTCCTCTCTCCATGGCGCGTCACTCTGACCCTCAGTTCACCTCCACTCTCCATGGCACTTCACCCTGATCCTCACTGCACCTCCACGGCGCATCACCCTGACCCTCACTGCACTTCCACTCTCCATGGCGCGTCACCCTGATCCTCACTGCACTTCCACTCTCCATGGCTCGTCACCCTGACCCTCAGTGCACCTCCACTCTCCACGGTGCGTAACACTGAGCCTTATTGCACCTCCACTCTCCATGGCACGTCACCCTGATCCTCAAACCTCCACTCTCTATGGCGCGTCACCCTGATCCTCACTGCACCTCCACTCTCCATGACGCGTCACCCTGATCCTCACTGCACCTCCACTCTCCATGGCGCTTCACCCTGATCCTCACTGCACCTCCACTCTCCATGGCGTGTCACCCTGATCCTCACTGCACCTCCACTCTCCATGGCGCGTCACCCTGATCCTCAGTGCACCTCCACTCTCCACGGTGCGTAACACTGAGCCTTATTGCACCTCCACTCTCCATGGCACGTCACCCTGATCCTCAGGCTAGGGTCAGACGAACGCATTTTTATGTTGTCCGTGAAAAAGTGCGTTCGAACGAATGGACGCATTTTTTCACAGAATACGTGATAGCGGTCATACTATGCGCATTTTCGTCCGTGATTTTGTACGGATCATCAATAAAACACTTCTTGCATCTGGACGTTATGTTGGCCGGACATTAGCAGCGTCTGATGTCTCCAATTCACGCACACACGCCGCTAGCGGACGCAGCGCACTCTGTACGTCAGTACTAGCGGTTTCACGTTCTCGAAAAAATGCGTTCATTTTCCACTTGCGTTGCGCAGCCGGACTTTTGTGCGACCGTACTTCGTATATTGGCCGTTATTGCCCGGCATCTGCTGCTAGTGCGGCCGTGATTAAGTGCGGCTGCACGCGCGTTCGCACTGCCTCAGTCTGACCCTAGCCTAAAACCTCCACTCTCTATGGCGCGTCACCCTGATCCTCACTGCACCTCCTCTCTCCATGGCGTGTCACCCTGATCCTCACTGCACCTCCACTCTCCATGGCGCGTCACCCTGACCCTCAGTGCACCTCCACTCTCCACGGTGCGGAACACTGAGCCTTATTGCACCTCCACTCTCCATGGCACGTCACCCTGATCCTCAAACCTCCACTCTCTATGGCGCGTCACCCTGATCCTCACTGCACCTCCACTCTCCATGGCGCGTCACCCTGACCCTCAGTGCACCTCCACGGTGCGTAACACTGAGCCTTATTGCACCTCCATTCTCCATGGCGCGTCACCCTGATCCTCAAACCTCCACTCTCTATGGCGCGTCACCCGGATCCTCACTGCACCTCCACTCTCCACGGTGTGTAACACTGAGCCTTATTGCACCTCCATTCTCCATGGCGCGTCACCCTGATCCTCAAACCTCCACTCTCTATGGCGCGTCACCCTGATCCTCACTGTACCTCCACTCTCCACGGTGCGTAACACTGAGCCTTATTGCACCTCCACTCTCCATGGTGCGTAACCCTGATCCTCAAACTTCCACTCTCCATGGCGCGTCACCCTGATCCTCACCTCACCTCCACTCTCGATGGCGCGTCACCCTGACCCTCAGTGCACCTCCCCTCTCCATGGCGCCTCACCCTGATCCTCACTGCACCTCCACTCTCCATGGCGCGTCACCCTGATCCTCACTGCACCTCCACTCTCCATGGCGCGTCACCCTGATCCTCACTGCACCTCCACTCTCCATGGCGCGTCACCCTGATCCTCACTGCACCTCCACTCTCCATGGCACGTCACCCTGATCCTTAATGCACCTCACCCTGACCCTCACTGCACCTCCACTCTCCATGGCGCGTCACCCTGATCCTTAATGCACCTCCACTCTCCATGGAGCGCCACCCTGATTCCCCTCCCCCTGCACCTCCACTTTCTACAGGCGCCATACAGCCTCAATTGTGCTTTTTGGCGCAGGATGCAGTGGATGAAGGTCTGACCACATATGGAGGCAGATTCCAAATAAAATTTAAAGCACCCCATGACATACCAAGTCCAAACTGACACACATTACTTAAAGTAGTTACAGTTACAAGTATTTATAAAGCGCCAACAAATTCATTAGCGCTGTACAATGGGAGAGACAGAATAACAAATATACGTACACGTTACACACACGGAACAGAAGGAGAGAAGACCCTGCACCAGAGCTTACAATCTAAGAGGAGAGGGGTGACCCAGGGTGAATAGGGTAGGTGAAGTGGCGGGTAGCAGCAGGGCTGAATGGGAAGATGAGCAGGAAATTACAGTGGGGAGACCATGGAGTGAGCAGATATTCCTCTGTTCATGCAGACGTACTTTACTTTGAAGGTTACATTTACATATATACGCCATATAATATATACACAGACACACTAAATGCAGATATATAATATACTCACTATGCAGGGGCACAGTATATACACACTATATGCAGATATATATATACACATACTATGCAGGCACAGTATATATATAATACACACTATACACATATATATATATACACACACTATGCAGGCACAGCATATATATATATATAGAATACACTAAACACAGATATACAGTCATGGCCGAAATTGTTGGCACCCCAGACATTTTTCCAGAAAATCAAGTATTTCTCACAGAAAAGTATTGCAGTGACACATGTTTTGCTATACACATGTTTATTCCCTTTGTGTGTATTGGAACAAAACAAAAAAAGGGAGGAAAAAAAGCAGATTGGACATAATGTCACACAAAACTCCAAAAATGGGCTGGACAAAATTCTTGGCACCCTTAGCTTAATATTTGGTTGCACACCCTTTGTAAAAAATAACTGAAATCAGTGGCTTCCTATAACCATCAATAAGCTTCTTACACCTTTCACCCGGAATTTTGGACCACTCTTTCTTTGCAAACTGCTTCTGGTCTCTCTTATTGGAAGGGCGCCTTTTCCCAGCAGCAATTTTAAGATCTCTCCACAGGTGTTCAATGGGATTTAGATCTGGACTCATTGCTGGCCACTTCAGAACTCTCCAGCGCTTTGTTGTCATCCATTTCTGGGTGTTTTTTGACGTATGTTTGGGGTCATTGTCCTGCTGGAAGACCCAAGATCTCGGACGCAAACCCAGCTTTCTGACACTGGGCTCTACAGTGCGACCCAAAATCCTTTGGTAATCCTCAGATTTCATGATGCCTTGCACACATTCAAGGCACCCAGTGTCAGAGGCAGCAAAACAACCCCAAAACATCATTGAACCTCCACCATATTGCACTGTAGGTACTGTGCTCTTTTCTTTGTAGGCCTCATTCCATTTTCGGTAAACAGTAGAATGATGTGCTTTACCAAAAAGCTCTATCTTGGTCTCATCTGTCCACAAGACGTTTTCCCAGAAGGATTTTGGCTTACTCAAGTACATTTTGGCAAACTGTAGTCTTGCTTTTTTATGTCTCTGTGTCAGCAGTGGGGTCCTCCTGGGTCTCCTGCCATAGCGTTTCATTTCATTTAAATGTCGACTGATAGTTTGCGCTGACACTGATCCTCCCTGAGCCTGCAGGACAGCTTGCATTTCTTTGGAACTTGTTTGGGGCTGCTTATCCACCATCTGGACTATCCTGCGTTTCAACCTTTCATCAATTTTTCTCTTCCGTCCACGCCCAGAGAGATTAGCTACAGTGCCATGGGTTGCAAACTTCTTGATAATGTTACGCACTGTGGACAAAGGCAAATCTAGATCTCTGGAGATGTACTAGTAACCTTGAGATTGTTGATATTTTTCCACAATTTTGGTTCTCAAGTCCTCAGACAGTTCTATTCTCCTCTTTCTGTTGTCCATGCTTAGTGTGGCACACACAGACACACAATGCAAAGACTAAGTGAACTTCTCTCCTTTTTATCGGCTTTCATGAGTGATTGTTATATTGCCCACACCTGTTACTTGCCCCAGGTGAGTTTACAGGAGCATCACATGCTTGAAACTATCATATTTATCCACAATTTTGAAAGGGTGCCAAGAATTTTGTCCAGACCATTTTTGGAGTTTTGTGTGACATTATGTCCAATTTGCTTTTTTTCCTCGATTTTTTTTTTGTTGTTTTGTTCCAATACACACAAAGGGGATAAACATGTGTATAGCAAAACATGTGTCACTGCAATACTTTTCTGTGAGAAATACTTGATTTTCTGGAAAAATTTCTGGGTGCCAACAATTTCGTCCATGACTGTATATAATATAATCACTATGCAGGGGCACAGTATATATACAATACACTATACACAGATATACAGTACATATAATACACTATACACAGATATATATATATACACACCAGCAAACCAGATCTCCCACAGCTGGAGGCCGTGCTGCAAGAACAATTCACAGGGGTAGAAAAGTGGATCAAAACACGACATACTTTTCTTAAATACTGACAAAACGGTAACGATGCTCTTTGGAACAAAACCTAAACTACACAAATTGCAAAATCCCCATCTAAGTGTCAGGACAAAATCAAATGGCACGCTGACCACAGTCACTTCTCTCAAATATCTAGGTATGTGGTTAGACCCAAATCTATCCTTTGGCTCCACATCGAAAAACTCTCATCTAAACTCTACCCCAAACTAGGTGCCCTGTACAGAAACAAATCCTACCTGAACCCCGCGGTAAGAAAGCAGATTGTACAACAAATGCTTATGCCGATTATTGAATACGGAGATGTAGTGTATGCAGCTGCCCCACAAACGCACCTCCAGAAACTTACTACATTGTATCCGATCCAGGACCAGCACCTTACTTACAATACCACAATACAAAAAGAAAGTGGCTCGATCCTCATTTTCCTACAGAGCACCGCAAATATGGAATAACCTCCCAGACGCCATCAAATCTTCCCCCAGTCTAAAGTCCCTTAAGAGATCTCTAACATACCTCAATACGGAATGCACCTGTAAACATGTAACAGTGACTATATACAGAATGCACCTGTAAACATGTAACACAGTGACTATATACAGAATGCACCTGTAAACATGTAACATAGTGACTATATACAGAATGTGCCTGTAAACATGTAACATAGTGACTATATACAGAATGCACCTGTAAACATTTAACACAGTGACTATATACAGAATGCACCTGTAAACATGTAACATAGTGACTATATACAGAATGTGCCTGTAAACATGTAACATAGTGACTATATACAGAATGCACCTGTAAACATGTAACATAGTGACTATATACAGAATGTGCCTGTAAACATGTAACATAGTGACTATATACAGAATGCACCTGTAAACATTTAACACAGTGACTATATACAGAATGCACCTGTAAACATGTAACATAGTGACTATATACAGAATGTGCCTGTAAACATGTAACATAGTGACTATATACAGAATGCACCTGTAAACATTTAACACAGTGACTATATACAGAATGCGCCTGTAAACATGTAACATAGTGACTATACACAGAATGCACCTGTAAACATGTAACATAGTGACTATATACAGAATGCACCTGTAAACATGTAACACAGTGACTATATACAGAATGCACCTGTAAACATGTAACACAGTGACTATATACAGAATGCACCTGTAAACATGTAACATAGTGACTATACACAGAATGCGCCTGTAAACATGTAACATAGTGACTATACACAGAATGCACCTGTAAACATGTAACATAGTGACTATCTACAGAATGCACCTGTAAACATGTAACATAGTGACTATATACAGAATGCGCCTGTAAACATGTAACACAGGGACTATATACAGAATGTGCCTGTAAACATGTAACACAGTGACTATATACAGAATGCACCTGTAAACATGTAACATAGTGACTATATACAGAATGCACCTGTAAACATGTAACATAGTGACTAGATTTCCTACATATTTATTTTCTGTATTAATCTGTATACTTGTTTTGTGTTAATATCTTGCATTTACTACTTTTGTATTTCTGTAACAATACAATGTTCTTGAACCCAGGACATACTGAAACGAGAGAAATCATAATGTATCCTTCCTGGGAAAATCCTTTATAAATAAATAAATATATAAACACACACACATTTTGAGCTGTAGTCCATTTTCTGTCATATATTCTATATTTTTTTTATTAAGGCTACACAGGGGGTATTCAGGCATGCTGTATATTCGATGTGCTCAGCGCCCGGCATGGTGGGGTCATAAGCCACAAGGTGATGCAGGTTGCCCCGGTGCAGCAGCAGCTGCCGCGCAGTGTGGCCCTTGTTGTCCATATTAGGTATGAGGGCCCCGGGCTCCCCGCATACAAGGTGCGCTCAGGTTTAGTCAGCCGCCTCTGCTCTCCTGCTCCATTGTCTGAGTCACCTATCGCAGAGCCGGCTTCGGGGATGGCTATATATGGTAAAACTCTCTGCGCTGCCATTTCTGCACTAAAAGGGCTTTTTTTCTTTATCTTCCTCTTCTTTCAGTTTCCTGCTAAAGGAAGCTTGCGGGGGGGGGTTGCCTCTTACAACACACAGCATCGTCTAGAACTTGGCAGCAGCGAGCGTGGGCGATATATATATATATATATATATTCAAGGGGTTTAATCCAATTATTTAAGGCTGGCTGAGCAGCATGGGACATGTAGTACCAAAACATCTGGTGACCATGTGAAACATCCAACCCTTCCAACAGACTATGCACTTCTCACATGACATCATGACATATCAGGGTGATGTCATTCAGAACAAGAGCAAAGTATACTATTCACAGCCAACAATTTCCTACAGTTTAACGACCCATTGCCCAGAGACTTATTGCTGTACAGCTCTGTTATACACCTGCACACCCCAAATATAGAAGATGAGCCCCTAAAAGACACCCGCACACCCTGAATATATGGAGGAGCCCCTAAAAGACACCCGCACACCCTGAATATATGGAGGAGCCCCTAAAAAGACACCCACACACCCTGAATATATGGAGGAGCCCCTAAAAAGACACCCGCACACCCTGAATATATGGAGGAGCCCCTAAAAAGACACCCGCACACCCTGAATATATAGACGAGCCCCTAAAAACACCCCACACACCCTGAATATATGGATGAGCCCCTAAAAACACACCCACACACCCTGAATATATGGAGGAGACCCTAACAGCACCCGCACACCTGAATATATGGAGGAGCCCCTAAAAAGACACCCACACACCCTGAATATAAGGAGAAGCCCCTAAAAAGACACCCACACACCCTGAATATATGGAGGAACCCCTAAAAAGACACCCGCACACCCTGAATATATAGACGAGCCCCTAAAAACACACCCACACACCCTGAAAATATGGATGAGCCCCTAAAAACACACCCACACACCCTGAATATATGGAGGAGCCCCTAAAAAGACACCCGCACACCCTGAATATATAGACGAGCCCCTAAAAACACACCCACACACCCTGAATATATGGAGGAGCCCCTAAAAAGACACCCGCACACCCTGAATATATGGAGGAGCCCCTAAAAAGACACCCACACACCCTGAATATATAGACGAGCCCCTAAAAACACACCCACACACCCTGAATATATGGAGGAGCCCCTAAAAAGACACCCACACACCTGAATATAAGGAGAAGCCCCTAAAAAGACACCCACACACCTGAAATATGGAGGAACCCCTAAAAAGACACCCGCACACCTGAATATATAGACGAGCCCCTAAAAACACACCACACACCCTGAAAATATGGATGAGCCCCTAAAAACACACCCACACACCCTGAATATATAGACGAGCCCCTAAAAACACACCCACACACCCTGAATATATGGAGGAGCCCCTAAAAAGACACCCACACACCCTGAATATAAGGAGAAGCCCCTAAAAAGACACCCACACACCCTGAATATAAGGAGAAGCCCCTAAAAAGACACCCACACACCCTGAATATATGAGGAACCCCTAAAAAGACACCCGCACACCCTGAATATATAGACGAGCCCCTAAAAACACACCCACACACCTGAAAATATGGCATGAGCCCCTAAAAACACACCCACACACCCTGAATATATGGAGGAGCCCCTAAAAAGACACCCGCACACCCTGAATATATAGACGAGCCCCTAAAAACACACCCACACACCCTGAATATATGGATGAGCCCCTAAAAACACACCCACACACCTGAATATATGGAGGAGACCCTAACAGCACCCGCACACCCTGAATATATGGAGGAGCCCCTAAAAAGACACCCGCACACCTGAATATATGGAGGAGCCCCTAAAAAGACACCCACACACCCTGAATATATGGAGGAGCCCCTAATAAGGCACCCGCACCCCTGAATATATGGAGGAGCCCCTAAAAGAACACCCGCACACCCTGAATATATGGAGGAGCCCCTAAAAAGACACCCGCACACCCTGAATATATGGAGGAACCCCTAAAAACACACCCACACACCCTGAAATATATGGAGGAGCCCCTAAAAAGATACCCACACACCCTGAATATATGGAGGAACCCCTAAAAAGACACCCGCACACCCTGAATATATAGACCCCCTAAAAACACACCCACACACCCTGAATATATGGAGGAGCCCCTAAAAAGACACCCGCACACCCTGAATATATAGACGAGCCCCTAAAAACACACCCACACACCCTGAATATATGGAGGAGCCCCTAAAAAGACACCCGCACACCCTGAATATATAGACGAGCCCCTAAAAACACACCCACACACCCTGAATATGTGGATGAGCCCCTAAAAACACCCACACACCCTGAATATATGGAGGAGCCCCTAAAAACACACCCACACGCCCTGAATATATGGAGGAGACCCTAACAGCACCCGCACACCCTGAATATATGGAGGAGCCCCTAAAAAGACACACACACATCCTGAATATATGGAGGAGCCCCTAAAAAGACACCCGCACACCCTGAATATATAGACGAGCCCCTAAAAACACACCCACACACCCTGAATATATGGATGAGCCCCTAAAAACCCACCCACACACCCTGAATATATGGAGGAGACCCTAAAAAGACAACCGCACTCCCTGAATATATGGAGGAGCCCCTAAAAACACACCCACACCCTGAATATATGGAGGAGCCCCTAAAAAGACACCCGCACACCCTGAATATATGGAGGAGCCCCTATAAAGACACCCGCACACCCTGAATATATGGAGGAGCCCCTAAAAAGACACCCGCACACCCTGAATATATGGAGGAGCCCCTAAAAAGACACCCAGACACCCTGAATATATGGAGGAGCCCCTATAAAGACACCCACACACCCTGAATATATGGAGGAGCCCCTATAAAGACACCCGCACACCCTGAATATATGGAGGAGCCCCTAAAAAGACACCCGCACACCCTGAATATATGGAGGAGCCCCTAAAAAGACACCCGCACACCCTGAATATATGGAGGAGCCCCTATAAAGACACCCGCACACCCTGAATATATGGAGGAGCCCCTATAAAGACACCCACACACCCTGAATATATGGAGGAGCCCCTATAAAGACACCCGCACACCCTGAATATATGGAGGAGCCCCTAAAAAGACACCCGCACACCCTGAATATATGGAGGAGCCCCTAAAAAGACACCCGCACTCCCTGAATATATGGAGGAACCCTTAAAAAGACACCCGCACACCCTGAATATATGGAGAAGCCCCTAAAAAGACACCCGCACTCCCTGAATATATGGAGAAGCCCCTAAAAAGACACCCGCACTCCCTGAATATAGGGAGAAGCCCTGGAAAGCAGGGATAATAGGAAGGTAAAGAATACTTTTAGCCCCGTTTCCTTATTATGCCGTTTTGCAGGGCTGACACGCGATTTGTGGTATTTGAAGGCGCACCCCGGGCCGCGCACACAGAGGGATTCACGCTGGACCCAAGCTGAGGTCACTCTGATGCAAACACATTGGCATGAAGATTCCAGCTGAGCGCGGCTTTGTGGATTCAGCGAACGCCCAATCCCCAGACAGACAATCCCGACTAAGCGTTTCAATGATCACGCTGCATTTACAGATGTCAGGCTGCACCGACCACATCCTCATTACTGAACATTTTCAAGCCGAGAAAATCTGGATTTTACACCCAAAATGACTTATTGATTAAGTTAATTATAGAGATTAACCCCTTCATTAACAAGCTCATGTTGTGTGTTTAACCTGTATGTTTATTTGTTGTTCTGCCTCCCACTGTACAGCGCTACTGAACTTGTTAGCGCTTTATAAAAACTTGTAACTGTAACTGTTTGAACAAGGAAATGTATAAAATAAAACCTACCAGTCATCATTGTTCGCAATTCTCTTTTATATACACACGCACAACGTACATTACTCTGAGTTTTATTGCTGTGGAGGTTGTGATATACTAATGTGCAGTGTGTATGAGTGTTTCACAGAGCTTCACAGCAATAAAACTCACAGTAATGTGCTGTGTGTATGAGCTTATCACAGAATCCACAGCAATAAAACTCACAGTAATGCGCTGTGTGTATGAGGTTATCACAGAATCCACAGCAATAAAACTCACAGTAATGCGCTGAGTGTATGAGCTTATCACAGAATCCACAGCAAAAAACTCACAGTAATGCGCAGTGTGTCGGACCGACTGATGAAACTCGCAGGCAAGCGAGTGAAACGCGTCTCGGAGCCCATATCAATTCTCCTTTTTTTATATATATATCCCTTTTTACTTTGTTTGTTAAATTTACTTTTTGTTTTTTATTAATAAATTTTAAAACCTACACCATCTGGTAAGCAGACGCTTTTATTCACTCCTGGAAATAGATATCCCTTCCTGTGGGGAGTGACTGACTGGAGTGTGGAACCATCGTTTTGAGGGTGGGACCCCCCATGGAGTAAGCGGTCCAAAAGTCTCAGTACTGAGCCACTCATTCAGGGAGGCTCAGTAACACGTGAGTAGTTCTGACTAAAGACTGCTCTCTCCATTTATCACTGGTATTGTGCCATATATGCTTTCTTTCATTTGAGGTTATCATATCTGTGAAACTCAAGACTGTGGCACCATTTAATATCCCAAAAGGAACTGCTTGATGGGAGCAGCCCCCCATAGAGGCTTACCTGTGCATCAAATGAACCAATTGGTTCCTCGTTTGTGAGTGGCTCTCCTTCCACCATATCTTTAATTATTACCATTCAAATATATGCAACAGTATTGCGCGATTACCTGTCATTTTATATATTATAGTGTCCATGAGTGGATCCAGCTGTTATATTGAAATCAACACTTTTGAAACAACATGAGTTCATATATTATCTGCGCTCCCAAAGAATCCGTTTGTATTTTTTTCCTATATGAGTGTATGAGCTTATCACAGAGCTCCACAGCAAAAAAACTCACAGTAATGCACTGTGTGTATGAGCTTATCACAGAGCTCCACAGCAAAAAAAACTCACAGTAATGCACTGTGTGTATGAGCTTATCACAGAGCTCCACAGCAAAAAAACTCAGTAATGCACAGTGTGTATGAGCGAAGCACAGAGCTCCACAGCAAAAAAACTCAGTAATGCACTGTGTGTATGAGCTTATCACAGAGCTTCACAGCAAAAAAACTCAGTAATGCGCAGTGTGTATGAGCGAAGCACAGAGCTCCACAGCGAAAAACTCACAGTAATGCGCTGTGTGTATGAGCATATCACAGAGCTCCACAGCAATAAAACTCGCGCTCATACACAGAGCATTACTGTATCACAGAATCCACAGCAATAAAATTCACAGTAATGCGCTGTGTGTATAAGCATATCACAGAGCTCCACGGCAATGAAACTCACAGTAATGTGCAGTGTGTATGAGTATCACAGAGCTTCACAGCAATAAAAGTCGCAGTAATGTGCGGGGTGTATGAGCGTATCAGAGCTCCATGGCAATAAAAGTCACAGTAATGTGCAGTGTGTATGAGAGTATTACAGAGCTCCACGGCAATAAAAATCACAGTAAAGCGCAGTGTGTATGAGCGTATCAGAATCCACAGCAATAAAAGTCACAGTAATGAGCAGTGTGTATGAGCGTATCAGAATCCACAGCAATAAAAGTCACAGTAATGTGGTGCGTATGAGCGTATATATGTAGTTTTTAAGGTTCCCTTTCTATTGTCTCTTTCTTTAAATACAGATATTCACGCTTGTAGGTTTTAGTCCCAGCCATCGTGTGGGATATTAATCGGCAGCAAACCTTCATGGCGAGATTAGCTCTCAGCCCTCTGCTAACTTGTCCCCGGAATCCATCCCTTGTGCCACACATCCAGGTTGCAGAGTATGGATGCAGCACACAAAGAGCATCACGTAATGACATGACTTCCAAAGCCAAGCTCTATGGGGGTGACCGGGTGTGAGGGGGAGAATCCTGTGTTAGTTTTTTTTATGTTTGCAGCAATAAATCCAATCTGGTAAAAGAAGCATTTTAGCAATTGACACTATCCTTTTTTTTTACCTACATCTTCTTTATAAAGCGGACTGAACTTTCTGCGCTTTATCTTCCTTGTTCACAGTAAGGGGTGCGGGCTTCTGGTCTGTGCAGGGGGCTGATCAGCATCAGGTTACAGGGTGAAGGGACAAAATGCGTTTTAACAATTCAAATCACTGCTCTTTTATTTTCCAGCTATGAATCTAGTAACCCTTTATCACAGGTTTAAAGAGAATCACGGTGCCGTCGGCAGCAAACGGAGTACATTTAAGAGCAAGTGAACGCTACAGGACATGTTTCCAGTCCCCAAGGGCTTCCTCGCGAGGGTAGAAATACCCAGATATCGTTCCACCCGGCCTCACAGGGGCTTTTTAATCAGCGCCCCCTCCCCCGTCACATCCCTTTAAATCTCTCCTTTCAAAAGGAGTTAATTCAATAAACCTGTAACGCAACCCTCCGCTGATGACCATTTAGTGAATAAGCCCCAGGCACTAAATGAAGTCAGAAGTCACCAGAATGCCCAGCGGGTATGGATTATTTAAATGGCACATCCGAGGAACATGGCAACCTGGGACCATATGGAGCGAGCCCAGCAGACTCATCTGTCCGGATATAGAGTTACACCAACAATAGATTTGTCACAAAAACGTTTATCGTCTCGTTTCCGAGCAGAGCGAGCGATTTTAAGGCCCCCGGGGGCTCGTTTGCTGCGGAACAAGGAGACTTTCCGAACCGTACGCAGGAAATCTATATGGAAGACAGAGTCAGGGGTCGGCGTGTCAGAGCTTTATGAAAGGTCACCGCGTGTCCGGCTCTTATTACACAGATTTATAGAATGCACGTGTCATAAATAGAGGTTGATAAAGGGGGGAGGGGCAGGATGGGAATTAACATATTTAAAGGGGTCAGCAGATTGATTTGTGACTTGATTCTTTATGATGAGGTTTTGCGGTGTGGCTGCTGTGAATGGCGGACGCATCGCAATCGATGAATTAATGGATAGACTGCGGGATCAACCCACAAACAGATGGAAGGGCCATGCAGACAGATGAGAGGGACCGACAGACGGAAGGGCTCGATAGACAGACGAAAGGGACTGACAGACGAGAGGGACCGACAGACGGAAGGGCTCGATAGACGGACCAACAGACGGAAGGGCTCGATAGACAGATGAGAGGGACAGACAGATGAGAGGGACAGACGGAAGGGCTCGACAGACAGACGGAAGGGCTCGACAGACAGACGGAAGGGCTCGACAGACAGACGGAAGGGCTCTACAGACAGACGGAAGGGCTCGACAGACAGACGGAAGGGCTCGTCAGACAGACGGAAGGGCTCGTCAGACAGACGAGAGGGACAGACAGACGAGAGGGACAGACAGACGAGAGGGACAGACAGACGAGAGGGACAGACAGACGAGAGGGACAGACAGACGAGAGGGACAGACGGAAGGGCTCGACAGACAGACGGAAGGGCTCGACAGACAGACGGAAGGGCTCGACAGACAGACGGAAGGGCTCGTCAGACAGACGGAAGGGCTCGTCAGACAGACGGAAGGGCTCGATAGACAGACGAGAGGGACAGACAGACGAGAGGGACAGACAGACGAGAGGGACAGACAGACGAGAGGGACAGACAGACGAGAGGGACAGACGGAAGGGCTCGACAGACAGACGGAAGGGCTCGACAGACAGACGGAAGGGCTCGACAGACAGACGGAAGGGCTCGTCAGACAGACGGAAGGGCTCGACAGACAGAGGAGAGCACCTGATGGACAGACGGAAGGACCCGATAGACAGATTAGAGGGACCGACAGACGGAAGGGCTTGACATCGACAGACAAAAGAGAGTGCCCGACAGGCAGACAGAAGGGCTCGACAGACAGACGGAAGGGCTCGACAGACAGACGGAAGGGCTCGACAGACAGACGGAAGGGCTCGACAGACAGACGGAAGGGCTCGTCAGACAGACGGAAGGGCTCGTCAGACAGACGGAAGGGCTCGATAGACAGACGAGAGGGACAGACAGACGAGAGGGACAGACAGACGAGAGGGACAGACAGACGAGAGGGACAGACAGACGAGAGGGACAGACGGAAGGGCTCGACAGACAGACGGAAGGGCTCGACAGACAGACGGAAGGGCTCGACAGACAGACGGAAGGGCTCGTCAGACAGACGGAAGGGCTCGACAGACAGAGGAGAGCACCTGATGGACAGACGGAAGGACCCGATAGACAGATTAGAGGGACCGACAGACGGAAGGGCTTGACATCGACAGACAAAAGAGAGTGCCCGACAGGCAGACAGAAGGGCTCGACAGACGAGAGCGTCTGACAGACGGAAGGGCCCAACAGATGGAGGGAAGGGCCCGACAGCCAGACAAGAGGGCCCGACAGCCAGACAAGAGGGCCCGACAGCCAGACAAGAGGGCCCGACAGCCAGACAAGAGGGCCCGACAGAAAAAGACGTGAGGGCCCGACAGAAAAAGACGTGAGGGGCCGACAGAAAAAGACGTGAGGGGCCGACAGAAAAAGACGTGAGGGGCCGACAGAAAAAGACGTGAGGGGCCGACAGAAAAAGACGTGAGGGGCCGACAGAAAAAGACGTGAGGGTCCGACAGAAAGACGTGAGGGGCCCGACAGGAGAAAAAAATTACCATATAGATATACGAATGGAATATTATTAGAGCTTTTGATGCGCATATTATCGTCCCGTCGGGCTTTCGCAGGACGTCTCCCTGGGACGTCTGGCTGGTGAAGTTGCATGGGATGAGGGTGCAGCCTCTCGGCAATCCGCACCTGATTTATTATCCACATTGTGATGTCCATGTAAAGCTGTCAGGCACCTCGCGCTGTGTTTAATTATACAGTATATTAACGCAATCCCCTCACGGGTCACTGCGCATTACAAGCGCAGAAACATTTACAATTTAAGGGTCCCCTGTACGCAGCCATCTCCATGTTTGTGCATCGGGAAGATCAGGGAAATGCCAGGAGGTGACCCACCATTGATCTGGATCTATAAAACCGCGCAGCAATCAGGCGCAGTGTA
The DNA here is from genome assembly GCA_009667805.1 of Leptobrachium leishanense. Taxonomy (NCBI): domain Eukaryota; kingdom Metazoa; phylum Chordata; class Amphibia; order Anura; family Megophryidae; genus Leptobrachium; species Leptobrachium leishanense. The sequence continues at coordinate 12,387,058 of CM019072.1, read as the reverse complement.
CCGCGTCGCGGCGTGCCGCAACCCCATCCATCATCAGAGGAACAAGCGGAGGACGAACCCATCAAACCGCTCAACCGGCAATGCTGACATTTCATTTCCAATAAGTGTCATGGAGAGGATGCCAATGGGGCATCAAGGCCGACGTGTCGACAGAATGCTCACTGACCGAGGGCGCGCAGCGGGGGGGGGGGGTGTTCATCAGAATGACAAGATCACGGCAATGTGTTGATTTAATCTGATTTGTTGACTTTGTCAGGATGTCAGGGATTGGAGGCATAGAGGGACACATATATTGTCATGTTTGATATATTGATTATTGGGGAGAAAGTGCTCAGATACCGTCACTAAGTTTCCAAGCACTGAGTTTGGGGTTGTGTGAATGTATTGAGGTCTGTATGTGTATGATTGGTGTGTTGTACATGAGTGGTGACTGTATAGGTGTTATTGGGGCAGTGGGAGTGTATTGGGGTTGTACGTGTGTGAATGGGGTTGTGTGAGTGTATGCAGGGTCGTATGTGAGTCAAGGGAGCAGTGTGTTTGTATGTGTGGCTCTATTTGTGTGATTGGTGAAGTGTGACTGTATGTGTATGAATGCGGTTTTGCGCGAGTGTATGGGGCTTTAGGTGTGTGAATGGGGCTATGTCAGCATAAAAGGGACTATATGAGTGGATAGGGGCTGTATGTGAGTCAATGTGATTGTGCAAGTTTACGGGGGCTGTAGGTGTGTGAATGGAGCTATATGAATGTAAAGAAGCTGTGGGATTGTGTGCTTGTATTGGGGATTGTTGTGATGAATGGGGTTGTGCGAATGAAAGGGGCTTCGTCTGTGTGAATGAATGGGGTTATGTGAGTGAATGGAGAAGTGCGCATGTATGGAGGCTGCATGCGTGTGAATGGTGATATGTGATTGTAAAGGGGTTGTTATATGTGTGTGAATGGGGCTTTGTGAGAGTGCATGGGGCTGTGTGTGAATGGGGCTTTGTGAGAGTGCATGGGGCTGTATGTGTGTGAATGGTGATATGTGATTGTAAAGGGATTGTTATATGTGTATGAATGAGGCTTTGTGAGAGTGCATGGGGCTGTATGTGTGTGAATGGGGCTTTGTGAGAGTGCATGGGGCTGTATGTGTGTGAATGGTGATATGTGATTGTAAAGGGGTTGTTATATATGTGTGTGAATGGGGCTTTGTGAGAGTGCATGGGGCTGTATGTGTGTGAATGGGGCTTTGTGAGAGTGCATGGGGCTGTATGTGTGTGAATGGTGATATGTGATTGTAAAGGGATTGTTATATGTGTATGAATGAGGCTTTGTGAGAGTGCATGGGGCTGTATGTGTGTGAATGGTGATATGTGATTGTAAAGGGGTTGTTATATGTGTGTGAATGGGGCTTTGTGAGAGTGCATGGGGCTGTATGTGTGTGAATGGGGCTTTGTGAGAGTGCATGGGGCTGTATGTGTATGAATGGGGCTTTGTGAGAGTGCATGGGGCTGTATGTGTGTGAATGGTGATATGTGATTGTAAAGGGGTTGTTATATATGTGTATGAATGGGGCTTTGTGAGAGTGCATGGGGCTGTATGTGTGTGAATGGGGCTTTGTGAGAGTGCATGGGGCTGTATGTGTGTGAATGGGGCTTTGTGAGAGTGCATGGGGCTGTATGTGTGTGAATGGGGCTTTGTGAGAGTGCATGGGGCTGTATGTGTGTGAATGGTGATATGTGATTGTAAAGGGGTTGTTATATATGTGTGTGAATGGGGCTTTGTGAGAGTGCATGGGGCTGTATGTGTGTGAATGGTGATATGTGATTGTAAAGGGGTTGTTATATGTGTGTGAATGGGGCTTTGTGAGAGTGCATGGGGCTGTATGTGTGTGAATGGTGATATGTGATTGTAAAGGGGTTGTTATATGTGTATGAATGAGGCTTTGTGAGAGTGCATGGGGCTGTATGTGTGTGAATGGTGATATGTGATTGTAAAGGGGTTGTTATATGTGTGTGAATGGGGCTTTGTGAGAGTGCATGGGGCTGTATGTGTGTGAATGGGGCTTTGTGAGAGTGCATGGGGCTGTATGTGTATGAATGGGGCTTTGTGAGAGTGCATGGGGCTGTATGTGTGTGAATGGTGATATGTGATTGTAAAGGGGTTGTTATATATGTGTATGAATGGGGCTTTGTGAGAGTGCATGGGGCTGTATGTGTGTGAATGGGGCTTTGTGAGAGTGCATGGGGCTGTATGTGTATGAATGGGGCTTTGTGAGAGTGCATGGGGCTGTATGTGTGTGAATGGGGCTTTGTGAGAGTGCATGGGGCTGTATGTGTGTGAATGGGGCTTTGTGAGAGTGCATGGGGCTGTATGTGTATGAATGGGGCTTTGTGAGAGTGCATGGGGCTGTATGTGTGTGAAGGTGATATGTGATTGTAAAGGGGTTGTTATATATGTGTATGAATGGGGCTTTGTGAGAGTGCATGGGGCTGTATGTGTGTGAATGGGGCTTTGTGAGAGTGCATGGGGCTGTATGTGTATGAATGGGGCTTTGTGAGAGTGCATGGGGCTGTATGTGTGTGAATGGGGCTTTGTGAGAGTGCATGGGGCTGTATGTGTGTGAATGGGGCTTTGTGAGAGTGCATGGGGCTGTATGTGTGTGAATGGGGCTTTGTGAGAGTGCATGGGGCTGTATGTGTGTGAATGGGGCTTTGTGAGAGTGCATGGGGCTGTATGTGTGTGAATGGGGCTTTGTGAGAGTGCATGGGGCTGTATGTGTGGAATGGGGCTTTGTGAGAGTGCATGGGGCTGTATGTGTGTGAATGGGGCTTTGTGAGAGTGCATGGGGCTGTATGTGTGTGAATGGGGCTTTGTGAGAGTGCATGGGGCTGTATGTGTGTGAATGGGGCTTTGTGAGAGTGCATGGGGCTGTATGTGTGTGAATGGGGCTTTGTGAGAGTGCATGGGGCTGTATGTGTATGAATGGGGCTTTGTGAGAGTGCATGGGGCTGTATGTGTGTGAATGGGGCTTTGTGAGAGTGCATGGGGCTGTGCTGTCAAAGTGTATGGAGGCCATAAGCGTAGGAACTGAAAGGTTTGGGGGGGGCAGAAACCCCCAGTTATCTTGATAGACATGTGCGCACAGTTGCAGAGTAGGACCAGCACACCACCTTCAAAAAGGACCATGTAGCGCAGGTGCACCAGGACGAGGAGAGGTCAACTTCCACAACACAGTCCATGAACACAAAAGGGACCGGGCGGGCACTCTGTCTGCCACAAAAGCTGTTTATTGGAAAATGATGGCAACGTGTTGTATGTCTAAATGGCAAGTGACCCGAAACTGGACTTCTCCAACTCATGGAATACAAAGTATAGTGTTTTGTAGAGAATCAGATAACAGCCCCCTCCAGCCAGAGCATCCCTCAGTTTGTTATGTGAGGAACCTTCTCCTCTCTTTATGCAGGACTTGTTTGTTGTTATATCAACATTCCATTTAAAGAGATATTATACACTCTCACCACTTTAGCTTTTTAAAAGGGACCAGGGTGTGTGGAGTATTATGACTGGAGAAGTGAAAATAGCCAAACCAGAAAAATACTCCCATTTATCTCACTTTCCAAATCGGCTATTTGGTCTAGATTGTTCTCTTCTCCTGACAATTCTCCCGAGTTTCACCTTTCTCTGAATAACCGTGTAAAGCTTCTATTCGGGTGTTCACTCGTTTCCCTGCTAAATCATAACAAATATATCATATATTTCCATTAAAATACATATATAAATATATCAGATGTGAGCGTGTATTTGGGTTTAGTGTGAGATGATAATTGGGAGACAAATCTTAGGTAGTTCCCACACTTATTTCTGTAGGTCTTGACCTCTGACCCAGACACACACACACACACACACACACAGACACACACACACACAATCCAAAAAATATTGAAAAGAAAGCAAAAATTTATAAACTAAACATGATTGTGTTTCATACATTTGCATGAAATGTGGATTTTGTTGTTTTGTTTTTTTTAATTATTTTTGTCCTTTCTTTATAGGCAGTTTTTTGGTGAAGGGATGGGGGGGGGCGGTCAGTTTTAGGTTTCCAGACTCAGGAGATGATGCTCCACAGAGGGTGAAATGAGATAAAAGACATAAGGTAATCAATAAATTATTGATACTGAGTGTTCCTTGATGTGGCGTCCTTTCACAGGGTGTCCGCTGGATGCTCCGCCGTAGAGAGGTGGCTCAGCGGGTACCAGGCAGGAGGAAAGGATGGTCACATTCCCAGCATCTGCTGCTCCATACAATATTAATAACAGCAGGCGGGGCAGGAGGCGCGACAACGCGTTTGTCTTATTGGGTCTGTCTGCTTAATTGTCTGGGCTATAAAATCTGATTATAATACAGCGAGAATGTGGAGTGGATGGTGGAGTTTGCAGAGACTAAAGAACAGGAACCCAGACAAAGGGTTAAAAAAAATCTTGCTTTATCGCCTTGCGCCAAATTACACAACTAGCATGTCTATCACCCAATAAAACCAAAAATCACTGCCCAGTGAAATAAGCATTACTGGAAGTCTATCGAAACAACAGCCAAAGCAATAAAACTCACAGTAATGTGCAGTGTGTATGAGCTTATCACAGAGCTCCACAGCAATAAAGCTCACAGTAATGTGCAGTGTGTATGAGCTTATCACAGAGCTCCACAGCAATAAAGCTCACAGTAATGTGCGCTGTGTATGAGCGTATCACAGAGCTCCACAGTAATAAAACTCAGTTATGTGCAAGGTGTAAGAGCATATCACAAAGCTTCACAGCAATAAAACTCACAGCAATGTGCAGTGTGTATGAGCTTATCACAGAGCTCCACAGCAGTAAAACTCACATTTCATACACATTGCACATTACTGTGAGTTTTCTTGCTGTGGAGCTCTGTGATACACACTGCATATTACTGTATCACAGAGCTCCCAGCAATATAAGTTAGTAATGTGCAGTGTGTAGGAGCATATCACAGAGCTCTGCAGCAATAAAACTACCAGTAATGTGCTTTGTGTATGAACGTATCCGAGCTCCACAGCAATAAAACTCACAGTAACGTGTGCTGTGTAAGCATTTATTACAGAGCTGGGTTATTCGCAGACTGCTGACTTGATTTCACATCCTATCGCAGCCCCCATATGTGAGATGTTGAGAGAGTACAAAGGGACCGATATAGTGACACTTGTGAAGCCTGAATGTGCAAACAGCAATATATAGGAATTGCTGATTTGTTTTTTGTGACGTTTGAATTTTCTTGCCTGGGGGGAAAAAAAAATAATCTTTAAAAAGGTTACTTCTTGTAATCCTGTTTCTATTCTGCTACAGTGACAATACAGAAATAGAGTCACTGTCCTGTGTTGGCGAAGACCGATTCTCGTTTTGTGTGCGTGGCCGTGGTGCTTTATGGGGACTTGTATAATTAGACTCGCTAACTCACCCTCCAGTAACCTTCAGGGAACCACATGCAAATCAGAAATCACTTTTGATGATTTATTAACGAATCCGGCCTTTCGATCCAGGGATTTCTCCACACACCGATAGTACCGTTAATTTGGGCAAACTGGGGTCACTGTGTCGTCCTGTCACTGATAGGGATATGGAGTGTGTGGGTGTCTTTTTAGGGGTTCCTCCATATATTCAGGGTGTGTGGGTGTCTTTTTAGGGGTTCCTCCATATATTCAGGGTGTGTGGGTGTCTTTTTAGGGGTTCCTCCATATATTCAGGGTGTGTGGGTGTCTTTTTAGGGGTTCCTCCATATATTCAGGGTGTGTGGGTGTCTTTTTAGGGGTTCCTCCATATATTCAGGGTGTGTGGGTGTCTTTTTAGGGGTTCCCCCATATATTCAGGGTGTGTGGGTGTCTTTTTAGGGGTTCCTCCATATATTCAGGGTGTATGGGTGTCTTTTTGGGGTTCCTCCATATATTCAGGGTGTGCGAGTATCTTTTTAGGGGTTCCTCCATATATTCAGGGTGTATGGGTGTCTTTTTGGAGTTCCTCCATATATTCAGGGCCGGATTAACATAGGGGCAGATGGAGCAGCAGCTCCAGGCCCATGCCTCAGAATAGGCCCAGAGAAGGGATAACTATGTCTGCATTTGGACCCCTGTATCTCCAACTCCATAGAAGCTACAGGGTCAAGTGAGGTATCACTGGAAAGGCCAGAGCGTGGCCTTTCTAATGATACCAAACATGGTCAGGTTTTAAGTACAAACAATAAAATAATAAAATAATAAATATTAAATTTTTCCTTTTTTTCCAACAGTAAAATATTTTCACTTTTCAATTATAAAGTAAACAATGATGCTGCACTATCTAACCATCACATTTCTCATGTCACCAACAAGTGTGGAGATGATGGATGATGGTACAATCCCTTGTTACGAATTGTTACATCAAAAACCTAAACCGCCGCAATGCAGCGTAAAGCACTGCAGTGAAAAGCACTGCGGGAAACTTTGGACCCCTGCATTACTAATCTTTACACCTCACAAGGTCAGGTGAGGTGTCATTTGACAGGGCAGAGTCTGGCCTTTGCAATAATACCAAACCTGACCATGTAAAATCTAAAAGAAAAGAAAACAATTTTTCATTTATTTTAGTTATTTTTAGTTCCAAAGCAATGGCATTGTCCATTTTTCACGTATAAAATACCACTCCATTACTCACCTTCTCATTTCCCACGCTGGAGCAAGGTCAGTGTTTTATACATAGTCATATTATTCGTAAAAAAAACATGTTCCAAAACACAAGGGAAATATTTCCTTTTTTTTTTTCATTTCTTTGTTAAGATTTTATATTTTCTCAGAAAAATGCAGTAACAGGTTCCCATTTCAAATTTTATAATAAGAATGCCCTGTAGAATATATAACCACAAAGGTTTGGTAGATAAAATGGGGGGAAAAAATTACACTCTTTAAATGATTGAAATCTGAATGAATAATTAATCACACAGTATCTGCCTCATTAGATATACCCGTATCCACACTATTAAATAACCAAATATATGTTTTCATTTCACTAAATTACATAAAAAGCCCACCAAAATATTCAGCTCCAGGCCCATAGAGATCTTAATCCGGGTCTGCATATATTCAGGGTGTGCGAGTATCTTTTTAGGGGTTCCTCCATATATTCAGGGTGTATGGGTGTCTTTTTAGGGGATCACCCATCCGCCAGATACTCTGTGCTCCGCTCGACCCAGGACGTCTCTCCGCTCGATTTTGACTGGGGTTCTCTGTGTCACCGGCTCCGCTGTCTGGCTTGTCTGTATCTGCCTCAGAAGTCCAGCTCACGGCCTGCACTCCCTTTTGGATCGATCTGCGGTTCTCCTAACTCGGGGTCCTCCGGCTCACTCGGTATCAGCTCAGGTTACTGTGGTGGATCACTGGGTCTTCATTAGATAAAGGCGGAAAAACCCGGTCTCCAGCTCGGTCAGGCCCCACCTGCGCTCCGGCCTGGTCACTGTCCTGTTCAGCTACACTGCGTCTTGCTTCTCTCACTCCTAGGCGCGCTCTGCCAGCTCTTTCCACGAGGCTCAGGATGTCAGCGTCTCTCCCCCACCCACTTCCTGTCCCCGCCCGCAAAGCATGCCGGGAAATGTAGTCCCAATGTTCAGTGTCTCACATCGCGCTTGTCTCCCTCCGGTGGCCAAAAATAAGTACTACATGGCAGGGGATTTAAAACCAGCGCTACACTCTCCCCCTCCTAGAACTCTTGGTCTCTCCAAGGAGGTACAACAGTTGCATTACATTTTCCACATATATTAGGCAACATATACAGGCTCAGCAGCAAGCATACAATGGGTTAGATACACTTCCTCAAGTTGACTCATGCTTTGGGCTACCTCAGCTAACATAGTAGACACTTCGGGCAACCTTCGCACTGTGGTGACAGCCTCTTCAGTGCTATGTCCTGGTGAGTCGTAGGTGAGTCGCTGGGGCGGTCGAACAGAGCGTTTTGGTTCAATCAGTTCCTCTTCAGGTGGAAGTACTATAGGTGCGGGTTCAGTTCTTCTTTCTACCACTGGAGCAGACATCTCTTCCAAGTATGATCCTTCCAGTGAAGGCATAGAACTGTAGTCATAAGATTCGACTTCAGGAGCTACAGGGATTTCAATAGTCTCGGGGACTTCTAACTGAAATTCAGGAGCCTCAGGCCTCAAATTACTTTCCCACCTTTCAGGAACTGAGATAACCTCTTCAGGCTCCGGTGAGCGCAGCCAGTCCAGACAAAAACTCTCTTCCTCACTGTCCCTTTCGCTCTCTTCAACAGCCCGGGTCTGCTGAGACCGAGTAACGGGAGGCAAACGTGGAGCAGGCGGATTTGGCAGAGAAAGTTCGTCCCCAACTGGTATCCTCACAGCCTCTCTCAAAGGTAATAAATGATTCCGGTGCCAGTTCTTAAGAGGTCCAGCCTTTCCATCTGGCCGGATTTGATACACCGGCAGACCCGGCAGTTGCTTGCAGACAATGTAGACCTGAGAACTCCATCTATCCGCTAACTTGTGTCTCGCAGCAGCACCCAAGTTCTTCAACAAAACCCTATCACCGGGTTGTAGATCCTGTATCCGAACTTTCAAGTCATAGTTCCGTTTATTCCTTTGTTCCCTGAGGTCAAACGGGCCTGTTCAAACGCAGAGGCCAGATTCCTTTGAAGTCTATCCACGTAATTTCTATGGGAAGCTACCGACGTCTGGTCCAGAGATAACCCAAACGCCAAATCAACCGGCAGTCGAGCTTCTCTTCCGAACATAAGACGGTACGGTGAGTATCCAGTAGCGTCACTCTCCGTACTGTTATACGTATGCACTAGCGTAGCTATGTGACGACTCCAGCTCTGCTTCTCTGTGTTTGACAGTGTCCCCAGCATATTTAGCAGCGTGCGATTGAACCTTTCGGGTTGAGCATCACCTTGAGGGTGATATGGTGTAGTTCGGGTCTTTTGGATTCCAGCAGTTCCAATAATTGCCCAACAAGCCGGCTTTCAAAGTCTCTACCCTGATCAGAGTGTATTCTCCTTGGTAGGCCGTAGTGAACAAAGAACTTTTCCATCAGAACTTTCGCCACCGTTGGAGCGCGTTGGTCTCTTGTAGAAAAGGCTTGGGCGTAACGTGTGAAGTGATCAGTCACTATTAGAATATTTCCCTGCCCACTAGCATCCGGCTCTAAGCACAGGAAGTCAATGCACACCAAATCCATGGGTCCTTGACTTTGCAGATGGCTCATTGGAGCGGTTCGGGTCGGTAGGGTCTTCCTTTGAATGCACCTCAGACATGAATGGCAGTAACTTTCCACTTCAGCTCTAATGCAAGGCCAATAGAACCTGTCTCACACCAGCTTAAAAGTCCTTTCTGCGCCCAAATGTCCATGCTCATCATGTAGCGATTGCAGTACACTCTCCCTATGTTTAGTGGGAAGGAACAACTGTTGGGTCTCTTCAGCATTGGTAGAGGGGCCCCTTCGGTAGACCACCCCATCCAACATCTTCAACCGTTCCCACTCTTTGTAGACCAATCTGGCTCCATCTGGGAAATTGGTCAGCAGAATTTCCCGCTGGTTCGCAGTTAGGGCCTTTATGGTTAACACAATTAAGGGGTCTCTAGCCTGATCAGCTTTCAGATCCTGTTTTGAAAAGGTAGGCAGACTTTCATCCCTCAACTGCGTAGGGTTGCAGTAGAACTCCGGAATAGCCGCAGCCATGACTCCTATGGCCTCCGCTTCAATCCCTCCCTTGACCCGGCGCTCTGCTCCTTGACACAAAGCTTGTACCCTGTCTGGAGTTAACTGAGTCCATTCTGTAGTATAGGGTCTTCTCGACAAAGCATCAGCATCTCGATTATTCACCCCAGGGCGATATTTCAGGCTGAACCGAAACCCTGACAGAGCGGCCAACCACCGATGTCCCGTTGCGTCCAGTTTTGCAGTAGTAAGGACGTAGGTAAGAGGATTGTTATCTGTCTTTATCACAAACTCAGCCCCATACAGATAGTCCTTTAGCTTGTCTACCACTGCCCACTTTAAGGCTAGGAACTCCAACTTGTGGGTAGGATAGTTCTTTTCTGAAGGCGTAAGGCTCCGGCTCACATACGCTACAGGCCTCAGTAATCCACCATACTCTTGATACAGGACTCCTCCTAGGCCTTCTCTGCTGGCATCCACATGTAACTCGTACGGCTTGTGAGGATCCGCATAGGCCAAGACAGGAGCTCGAGTTAAGCTCTCGTTCAGCTTCGTAAAAGCACCCTCACATTGACTAGTCCATTCTCCCTGGATAGACTCTCAAGCTTTCCTTGGCCCTGGAGCTGACGGATTTTGGTCAGAGACCTTGCAGCCTTCTTCGGTGCTTTCCTTCTGTAGGAGCTTGTTCAGTGGTTGAGATATTTTTGCGAATCCTCCTACAAATCTTCGATAATAAGAGCAGAACCCCAAGAAAGATCTAAGTTCAGTAACGCTTCGGGGTCTAGGCCAAGAAGCTACGGCCTCCAACTACTTCCGAGGATCTGTCGAAACGCCTTCTGCTGAGACCACATGTCCCAGACACGTAACAGATGGTAAACAGAATTGACATTTCTCCAGAGATAGTTTCAATCCCTCTTCATGGAGCCTCTTCAAGACCTTCTCCAAACGTTGTTCATGTTCTTCCAGAGTCTTCCCGAACACAATTATGTCATCCAGGTACACTAATACTTCGATCAGATTCATGTCCCCGACTGTCTTCTCCATTAACCGTTGGAACGTGGCTGGAGCCCCAGTAAGGCCTTGAGGCATTCTGTTAAATTCGAAGAACCCCAATGGGCAGATGAACGCAGTCTTCTCTTTGTCTTCAGGATGCATTGGTATCTGGTGATACCCGCTTCGCAGGTCTAGTACACTAAACCATTTTGCTCCCGACAAACACTGTAAGGCATCTTCTATCCGAGGAGTAGCACATTGATCTGGGATGGTTCTCCGATTCAGCGTGCGATAGTCTATGCATAGGCGGACAGAACCATTCTTCTTCCGGACCATTACTATTGGAGATGCATATGGACTCCTGGACTCTTGGATCACCTTGGTTCTTTGCAATTCATTCAGCTGTTCTCGTAGATCATCCAAGTCTCCCAGCGGAACTCGTCTTGACCTTTCACGAAACGGCTTGTCCTCTTGTAATCGAATGCGGTGCTCAGTACTTTTAGCTAGGCCTACGTCGAACTCATCTTTCGAGAACAAGTCTCTCCACTTTAGAACTTGGGACTGAAGACGTTTCTTCCATTCAGGTGAAATGGGAGCGTCCTTGGGGTAGAACCTTTCATCTGGAATCTCTTTATCCACTCCCCCTCCTAAATCGGTAGGAGAGAGGGGCGTAGCGGATGCTACTTGCCCGATAGGCATTCGTGCTTTAAGGACTACTGGAGAATCAGACACATTGCACACGCTGACTGAGACTCTTCCTCGTGTTCTTTTCAAAGCTTTAGTGGAGATTATTTCAGGGATTACTTCTACTCCGGCTTCACCCCCATGATTAAAATCAGTTTCCAGTACCACAAAGGGCCCTGGTTGCGATCCGTTCAACTTGACTGAGGCCCGGAAGCTCGCTACTTCTCCCGATTGCAGAACCTTTTCTGTCCCTTCTAATCTCCATAGGCGCCCCACTTCGGCAGGTGCCTTCTGTTCTTCGACCATTCTCTGATAGACTGGACGTAACATTGGGTGTACCCCTTCAGTAGAACCGTCTTCCAATACGATGGGTGTCAGGAGACGTCGCACCAAATCAGTATTCGTCCCCACTATCATGGAACTCCTGTTTGCCCCTGAAGGCCGAGGACACACAATGGCCAATGCATCACAACCTCCGGACTGTCCGATAACTTCGGATCCGATCTCCAATTTCACCTGTAGATACCCGTCATAAGGGAGTTTCTCAGTTCCGATACCCCAGATTTCCAGATCCTTCAATTTCTGTAGAGGGATGTGCTTCAAGTGTTTCTCATAAAAGTCTCGGTAGATCAATGTCACTTGATCCCCTGAATCCAACAGGGCTTTAGTGTAGACTCCCTCCACTTGGATTGGCACAATAGGGGAAGGACCTATCAGCTGGTCAGGAAACTTGGTGGTGGTACCAGGACACTTAGACCCAGTTTGTTGTACCCTGGCCTTCTTCTTGGCCCGTGTAGGTTTTGGGTGTGCATTGCTTCCCCACGACGTAGGTCCGGATGCTAAGGGAGTGACTCTTTCAGTCCTGGCAGGCTCGGCAGTTGGCCAGACCTTGGGCCCTCTCGCCCTCTTAGTCCTGGCTTGATTTTTGGAGCGTGTTTCAACCTTCGGGCACCCAGGTTGCTCCTTCACTTGTGCCCTCTGGCGTTTCCCGCCGGTGAGGTAGATAACAGTCCTTCCAAAGTTTTCAAGAACTCCTCAACTCTATTTCCTTCAGGCTTTTGGCTTTTGCATTGTGCGCGGAAATGGCCCATTTCTCCACAACTGAAACATCTCTTCTTTGAAAGCGGAGATGCATTCGCCCGCTGTGATTCGGTTGAAGGACCCTGGCTAGACGCCACAGCAACTCCGGTTGTCTGTATGTCTGTAAGGAACTTCTGCATCTCTGTCTGTGTCTCTGTCACCTTCAACAATGCTCGGCACAGTTCCACGTGCGCCTGTTGCAATTCAGCTTGAGCTTCTTGTACCTTCTTAACAGTTTTGTGCAACTCACCATGCGCAGAGAGGTTTAATTCTTTGACAGCATTCTCTGTGGATTTAAAAGCGATCAGATGCTCTTGTTCGTCCACGTCGGATCCATAGGCATCCAACGAGTCACTTTCAGGCTGCAAACATTCGTTATGCCTCACAGGTTGCGCGTAAGCTCTTTCTCCTCTCCTGAAGGATTTTTCTTCCAGTAAAGCCTCCTCCTCTCTGACAGCTCGGATCAGTTCCAGGTACTTCAGTTCTTGATTACCCTCCCTGCTTCTCAGCTGCAGCATCACTGGATCTAGAGGTTGAGCGCCCCTCAGGATCTGTTTTATTCGGATCTTATCTACTCCAGCCGGTTCGGCCCCTTTCTTGAGGAGTATCTGGTGCAGAATCTTATCTAGGCGCCTCATATATTCGGTCATTCTCTCACCTTTCCGCTGGTAGGTGTGTTCATACTGATATACGAGCTCTGCAGCCTTTTCCGTTCGCCCAAAAACTTCCTCCAGAACATTTAAATAATCTAAAGCAGTGCAGTCTTTCTTACTCAATTTTAGGTTCCTTACAGCTTCTGACGCAGGTCCCTTTAAGCTCTCGGTGATCCTTTGCTTTTTCTGGGCTTCAGGGACGTCCCACTCATCCAGAGCCTGCATCGCCTGTTCCACCCATTCTTCGAAGGTTTCTTCTCCCGCCGGAGTTGGTACGTTTCCTGTAAAATTTCTCAACCGTCGATAACCAAAGTTAGTGTGCGGAGGGCTTGTTCTCTGACATTTAGCCAGCAAATCTCCAATAGCCACTATAAATTCAGGCCCGATCATGGCCAACGGACTGGGCGCGGGAACACTCGTGGATTCGCCACGTGGCGCACTTGGCTGAATCAGTTGGACTTCCACCTCATCGGTCAGCTTCACGCTCGCGCCCTGAAAACACACTGGAACACCCTTTCTCCACTCAAAAAGAACATACGTGTGAGAGGTATCTGGGTTCTCTTTAATGTCCAGGATTAACCCCCGATGATCTGGTGTCCGCGCGGCCACGGCCTGGCGAATCTGATCTTCGGCCTAAGTGTCTGCAGGAATATCCATGACTATACACAATTCTAACTGACTACTGTGCTCCTCACACCACTTGGCAGCAGTGTCTGGATCCATATTTAACCCTTTAAATGTGGTTTTTCCAGAGACTGGATCCCGTAAACGAGCCCCCACGTGTAGCGCCCACTCCCGGAGGAGCCGCTGAAATTGAACCTCGGGTCAGTCTCCCCGCACTAGGGAATAAATATACTCCAGCACCGTCGTGGATTTTATAAATTATATAGTTTACTGGATAAACTGGCATATAATGAGTAACACGGTATATATATATATATTTACAGTACTTCGTAATGCGGGAAACGCGCAGCGGAAAAGAAATACAATGCTTCGTAATGCGAGAAACGCGCAGCGGAAAAGAAATACAATGCTTCGTAATGCGAGAAACGCGCAGCGGAAAAGAGAAAAATATATCTTTAACCCCCTTTGTGGTTGGGGAGTGAGTCCCGTACAGGTTATGTCCCAAAGAATGTATGTGTGTGAGTGTATTGGTACCCGGGTACAATATTCAACTGGCCAGTGAATTATTTATGAGGTATCTTTGACTAGTCACGTTGGGGCCCTGTGGGTTTTTAAACAAATTGCAGCGTGCTTTAGATTTTTCACAACGGCCTGGAAGGCCTCTCACCCATCCGCCAGATACTCTGTGCTCCGCTCGACCCAGGACGTCTCTCTGCTCGATTTTGACTGGGGTTCTCTGTGTCACCGGCTCCGCTGTCTGGCTTGTCTGTATCTGCCTCAGAAGTCCAGCTCACGGCCTGCACTCCCTCTTGGATCGATCTGCGGTTCTCCTAACTCGGGGTCCTTAGACATTAGATAAAGGCGGAAAAACCCGGTCTCCAGCTCGGTCAGGCCCCACCTGCGCTCCGGCCTGGTCACTGTCCTGTTCAGCTACACTGCGTCTTGCTTCTCTCACTCCTAGGCGCGCTCTGCCAGCTCTTTCCACGAGGCTCAGGATGTCAGCGTCTCTCCCCCACCCACTTCCTGTCCCCGCCCGCAAAGCATGCTGGGAAATGTAGTCCCAATGTTCAGTGTCTCACATCGCGCTTGTCTCCCTCCGGTGGCCAAAAATAAGTACTACACGGCAGGGGATTTAAAATCAGCGCTACACATATGAAACATACTGGAAAGCTTACCCCTAACGTAGTAAAAATATTATATATTTTCTGCAAGCACAGTTCAAACCTCACTTAGATGTTATTGCCACACCCTGTGCCATCTCTGATAATCCCCGAATGTATAAACCAGACATGGACGCTTGGCCCGTTTGTCTACTCCTCCCCCAAATGCAGAGACTGGGGGTGACTTATTTTTTTTCACTGTAAAAGAAAATATATATATATATATATATAAATAAAATGATCACCCCATAGGAAGCTGGTTGGAATCCGCCTACTGCCAGTATGAAATTATTCTCATTGTCTTAACATACGGCAGCTCCCGGCTAGAAACAAAGTGCAGACAGAAAATTAATATGCACAACAACAACAACAACAGGTGATGGAAAAATATGAGCATGTTATTCACAGAGATGCGACAGGCAATAATTAGAAACAGCGCATCCCTCTCCATACATGGCGTTATCTCCGCCAGCACACCGCCACCCTCCCCGCGGAGACTTTACATCCATCTCCCAGGGGAGGGATTACACAATATCAGATGACTCGGATTGCAAGAAATTATCGATTTATTTTCTAAAATTCAATGTGATGGGATGAATCACAGAAATGACAAAAAACGACTGCAATGTGACATTGCAGGAGCAGGTTACAGAGGTAAAGAGGAAGCAAATGTGTTTTATTCTTACCACCAATCACCCCAATAAACTCGCCATTTAAAGTATTTGGGCAAGAGGTACACAGCAGCTGTGGCTGTAGAGGTGGGGGGCCTCAAGCAAGGCTCAAATGTGAGGCTCCTAAGGCCATGCATAAAACATATTTGCGGACATTACTCATTACAGTTTAATTAATGAAGGCTGACACAGCACAGCTCTATTGGTGTTTCCAAGGCTAGGGGTGTATTTGTGTGGATGCCATGTATATAGTGACTGTACACATACCCTATGAGGCCCCTGTTTGAGAGAGGCCTTAAGCGACTGCCTATTTTGAATAAATTATAGAACCGTCGCTGGTAACAACACACCGTTTTCTACTCTTTCTATAGAGATGCTTTTTCGTCAGAAAAGGCAGCCGCTCAGGATACATATACGGCGAGCAATAGTATGCAGGCAGGGCTCCTAATTTCTAAAAAAAATAGGTACTAGGCAGGCTGAAAAGTTACCCGCAACACCTGAGCCCAAGTGGTCAAATTTCCACTATCCATGCTGAAACAAATCGCTCTCCTTAGGCGAAAGGGCGAGTGGAAATTCTGAGCCCTGCACAAAGTTCTAATTACACATATGGGGTCATACAGTAAGTGTCGGTGTTGCAACAGGAAAAGCTGCACGGTGAAGTTTCTCCTTACACCCTTTGGTGCATTTCTACATTTGCCAGCACTGCAATACCGGCAAACACCGGCACATACTGAATAACGCCCATAGAACATTCTGACTAAGGTTGAAAAAGATAGTTTGTCTGTTTTATTCATTTGTACGGTCTCTCTAAAAAGAAAAGAATTGATAGAGAAATGAGGACTTTAAGGCAGGGCTCATTAACCTCGGCCCTCCAGATGTTTTGGATCTACATTTCCCATGAGGCTGTGCCACTCTCATAAGTAGCTGAGCATCATGGGAAATGTCGTGCCAAAACATCTGGATGGCCATGGTCGCTGACCCCTTCTGTAGGCCAAAGTATTGAAGCTGAAGGAAAACCAGAGTAGACGAGATATCTCAGATTCATCTATTTTGGTTGCAAATTCCACCTCTGTACGTTACTCAACGTTTCCCCAGCTCACACACCCTGCATGTCCACCGAAACACCAAGCTACATGAACTGGGATCTAATTTACTTTTGGCACGGTAGATTCGGGGGCCTTTAACTGTAAATAAACCAAAGCAGGATAGAGGCCTCTGATTCCCAGGTACCTGTTCCTCTCGATAATCAGGATTCATAGAAGCTGTGTCCAGGCATCACGCATTATTGGATAATGATACAATGTGACCTTTGTGGGGCGGTCTTTAGTCACTGACTAGGAGAGGGGTTGATCCACCTCAGACACCATAACCCTACACAGAAAGGGGAACGAGAGCGATGGGTGGGGAGCGTTTCATAACGTGAAGATGTGTAAGAGAGAGCGACCTCGCCTTCGTACTTCCCCACCAAGGATTTTGTAAAGTTGGCAAACGAGAAGTTCAACACATTCTGTGACATGTTGAGATGATAAAAATGTGTCAGCACGATGACACACACACACAATCTATTACAATAAAAATAACACTATATTATGCGTAATTATGACCTCGGCCCATGTCCGGGCAGATTATTTGCTTTATTGGCCTGGAGCTGTAGATTTTGGTGTACCTGTGCCCCCATCCCTTTCTCCCCACTGTGCCATTTCTAAATTCTTCTAAAGCCTGTTGTGACTCTGCCCCATCCCTCTCTATCCATCATGCCTGTCTTCCATCCCTCTCAACCCATTGTGCCATTTACAAATCTCTATTGTGCCTCTTGCCCCAACCCTCTCCACCCTATTGTGCCTCGTACCCCATCCCTCTTACGCTTGTTGTGCCTCGTACCCCATCCCTCTTAACACTGTTGTGCCTTGTACCCCATCCCTCGTACCCCATCCCTCTCTACCAACTGTGTCCCTGCTCCATCCCTCTTTCCTCATGGTTCCTTTTCCTAAATATCACTACATCCCTGTTGTGTTCTCCTCTACCCCTTTTATCATCCCCTTGTCCTACTCTATAACTGCTGTTGTGTCTTTGTTCCTTCAGTCTCATTTCTTTGTGCCTCCATCCTATCGTTCCCACCCCTCATTGTGCTTCTGTCATATTCCTCTCTCATCCCATATCGAGTCTTTGTCCCGTGCCTCTCACCCCATTGTTTTATCCTTCTAACGTCTCATTGTTCTTTTGTCCCATCGCTCTTTCTCTTCCCCAATTTTCTCTATCCATTTCTAGGATGAAGGCAGTGGGTGTCATAATAGTTATCTCTATCTGGGGCTATTTTGAAGGAACGGGCCTGAAGCTGCAGCTCCACAAGCCTGTATGCCAGTCTGGCTACGAGTCAAGGAAGGACTGGCAGCATTAGGCTGATGGGGGTGAGTGCAATACAGCTGGAAAAGACATCAACCCCACCA
Organism: Leptobrachium leishanense; assembly: GCA_009667805.1. Lineage (NCBI taxonomy): Eukaryota > Metazoa > Chordata > Amphibia > Anura > Megophryidae > Leptobrachium > Leptobrachium leishanense. Next base: position 12,369,052 of record CM019072.1, on the reverse strand, counting down.
GTCTCAGATATCAACTAAGACTAGGGTCAGACTAACGCATTTTTCGCGTTGTCCGTGAAAAAGTGCGTTCGAACGAATGAACGTATTTTTTCACGGAATACGCGATAGAGGTCATACGATGCGCATTCTCGTCGTGATTTTGTACGGATCATCAATAAAACACTTTTTGCGTCTGGACGTTATGTTGGCTGGACATTAGCAGCGTCTGACGTCTCCTAATCACGCACACACGCCGCTAGCGAACGCAGCGCACTCTGTAAGTCAGTACCAGCGGCATCACGTTCTCGAAAAAATGCGTTTGTTTGCCGCTTGCGTTGCGCAGCCGCACTTTCGTGCGGCTGTACTTCGTATATTGGCCGTCATTTGCTGCTACTTCGGCCGTGATAAAGTGCGGCTGCACGCGCGTTCGTCTGACCCTAGCCTTATAGAAACGACAAATAGGATCACACTCAACAAAACTGCAATAAATGACACAATGTTGCAGCAACTGTGTGCTCTGACTTTGTCAACACCTCACAGTGGAGGTGTATCTATGCATACTGTTGGCACATGAATGCACAAGAATAATTTTTGGTTGTACAAGTGTGTGAACACTAGGGCGTATTTGTGTCGTGTATTGTAGGCATGTGCGAAAGTGGAATGTTTGTTATAACGGAACAGTGTATTGGTGAAGAATTGCAAACATTAGGCCGAAAGAGACAAGTCAAAGCAATAGCAACGCTGGAAAACGCGATCAATTTTGGCTTAAAATTTGTAATTCCCTAAGGAATTCTCTGAGTCGCTACTTAGTGAATCTTCTTGTTCGTCCGTCGAATCGACGAGGACCATCTAGTCATCCATTTAGGGAATAGGGTGGGTCACGGTGAGTGCGTAGATGGCTTTCCAAACCAATTCGCGCTCGAAATAGTCTCTGACAATGTGGACAGTGAATAGCCGCAGAAGATCGTAGTATATCACTACCTTTCCTGGCCAACCTTTTTTGCTCAGCTGCCGCTGCTCTGCTGGTCTCATAGGATTGAGCTCCGTTCTTAATAGCTGATCTCCACTTGGTTTTGTCCTGAGCAGCAAGCTCCCAGTTAATGGGGTTAATATTGAAGGCCTTTAGAGCTGCTTTCAGTGTGTCTTTGTAGCGCTTTTTTTGACCTCCTTGGGAGCGCTTGCCTTGTGTAAGTTCGCCAAATAACAACATCTTTGGAATTCGATTGTCTTTCATACGAGCTACGTGTCCTGCCCATCGTAATTGAGACTGCGCCAGGATGGTGAAGATGCTGGGTAGGTCCGCTCTAACAAGGACCTCGGTATCAGGCACTTTGTCTTGCCACTTAATACCAAGAAGTTTTCTAAGAGATGTTATGTGAAAATGGTTTAATTTCTTGGCGTGACGCTGGTAGATTGTCCACGTTTCACATCCGTGGAGCAACGTTGAAAGGACTGCTGCGCGATACACCTTGATCTTGTTTCTTTGTCTGATACCTCTCCTGTCCCACACATTTTTGCGGAGTCTTCCAAATGCTGCGTTTGCTTTTGTGAGTCTAGCAATCAACTCGTCGTCCATGACGACAGATCTAGAAAGGATGCTGCCCAAGTACGTGAATTTGTCCACCGCGTTTAGACGCTGCCCACTGATGGTGATGCTGGGTTCAGCGTAAGGCTTCCTGGGAGCTGGCTGATACATCACTTCAGTTTTTTTTCTATTGATAGTGAGACCAAAGTTATTGCAGGCATCAGCAAAAATGTCAGCGCTGTGTTGCATATCGCCTTCTGAAGCAGCGTTGAGGGCACAGTCGTCTGCGAACAGAACCTCATTTATGATGTTATGTTTGACCTTGGTTTTCGCTTGAAGCCTTCTGAGATTAAAGACTGATCCACCAGTACGAAATCGAATTGGCAAGCCCGTGGTGGATTCCTTGAACGCATCAGACAGCATTGCAGAATACATGATGCTGAAGAGTGTGGGAGCCAGGACACAGCCCTGCTTCACTCCATTTGTAACAGGAAATGCTTGAGATGATTGACCGTTTTCCTGGACTCGAGCCAACATGCCATCATGTAGCTGCCGGGTGATAGCGGTAAACTTGTCTGGGCATCCATACTTCTTCATGATTTTCCACAGGCCATCTCTGCTGACCGTGTCAAAAGTCTTGTTTAGGTCAATGAATATGGAATATAGGTCCGAGTTTTGTTCCTGACATTTCTCTTGAAGCTGTCTAGCAGCACACACCATGTCAATAGTCCCACGTGCTTTACGGAAGCCACATTGACTCTCGGGAAGGAGACCTTGCTCTAGATGTACATTCAGGCGGTTCAGCAGGGCTCGGGCCAAGATCTTGCCTGCAATGGATAGCAGTGAGATTCCGCGGTGGTTGTCACAGGCCTGGCGATTTCCTTTTCGTTTGTACAGATGGATAATGGAAGCATCTTTGTTCGAGAGAAGGACCAATTGGGAATGAAGGAGGTTTAAGGATTATTCCTGTATTGCACAAGAGTTTCGAAGGAGGGAGTTTCCTTTATTCTATGGGATAGGCTTTGTTCTGTGAGCTGAAGCATGGCTCTTTGTGATTGGGTACAATGGGAAGATAAACAATGGAAAGGAGGGGAAAGGGAGGATACAAGAGGCTGTGCGTGGGACAATTTTGGTATTGCAACTAATTTTCTTTTACTCCCACCCAACCCACCCGTTTTTATTTTCTCTTTCAGAGATGCTGGTTCTCTACAACGTCGGAAAGGTCACGCAGCAGAAGCACCACAGATAGGGGCAATGGAGTGGTGATTTCACCACTCATGAAAGACCGCCTGTGGTTTCCCATATGGAAATATACCGTGTCGCATGAACCTGGTTCGTGGTTTAAATGGCCATGTCTGGGGGATTGTATAAATATCGACATGGTTAGTCTACCTATTGCATCAAGTGATACACCATGTTACATGAAGCCAGCCTGAGGTTTTTTGAACGGCCAAGGTTGGGGGATTATCTGTGATTAAAGCATGGTTAGAGTAATTATTATCGATCAGACAGTATCCCAGGTTTGGGTACTTTACCATGTGGCAGGAAGCCAGCTGGTGGTTTGGTCGGCCACAGCTGGGGATTGCGCTTTAAGATGGACATGGTTTAGGTTACGGATGAGCGGCGAAATAGGCGGCCTGGCACGTGGAGGGCGATAGTGGGGGATGGTCTGCAGGGTACGGGGTGAGTGTGGTTCGTACGGCCAAGCTCAAGTGCTTCCTGGTTTGCAGATCCTCTCGGCCTGCTATCTGCCATAAAAATAAACTGAGCAGATATGTGGTCAGCCTGCTTAGCCACGTGGGGCGCTATTTCTGGGCAATGCTTGTGGTGCATTTGCAGTTGCCAGTGTTATCTGGTGTAGGAATTTGGCATACGAGGATCGATATAATAATTCTGCCTTAGAGGCAAAGAATTTGGCCTTAAGTAATAAAAGACGTGACCTTTTCAAAATGCCAATACTTTGTTGTGTTTTCATTTACGGGAAAGGGGGGGGCTGGGGGGGGGTTAGCAGGTTTAAGAAGGTAACTTACATGGGAAAAAGTGTAAGAAGAGGATAAGGGTATAATTCTTAAAGGTCCTGTGGTACAGTTTCTGTCTGCCAGATGATCTGGATTAGACAGAGCAATTTATCCGTCAGCGCTGGTCCACCCTCTTTATAGATTTCAGCAGGAATAGAAACATAGAAACATGTCGGCAGATAAGAACCTTTCGGCCCATCTAGTCTGCCCAATTACATGGATACTTTACCTGGATTTATCTTTTGTTTAGGATAGCCTTATGCCTATCCCATGCCTGCTTAAATTCAATCACTGTTTTGGCCTCTACCACTTCTACTGGAAGACTGTTCCATGTATCCACCACCCTCTCAGTAAAATAATGCTTCCTGATGTTACTTTTAAACCTTTGCCCCTCTAATCTAAGACTATGTCCTCTTGTTTTGCTACTTTGTTTCCTTTTAAATATACTCCCTTCCTCTACCTTGTGGATTCCCTTTACGTATTTAAATGTTTCTATCATATCTCCTCTGTCTCGTCTTTTTTCCAAGCTGTACATGTTAAGATCATTAAGCCTTTCCTGGTAACTTTTCTCCTTCATTCCAGCCGTACCATTTTAGTAGCCCTTCTCTGAACTCTCTCTAAGATGTCTATATCCTTCTGGAGATACGGTCTCCAGTACTGCACACAGTACTCCAAGTGAGGTCTCACCAGTGCTCTGTACAGTGGCATGAGCACTTCCCTTTTCCTACTGCTAATACCTCTCCCTACACAACCAAGCATTCTGCCAGCATTTCCAAGCATTCTGCCAGCATTTCCTGCTGCTCTATTATATTGACTACTTACCCTTAGATCCTCTGAAATAATGACCCCTAAATCCCAACCCTCAGATGTTGAGGTTAGGACTGTATCAAATATTCTATATTCAGCCCTTGGGTTTTTACGTCCCAGGTGCATTATCTTGCACTTATCCACGTTAAAACTCAATTGCCACAACTCCGACCATTTTTTTAGTTTACCTAAATCATTTGTCATTTGGCTGATCCCTCCAGGAACGTCAACCCTGTTGCAAATCTTTGTGTCATCAGCAAAAAGACATACTTTTCCATTAATACCTTCTGCAATATCACTAATAAAAATATTAAAGAGAATGGGTCCAAGTAATCATGTCGGAACCAGGTGCTTTGCCACTGGACAGCTGGCGGAGGGCTGTTTGTATCTCGTCCAGAGTTGGAACAGCGTCCAGTGACTTTTTCGATGGCTTCATCATTTATGACAGAAGGCGTATTCAACACACTAGCAAAGTGTTCCGCCCACCTTTCCAAGATTTGCTCCTTTTCTGTGATGAGTGTAGTACCACCCAGGGCCGGCGCTAATGTAAGGCGGCACAGGCGGCCGCCTTACTGTCCTGGCCTGCTGCCAGTTTGAGGGGCGGAAAAATCAGATTTGCGGCGGTGCTGCAGTGTGTGTGCCTGTCTCAGTCCCATCGCAGTTCTTAACACGAGCAGGCACACTGTGTAATATGGCGCCGCCCCCACACGTGATCCACATAGCCCAGGAAAACAACTGCAGGAGGAGCCACCAGCCCGCGTGCTTTCACTCTGCTGCGATGGAGGAGCGAGGCAGAGAGGAGATTTATTACCAGGTGTGAATAAACTAATGGGAGGGGGGTGTAGATTAATATACTGGGGGGGCTTTAAATTGCTGCACTGGGTCTGGGGCTGTAAATTGCTATACTGGGTCTGGGGCTGTAAATAGATATAACTGGGGGGCTGTAAATGGATATACTGGGTCTGGGGGCTGTAAATAGATATACTGGGGGGGCTGTAAATAGATATACTGGGGGGGCTGTAAATGGATATACTGGGTCTGGGGGCTGTAAATAGATATACTGGGGGGCTGTAAATGGATATACTGGGTCTGGGGGCTGTAAATGGATATACTGGGTCTGGGGGCTGTAAATAGATATACTGGGGGGGGCTGTAAATGGATATACTGGGTCTGGGGGCTGTAAATGGATATACTGGGTCTGGGGGCTGTAAATAGATATATCTGGGGGGCTGTAGATGGATATACTGGGTCTGGGGGCTGTAAATAGATATACTGGGGGGCTGTAAATGGCTATACTGGGTCTGGGGGCTGTAAATGGATATACTGGGTCTGGGGGCTGTAAATGGATATACTGGGTCTGGGGGCTGTAAATGGATATACTGGGGGGGGCTGTAAATAGATATACTGGGGGCTGTAAATGGATATACTGGGTCTGGGGGCTGTAAATGGATATACTGGGTCTGGGGGCTGTAAATGGATATACTGGGTCTGGGGGCTGTAAATAGATATACTGGGTCTGGGGGCTGTAAATGGATATACTGGGTCTGGGGGCTGTAAATGGATATACTGGGTCTGGGGGCTGTAAATAGATATACTGGGGGGCTGTAAATGGATATACTGGGTCTGGGGGCTGTAAATGGATATACTGGGTCTGGGGGCTGTAAATAGATATACTGGGTCTGGGGGCTGTAAATGGATATACTGGGTCTGGGGGCTGTAAATGGATATACTGGGTCTGGGGGCTGTAAATGGATATACTGGGGTGGGACGCAGTAAGTAAATATACTGGGGGGCTGTAAATAGATATACTGGGTCTGGGGGCTGTAAATTGATATACTGGGTCTGGGGGCTGTAAATAGATTTACTGGGGGGCTGTAAATAGATATCTGGGGCTGTAAATTGAAATACTGGGTCTGGGGGCTGTAAATTGATATACTGGGTCTGGGGGCTGTAAATAGATTTACTGGGGGGGCCGTAAATAGATATACTGGGGGGCTGTAAATTGATATACTGGGTCTGGGGGCTGTAAATGGATATACTGGGTCTGGGGGCTGTAAATGGATATACTGGGTCTGGGGGCTGTAAATAGATATACTGGGTCTGGGGGCTGTAAATGGATATACTGGGTCTGAAGGCTGTAAATAGATATACTGGGGGGGCTGTAAATGGATATACTGGGTCTGGGGGCTGTAAATAGATATACTGGGTCTGGGGGCTGTAAATAGATTTACTGGGGGGCTGTAAATAGATATACTGGGGGGCTGTAAATTGAAATACTGGGTCTGGGGGCTGTAAATGGATATACTGGGTCTGGGGGCTGTAAATGGATATACTGGGTCTGGGGGCTGTAAATAGATATACTGGGTCTGGGGGCTGTAAATGGATATACTGGGTCTGAAGGCTGTAAATAGATATACTGGGGGGGCTGTAAATGGATATACTGGGTCTGGGGGCTGTAAATAGATATACTGGGGGCTGTAAATTGAAATACTGGGTCTGGGGGCTGTAAATAGATATACTGGGTCTGGGGGCTGTAAATAGATTTACTGGGGGTAAATAGATATACTGGGGGCTGTAAATTGAAATACTGGGTCTGGGGGCTGTAAATTGATATACTGGGTCTGGGGCTGTAAATAGATTTACTGGGGGGCTGTAAATAGATATACTGGGGGCTGTAAATTGATATACTGGGTCTGGGGGCTGTAAATTGATATACTGGGTCTGGGGGCCGTAAATAGATATACTGGGGGGGCTGTAAATTGATATACTGGGGTCTGGGGCTGTAAACTGATTTACTGGGGGTGTAAATTGCTATGCTGGTGGGTGTAAAATCATGTACTGGGGGTGTAAAATGATATGCAGGGGGTTTGAATAAACTGATATTGGTACATTACCTTTTTTATTGCTGTGGAGCTCTGTTATACACTCATTCACACTGCAACATTACTGTGAGTTTTATTGCTGTGGAGCTCTGTTATACACTCATTCACACTGCACATTACTGTGAGTTTTATTGCTGTGGATTCTGTGATACGCTCATACACACCGCACATTACTGTGAGTTTTATTACTGTGGAGCTCTGTGATACGCTTTTACACAATGCACATTACTGGAAGGTTTATTGAAGTGAGCTCTGTAATTTGCAGTGTGTATAAGTACATCAATAAGGTAGACGTATCTTATAAACCTGAATTGCTCCTGGTGAGGGTATAAATAAAACCCACCAGTTTCTCTCATGGCTGAGAAGCCGCATGGGGACATGTGGTTGCTTAGAAAGCAGCTTTTGGTTTCATTAGGAAGGACTAGCCTGACCCAGAGGTGTCGTGATGCGGCAGAAGAGCTTACACTTTAATGACCATTCAAATAAACCAAAACTCTGTGTTTTGTTTAACATGGAGCTACAGGGGTGAGCAGGGCTGGACTGGGACAGAAAATCAGCCCTGGATGTCATCCAGACCGGCCCAATTTAATTATGCAAATACGCACAAAAATAGTATATAATCCAACTGGATCGCTCAACCAATCGCTCTACAGATACTGGAGTTGCTGCAGAGCGATTGGGTAAAGCACCGCAGTGGCACTGAGGTCAAGTGTGCACCATGCCTTAAGGTGAGGCGGATGCGCAGAGGGTCTCACCGGCACGGTGGCCGCAATATGAGACTGCGTCTGCTTTGCAGTGTGGAAGTTCTCACCTCACCCATTAAGGGCAGCGCGAGCCACGCGGTGAACCAGCATTCACACTGGCCCACAGAGCCATCGGCCCACCGGGAATCTCCCTGTAGTCCCTATGGCCAGTACATGCCTGGGGTGAGCGCAAATGACAACTTATTTTCTTGGTATGTTTTAGAGATTATTATGCATCTCAATGCTGATTGACATGGCATGGTAGGGATGGGGGGGGGGCACCAAAACGCACCTTCGCCTGAGTAGACAAAAATGCTTGCACCGGCCCTGGTACCACCAGCACGGAGGAGAGGAGAAGACCCTGAGGCGGTAGGACCATAGATTTCTCTGAGGTCGCTGTAAAAGTTCTTCATATCTTTCCTGTCTGCAAAGCCCTGAAGCTCTTCAGCTTTCGCACTCAGCCAGGAGTCTTGCATCTGGCGCAGTTGCAACTGGATGTTGCTGCGGATGTTTCGCAGTGCAACTTTCTTTGCCATTGACATTGGGTCATCATAGAGTGCCTTGTACGCCCGACGTTTTTGCTCGAGTAGCAGTTGAATCGTTATGTTGTTTTCATCAAACCAGTCCTTGTGTTTTCTGGTAGAGGGTCCAAGGTGCTCAATGGCTGTGGTATACACCGTCTCGCGAAATGTGGTCCACGCTGCTCCCGCATCCAGAAAATCCAGTGTGATTGAAGCAAGGCGTTCATCCAGGGTGTCAAAAGTCTGTTTGACATCAGGACGCTTCAACTTGCTGATGTTAAGGCGTTTCAGAGCTATGGCGGCATGAGGTCTTCTCTTAGGTTGAATGTGGATTTTCATCTTTGAAACGATGAGACGGTGATCCGTCCAGCAATCTGCGCCGCACATGGCCTTAGTCACCTTCACGTCCTGCCGGTCCCGATTTCAGACGATGACATAGTCTATTAAATGCCAGTGTTTTGAACAGGGGTGCATCCATGATTTCTTGTTGCGTGCGGGAAGGCTAAAGATGGTATTTGTCACCAGGAGGCCATGCTCAACACAGGTCTGAAGGAGCAGCAGGCCGTTGCTGTTACACTTTCCAACACCATGCTTCCCCATCACTCCGTCCCAGGAAGTGTGATCACTCCCGACACGAGCATTAACCCCTTAGTGACCGGGCGGTTTTACACAAATCCGTCCTTTAGTGACCGCTGCTGTTTTTACGTTTCTGAGCTGTTAGGGTTTAGGTCAAATTTTCCTCTTACTCGTTTATTCAACCCACACATATTATACACCCTTTTTCCCGCTATTAAATGGACTTTCTAGAAATACCATTATTTCCATCATATCCAATAATTTACTATAAAAAAAATATGAAATATGATGAAAAAAATGGTAAAAACACACTTTTTCGTAATTTAATCCCCAAAAGCTACAACCACCAATAAAGACCCCGGCTAAATAGTTTCAAAATTTTATCCCGAGAATAGAAATACCCAATTTTTACATGTTTTTGCCTTTTAACCCTTTCACTGCTGAGCCAGTTCACCTATGTGCGCTGTGCTCATTCTGACCATTTTGTGCTAATTATTTTGAGATGACAGCCTAGGTCCTATTTAATTAAACCCCCCCCCCCAGACGAAAAAAAAAAAAAAAAAACACATTTTTTTTATTTAATTTCTCTATTATTATTTTATTTTATTTTTTTTAAAAAAAATTTAAACCGAACCTGGTCATGTTTGGTATCATTGGAAAGGCCATGATCTGCCATGGATCGGGAGATAAAGGGATCCTTAGGATCCCCGTATCTCTACATGGCAGCTAGATGGTTAACTGGCCCACTGACATCCTCACACATATGGTGAGGTTGTCAGTGGGTGGGGGGGGACCTGGAGGCTAGGCTGACATCCAAGATGTCAGCCCCCCTCCAGGTTCGAATCGCGTTTTGGCGCCAATTCGCTCTAAAAAGCGATCCGGCGGCGAAACGGTTAATGCTATACACCGCTGAAAAGGGGAGACTCTCCCCTTTTCAGCGGTGCAAAAAGCATCTCCCTAGCTTCAATGGTTGGGGAGATAGAGGGCTCCGAAGGAGCCTACCCTCCCCTCCATTGATTTGAATGGGGGCACCTGCTGATGACGTCACCACGCAGCGTGGCAACGTCATCAGCCTCGCCTGCCCATGTAAATCACATGGGCAGGCTTCCTCCCTGCCAGATCACCGAGGGATCCAGCGAGGGAGGGGAGTATCGGGCGGGAGGGGGATTTGGCGCCGCTGACGTACCCCGTACGTCCGCGGGTCTAAGGGAGACCTGTGGACAGGACGTACAGGGTACGTCAGGGGTCCTTAAGGGGTTAAAATCTCCAAGGACAAAGAGTTTATCAGCAATAGGAGTGAAGGAGATGATGGTGTTCAGATCATCATAGAACTTATCTATGGTCTCTTCTGGATTTGTCATGGTGGGTGCATAGGCGCCGACTATGGTGGCAAACTTCTTTCCATGGCAGAGAGGGAGTTTCAGCGTCATAAGACGATCATTTATTCCTTTCGGGGAGCCGGAGAGTTTACTCACAAGAGAAATTTTAATAGCAAAACCAACTCCCGCTTCTCGCTTTGCATGAGAGTCGCGTCCACTCCAGAAGAAGGAGTAGCCAGCAAGCCTTTCTGTGAGTTCTCCTTCACCGGAGAGTCTGGTCTCACTTAGGGCGGCGATGTCTATATTGTATCTGGCAAGTTCATGGGCAATGAGCGCCGTGCGTCGTTGGGGCCTATTTGCGGTATCCCTGTCAAGAAGAGTGCGGATGTTCCATGTAGCAAATTTTATTGTGATTGGATTTGTTTTTGATTTTCGACCGCATAATTGGGTCCCCGCCGACCGCGGTTAGGCTAGGGTCAGACTGAGGCAGTGCGAACGCGCGTTCTGGCGCACTTAATCACGGCCGTGCTAGCAGCAGATGCCGGGCAATGACGGCCAATATACGAAGTACGGTCGCACAAAAGTCCGGCCGTGCAACGCAAGTGGAAAATGAACGCATTTTTTCGAGAACGTTAAACCACTAGTACTGACGTACAGAGTGCGCTGCGTCCGCTAGCGGCGTGTGTGCGTGAATTGGAGACATCAGACGCTGCTAATGTCCGGCCAACATAACGTCCAGATGCAAGAAGTGTTTTATTGATGATCCGTACAAAATCACGGATGAAACTGCGCATAGTATGACCGCTATTGCGTATTCCGTGAAAAAATACGTCCATTCTTCGAACGCACATTTTCACGGACAACGTGAAAAATGCGTTAGTCTGACCCTAGCCTTAGCCGGCCAGGGTGTAAGGAGCAGGCAATGTTTAGGGCACCTTTTCTAGCCCCTTCCTCATGCATGGAGGTGAGCAGTGCTACTCTGAATAGGACTGCTCAGACACTCAGGTGGCTGCCGAACTTCACTTCTGCTCCGGTCAGTGAAGAGCGACCCTATAGCCTGAGTCGCCTGTGTGCAGGCTTGCGGCTACGACTCCCAGTGCACCACACCTGCCGCTTCGTCGCTTGCCCATCGCCACAGGACTTGAATTGTGGATGACTGATGACTTGCGCAGAAAACTTTGTTTAAAGTGAAGAAGAGTTGCGCTGCGTCGACCTCACTCTCTCGTCCGGGCCCACCAGTATCCAGTGGCAAGAAGAAATCAAGACAACCAGAGATGGGCACGGATGCAGTGGATGACCAAGATGTTCTGCGTGCCTCGTCTTGCTCCATACACTCCACAGTGCATTGCTGTAGTCGCCGTCACCTCCGTTGGACCTAGATGGTCTCCTCCACAGGATCAGCCGATGTTCAGACTTCGCATGCATAGGTAGGCAACACCTAATTCACCGAGGGTTTTGAGACTCTTCGGCTACCCCCACCTGGTTTAGCCGGCCAGTGGAAGCCGTTGCCCAGGGTATGGCCACTGTTGCATGCTAACAGCTACGAGGAGCCACAGGTGAGAGCTGAGTGACAGGTGAGGACCAAGGTGGACGAACTGCTCCGAGGAGCACCACATGTTCCCCATCAGAGGTGCTACCTCTACCTGAACACCCCAAATACTGTGTATTGTAGGCATGTGCGAAAGTGGAATGTTTGTTATAACGGAACAGTGTATTGGTGAAGAATTGCAAACTTTAGGCCGAAAGAGACAAGTCAAAGCAATAGCAACGCTGGAAAACGCGATCAATTTTGGCTTAAAATTTGTAATTCCCTAAGGAATTCTGAGTCGCTACTTAGTGAATAGCTCCCCTGTTACTATACGAAAAACAAAACAATGTCTTGTCCATTTCCTGAATTAATACTTGGCTCAGGTTCTTTTTTTTCCAGCCTGGTAAAGGACGCTCGCAGGGACACACGGCAGGTTAGGGAAGGAATCCCATGTCCTGTTAAACATTATATGGTTATTATTCCCCCGCGTCAGGTTACTTATCCACCCCCGGGGGCGCTTCAAGGAGGAATCAGCATATTTAAAGATAATCCATTATATAAGGATCTCATTTCTGAACGTTCCTTGTTTGCAACTGATTCACAGGCTCTGCTCCTTCTGTGGGGACATTCAGATGGCGCACACCTATACCACAGCGACGTTTAAACAGGCAAGAGACACATGACGCTGGAGGCGGTGCCGGACACAAGGCTCCTCCCCGACTATTTCCATGACATCACAAGCTATTTGGGATATTTTATGGAAATAAAAACGTCATTTAAAGTATTTACAGTAAGAGATTTCTAACAGCATTTATTATACTTTGCAGACTGATAGCTGGGGAGTTTTATTGCTGTGCAGCTCTGTTATACATCGACACATTCCTGAATATATGGAGGAGCCCCTAAAAAGACACCCGCACACCCTGAATATATGGAGGAGCCCCTAAAAAGACACCCGCACACCCTGAATATATGGAGGAGCCCCTAAAAAGACACCCGCACACCCTGAATATATGGAGGAGCCCCTAAAAAGACACCCGCACACCCTGAATATATGGAGGAGCCCTAAAAAGACACCCGCACACCCTGAATATATGGAGGAGCCCCTAAAAAGACACCGCACACCCTGAATATATGGAGGAGCCCCTAAAGACACCTGCACACCCTGAATATATGGAGGAACCCCTAAAAAGACACCCGCACACCCTGAATATATGGAGGAGCCCCTAAAAAGACACCCGCACACCCTGAATATATGGAGGAGCCCCTAAAAGACACCTGCACACCCTGAATATATGGAGGAGCCCCTAAAAAGACACCCGCACACCCTGAATATATGGAGGAGCCCCTAAAAAGACACCCACACACACCTGAATATATGGAGGAGCCCCTAAAAATACACACACGCCCTGAATATATGGAGGAGCCCCTAAAGACACCCACACACCCTGAATATATGGAGGAGCCCCTAAAAAGACACCCACACACCCTGAATATATGGAGGAGCCCCTAAAAAGACACCCACACACCCTGAATATATGGAGGAGGCCCTAAAAAGACACCCACACACCCTGAATATATGGAGGAGCCCCTAAAAAGACACCCGCACACCCTGAATATATGGAGGAGGCCCTAAAAAGACACCCGCACACCCTGAATATATGGAGGAGCCCCTAAAGACACCTGCACACCCTGAATATATGGAGGAGCCCCTAAAAAGACACCCGCACACCCTGAATATATGGAGGAGCCCCTAAAAAGACACCCACACACCCTGAATATATGGAGGAGCCCCTAAAAATACACCCACACGCCCTGAATATATGGAGGAGCCCCTAAAGACACCCACACACCCTGAATATATGGAGGAGCCCCTAAAAAGACACCCACACACCCTGAATATATGGAGGAGCCCCTAAAAAGACACCCACACACCCTGAATATATGGAGGAGGCCCTAAAAAGACACCCACACACCCTGAATATATGGAGGAGCCCCTAAAAAGACACCCGCACACCCTGAATATATGGAGGAGGCCCTAAAAAGACACCCGCACACCCTGAATATATGGAGGAGGCCCTAAAAACACACCCGCACACCCTGAATATATGGAGGAACCCCAGAAAGACACCCGCACACCCTGAATATATGGAGGAACCCCTAAAAACACACCCGCACACCCTGAATATATGGAGGAGCCATGGGTTCAAGAACATTGAAGTAGTCTTTTAACATGTAGTTTAGGCACCATGGGCTGTAACTCCCATAATGCTCAGTCAGCGATCAGTGTACTTTGCTCTGAGAAGCCAGTGGTTGCAGTTTAATAAGTCACAGCCTGCACAGTGTCACACAAGATGGTACCGCTCCCCATAATTATTAACAGGTGCCTTTTGCTGCCAGAGCCGGGCATGGGTCAGTTATCAGTCTTAGTGGGTGATTTGAGATGTCGATGCACACGCGCCGCCGGCTCAGATCACTGCCAGTTTGCTTAGCAGAACGCTTAATGAATCCCCACAAACTACATCAACTGACACTGCAAGGGCTAGCATACTACAGACAGCCGTGCCTGCCATGGCCTTCCTACTCCAAGTGAAAACCTTTATAGTCACTCCATTATTTTATAGAAATAATTAAAATAAAGTTACAGTATGACAGGGTCACCAGATCCACCATGTTTTCCTGGACACCTATTAGGCTGGGGTCAGACGAACGCAGTGTGAACGTGTGTTTAGCCGCACTTTATTACAGCCGTGGTAGCAGCAAATGACGTCCAACGCAGGCTCACACAGGAAGTACGGCCGCACGAAAGTTCGGACGCTAAACGCAAACGGCAAATGAACGCATTTTTGCAAGCACGTCGAACCGCTAGTACTGACGTACAGAGTGCGCTGCGTCCGTATAGCGGCGTGTGTGTGTGATTAGAAGACGTCAGACGCTGCTCATAGACGTCAGACGCTGCTCATGTCCGGCCAACATAACGTCCAAACACCCAAAGTTTCCTGGTTTGGATCCGTAACAAAAAAAAAAAAAAAAAGAAAACACGGCTGTTGTATGACCGCTATCGTGTATTCCGTGAAAAAGTACATCCATGCGTTCAGATGCACTTTTTTACGGACGACCCCAAAAAATGCCTTCTTCTGACCCTAGCCTTACTCTTTCATGCAGGGGGGGGGGGAAAGAGAACAGGGGGTGAAGCTTCCCAACAACATGAACAATTTGCATGCAGCTGCAGGAAGGAATACACAGAGGAGCCCTATAAAGACACCCACACACCCCAAATACACAGAGGAGCCCTATAATAGACACCCGAACACCCCAAATACACAGAGGAGCCCTATAAAGACACCCACACACCCCAAATAAACAGAGGAGCCCTATAATAGACACCCGAACACCCCAAATACACAGAGGAGCCCTATAAAGACACCCACACACCCCAAATACACGGAGGAGCCCTATGAAGACACCCGCACACCTTGAATACACAGAGGAGCCCTATAAAAGACACCCACACACCCCAAATACACGGAGGAGCCCTATAAAGACACCCACACACCCCAAATACACAGAGGAGCCCTATAAAGACACCCACACACCCCAAATACACAGGAGCCCTATAAAGACACCCACACACCCCAAATACACAGAGGAGCCCTATAAAGACACCCGAACACCCCAAATACACAGAGGAAGTCCTATAAAGACACCCGAACACCCCAAATACACAGAGGAGCCCTATAAAGACACCCACACACCCCAAATACACGGAGGAGCCCTATGAAGACACCCGCACACCTTGAATACACAGAGGAGCCCTATAAAGACACCCACACACCCCAAATACACGGAGGAGCCCTATAAGACACCCACACACCCCAAATACACAGAGGAGCCCTATAAAAGACACCCACACACCCCAAATACACGGAGGAGCCCTATAAAGACACCCACACACCCCAAATACACAGAGGAGCCCTATAAAGACACCCACACACCCAAAATACACGGAGGAGCCCTATAAAGACACCCACACACCCCAAATACACAGAGGAGCCCTATGAAGACACCCGCACACCTTGAATACACGGAGGAGCCCTATAAAGACACCCGAATACACGGCAGCCCTAACAAACTAACATTGGAGGGGAAAGAGACATGCCTCCTGAACAAATACATGTGTGCTAGATATACATATATATGCCATTGTATCTGCTGCTCTCATCCATTATGTAACTTTAGGCCAAACACGATACAATGTAATAGAGCAGGGTGTGTGTCTGCTAAAGATTAATGTATAAAACCACACATAAATATAATATCGCTATACCCGGATACACTAATGCTGAAATGTGCATGTTAAGGCACTCACCCCTTTGTGCTGCTTGTGTCCTCTGGTTACACACGTCACACTAATTAACACACAGGGAAACCTGTGAACACACAGCTGTGTGAATATCTAGTTGTTAACAGGGTGCTCGGTGTGTAGGGGTTTGTCTTGGGAGCATTGTGTATTAAAACATCCAGAGAGTTTGATTTACATAAAAATACTATATTGTCCAATACAGTGAATATCTGAACATGAGGGGCTATTCACAAAGCGCCTGTGTTTGCCAATGATGCAACGCTGACAGTGTCGCCAGATCGGTCATGTTTTCCAGGACGTATATAATATATTCCTGCTGATGGGCAGTGCATGAAAAATGCCACCCTGCAGCATGTAGAATTCATGTAGTGCAGGTAAGAAATCAGAGTGGCACCCAGGTCATCTGCTTTGATTTGGTGCCTGATATCCCTGTTAGAGCATATGGATTATACACGTTCCAGGGCAACATTTTCCCTGTGCTCACCCTCTGCATGAAATAGTAATATGCGTCCAGGAAAACATGGCCGGACTGGTTTTCCTGTAGCTCTGCGGATATTTCGTTTGTAAAAATTGTGAAATGCTGGAGTTGCAACACCTGCACTTAGTGAATAGACCCCTTATTGTTTTGTTAGGGATCCATGTCTATATATATATTCTCACAAACCATACATACAGTGATAATATCTGGACTCACATATTTATGCCACAATATATTCCCTGGTGTGACAAACATGGAACCACGTTGAATGAAGAACAGCCAGAGGTTACACGTTTCACAGAAGAATATAAGGTTTACTTACATTTAGGGCAAATTTTAGTATTTAGGGTTAGAATCAAATATGGGTCTAGCTAGGCCAATGATGGCAAACCTTGGTACCCCAGATTTTGCTTTAAAACTACATGTCCCATGATGCTCTGACAGACTTAAACTGGCTAGACATCATGGACCATGTGGTTCTGAAACATCTGGGGTGCTGAGGTTTGCCATCACTGGTCCAAGCCAAGTATCATTCTCAAGCTCTTGCCCCTGAACTGCAAACTCCCATGATTCTCTGGTCATCCGTTCAGGATTCTGGGAATTGTAGGCAATAAACATCTGGCAGGCCAGCTTTTGAGATCCCCGGTCTATAGGCTCAGCAACGGGTTCACTCTCGCTGCAATGTCTCACAAAGTGATGGATCTGTCTAGATCAGGGGCCATCAACCCTATCCCTCCACATGCTTTTTGGAACTACATTTCCCATGATTCTCCACCAACATAATGAGTGGCTGAGCATCATGGGAGATGTAGTTCCAAAACATCAGGAAGGCCAAGGTTGCTGACCCCTGCATTAGATCATAAAGGTCAATGTAATATTTTATTTCTTGATATTAAAATTATTTCTCAATTGAGAACATGGATTTATTTTCCACATGTTGTGACACGCGATCTGTGGCCAGGAACGTTACCGACATGGTCCCCTGGTTTATTCTCACCAATTTACACGGTCTGGCAGGTTTTTCCAGGTTGCTGAATTTTTTTTTCCATTTTTTCCAAATTTGGCTATTTTTGGACTCTGTGTGTTTTGTTTTTTTTGCACAAACTGCAAATCCTGCTGTTAATCCAGATGTTACTCCCCTGGCTTATCACACTGTGCACTCACCCCTGCAGACGAGGACACGCATTCCCAGAGCCGGCGCTCATTACTGGGGAAGCCAATGCTCATTTTGCATTAAGGATTTTTAATCAAGGAAGCGGGCCGCGTGTTTCATTTTATGATATGACCTTCTGATTAAGTAGGTTAATTAAACTCTGTTATTCTGATCCATCTCTAATCCCATCAAGACGGAGCTCAAATTTAGCAGCCCGAGCCTGGCATCGTCACGTTGAGGGGGGGTGGGCAGCAATGACTGCAGGAATTATTCGCCAATTTATAACAGGTGAATATACAGAAAGGTAATTCATACATACACAGTATTTATTACTGCCCGGCCAAAATAAAAGTCACACACTGTAATATTTGTCTCCACCGCGGTTTGCTGTGGTTGCGGCACGCATTCACCGTGGCATCGTGTCGATAAGCTCATGCAATGTCAAAACATTTATTCACTTCCAGAGCGGCATTAATTTGTGGCCAAGATCTTGTATTGATGATGGGAGCGTCGCGGCGCTGCGTAAAGTCTTCTCCAGCACATTATGTGATATGATAGAAACATTTAAATACGTAAAGGGAATCCACAAGGTAGAGGAAGGGAGTATATTTAAACGGAAACAAAGTAGCAAAACAAGAGGACATAGTCTTAGATTAGAGGGGCAAAGGTTTAAAAGTAACATCAGGAAGTATTATTTTACTGAGAGGGTGGTGGATACATGGAACAGTCTTCCAGTAGAAGTGGTAGAGGCCAAAACAGTAATTGAATTTAAGCAAGCATGGGATAGGCATAAGGCTATCCTAAACAAAAGACACATCCAGGTAAAGTATCCATGTAATTGGGAAGACTAGATGGGCCGAAAGGTTCTTATCTGCCGACATTTTTCTATGTTTCTATATTATCCCAAAGATTAA
Source organism: Leptobrachium leishanense (assembly GCA_009667805.1). Taxonomy (NCBI): domain Eukaryota; kingdom Metazoa; phylum Chordata; class Amphibia; order Anura; family Megophryidae; genus Leptobrachium; species Leptobrachium leishanense. The sequence continues at coordinate 12,350,246 of CM019072.1, read as the reverse complement.
CCTCAATGGGGTTAAGGTCTGGACTGAGCGGTGGCCAATCCAGGTCTGAAAATGATGTCTCATGCTCCCTCAACCACTCTTGCACAATTTGAGCCCGATGAATCCTGGCATTGCCATCTTGGAATATGCCCGCTGTGCCATCAGGGGAGAAAAAAACCATTGATGGAAAAACCTGCTCATTCAGTATATTCGGGGAGTCACATGACCCCAATTTTCGGACCAATAACATTGCTGAACCCAGACCTGACCAACAGGGTTATCCAAAGAGATTCGAAAAGTCACCGCACGTTCGGTGACTTTTCGTTCTCTTCAATTCGGTTCCTTTTGCCGATCCCATTTCGGTGACCCTGCGGTGTATTCAGCAAACATCACAGGGTCCCCGAAATGCAGGGAAAAGCTGCCGAAAACCTGACGAAAACTAACCGAATGCACGCTGAAAACAAGCAAAAACATCTGGATTAACCTTCGAAGAGGAGCCGAACAGGAGCCGAAAAGGAGCCGAATCACACAGAGCCGAAGCAGCTGTGACGTAGAGGAGGCAGTGAATAAATTAGAAAAACCATTTGTATGAATCTGGGAAAAAGAAACGCTGTTTGCAAAGAAACTACTGAGCGAAAATGTCTGAAATTTTCACAGGAGGTCCAGGGAATGATAATAAAGAGGGCTGTTACAAAAAAAATAAGCAAACTGAAAAAAAAAAAAAAAAAAAATCGGACTTTTAATTTTTTTTTAAAAAATTCAGAAAAATGCTTAAAGTATCCTAAAAAATCTATAAATAAAGAGACTTTTTGCTGCAGAATTTTATAATGAACGGTTTATTAGATATTGAATTAAAACGGGAATATTTTTAACATTGAAGTCTATGGGATTCTCCTGAATAAATTTGCCGAATGAAACCACCGAATGGCAGGGCATTAGGGGAACCTTTCACTGCTGGTTTGTGTTCTCTGAATAGCCGAAGCAGTGCTTTTTGATGGGGATTTCACTGCCCTCGAACAGGGACCGAACAGGCACCGTATGTGCAGGCAATTCGACAGGATTTGGCGAATTGCCTGCTCTCTGGATAGCCGAATGGCCAGGAAAGGTAACCGAACCCTGATTTTCAGCGTTCGGTTACCTTTCTCAAGCAATTCGAATCTCTTTGGATAACCCTGTTAGTGATGTCACCCCAGATCAGAACAGGCGTGTACAGGAGGTGAGGTTTCTTTTTTTTATTAGCCAGGCTGTGTAAATGGATATATACAACCAGGGGTCAAGTGGGGGACGGGACGTGGGGGGACTCGGTTCCTGCACTATTTTTGCAGAGGTAACTAGATTTCCTCCCTTTCTGTACATTTTGGCTCAAATCTTGCGATCGCCTTGTCAGTTGCTTACAATTTCACATTAATGATTGTGAATAAACAAACAAAAAATGAGACTTTATTTCTTTACGACCTATAAAAAAAGTGTTTCTGTGAAAAAAAGAAAGAAAAACCTTAAAGAAAAAATAGGGAAAAAAAAGTTATTTCTTATCATACTGGCTTTCATATCTGGCTGTGCCATCATCTGTGTTTCTGCATGTCCAGGAATGTTCGTATTCTAGAAGAACGGAGGAGTTTTGAGCAAATAAAGGCAGGGAAAGGCTCTTGCATTCTTCTTCTCTACGCACGACAGGACTCTGCTTCTACCTCCAGAATCGCCCAAAGTATCACCCTGTACCAGTCCCAAAAATTATCTCTGCTGGGCTCCAGAACCAAGTATCTTCTACAGTACTCTTGTACACCAGACCCATGTAACACCTCTGCTCCAGGCCCAGCAATCACCTCCACACCATATGAAAGCATCACCTCTGCTCCAGACCAAAATACAATACCGTGCCAGACACAAGTAATCACCTTTATGCCAGCCCAAACATTACCTCCGCTCTGCGTCAGCCTCTTGGACAACTGAAGGGCTGCTCAGTTTTAGGCTAGGGTCAGACGAACGCAGTTTTAACGTGCGTTTAGGCTAGGGACAGATGAGCGCATTTTCTGCGGCCACCGTCAAAATGTACGTCGATGCGTGCGCACGCATTTTTTCACGGAATACGCTTAAGTGGTCAGACGATGCGCAATTCTGGACGTATTTCATGACGATGGGGTGAAAAGAAGTCTAGGGAAATCCGGCTGTTTGAACGTTATGTTGGCCGCACACTAGCAGCGTCTGACGTCTCCTAATCACGCACACACGCTGCTATGCGGCCGCAGCGCACTCTGTACATCAGTACCAGCGGTTTAACGTTCTCGAAAAAATGCGTTCATTTTCCACTTGCGTTGCGCGGCCGGACTTTTGTGCGACCGTACTTCGTATATTGGCTGTCATTGCCCGTCATCTGCTGCTAGTGCGGCCGTGATTAAGTGCGCCAGAACGCGCGTTCGCACTGCCTCAGTCTGACCCTAGCCTTAGCCGCACAAAATCACGGCCGTGCTAGCAGCAAATGACGTCCAATGCCGGGGAACACACGACGAACGGCCGCATGAAAGTTCGTCCGTGCAACGCAAGTGGCAAACGAACGCATTTTTTCGAGAACGTCAAACCGCTACTACTGACGTACAGAGTGCGCTGCGTCCGCATAGCGGCGTGGTTTGCGTGATTGGGAGACGTCAGACGCTGCTATTGTCCGGCTAACATAACGTCCAGACACAAAAAGTGTTTTATTGATGATCCGTACAAAATCACGGACGAATATGCGCATCGTATGACCGCTAGCGCGTATTCCGTGAAAAAATACGTCCGTTCGTTCGACCGCACTTTTCCACGGACGACGCGAAAAATGCGTTCGTCTGACCCTAGCCTAAGGCTTTTATTCCAGAGGTTGGATTGGAGCAAGACATGATTTCTCTCAGCTTTCCATCATGCAATCTGTCGCGATTTCTTTTTCTAAAACAGAAGAGAGGCTTAGTGAACCTAGTAGAGAAAAACGGTGTCCGTAAACGTGGATAAAATGTGAGCTTTACAACTGCCCGGACAGCCAACCCATCAAGTACTTAAATATCAATAAGGCAAGCAGGTACACTTAAAAACTAGGAGGGTCTTTATTCGGACAAGGATACGGTTGCGGGCTTGATAAAAGGTTGCAGCTGCAACCAACCAAACCATTGCCCTCCTTTTTGGTGCGTCTGCCTTATTTATGATTCTGAAGATTTCGAACCCATTCAGACCTACAGTGGCAAGAAAAAGTATGTGAACCCTTTGGGATTACGTGGAGTTTTGCATGAATTGGTCATAAAATGTGCTCTGATCTTCATCTAAGTCACAACAATTTGAAAAACACAATCTGCTTAAAATAATACAACACAAACATTATATGTTTTCATGTGTTTATTGAACATAACATCTAAACATTCACAGTGCAGGGTGGAAAAAGTATGTGAAGCCCTAGCCTAATGACTTCTCCAAGAGCTAATTGGAGCCAGGAGTGAGACAACCTTGAGTCCAATCAGTGTGATATTATTGGATGTGTTGCTGAAAGCTGTCCTGCCCTTTAAAAACACACACCAGTTTTGGGTTTACTGGTTTCAAGAAGCACTGCCTGATGTGAACCATGCCTCGCAGAAAAGAGCTCTCAGAAGACCTACGATCAAGAATTGTTGACTTGCATGAAGCTGGAAAGGGTTACAAAAGGATCTCCAAAAGCCTTGATGTTCATGTGTCCACGGTAAGACAGACGGTCTACAAATGGAGAAAGTTCAGCACTGTTGCTACTCTCCCTAGGCGTGGTCGTCCTGTAAAGATGACTGCAAGAGCACAGCGCAGAATGCTTAATGAGGTAAAGAAGAATCCTAGAGTGTCAGCTAAAGACTTACAGAAATCTCTGGCACATGCTAACATTTTTGTGGACACATCTACAATAAGGAAAACATTAAAACAAGAATGGAGTACATGGGAGGACACCACGGAGGAAGCCATTGCTTCACGTTTGAAGTTTGCAAAAGAGCACCTGGATGTTCCACAGCACTACTGGCAAAATATTCTGTGGACAGATGAAACCAAAATGGAGTTGTTTGGAAAAAAACACACAACACTGGGTTTTTATTTATTTATGATCCGTACAAAATCACGGACGAGAATGCGCATCGTATGACCGCTATCACGTATTCCGTGAAAAAAAACATCCATTCGTTCGAACGCACTTTTTCACGGACGACGTGAAACATGCGTTCATCTGACCCTAGCCTTAAGTTCCGCAGAGGATGGGTGATGCAACAGGACAATGACCCAAAGCATACAAGTAATTCAACAAAACAAAATACGCCTTCTGGAGTGGCCCAGAGTCCTGACCTCAACCCAAATGAAATGCTGTGGCATGACCTTAAGAGAGCGATTCACACCAGACATCCCAAGAATATTGCTACACTGAAACAGTTTTGTGAAGAGGAGTGGTCCAAAATTACTCCAGATCGTTGTGCAGGTCTGATCTGCAACTACAGGAAACGTTTGGTTGAGGTTATTGCTGCCAAAGGAGGGTCAAGCAGTTAAGTCCAAAAGTTCACATACTTTTTCCACCCTGCACTGTGAATGTTTACATGTTCTGTTCATTAAAAACATGAAAACCTCTAATGTTTGTGTTGTATTATTTTAAGCAGACTGTGTTTTTCAAATTGTTGTGACTTCTAAAATGTGCTCGGATCTTCATCTGACCAATTCATGCAAAACTCCACGTAATCCCAAAGGGTTCACATACTTTTTCTTGCCACTGTATGCTATGTAACCACCCAGCTCATGTCAGTAAATAAACCCTGCATAGGCTCGCTACATAGTTCTGGGATGATATTACATCTGCTTATCAAGTTTAAGCTTCAAAAGGGAATGTTGGTACCTGCCTGGTGTTTACCAAACGGGCAGAGCTGTGTTTGCTAGGGAGCTGCCCAACAGCCTGTTTGTGCCTGGAGTCTTGTTTCACTTCCAAAGTGCAGGTCTTTGATCCTATGGTGTCGAGAAAATGATCGCAATATGTAAAATAAACTTAATTTTTCATCGATACCATCCTAGACCGTACGGTATTGTATTGGTTCATCCCGTTTGCCAGACGTACACCTTTCTGATTGAATTCTGCAGGGACACGGATTGGGCTCAATGTGATTTATTTGTGCAGAGACATTAAACTCAGTGAGCCCTGCAGAACTTAAACCGCTGGAGTGCATTAGGTGTCAGGAAAGGTATAAAAGTATGACTTTTTTATTCAACTATTAATCAGAAATTTAAGAGACATTACTCATCCGGAGCGATTTATCTTTTTAAAGGGGTCAGTATGTGCATAGGGTCTTCTCCCTCTCGCTCTGAAGATATCTTTGGGTGAAGTGGAGGAGTTCCTGAGTCACCAGGAGCTGGGATTTTTGAATATCCCAGTGGTCAGGCACTAGCGACATCGGCAACGCAGAAAGCAATTGGTCTTAGAAGGAGCCGATGTGGTCGGAGCTGCGCACAGTCACAGATCCGATCCATAGGCTGAAAAGAGAGACATACGTCCATCAAGTTCAGCCTCTCACACATCACCTACTGCTGTTGATCCAAAAGAAGGCAAAAAAACCCAGTCTGATTACGAATTGCTCTACGGAACATGCGTCCATAAAGCGCACAAGTACTGTGCAATTTGCAGTTCCGCTACTAGTGTAGGAGCACAAATTCCACAGAAAAACCTTTAGGGACTTCTAGGTTCGGGAGCCCCTGAGCCAAAGAGGAGGAGCTGCACGGAAGGAAAGATTAAAAGGAAGAAACAAAAATAATAAGACAGAGGCTGCAATAGAGGGTCCTCTTTTTGATTGCAGACTCCAGCTACTGGCTGGGGCTCCAGAGTCGCTGGACCTACCTGGCTTACATTTGTATACATTGTAACTCAGCACTCTGGCTGTGCCGGCACTTGCTGAGCGTCAGTTATTTGGCTGAAGAGACACACGTAGTGGCTATATTCCTCATGCCGGCCCTGGTGGTGGCATGCAAAAACAAATGAATTGACGGAAGGCTGTGAACAGGGCGCTGACATAATGCCAAGGCTAATTGTGTTTATCAGCTTGTGTTACAACACAGGAAACGATCAAAGAGGCGCTGCGCGTGAGATACGGGTGTTGAACAATAAGCGCGCTTCCCTTAGTTACAGCACCGGGTTTCTTTCTTGATGTTCATCGAGCATGAGTCACCAAGCTTGACCCACAAGAGGTTTTGGAAGAACATCTCCCATAATGCTCAGCCACTCAATTAGAAGTTTTAAACTATAGGCCTCATGATTCTTAGCCAGCCTGAAGTCTCTCTGTACAGAGTATCCATCGGCAGGTGAACAGATGCCAATGACGAGCTCGTATAACATGCAAAGTCAACTGGATAAAAAAGGTCAAAAAACAAAAAAGTGGCACAGACACACGGTATAAACCAGTGTGCACACACGCAAAATAAAACAGGTGTATAATAATATATTCCATAAAATAAAAAAAATGAAACGAGGACATTTAAGATTTACGTGATTTTCACAAATACTGGTTTCATACAAATGGCCTTGTTTGTTGGTTTTGATAAAACTTTTCTCCTCCCGCCCCGTGACATCCCTCACTGGATGGTGTATTAAATCAACTGCAACACTCAAAAAAAAAAAAAATAAAAATACAATGTAAAAACTCAACTTTTGTGAAGTGCCCATAATCATCGTTTTATGGCACTCCGACAAAAATAACAGGAGTAACAAAATGTAAATTTTTTTTTTTTAAATTATGCTTAATCTTTTAAATAATTTTTTTTTTTTAAAAAAAAGGCTGAAAAATACCGTGTCGATTAAATAGCTATACTAGAGGAAGTATAAGTGTAGTTGCTCTCAGCAGTAGTAGTAGTCAAGCAACCTGGGTATAGTCATACTAGCCGTAGTAATACAACAGTAGTTATGCGATCACTAGTATAAAAGTAATGGTGACTACTGATAGTAATGCTATGAGTAGTTGTATAGCAGTACTAATACAAATCAGCAGTTGCGGCAATACAGTTGTATAGTATCATAAGCTGTCGTAATGCCATCAGTAATAATAAAGTAGTACTGCTATAGCGGTTATCAGTAAAAGTAGATTTGGTAATCGTAGCGGTGAAAGTAGTTGTAGCAATGGCATAGCAGACGCATTAGCAGTAATATAGTGTGGTCAACCACCATGTCCCTCCCGCTGTCTTGAAAGTATGTCTCCCATGATGCCCGGCCATGCAGTAGAATAGTAGCACTGGTACTAGCTGTAGGAGCAGACCTTTATATAGGTACAGTACCAATGTGTACTGCGTCGGGCTATTCTCTGGACACGATCCAGGAAATGTAAGGAATCCGGCTCCGTTATAAAGCTCACCCTTTCCAGAGATCACAGAATTCTTACTAGACGAGCAGGGAATTTTCACCAAAAAGGTCTTTTGTGAAATGGACATTAGCAAAATCTGGCACAGACTCCACATGAGTTCAAACAGTCTGGATTCTTACACAATGTTGCTGGGAAATTAAACTTGGGGATCAAAGACCGTAATAAATTTCCAATGCCCACTGATTTAATAAAAAAAAAATATATACACAGTTCAATATTCCCATGTATAAAAATATGTAAGTGTGAATATATAAAATTCTCACATGTTTTAAAGTAACAACTACAGGGTTATTCAGAGAGCGGTGAAAAGCAGGAGCATGGAAAATGCTAGGACAAAATAGCCGATTAGGAAAGGGAGATAAATGGGATAATTTTTCTGGTTTGGCTATTTCGACCTAGAATTTTTCACTTTTCCAGCCATTCTCCTGCTTTTCACCGCTCTCTGAATAACCCTGTAAAAGGCTAAGTTAAAATATGCATTTGATGTCCCATAGTAAAAGGGCACAAATTGTGGTATTAAACATGAACCTGCTTCTATCCTGTTTCATGCATCTGGGGGCATGTCAGACCGTTTGGTGGTACCTAAATATACAAATCGAGCTCTAAATAAAACACTGATACCAACACCTGAGCCCATTCAACCCAGTTAAACTACAACACGTTGGTGACTGACTGTTTATAAATCAACATGTGTTATGACATCATACAGCTTAAAATGACGACATCCCTCATGCCTTGGGAGATACGCTTATACCAAAGCATACCACACGTGCATAAAGGCTGCAGACACTTCTGGAACCACAGTAATTAATGTCAGAATGGGCATACTTAGTTTGCGCACATGGACATTTCCACACTGTGCATAAAGTCAAAAAAGCCAATAAGTAACCGATAGCTGTAAACAAGATCTACCTCCAAGTCACTGTCACATCAAATCATCCAAAGAAAAAGAAACACAGGCAACACCCGTTTACTGATGGTAAAAGATGAATGATGTACTAGTTAGAGAGTTGGTCTTCTTGACAACATTAATATTCAATATGGCGCCATGTTTTTACAGGAACACTATGCTTAATCTGGATTCCCCTTAGGCGCAAACTGTTTTTTATGTGGTATTGTGTGCAATAAAAATATTGTTATTCAGTATCACCGATTTGGTAGAATTTAGAGATCCAAGAGTCCCGTATATAGTGTTGTTCAGTAAAAGCAGTTCCATTGCAGGTGAGGAGTTGCCGATAAACAGGTTTATAAAATGGCGACTGCAGAGTGCAACCATCACTACTGGTTTCTGCAATGATCCAGCCAGTAGTACCTTCACTAATGTTAGCCATGGTAACACTAGCAATAGTATCTGTATCAATACTATCAGTAATACTGGGAGAAATCGTAGCCTCTGCCAGTACTACAGCTACTACTAGCGAGAGAGCTACACTAATATCTGTAGTAATACTTTTGGCCGTACCATTATCAGAAATAGAAAAGTACTAGCAGTAGTACTATGGAAAGAAATAGGGATGAAGCATCTTTGGAAGTAGATGTTGTAGCCATAGCAGTAATATTACTGGCAGGAACTGGGAAGCATTACCATCACAACTAGTACTAGTGATAATAGTAATGCTCTACTATTACTACCATCACTAGAAGCAGATGCTAGCAGAAGTAGTAACAGCAGAGGGAATGCACACAAGTATGAAAGATTTGGGAGAGGGATTGAAGATAAATCATGGTGTGGGGGTCCATTTCCTCTGCTGCTCACCTGGAGCTTAATATGTTAGTATTTTTTTAAAAGAGGGCGAAAAAAAAACAAAGTAAAAAGTCACATAGAAACAGACAGTTTGTATCACAGTTGTATTAACTTTGATGGCTGTACCAAGTAGGAGCCACTAGAGTTACAATGAAAAGGCAATGATATGAACATTTCTTTAAAAGTTGTATATAAATCAATTTGGATCTTCCCACTCTACCGGTGTGCTCTCCGAAACATGTGTGGATGCTACAGGACAAAATTCATTAATCGGCTGGGGATCAAAAACACTGCCCTTCCACCCTCCAAACAATCATCTCACAAACGGTCTTGACAAGTGTTGCATTGCTTAGTCATTACACAGATTTATCAACCGCTTACGCTTGTCAAGAAGCATGGACTACAGTATCAGCGCTGTGTCCAACTAGGATTAACAGAGCGGGAGTGCTTAACTCAATAACATGGGAGCTGAGAGCGCAGTTATGTCGTGTTGACACATTAAGTCCAGCGATCCATGTTGGGTAGGCTAGCAGAGGGGGGGGGGGGAGGGAAAACAGGGTGTACGGAAAGAAATAGCCAGTCATTTTTGTGTCGTTTCCTCTAGGTTTCCAGTTTTCATTACATCGGTTGATCTCTGGGATCCTGGCACAAGGTAACAGGCAGGTATTTTGCTCATTCATTCTGGGCGTCATAGTTGGCACCGCCAGCTTTCTTTAACTCATTCCTAATGAATTCCTCGTCCAGCTCTGTAGGGTCCGTGATCACTAGTTCTTTGGCAAAGTTCTGCAACGAGAAAAAAAAAAAACACAGAACAGCGTGAATAAGTGTCTGCGAGATCACAACATTTACAAAGGTCATTGTACCCAAACTTCAGACTCCCACCTTCCCTCAGCATCTCAGGATTCACACGGACATCATCAGAAAGACACAAACCATGCATTCCTCCAGACAAGCGACACAAGGCGACATTGTTCGCACCCAAACAGTGAGTCTTACACTGTGTAGTGTGCCAAGACTGTTTAATTCTGAATCTGACCTCGTCCCCCGTAGTACTCCTCTGCCTGAAATCGGGACCACGCTTTTAACACGCAAATCAGTTGTCAAAGTTAACTGGTTGCGTACTTAGGCTTTTGTGGTAAGGCACTTTATGTGGCCCACCTTGGTGTACTAGCTGGAGAATATCCATTAGATAACAGATCTATACGCAAAACCAAGATTTGCTTTACGGCTTGGCCTTTACGACAACGGCTAAATTGTATGAGGAATCCAGAGAATAGGCGGTAAAAATCTGCTGCCTATTATGCCTGGACTCCTTTAACATGGCATCACGATACAACTCCAAAACACCAAACAAACCACACTCTAGCCTGCTGGAAAAGGCTTAACTACCCATGTTTAAAAACAGCAAGAAGTCACAAACCTTCCAATTGAGGCATAAGCATAATGGCACGACCTGTTAAACGTCTCAAGCAAGCTGCACACTGTGCTTGCAGCTCAGAGATTGCGGCTACTTATTGTACATTAATGGGAAACATGCTTTGTATGGGAGCCGTTAATATGCAGCTAGGTGGAGAAGAACGAGCAGTCCCAACATAGCTCAAGGCCCATGGCTCAAGAAGAAATTCTGCAAACAATAAGGGCTCGGGGGCCCTGGTGTTAAAATTCCCTTCTTACCCCTAATCCCACGATACAGAGGACAACGTGATCCAGTGCCGCCCTCCACCTTTGCCCATATGCAGAAGAACACTGGGAACAGAGGTCCTTCTACAGGCGTGGTGTGACCCAGCATATGCAGCTTGTGTACGTTCATGCCTCGCCACACAGTGCTATGGACTCCAGGATACAATACCAGTGGCAGCGTGCCATCGCCGGCTCCTAACTGGTATGACTAGTGTCACCAATACAGCAGGAATAGACTCCTTAGGCTAGGGTCAGACGAGCGCATTCTGTGCGTCCGTGCACAACGGACGTACTTTCTGACTGACTAGTGGCCACACAGTCAGTTTTTGTGACTATTTTTTGACTGATGTAGAAAAATAAAACATTTTGTCCGTCAAAAATGCAGGACGTCAAAAAAGCAGTCCGTCTGTTCGGCTTACAAAGCTATGCAGACGTTGCGGATGCAGCGTACTTTGTGCATCCGTTCTAGGCTAACGGATTTACGTTCTTGCCTAACCTGCGTCTGTTTGCTGCGTCCTTTAAGTGTCCGCACTTACGTGCAGACGTACTTTGTGTGTGGGGCTCCATTGGTCATAATTATAGGCTATAACGGACGTACAAATGGGCGGCAACACGGACGTTATCAGTGCGCTCATCTGACACGAGCCTTAAATGGTCAACAGCTCACGCACAATTTTTCCAGTAACGTCTCGCCATTAATAGCCCTGTTGAAATATGGCCCCAAGTATATTGACAAAAGGGTTTTGGCTAGTGTTAAGCTGTAGGTCACCCAATTGCACCAAGTGAGAAAAGTGGCTTCTAGTAACCAGAGATATGGTAAATAGAGGCGTTTTGGGAAGACAGTATTCTGGATCATTAGTCCTTTAAAATGATGGTTTCAACTACCAGTACAGTATTCTACAGGGCCATATGAACGGCTCAACAATACCCTGCAAAACTGGAAGCCATAATCGCCAAGGCTTTCACACTGCCCAGCCATTATTGGAAATTGACGCAAGTTATTTTGATAGAAAAAAAAAGTGCCCAGAGAAGGAAACGGGTGTGATTTACACTGGGTATTTACCTGTACTACGTCCTTAACCAGCGATTTGTCTGTGCCGATTTTGGCTCTCTGGAGTCCACCAACATTCTCTCCAATCCAGGTGATCAAGACGAACTTCGTTCTTTTACTCATGGCATCTCCAGTGGTAAATCTGATGTACGCATACAGCCGAAGGTCATCTGGATGGGAGAAGGAACAAGTGGTTAATGCCCGATACAAAAACCAGGGGGGGGGGGGGGGGAGAGAAAAAAAAAAAAAAAAAAAAAAAAAGGCTCGCTTCAAACCCTCAGGCGAGGAAAAGAATTACCTCATGCATTGCAAAGGATAACAGACTGTTCTCGCGCTTTGAATGGAAAGCTTAGCACGGATTTATCCCTATTGTTTCGTGACACAGCATTATAACCCTGGAGTCCAGCAGTGCGGTAACACGATACATTTTCTTATATGCCACCCACGTGATGACAGGTTGGGTCACCACGACCTCCAGGCCGGTGATCATCTCATTACTGGAATATGAGAGCAATTGTTTTGCACCTCTGTTTAAATAACCATAATAAAAATAAGGGATAAACCACCTCCCACATTTTTTTTGTGTGTGTTGGTGGGGGATACCTACAGATATTTCCAGTTTGGGATACTTTGTAAATCACAGTATGCATGAGTAACAAGAAAACACAAAAGGAGGGCCAACGTAACCAGGTTCTGTACCAACTTTACCACCCAATCTAGTATTCATCCAGCTACAAAAAGGAGGGCGCCATCATCAGATCTCCACTGCAATACAGTCAAAAGAAGTGTACAATTCACCGTACTGACTAACACCGTTAAAAGGTCATGTCTAAAGTGACCCGGAAGGATTCCAACCATCGTATGCTGGTTAATTGTGCAGGACATCATAGCCGGCAACCACTCGGCTCAGGTATCTTTATAGCTTGGGTCACTATTATATATCCCATGGGAAACATCTAAGACACCAAGAAGCAAATTTGAGGATAATTTTAAAGATTTAGGCTGCATAACAGTAAAATGAGAAATCATCCAACAGGTTCACCTTTTCTTTTGCCTGAAACACATTTGTCCATCACTGCTCTGTTTAGGCAATATCCCCTCGAATAAAGTTGCTCACCCGTAACCTGAACATGCTCCGTGTTATTTATTTTTAATATAGTCTGGCGTGAGACTTGTCAAGATTATATAAAACTTGCCTTTCTTCATGCATTCACCAAATGCAAAAATCCTAATTTATTCTCCGAAGAGACAGAAAAAAACACACCACACCCCACACAAAAGACCTGTCCAAGTCCTAAGCATCTTTAGCAGCAGATGGGGAGATTAACATGGACGGCTGGGGTTCTCGGAGGTCAACCTCTTACAAAACTCCACGTGACCCCCCCTCCCTACCAGGAGGCGAGCATTAGAACTCAACATAGTTAAGGCAAGAAAAACAACAAAATAATGTGAGCCCCACCACAACCTATACTGGCTAGATTTCTCAGCTGACTATACCGGGTTTGCACCGACACGCTGTGTTTTTCTATGCTACCGTGTCTTGTTGCAGTACATTTAGTGATACTTTAAAAAAAAAAAAGTCATTATCTCTGTATCCTGTTAAAACAGACTCGCCAGATCATATGGTCACTTTAAGTCTTTCAAATGGTTCAGGTACCAGACGCCCAATCTTGTTTTTGCACCAGGGAGATTTGTGGATCCCTTTAACTAGGCCAAGGACAGACAGAATTTCCTCATTCATATTTTAATAACCTTGTATCCACAACATCATAAAAGTAGGAAGAAAAATTATATATATATTTTTTTTTTTAAAAAAAAAAGGGACTGTACAGCCCAGAAGGTAATAGTATGAACAGAAAATTAAGACTTTGCCCGTCATGACCACCCTCTCCCCTGAAGGGGCTCTTCAGCCCTCCCAGAGCAAAGACTTCGCTCTCCTTTGATCAGATCAGCTTCAGGGACCAGGAATTTCCCTGAAGCTGGGACAATTTGAAAAGGATATGAAAAGCCATTTTGTGCGTCAAGGAGCTGGACGTTGCAAATGCACCGTGTCTGACATCTCACACAGAACGCTACACAGATGTGGCGCACTATGCACGTCCATGGTAGCGGTTTTACGTTCTTGCCTAACTTGCGTCCGGCTGGGTGGAGTAGAGGTAACATCACTGCTCTGCATGGAGAGCGCCTGTGGAGTCACGTGTTCGATCCCGACGAGGTCCTCTCCAGTAAGTGTCCTTGGGCAAGACACCTAACGGTACATACTCGCCACCCAGGACATACTTGAAAACGAGAGAAATCTCAATGTATCCTTCCTGGTAAAGTACTCTCAAAAAAAATAAAAAAAATAAAAATAAAAAAGGCGTTGTGCGTGCACATACTTAGTGTGTGAGTCTCTACTGTTCATGATTCTATTCTACGGCAGACGTTAAACTGTGCAACAGATGTGAACACTATTCGTCTGACACGGGCCTAAAAGGCCCAAAATACTCTGTCCCAGGATATCAGTGAGTTAAGAGCACTAACCTAGGGACCTACCATGAACACCGACTGTTGGCAACTATACAACAAGGACATGGTATATAGTAAAGAAAAATTTGACGAATCCAAAAGTAGATGGTGTATTGTAAAGAAAAATGAAAATTAGCCAAAATCCCCACCCTCTGCATCGCTCTATTATATCCCGTTATCAGGACTAAAGATCCTTAATGGGAAATCTCTCTGCAAAGTATAAAAGAACGTGCGGTAAACCCTGACACTGGCGCGGTGTAATCAAGGCTCGACAGAAGGAATTGTAACGGTTGTGCCGGGAATTAGCTTTTTCCTCAAAGAAGACTCAGCAGGAAAAGATGATGACTTCAGCAAATGATTTCTGGTAGCTTACACTCTGCAGCAAACATGTAATAAAAAGTTGCCCTTCAGTATTTATAGGATGCGTAACCAGGGTCAGAAGCAGACAATGTCTTGGATCTGAAACCGCTTAAATCCGAGAAGGAAAGAACTAGGAAGGGAGAAACAGGAGACAGGTTGAATAAGGACAGGACAACATCTGGCAGAGATATATTTTAACTTCACGTTAGCAAAGCCGTCTTTTTTTCCCCTAACAATCTATGAACAAGAAATGACATAAGAACTCCTGCCATGTTGTAGCATCTGAACACGGAAAACAATATCCTTGCATGACCCACCTCAGCTCCGAATAAGCCGAGAATCCCCATTTCCCCCTGTGTAACCAGAGCTCCAGCAATGTTCGATTAAAAAGGACAGTATTTAATGCATTAAATAAGTATATCTCAATGCTTTAGGATATTACAATAAAAAAATATATAAGCGAGGTTCCCCTTTGGAACAAAGCTGAACTTGCTGTCAATTAGCTTTCCTACTTCCGTAGTGAGACCAGGAAGTGACTCAGCCAATCAGGATGAATCTGTTACCTTTTATGGAGAACAAAAACAACTTCACGAGAGCAGTGAGAAAGAGCAGCGTCACTAATGTCCTGCCCCATGGGGAGTTCCTGCTCAGTTCCCATAAGGTTTTAGCTTGACTGTGTCATTAGAGTTACCATATTCAAAAATCAAGCTGTCATCTATCTATATATTTTTCAACCCTGATCACCGTTTTGAACTATTATTATTATTATGAAGGGAGTCTTCAGCGATAGTGAACCTTGACAGCCCAGACGATTCTGAACTAAATGTCTCATTGAGCCTTAAAGCTGATGGAGCACATAGTTCCGAAACATCTGGGGTGTCAAGGATCACCATAACTGAGCCATACTGACTCCAACACATCTCTAGCAAGGATACCATAGCCTTTCATTGACATTCTTGGTTTAGGTAGGAGAACAAAAGGGAGATTTTGGGAATTGTAGTTAAATAATCAGCTGTGTTACACCTAAAGTCACTAGGTTTCAGTTCATTTTTGTAAGTGGGTAGAAGCATGAAATTTTCTACGAATCCCTAGAATTTTGCAAACAATCACTTTTTTCCCCCCAAGACTATAACAGATACTATTTATTGTCTGACTGGGAATTAATTTTTTGACTAAGGGCCCCCCCCCATAGTAATTGATAAGCTAGGCAAATCAGCCCCTATAGCCTCACTTTGTCACAGCATGACCTTGAGTAACAGCCACAATAAATGCCTACAGTGGGGGCAACATAAATGACGTTAGTTTAGGCTAGGGTCAGATGAGCGCATTTTGTACGGACTGTGCGTCCGTGCAGTACGGACGTACTTACTGACTGACAACATGGTAGTGGTCACACAGTCCGTTTTTTTCACTGACGTATTTTTTTGACTGATGTAGCAGGGAAAATAAATTACAATGATAAAACATTCTGTCCGTCAAAAATGCTGGACGTATAAATGCAGTCCATCTGACCACGTTCACTACTCACACACAAAGCTACACGGAGGTTGTGGACGTGGCGCACTCCGCACGTCCGTTCTAGCAGTATTACGTTCTTGCCTAACCTGCGTCCGTTTGCCGCGTCCGTTGTGCGTCTGCACTTCTTGTGTGGGGCTCAATTTAACACAATTGTATGCCATCACGGACGTACTTATGTGCGGCAACACGGACGTTAACACTGCGCTCGTCTGACCCCAGCCTTAATGGGGTTCCAAAGAACCTGGTGACCGCTAGTCATTGTGATCGAGCAAATAAATTTAAACATTTTACTAACCATTAAAAGGTTGTTTTATGTCGTCAATATACCACATCCTGTTCTCCAAATACCTTTCTGGAAAGAAGATTCTTGAGCGTCTGTGCAGCCATCGCTCAGTAAGAGTACAGGGTGTTGGAAGCATCCCAAAGTAATGCGTTTCAGTCCTATGGGCTCACTTAAAGCCGCCTATAACCCTTCTAGGTGCTTACATAGGGTTAATATTAATCAAACATGTTTACCAAGGGTTGCTGCTAGAACAACCTTCAGCCAGTTATCATTTATAAAACACCAGGCCAGAAAATAATCTTTACAGGTCATTTTCTACTCATTTCGCCTGAATGAATTATTGATTAAAACTTCATAAAATCGTAAGATTCTGAGACCTAAATTTGGACTCTTTGTAAATAATGTGGGGGGGGTGGGGAGGGGGAACCCAGGAACAAACACCCACACGTGCCAGAAAACTGCCCAAATATTTAAAATTTTTGATCTGACTAGTCACCCCTTATCCTACATCCCCGCCTAACTAGACCAGTGCAGTGATGGTGAACCTTGGCCCCCCCAGATGTTACTGAAACATGTTCCACGATGTCCAGCCACCCTCGTCTGTGACCAAGCATCATGGGACATGTAGTTTGGAAGCATCTTGAGTGCCAAATTCACCACCACACCAAGACACGTACTCCCCGTCCATGGGCTTTTACTCCATTTTCCATTAACAGAAAGGTTAGCAAACAAATTCATCATGATCTATTGCTCTGGGAAGGGAGCCATGCTTTGGATATCTTGACTTTACTCACGTGTCTATGATTGCCCCCAAATTAATGCTAGTATTGCTCAAAGTCAGCTACTGTGGCCATCCACTACATTTCCAATGATGCTCAGCCACCCTAATGAGCAACATGGGAGATTTAGATCCAAAGCATCTGGGAGGGCCACAGTTGCAGACCCCAGTCTCGCTCCATCTGCTGATATAAAAAAAAGGGGGGGGGGGAAATCATGGGTTCATACCTACATGCCCACAGATGTCCTTAAAGCTTGGCAAGACAGAGCCACAAACGAGAGAGAATCGATTGAAGATGCATAGGATACATTGCTCTTCCAAGAACAAACCTTTGCTACATGGATGCAACTATATATCTAATGAGCGACAGCGTTTTAGTCCTAGATGCTTGTTTAATGGCTTGGCTTCAGTTCAGGGATGATGCACTGCATGAAATCGGTGCCAGAATAAACCTCGAGTCATGGTTTATTGTTGTGCAACACTTATAACGAGTGAGTAAATTGGACTATTCGTGGGTTCACAAGGCCATCCAGAGGTTAAAATAGGAAAAAAAAAAAATATTATTTGCGTTTCTCCTAGGACCTCGGTGCTTTAAACTCATACACACCCTTGCATTACATAGATAAACTGGCTTATCGGAAGCCGTCTGGCTCAGGACATCCATAAATGTATTCTACCCTGGAACAAGAGATGTGCTCTTCACTGGGCAGGACTATTTTTTCTGAAGCCAGGAGGGGGGGGGGGGGGGGGCTTACTCCAAATTACCATGTGTGATCATTAGATCCAAATTCACAGAAAATCCTAGATTAAAAAAGGGGTATTTATTGGTTTTTAAAGTATGCGTAATTGAATCCAGTAAAGAAAATAAATAAAGCGCACCTTAGCTATTTAAAACGATTTTGTGAGTGGAAAGAGTTAATTCTGCTTTGTGCTATTCAACTAAAGTAGGTGAAAAGATGATAGAAAAAAAAAATTTCATTTGAATATCTCTAAAAAGCATTGGATTCAGTTGGCAGTAGATAGACCAGTCAACAATCCAGTGAGCAAATGCAGACTATCCTCTCGGTCTAAACTTGCTGAGAAACAAGTTCATTAATTGGTAATGTTTGAATTCTATTATGCCCTTCAACTGCGTTACAGATGTATATATTATAGGCCCAGATTTTTTGGATGCCGGCACATTCTGTGTGCCAGCCAGCAGCAAGATTATATATAGTTACCCATTGATTAAAATGGGAAGAAACGGTATATGACACCTGGAAGGATGCCATATGAAGAAGATATCCTCATTCCAACAGCTCCCAGCATAACATGTACAGCTTGGAAAAAAGACGAGACAGAGGAGATATGATAGAAACATTAAGGCTGGGGTCAGACCAGCGCACTTTTAACGTGCGTTCTGGCGCACATAATTACGGCCGCACTAGCAGCAGATGACGGGCAATGACGGCCAATATACGATGTATGGCTGCACAAAAGTCCGGCCGTGCAACGCAAGTGGAATTTGAACGCATTTTTCTGAGAACGCTGAACCGCTAGTACTGACGTACTGAGTGCGCAGCTGCGGCATAGCGGCGTGTGTGATTAGGAGATGTCAGACGCTGCTAATGTCCAGCCTACATAACGTCCAGACGCAAAAAGTTTTGACGATCCGTACAAAATCACGCCCGAAAATGCGCGTCGTCTGACCGTTTTTGCGCATTCCGTGAAAATACATCAATGCGTTCAGACGCACTTTTTCACGTTCGCGGGGAAAAATGCTTTCGTCTGACCCTAGCCTTAAATACGTAAAGGGAATCCACAAGGTAGGAGGAAGGGAGTATATTTAAAAGGAAACAAAATAGCAAAACAAGAGGACATAGTCTTAGATTAGAGGGGCAAAGGTTTAAAAGTAACATCAGGAAGTATTATTTTACTGAGAGGGTGGTGGATACATGGAACAGTCTTCCAGTAGAAGTGGTAGAGGCCAAAACAGTAATTGAATTTAAGCAGGCATGGGATAGGCATAAGGCTATCCTAAACAAAAGATAAATCCAGGTAAAGTATCCATGTAATTGGGCAGACTAGATGGGCCGAAAGGTTCTTATCTGCCCACATTTTTCTATAACCAGCTAAATCCACGCAGGACACATGCCTGCAGTTTGTTTTTGTTTGGGGGGGGGGGGGTGTATATATATAATGACTGCACACCTAGCCTGACCATAAGTGCTCAGAGTTTAGCTATGAAGAAGGACTGGGAGGATTGTAAGGCGTGGATGTCCCAAGTAGAATTCAACAGGTGACAAATGTGCACAAACAGAGCAGCAAAACAGATTCACGCTCCTGTTATTATGGCTGCATGGAAGTAGATTTAGAAAAAGATAAATACAGCTCTGTGCATGTCACCCGGTCCCCAGGAGGAGAGATAATTACAGCGTGAGCAGCAGAGGAGCTTTGACAAGATTTCACTATAATTACAAGCTCCATCACATGTTTATGATATTGGATTTCATATTTGTGGATAGTATGGGTGCAATCTGCTTCTGTTAATACAGATTGACCAGTGTTGGCTTCTGTCCTGAAGAGAGAATCTCAAAAAGCTGGGTCATATCGTTTTGTTGTTGGTCCAATTAAAATAAAAAAAAGTGTATCATTGCATCATCATGCAGTAATCAGATTAATTAATCTGAAATTCTGGAGTAACACAGCCATACATACAGATTGCAAGACTTTCCTTTAAACCTCATCACATGATCTCAGTGAAAAGGAACCATGACCAGACGCTAACTGAAGACTATACAATGATAGATTCATGTAGTATCAAGGCCAAACGCTGCCGGAGATCTGAGTAATCTTTAGTCATTGTTAATAGGTGATATAAGAGGGCCACCAGCCTGCAATCTTAAACGCTGACGTTACTGAACATTTGCACATTGTCCAGTAATGAGGAAAGCTTTGTATCAAACCTATTCATCCTGGCAGGAAATCCCACAAAAGGAAAAGGAAGTAAACTGTATTGAGACAAAGTCACAGAGGTTAAACTACAGCTAGTACTGCTCAGGGCAGAGGATCCCTCCAGCAGGAGGTTAGAGATGTCAAGGCCACCCTCAACTCCCAAACAGTAACTACTATATAGCTATAAATAAAAAAAAGTTGGTTTATTGGTACATGGCAAAGCTGGCCATGAGCGATCCCTTTCTTATATGACTACTCCAGTAATGTGGTGCAGTGCGAAAAAAAAAAAAAAAGGGGGGGGGTTACTATATTTTTATCCGATGGATTAGATGGCAGATTATGAAAATAATAGTTGCAGTCCTACACCATATTCCTTCCTTTACCTCATAATAAAGCACCCCCAGCATTTCCTGCGCACAATATATGACTATCGGAATGGCCCGCTAACTACTGTAGATACTCGAGTATACCGCTAGATTGGTGGGAAAACACACCTTAAAATTGGAGGTCGCATTATATTCCAGACAGCTGCATCACGTGAAGAAAAACAAACTTGCCTTTTTCTGGATCCCAAATCTCACGGAAATTCTGGTAGGTCTCGCTGAAGTGAATGCAGTCTTGCTGATGTTTGCAAACACTTCAGGAACTCAGATTTAGTAGAGGTGGGATCCATCACAGCCAGAGGACACGCTCGATTTAAGCCAATCATTCACCTTGCTTGCCTCCGCCGGCCATCTAAAAATCGCTAGTAAAAGAAGACTGGTGGCCGGCGGCTTCATACTTCGCAACCATTCTAGAGCAGAGCACCCTGGCCTGAGGGGGAGCCGGTGTTAAGAGAACCTGGAAGGAACTTAATTGTTTACCGGTACAGTATAAAAAAAAAAGGTGTTCCTCGCGTTATAGTCGAGTCTTGTGTATTCTCTCATTTCCATAATAAATCTCTATCCATCGCGTTATATTCTAGTATCTACGGTAATAGGAAGCGAAAAAAACAAATGGTTGGCCGTCCTAGTTGGGTTTCTAACGGAAAGAACTCGTTATGGGATGAATCTTGCAAGCGTTTCAATTAGCGATCATATAAATTATGCAGGCGGCAGCATGTGTCTAAAGCAGCAGCAATTCCTCGCTCTCCAAATATCACCGATTTAGGCCAAAAACATGGTAATTGGTTTCAGGCTCTCATTAAAAAGGCATTTAAAGACGCGCAACTCATTCGGTACCGTGGGGATACGCAGGTTTTCTGTTAACGTGACATTAGATATCTTTGGGAATTGCAGGACGTCTGGTGACGAGTTAAAGCACAAAAGGAAACGAATGAGCGGAAAGTTGTTTAACCAGTGTGATACAAAACGCAAAGGTTTTATTTTATGAACCAAAGTGAAGGTGTACAGTTTCTTTAACTGCAAATTACTCGTTTTACAAGGAAGTGTACAGATATTTCTAGTTTTTAAAGTAGGTCATGGGACACAGGAATGACTTGCCAGAGGTGGGGAGACTTTATGTGAGGGACACGTGAAGGATGGGGCTGAAGAGACCGATTCACTGGGGTGTGTGCAGGGGAGGGGGGTCAAGTTGCACAGGAATGCCTTTGAACGCAGCTCCCCCACTATTTCAGCAGGGCGAACCTAGTTCCCATTTCGCTGATATAATAAAAAGGTATTGGCAGTTTTCCAGCATGACACAATTTTACATTTAAGGGCGATTCCAGGCATTGAATACATTGGGAAGTCAAAATTTTTTTGTATTTGCCAGCGGAATGGCATATCGTACATAAAAAGCGCTGCATCAGCTACAGACAATTCTATCAGGAAACACTGAGGCAGAAATCTTGAAGTTCCCGCACTTATTTTCAAATTTGTTGGATTTTACCCCTGGGAGATTACAAACTTGCACCTCAAAATCCGAGTCTCTGGCTGGGTTTCCCTTGGTGAATGAATGGTGTGACAGAACCCGCTGTCACAGTGCGACTTGGAGGGGGCTGTGCGCTAGCCTCCTGCCCAGCGTCTATGGCCCATGAAAGAGACCATTGGGGGAACTGGTGGACCTTATAAATATATTTGGTTTTGCACTGTTTTAAACATCCCCCCCAAGCAAACTAAAAAAAAAAAAAAAAAAAAGAGTACTGATGTTGGTGTGTTATTCCCTTATGTAGGGATTATAGAGTCTCTTGGTGTGTACATTCCCTCAATTATCTATCCTCTCTGTATAGTGTGACCTCTGTATTAGTACCTGCTCTATTGTGTACATTCTCTAAGAAATTCCTTTCTTTTACCCTGCTTTCTCCTCCTAGGAAATCCCACTCTCCATTGTTTGTAGGTCCTGGGCAGTTATTTGATCTGTGATGTTATCTGTTTAATTGTATGCAAATGTATAGGTCCTTGACTGTACCTGTGTGTCTCTGTGAATGAACAGTCAGTTCTATTCTGACCAAGCTTGAAGTCACGGCTCATGATTTAGGGTAGCAGCTAACTACTGCTTGCTGTGGCAACGAAAGGTTCCAGATCTACAGCTTCAACTTATTTCTGGGGGTGCTATTCAGGCTCTCTACATGCACCCGTCTTTAACCTGCTGCTAAGGTACTGGAGAAAGGCGAGAGAGTTACGTGGAGAACCTGAGTGTCCAGCAAGGAAGCAGCATTGGGCAGATGTGACATTGTCCGGGCACAGAGATCTGTTACAAATGGTATCATCTGTAGGGATGTATGGACATGACAGAACAAACATGAAGTTTTGGCCACTGATAAAAGTGCCATCACGCCTAGTCCCTCGTTATGGACATCTGCGTACCTTAAGGGTTTGGTTAATGCCGGTTTTACAGATCACCCTTGCTGGGCATTGTATTACTGCAACAGGAGCTATCACACCAGCTGTTCCAGTGACAGCAAACTTTGGTATTACGAAATATTCAGAATTAAGTGGCCCATTAAGCTTTAGAAAAAAAGCACAAGCAAAAGATATATTCCATCAGACTGGATAAAATATAGACAAAACCCTGTTGCATTAAAAGGTCCCTGCAAACAGAGTAACAGGAGGAAGTTACACAAAAAGGAGTGGTCACTAATCTGAAGGTTTGAGCACCGCTGGGTGCTAAAGGCAAGAAAAGACTTGCGAATCCCAGTTTGTACAAGCTGGGAACGAAACGGAAAAAAGGCGCTCGTACATACCTAGCCTTTTAGTAGGTAATCATGCCAAAGCCATACCAGGGCTCCACGATCACAACAGCCCAAAAATACAGTACCATGTACAATACACAATCAGAATGTTATTCATTATTGTGTAGGAGTTTTAAATACTGCAGAGACACCCTTACACTGCCCCCCACCGAGCTTCCGAAAATGTGAATTAATAGCACAGGTTTAGTATAGTCAGCTATAAACACATACGATCTGGTAACCCTTCTCTGTGACAAAGCGGGGGGGGGGGGGTCTCATCTCCAGCCCCACAATTCAATAGATGGCTAGGGATTCATGGGAGCTGTGGTTAAACATCTGGGAAAGACAGGAGCTCGAGGTCGCTGTACCAAGTATCCTTTGAGCCAAAACATTTATTGAATTATTAGGGTTCAGCAACCTTGGCCCGCCTGATGTTTTGGGACGACATCTCCCGTGATGCAGTCGTTCATTAGGTGGACTGAGCATCATGGGAAATGAAGCTCAAACATCTGTAGGGCCACAGCTGCTGCATTAAGTTATAGGATAGAAATGTGGCAATACATTCATTGGTCTCCAATTCACAGAATGGCTTGAGTAAATAAAGCCCGTCATACAATATGTATTTGTCAACGACCCCTCCGAGATCCACGTCCCAGTTAACCCAATTATCTATTCCTAGAGGGCAAGGCTGAACAAGTTGGATGAGCAAATTCCTGACATGTTGCCTGGGGTTATAATCGAACACAGATTTTGGCTGCAGATCGCATTGCTGGAGCATAAGGGTAGGAACATGTAGAAGCCAATAATGCAAACTCATCTTGCACACCCACAGGTTTACACCAAAACAACATGTCCCGCTAGAAGGGAAGGGTCAGAGCGAATGTCAGGGGCGGCTTACCTGTGCAGGCATTCCTAAAGTCTCCATAGTCTGCACCTTGAGCCCCCGGTACTATAGTAGGACCATCATATTTAAAGGTTACCCTGAAAAATATAGATTGTGATGAATGAATTACCATTTAGCTGACATCCAACTGCAACTGCTTAAAACATACAGAGCAAAAATAATATCATAATTATCTAAAGCAATATAACTAGATTAACATCCTGAGGTCATAAAGCAATGTGGTTACATGATTTAGGACCTTTTCATAGTGCACATCTCAGCATTTTCTTGTGTATCTTCACCATAGGGAGGTGGAAAGTCACTACAAAAATGGTATTAAAACATAAAAATGCAGAAGGCTGCATTCATACTCTGGCTTAAATATGCTTGAAAGCAAGGGCTGCATTCCAAGTCACGTGTAAACTTAGCCACAACAACTTTTGTATATTTACAAGAGCTATTGATCTATGGAGTTGATCGGTTCACAACGGCTATAGTCAAGTTTACACCCGACTTTGATCCTAGCCCCGGTCTCATGTGCCTAATAATTTAAACAGGGGTCCAACCCCTCCCCCAATTTAATTATCATCATACAGAGCTTTCTGTCCCCCAGTGATTGGCGGAAGCTGCAGCGCTTCTTTATGAAAGAATACCACCCCTCTGGTAAATAACGAGAAATTGCAATTCCCAATCTACTCAAGCTGCAGAAACACCATTAACGACCAACAACGTAACATTTACATCATAAATGCATTGACGTTAAAGACCCCCCCCAAATCCTTAAAAGGGGTTATTACTGCAGTTTTCCAATAAATAAAAAAAGCCAAAAAGGGAACCAAGTTCCTCCTGTTAAAAAAGTGCGAAACTGATTTCACAGGTGTTCCCACTCAACTTGGTCCCTGATTGTTTAATCCCATAGACCTGTGCCCAGGCACACCCTAAATGTTGGGTGAAGAGGTATGCTTTGGCCACCTACATACATTTTAGATATCACTTATCTGGTTTAGGATGAATTGCATAAAAACTAACCATCTCTAATTACAGGCTTTTTATTTCTAATGAAAAATGTGCATTTTCACAATCTTCTAAAAATAAGTTTGATTAATAAATGTTCCATGGATGCACACCCTAATGTAACGGGCTGCACACGCCAGGGTTTATTCCTTTATGGCGCTGCTAAAGCAGTCTGACTACTTATTGAAGGAAGCAAAGTGTTGAGTTGTAGTTAGCCATAGCTTTACTGGAAACTAGTTGCCAGTCATTGTGGGAGTCACTGGTATCAATGGATCCCCATGCAGCGGAATCAATAGTGGCAGGGATAGCTCTGCACCCCCTTCTCTCCGTAGATATGAGACAGGGGTGATGAAACACAATAAAATGTTGAGTTAACACATGAAAAAACAGACAAAGTAATGAATGAGACTCACCAGCTGACCCCATTGGCATCATCCCTCACCAGGTTATATGCCTCTCTGCATGCCTCTTTATCTATTTTTGTGGCCATTTGGTGCTGTTCAGGAATGGATGCAGGCAACAAGCACAAAAAAAAATATATCAGCTGTGGAAAGAAAATCCCTCCTGGATAAATCCTTTAACCAGATCACAGCAAGCTAAAGAGTGATTCCAAGGGAAGGATAGAAAGAGAGAGAGAGCGAGCTGGGCTGCTGTGAGTGCTGCAGCTCCTGGTAACAGAGCTCCACTGAATGAACAGCACAGCAGCAGCTTAACCCTGTGTTCTCTGCCAGCAGTGAGATGCTCTATTTGGCGCATGCATTGTGATTTTTTTTTTTCTGCAGGGGGAGGAGTATTAGAAAGTAGGCTGGAATCACCCCTTTGGCTGAGCAGCCTAATGGTTTTACCTTGCCTGCTTCCTGTGTGATGCTGTACCAGTAGCAAGGCATTACTGGGACTTCCAAGGGGCTGATATCATTACATGTACAGATAGGAAGAAT
Organism: Leptobrachium leishanense; assembly: GCA_009667805.1. Taxonomy (NCBI): domain Eukaryota; kingdom Metazoa; phylum Chordata; class Amphibia; order Anura; family Megophryidae; genus Leptobrachium; species Leptobrachium leishanense. The sequence goes on along the minus strand of CM019072.1, from coordinate 12,324,064 downwards.
CAATGAGGGGATACAAGGAGAAGAGACCACCCTGCACTGATTTCCCCCCTCGATAGCAAAAGCAGAAGCTGCAGACCGTCGCCAGGAACGATTCCCACGCTTTGCTGCTGCTGCAACAATGTTGCCAGTTTGTGTCAACAATGCACGTTCTATTTCCAAAACAAAGTGCTCCACCAGGAGCTGCAGGGTGGGGGGCTCTGCTTTAGCCTGTCAATCAATAAAGAGAGAGATCAGCCTGGAGGACTGAAACAGGAACTTCTGTCAGACATAAGGCGGTGGGGACAGAAAGAAGGGGACACAGACCCCCCGACACAGCTGCAGGTAGGAAGACTGTGTGCTGGTTGGGCGATGACGTCACACGTGCATGCACCGAGAGGACTGATCTGCAGCATCGAATGGGTTAACGCGGGCTGATAGTGTCATTCACTAAACTGGGGACTGTGGAAACCCGGGGGGGGGGGTGGGGGTCAGATAAATTGAAACAGCAAAAAATAAACAAATATTCTCCAGTTTAGCTACTTTGGGTTAAAACATGGAGATATTAGAATTACCCAGCAGCCTCTGTGCCCCATACATAGGGTGGTTGCTAGATTGGCCTGGTCAGTGGTCACACATTAGGATTTCATGCAGAGGGGAGCACAGGGAAAAGTGTTGCCCTGCCACATGTATAATTGATGTGCAGGAAGGAAATCAAGGCAGCTCACCTGGGATTTATGATTTTATCTTTTATTATTTCCCTGCAGCACATGAATCCTACATGCTGCAGGGTTGCATTTCTCTTTCAGTACCCATCATCAGCATGAATACATTATGTATGTCCTGGAAACCATGGCCGATCTGGCAAACCTAGTGTCCCACTCACTCAGCTTTGCCATTTCTAAATATTCACAGTGGTGGTGCAATAATAAATGTAAGGGTAGGCAGAACCAGGGTCTGAAAGGAGCTGCACTCACAGGGGCTTCCCTATATAGTGAGGGATGGGTGGGTGGGTTGGTTGCCCTGTGGATGATGGCAGAGCACACAGGCTGCTGTAATCACAGGAAATTCCCACCATGTTGACATCTGACAATGGCTGAGCAGAACCCCCTGCCTTGTGCTGAGTGTGAGTTCATTAAGGCTAGATCGCCCTCTAGTGACAAAAAGCTGGAATTACAGCACATTATATTCTAAACTCCCTCAATCTCACAGGTTTCCAGAAGAACCTCCTGTTTGTGAAATCTATCGCAAAGTCATTGAACATTACACTTTATAAAGGAAATCTCTTGTTGTCAAAGAATTCCAATTAAGAAAACTCAAGTTTTACAACAGACAGCACTAATAAATAAACATATATATATTATTTTGTGTTGTGGGGTACCGCAGCTACCGGTGGTATTGCCAAAACTTTTGCAAGTTTAGGGTTCATTCAATAAATCAGTAGTTGTGTAGATGCAATAAAGAAATTAAAATTTTAGATCAAAATAACCAGAGGATTAGAACAATTTTGCTATTTATCTTTTTTAACTGTCATTATTTCAGCCTGCCTCTTACAAATACGGGTGTTTATCTCTTAATTTATTGGTATGGGGTTAATTAAGGCTAGGGTCAAACAAGCGCATTTTTCGCATCGACCGTCAAAAAGTGCGTCCGAACGCATTGATGGATTTTTTTACGGTGGACGCGAAAGCGGTCAAACGATGCGCATTTTCGTGCGTATTTTTTTTACGGATCGTCAATAAAAAAAACTTTTTGCGTCTGTACGTTATGCAGGCTGGACATTAGCAGCGTCTGACGTCTCCTAATCACGCACACACGTCGCTAGCGGACGCAGCGCACTCTACGTCAGTACTAGCAGTTCTATTTTCTTGAAAAAAATGCATTCATTTGCTGCTTGCGTTGCGCGGCTTGACTTTCGTGCGGCCGTACTTCGTATATTGGCCGTCATTGCCCGTCATTTGCTGCTACTACGGCTGTGATTAAGTGCGCCTAAACGCACGTTAAAAATGCGTTAGTCTGACCCCAGCCTTAATTAAAGAGTCATTCTAGTGCTTTTTAAAGATTTGCCTCAGTAAATCCAGTCTGGTAAAAAAGGCATTTATTCTCTATAGGGATGCACCAATACCATTTTTTTTAAGACCGAGTACAAGTACCGATACTTTGTTTCAGATACTCACCAATACCGATTACTAATACTTTTATATAATGTCATGTGACGCTTTCCAATAAATAATTTAGGATTTTGATGAATGCCTGTCCTGTTCATGTTAATCTTGTAATGTATGGCCAGACACCCCTCTTACCCCCTGCACATACCCTGACCACACACATACACATGTAAATATATATATATATAACAGTTATGGTGGAGGACAAAAAGTGAGATAAGGAGCCTCCACGCTAAAATGGTTATTTTTATTATTGCAGAAGCCATCTGCACATCACATTACGATAGGCTGCGCGCGGAGCTGCGCATTGTGACGTGGGCTGCGATTGGCCACGGATGTGAAAGGCTGTGACTGTGCATCGTCCTCCTCCTCCACGCTCTGCAGCCCCCTCCCTCACTGTGGTGACTGTGTCTCTGGCGGTGTCAATGGCTCCTCCTGCTGTGGACAGACAGGGCTTACAGGAGGGCATCTCATCGGGGCTCCTGTGAGAGAGAGCTCTGGGATGCAGTTCTTTGAATTGCTGTGATGTGCAGGTGGCTTCTGCAATAATAAAAATAATATATATATATATACATACACACCCCACACACACACACCATGTACATGTAACCCCCACAGGCATCAGATACCTGTATACTCAACAGACCCCAGACCAGAGTGTGTGTGTGTGTGTGTATATATGTGTGTGTATATATATATATATATACACACACATTTCAGACTTCAGATCAGACATAGGGCGGCTGTCAGAATTCTCTATCGGCATTCCGTCAGACCCCTGCAGCTGACCACGTTCCAACGAACACCGCTGGCAAAGGTTTAGAGCAGCCGCTCGTTGGGAAGCCCCCAGCTGCGATCTCGTGCACAGTTCGAGATCTCATGAATTCCGAGATCTCGAGGCTGGGGGCTTCGCAACGAGCGGGCGCTCTAAACCTTTGCCGGCCGCGGCTCGGTGGAAAGCGGCCAGCCACAGGGGCCTGTCGGAATGCTGTTAGAGAATTCTGACAGCCGCCCCAGTCCCTCGGATGCCAGCAAGCCAGCTCAGTGCTGGTTTCCGTTATCCGGGCATCTGCACGAGTACGAAGTACTCGCGCAAATGGAGGTATCAGTATCGGTGCATCCCTAATTCTGTAACAGACCTTTTATTTTCATGGAACCTTTTTTATGATTTAGACATATTTTATTGCATGTTTATTGCTTTAAACATCTATTAGAAGAATAACAGAGTTGGTTTTTTTATGCAGTCTTCGGCAGCATTCGGCGCACTTCAGGGACCTTGCGATGAATAGTGAATTCACCGCAGGGTCGCCGAAGCGCACCTAACGAGAAAGCACTGATATTTCGTTGCTTTCTGAATAATCCCTTACATCATAACGATTAGTGGTCACATGGACGGTGTAGTTAACCTTTAACCTGTAAACGCAGGGCAAATTATGAGTTTTACATAAAGATTGTGGTTCTGAGATATTTAAAACACAAAAATAATGTAAATTTACTCATTTTTAAATTTCTATGCATTGGGTTATCCTTTACCAAAATATTGTAGGGATGAAAGTTTCTAATCTCTAGAAGGCATCCTTAATCTGGTACACTGTCACACAGGGTCTGCGTTATTATCATACAGGCAGAAATGACTTTTGTGTCAGGTACGGTAAAGGTGAAAATTTAACCCATGGGGTGGAGCGGACACTAGTCTTTAATCTTGCATTAAACAGGTATGGAAATAGGTTTTTTTTCTTATGCTAATTTTATTTTGGTTTTTTTTCCGAATTCAATGCAAAATCATCTACACATTTTTTTTTCCCCTAGTGAAGCCACTACGTTATCTCATAAAAACCGCACATGTTTTGTTGCTTTTCAAGCATTTCCAGGGGTTTCGATGTTGTTAATGGACTGTGTGGGACTTTTATTCCTTCTGGTGCATGCAGTACAGGATGCCAAGGGATAATGCTGACGGCCCTGCAGTGAGGAGCAGAGGCAGCGATGTGTGCTGCAGCATTTTTCCGACCCTTTAGCTGCGGGTGCCTTTGTAGCTCGTGTCAAAAAAATGTATCTTGACCAGCAACCCAGAGCTGCATTCAGACACAAAATACAGCTTTTGATGATTGATTTCCATCCCTGTTCTGTGCACCTTATCTTGAGTACCAAGCCTTCTTATTAAGTGCTTCGTACATATCTTGGCTCATTTCTGTAGAGTGTGAGCTCCTGTGAGCAGGGCCTTCCCTTTACATTTGTCAGTTTCTTTGTTTTACTGCACCATACATTGTCATATTGTGTAGTGATGCAGAAAATGCTGCGCACATAATGCTATGTAACGCTATAAAACTGATGTAATCTCAGTGTATTGTTCCCCTTGTGTGTGTGTTATTTTATTTATGGTTTACAGCGTGATTGCAACGCTAGCTAACATTATCCCTAGGACTAAGCAGGACTGGTGGAAAGGTACATCGCCAGCTGTCCTGGAAATAAAAACTACTGTCGCAGAACTGCAACTCCCATGATGCTCCATTGACTTTAATACTGACAAAGCATCATGTGATTTTTTTTTCCTGATCACCCAACAACACTAGTTTTCGGGAGGACTGAAGGAAATTCACTAGTGCTGTTTAAATGGTTAAATTCAGGGTTTTTTAAGCCCATAGGCGAGGGCTAACACACCGCTAGTGTATGAACAGCTAGTAACCCGGGCAAGCATGTGGACCACAATGACACACCCCTGTAGGGGGCATGGTCATTGTTGGTGATGCAAATCACATCAAAGTTGTTAGGTCTGCTAGAGTGTCCCTTTTAATACAAAGCTGGTGTTTCTTTTTTTTTTTTTTTTAAATAAGTCGATTTTTTTTTATGGAGTTTTTCTTGCAAAAGACTGAAACGTTGCCTTTAGAAGAAGCAATACTGATTACTTTTGTATTAAGTCCTCATCGTGCACTCCTACGTGGTCTGTATATGCATCAGCTGGAGGTAACAGCAGTGGAGATATTGATGGTGGGACCTTTTGTTGCATATACAGGTTGAGCCCCCCTAATTCGTAACGCTTGGGACCCTGAGCATTACGGATTTCAGAAGTTGGGAGAAACCGAAGTTGGAGGGGAGAGGGATGCAACGGGGGAGCCACGATACACTACCTGCTGCTGCAGCCCTTTTCGAGGGACATACTGCACAGAGCCAGCATGTCGCCGTGCAGCATGTCACAAGCTGGAGTTGCACAGAGTCTTCCAGCGTGCTTGTTCCTTGGTGTGCTGCAGCCGTCGGAGTAGCATCAACCTCTAGCAGGATCCGATCAGAATGTCAAGGATGTGAGTAAGACTAAAATTCGGCAGACTCTGAATATTCTGATTTTCAGGGTCATACAGATTTTGGAATTCCTGCTTAGTGGTGCCAAACTTGTTTGTTTATATATATATATATATATATAGCAAATACCACGTAGAGAGGCACTCACGGTCTTGGAAAAATAAAAAAGATTTAAACTTTTGTCCTGAGGAAAGCTCCAAATTGGGAGCTGAAAAGTTGACTCTCATGATCGAATAAATTACAAGTTGACAGTCCTGGAGTGCCGTCATATCTTCTTTCTCAACATTATATATATATATATATATATATATATAGCAAATACCACGTAGAGAGGCACTCAAGGTCTTGGAAAAATAAAAAAGATTTTATTGATTAAAAATACATCATCCCGACGTTTTGGCTCTGGCTGAGCCTTTATCAAGGTGATAAAGCTAGAGCCGAAACGTCGGGATGATGTATTTTTAATCAATGAAATATTTTTTTATTTTTCCAAGACCTTGAGTGCCTCTCTACGTGGTATTTGCTGTATGATTTTTTGAGAGAATTCTTGCACCGGGCACCTGCAGCCATTTTTTGGTGAGTGCTATTCCCAGTGTTTTGTTATATGTATGTATACACAGAGAGAGAGCGACCATAATCTGTAAGAAACAACACACGTTATTAACTGGATATCCCTAGGGATGTCAGTACAACTAAATATGTACCAAACGGGCAGGGAAACACATGTCATAGCTGAGAGGTTATGTATAGAGTCACCATGTTTCACAATTCCCCTATAATCCTACACTGCTGTAATCCTGCATTCACAATCACAATGGAGGCTTTGACAGCTTCATACAGAGGCCCGGGCCTCCCACAATGAGCTGATCTGCTAATTCATGAACTAAAATCTCCGGCTTTATTAGCGGGCCGCGGGGCCTGTGTGCACTCTTATGCAGCCACGCCGTAAGATACCAAAAGCCCAGGAGGTGAGGATGGAGCAATGGGCCAAAGTATTTCACGTGTCAGCCAAAATATGCAGTACTCCTTATATCAGCGACATGCCTGGTAATGATTTCTTAATATTAATCGACGCGTGTTTTAACTCCTGCACATATTTAAGGCTTGGCAGAAATTCATTCTTCTCTCGTTTAATGCCGCCAAATAAAAAAAAAAGAAAATAAAGAACACTAACCACATAGCGTACTTGTATTTTGCTGCTTCTGTGCTACAATGAATGAAAAAGTTACACAGAATGCTACATTTGATGTTTAATCCTAATAAAAAAAAATTAAAGTTCAGTTTCTACAGAGATGCAGATGTTTGTTATAGAAAACCAGTTTATTTTCCACTGATTGCTTCACTTAAACTGTCGGCAACGCTAGGGAAAGCGACGTCTGTCATTAGTGTGTTGTTTAACCAACTTTTATTTAATTCTGTGCTTAATTAGAAATATGGCTGCCCGTGAGCTGGATGGGATGAGACGCTGAAGGAGTTTCCAGGGACAACTACAAGGTCAGTGTGAAAAACTGATTGCTTTCTTGCCCCATCCTGACTCTGACCACACACATGTTCACAGCAAAATTACTGTAATTTGGAGAAGAGGACTCCGGCTTCTTTATATTGAGCCAGGGGGGGACACATATAAAATAGACCCCCCCCCCCAATATTTACATATCCTTCAAAAAACATTGTAGTCCAATGTCAATATTTGAACAAGAAAGGTCGAGTTTTAACTTGTAGAAGAATGGAAAGGACGGAAAGAGAAGAGGGCAAAAAGGAGAAAAAAAAAGGGGAGTAGCCTCACTCTCCCCATGACTTTATATATAATAATCATTGTTACCCATAATGCTTAGCTAGTCTGTATTTTATAATTTAGAGTGACAATGTCTACAGTAAAAAAAAAATAATCAGAAAAAAGGGCTGACAATCCCCTAAACAGGGGTTAGCAAGCTTGGCCATCCAGATGTTTTGTAACTACGTTTCCCGTAAGGCCCTGCCTTAAAACAGAAAGTGGGTCGCTCGGATGAGATCATCTCGTGTTAGGATTGGTGCTGATGGATTATTGTCTTTGTATTCTTTGTTAAAGGCATCATCAAGAACACCATGGAAGGCTCAAGGCAGACAAGAGTTTCCCGTCCACACAAAATCAGTGAGTCGTCAAAGGTATGGCCGACTGTGGCACATAGATACGTGCTGGGTTCTGCAGAGTTTACACCTTATTTTCAAGGCCAAGACATAGATTTATTTCAATTTGCATTAAAAGGAAATTTGTGAGATCTGTTCCTCTTGTTTCTAGAAAAGAGACTGCCTTGCGTTCTTGCTATTTCTCTTGGCCAGTGCCCCTCAAAGCACCATTAAAGCTTTTGCTACTTAGTTAAGTTGTGGCGTCTCCATGCACACAATCTCAGACCTTTTTGTTTTCTGGTTATTTAGCTGTACAGATGGACAGACCACCCCAGTCTGGTTCTTCATGGCCTGAATGAACAGAGGCAAAAAGGACTATTCTGTGATATTATCCTGGTGGCCGATGACCAGAAAGTGCTAGCCCACAGGAATCTCCTGGCTACCTGCAGTGACTACTTCAACTCCATGTTCACTATTGGCATGCGAGAGGCTCATCAGAAGGAGGTGGAATTAGTCGGGGCCTCCTACATAGGCCTGAAAGCGGTGATTGACTTCCTGTACAACTGCGACTTAACACTGGATGGGGGGAACATAGATTATGTCTTGGAGACAGCCCACCTCTTGCAAATTCGGAAGGTAGTAGACTTCTGCTGCGAGTATCTAGAGCATGAGGTCAATGAGGACAACTATCTTTACCTCCAGGAACTGGCTTCGATTTATAGCCTGGAGCGCCTGGGTTCGTACATCCACTCTTTCGTCCTGCAGAACTATGGCACCCTGTCCTTCACCAATGACTTCTTGCAAAATATCTCCATCCAGAAGCTTTGCCAGTATCTAATGAGCAACCAAGTGCAGCACGTTACTGAACATGACCTCTTGCAGTCCGCCCTGCAGTGGTTGACCCAAAGCTCTGAGAGGGAAAACCAAGCCTATCAGGTCCTTCAGCACATCCGTTTCCAGTTAATACCTAAAAGCGACCTTCTACACCGAGTGAAGCCAGCAATATGCTCTCTCCTCCCAAAGCAAGCCAACTGTGAGAAGTTGCTGGAGGAAGCTGTCCATTACCATAATAACATAGCTGTGCAACCACTGCTGCAGAACACGCGCAGTTCTCTGCGTAAAGGGATTGAGCGGCTGCTCTTCGTAGGTGGTGAGGTATCCGAGCATTGCCTTGAGTTGAGTGATGACGTCTGTAGTATGAACACCAAAATGGAGCAATGGGAATCTGAAGCACAGCTGCCGGCCAGACGGAGTCATCACTGTGTGACCGTCTTGGGAAACTTCATTTTTGTCGCCGGAGGGAGTTTCTCAAGGGACAATGGCGGGGATGCCGCCTCTAACCTTCTCTACAGGTATGATCCCCGCTGGAGTCAGTGGATCAAGGTGAGACCTTCATACAGTTACAAGAACATCGAGACATTAAATATGGCACTGCTGCACCGTCATCCATCATACATGGTGGTGTTCTGGTCTTCATATCACTATTCTGTCGCCATCCACACTCATACAGTCAACTAGTTCATATGGTTCTATCTACACTAAAATGTGGTCACAGACCTAGATAGGATAGTGTGAGCCTGAGATCACCTCGGGGGCGTGTTGGTGGATATTCGAGTCAATATTTAAAATTCTTTAGAGTCACTGTATAAAGTGAGCCTTTAAAGAATCGACATGCTACCTCAGAGGGAGTTCGTTGAGGTAAAGAAGACCTGTGGCATCTCCAGTTCTGTCTGTATTGTTACATATCAAAAGAAAACCAAAATTTAAATTAAAACATGCTAAAAAATACCCCATAAAACTGAAAAGAAATCATAATCCTGAACTAAAATACAAAAATCCTAAAGTATAAAAGCTGAGCGCTCAGGGTGTATTCATCCAAAACAATTACAACATTTTTCAAGCATGGCTAGAAATGTGTAGATATAGAACCTATTTCAGAACTACATGCCCCATGAGTCTTAGTCACACATAAGGCTGGCAAAGCATCATGGGACATGTAGTTCAGAAACATCTGGGGTGCACAGGTTTGCTATCATTGCCAATTTAATAGAGCTATGGAACATATGCCACAACCGGGAAGCAATGCCTAGACTTGTTGTTCGAACACAGATTCTCCAATCCAGATGGCGCATTTTAGGGAATATTGGATTTGTTGTTTACACAGTAGATTCCACAACAATTTTTATTTTGTGTGCAAATGTCACTTTTTATCCACTGTATGTAGGTTGCCTCCATGAACCAGCGCAGAGTGGATTTCTATCTTGCGGCAGTGAACGATAAACTGATTGCTGTTGGAGGAAGGAACGAGAACGGTGCCCTGTCCTCAGGTGAATCCTACTGCCCTCAGCAGGACAACTGGACCTATGTATCTGAGCTGCCAAGGTAAAAACATGTTTCAAAAAACATTATCACGCAAGCTGTGCGGCATATTAAATGTGGCTTTGGTTAATACTTGTTGAGTATCCCACCCTTATCCAAAAATCCGAAACTACTACAAAATCCAAATATTTTGCTGACGTGACAGCAAAAGTGTAAATTGATTTCCGGATGAAATAGCAGCTTTTTGGCAATCCAGAATCCTCCGAAATTGCGACTCACCATAATGAGCAAAACCATTAAAATGTTTTTGAATCAATCCGAAAATTTTCAGATCAATTCGGAATCATTTTACTAACTGAAAAAAATGCACTATTTGCGCAAAACTAACCCTAACCCCAGAAACAGCAACTATAACCTGAACAGTAACCCTAAACCTAACTCAAACAGATCAAATAAACCAAACATTAACCCAACCCTAGACTAACCCTAACTAACATTGGGCCCTATTCTATTGTGGACGCTAACATGGAGACGGTAAGCAGGATAGTGTGTGCTTGCAGATTTTCCCTTAGGGTCTCCATGTTAACGTCCTATTTCGGGGAATGTGCTTGCTCAACACCTCGCCCCGTAACACAACTCTAACTTCCCTGATAACCGCAGTAGCGCTGCTGCGCCACCGCGAGTATCAGCTCACGGAGTCTGTAAGACTCCATGAAGGCTTGCACTTCCAGGCCGCGAGCTCTGCGCCACCTCGCTATTGCGAGATCGCGCTGAGTCGCGGAGAGAGACTAGGAACTATTTCTTCCCAATCTCACTCTGCTCCCGGGGAGAAGAAGCGGCGGATCCGGCCACCCTTTTCACCATGGGATGAGAAGTGAGTATGGGATTTTTATGGTGTGTGTTAAAAGGTTTTGCATTTGCAGAATCATTTAACACCAGCTATTAGGAGGTGTTAAAATTTGTCAATTAGTGTCTTGACGGTAAATTGCTCCGCACTTTGTAATGCCTCACTTATTGAGACGCTAAAATTAGATTATGCTCTCCATGTTAAATATAGATTAAATACACAAAGCTCGCGAAAGCCTCGAGGCGCAAAACTTTTACACCTGCCTGTAGCGTCAAAATTGGAATATCGATGCCAAACGTTAAACTTACTTCTCTTAGTGCTAACAAATGCAAAATGAGACGCTATATTAGCACCAACTATGGAGTACAGCCCATTAATGGACATAGAGGGGGGGAGGTTGGTAGAGGTAAAGAGATGGGTCCAGGGGCTAAAATAAGCGCACCATCAAAATGTTGGACATTTCCAAAACTTTTCAGATCAATCCAAAACCGCAAAAAACAAAAATGAAATCTGAAATTTGCTGAAACAAAACAAAATTTCGGTCTGTTCCCATGTTTGTGGGTGGCAATGGCTCGGGATTTAAATATCTTGAATATCTCCACTATGAACTGACAGGAGTAATGCAAGACAGAGAGTACAATTATAGAATTTAGCTAAGCTATGAAGATAAGTTAGAATTTTAATAAAGGACTCAGAGGCGAGTATTGCATTCTCTGTTCTTGCTTTAATAACAGCAGCAAGTAGTAATGTCAAAACGTAACAGACATTAAGAAAAAAACATACTCTAACAATAGTATCTTCTAACCCCCCTGTCCCATCAGTATAGTCCATTGTTCCATGCCAGTCTATAAATAGGACCGATCTCTTTCTTGCTAATAACAGATCAGCGGGCGTAGAACACTCCCATGAGATCAATCCATCCTGAACCAGCACGGAAACGAGAGCGCCACAGGGCCACACTGGAACAGACATCATTGGGCTGAAATAGAAGCATTGGATGAGACAGAGTTTTGGAAGCCGAACGCATAGCAAACCCCTGGAGTCCACCCCGGCAGGGCAGGGCAGGGTGGGCAATACTCGCCTTGAGTCCTTTATTAAAATTCTAACTTATCTTCATAGCTTAGCTAAATTCTATAATTTTAATACAAGAACTCAGAGGCTCCTATTGCAAGTTCAAAGCTGGTCCATAAGAGCGGACGACCAATGAACGATCGGTTTGAAGTAAAAAGTTCGGAAAGTGGTCTCACGAGACCAGTCTGCGGACTTAAGCAGAACCTCCAAACGACATCCGGCCCCCAAAGCCACCGAAGCCGACGCGATGCGAATGGAATGAGCCCCAAAAACTGAAACATCAACCCCAAACAAAACCAAGAGCCACTTGAGCCAACGCGCTAACGTAGTGGAACCGACCGTTTTATGGGGGGATTTGAATGAGATAAAAAGTGGGGATAGTCCTTCCGATCGTAAAAACTCCGTACGCGTCTCATAGGCTTTTAGGCATTGTACCGGACAAAGGTTCGGGTGTGATGGAAAAGCTGGATAAAATACAGACGATATGTTCGTTTTCGTTCGCCTAGAAATCTCGAAACGTACCCTGTCAGGTACGAAGGACCGGGCACCAAAATCTAAAGCCCTAACATCCCCCACTCTATTGCATGATATAAGGCAAAGGAGAGCCACCAGCTTAGCCGACAATTGCCGCAAAGAAAGGTCTTCGTTAGAGGACCAAGCTTCGAGAAATTGTAACAGAATGGCCACATCCCACGTCTCTGAGTACCGAGGGAGCGGAGGTCTAGAAAACCGGATACCTCTCAGTAATCGACACACCAAGGGATGTTGACCCACTGGGACTCCTTGGAAACCCACATGGTAAGCTGAGAGGGCTGAGCGAAAAACGTTAATCGTTCTATACGCTTTGCCCTCATCAAAGCATTCTGACAAGAAGTTAAGGACCCTTACGAGAGGGGCTTGAAAGGGATCTTCACTCCGTGCACTACACCAAGCTGACCAGGTATTCCAGGCCGATCCATAGCTTGACAAAGTACCCGGAGCCCAGGCGGACTGAAGGAGCGCTCTAGCTCGTTCCGAAACGTCGCCGGACGCCCCGGAATTCCTGATACCAGGGACACCAATAGCGGACATGCCTCCTGCAAGAGCAATGGGTGAGGATGACCGAGATTGTCTACAATCAAGTCTGGGAGAGGTGGTAATAAACGTGGGACATCGACTAGAAGGTCCAGGAACAGGGGAAACCACGGTTGGTTGGGCCAGAATGGAGCCACTAAAACCAACTCCGCCTCCTGAACCCGAACCTGGTTCAATGTTCGGAACACCAGCTGAAAGGGGGGAAAAGCATATAGCCTATGCCCTTCCCAATTCTGGAGAAAAGCGTCTGTGGCCAGGGTCATCGGGTCTGGTCTCCAGCTGTAGAAGTTGGGCAGATGACTGTTGAGGCGTGAAGCAAACAGATCGATCTGAAAAGGACCCCAAATGTCCTCTATGGCCGAAAAGATTGATGAGTGCAATCGCCAGTCCCCTGAGTCTTCCATGTGCCTCGAACTCCAATTCGCCAGGAGATTCGAGACGCCTGGAATAAACTGAGCTTGAACTACAATGCGATGACAGAAACACCAGTCCCATAGACGGGTCGCCATGTTTGTCAACAGAATGGATCGGGGACCCCCCAAATGATTGATGTAGCGAACTGCTGGGAAGTTGTCCATGCGCAGAAGGACTGACGTATCCGTCTGCCGTTTCATAAAACTCTGAAGGGCAAACATGCCTGCTAACAATTCGAGACCGTTGATGTGAAATCGAGTCTCTTGTTCCGACCATGGACCCCCTGTCAACTCGTCTCCGCACCTGGCCCCCCATCCTGCCAGACACGCATCGGAATCTATCGTGATCGATGGGGGAGGTGTCTTGATAGACCTGCCGTTGCAAAGCCGGATCTCCAACCACCAATGGAGATCTTCCCGTGCCGCAACCGACAAAGACACCCTGTCGGAGTAGGTCTTCCCCCGTCTTAGGAAATGGGCCATCAGGCGTTGGAGGGCCCGATAGTGTAGAGGGGCTGGGTGAACTCCCAACCTGGAGGCTGCTAGCACTCCTATGATGCGTGATATCTCTCGCAGTGTCGGGGAAACTGAGGAGAGAAGACCCCGCACTTCCTTGAGAATGGATTTGCACTTCAGTTCCGGAAGGACCATAGTCACGGAAACTGGTTGGATTGCAAAACCCAGGAATTCTATGGAGCGTACCGGATAAAGCACCGACTTCTCCTGATTCACCAGGAAACCCAAGTTCTGAAGTAGAGACACGGTCGGAGAAAGACTGGACCTCAGAACTAGTTCCGACTCCCCCAATAGCAGAATGTCGTCCAGGTAAATGATCAGACGTACACCCTGCGACCGGAGGTGACTCACCACTGGCTTCAGGAGCTTGGTGAAACACCAGGGAGCTGAAGACAGTCCGAACGGTAAGGAGTGGAATCGCCAAATTGTCGTGTTCCATTGAAAGCAGAGGAATTTCCTGGATTCCTCCCCCATCAGAACCGTCAGATAGGCGTCTTTTAAATCTATTTTTGCCATCCAATCGTTCGGTTGGAGCATGTCTCTGAGCAGATGTAGCCCTTCCATCTGAAAGTGATTGTATTGTATCTGCAGGTTTAGTTCTTTCAAGTTGAGTACAGGACGTCTCCCGCCGCCCTTTTTTGAAACCAGAAACAGGTTGCCTAAAAATTTTATTTGTCCCCTCGGGGATCGCTCTATGGCTCTCTTTCGTATCAGGTCAGTAATCTCGTCTTCCACTAGTGCCGCGTCTTCTGCTGAGAACACTAGTGGAGGGGGATAGGATCGCTGCGCGGGATGCGAGGTGAAATCTATCGTAAACCCTTGCACAGTGCGCCACATCCATAGATCTGTCGTTAGCGAGCGCCACTGCTTTAAATGTAGAGACAAACGACCCCCTACCGGAACCATAGAATGCTGAATCAACATGTTCCTTACCTGGGGAACGGAAATGTCGGTATCCTCGACCTCCTCTGAAGCTTCTAAATCCCCTGCTGCGCCAGGGACGAGAACGAGAGGGGTAAAACTGGGACACTCTTGTGTCTGCCTGGGGATTGCCATAGTTGACAGAGCCTGTAAATGGGCGGGATATTCCTGCCCTTGCACGGCCGGTAGCGCGGCCCCTGCCCCTACCGGCCCGTGCAAAAACCCCTGCAGTAAAGACTTTCTTGATAGAGGTTGTGACCTTTTCCATCGTTGTAAATGCTCCAGTGTATTCTGACATGTCTTTTAGGAAACCAGGGCCGAATAAACTACCTTGGGCTTTGGCTCCTAACTCGTTATCGGCTACTCCAGCAAGCTGGGAATCCATTTTTAATAAGATACATTTTCTCTGTTCTGCGGCCAGAGCCGCGTTTGTGTTCCCAATAAAACTAAGTGCCCTTTGTGCCCAGTTGGACACATCATAGGGATCTAGAGTGGAATCGTTCAGTTTTGCCTGTTCGGCAACATCGAGTAATTTCACTAGTGGACCAGTGACATCCAGCAATTTATCTTGGCAGGTTCGAAATGCCAGGTCAATTCCGCGCTTTTGCAACCAGCCCTTAGGCTCAACAAACTTTATAAACTTCGGGGGTCATGCATGTTTTTCCCCCAGTAGAGGGTCGAGGGCATTCAGATTTCATGCGATTCCTAGTGACCTTATCCAAAGGTCTACGCACCCGGGCGTCCACCCAAGCCTCTACGTGAGGAATGGGAGTCCACTCCGCTGATCTAGGGTGAGTTAGTTCTTCTGGTGTGAACATGGGGTTACCAAATGGGTCGTAAATAGGACCAAGTGGGTCTGAATTTGGTTTAGGGGGAACTGCTTGTTCATTAAAATCCTCATCCGAGGCGTAAACCTCTAGCTCATCTTGCTTCTGATATTCTTCATCAGAGAAAGTTTCCTGCTCACGAGATGTGCTCGGGCGAGCTACAGCCCCAGAGGAATCAGAAGCTTTAACCCTTTTAGGGGTGTCAACAATTGCATGGTGCGATTTATGTGAGCGCTTTTTGGATACTTGTGCCCCCGACATGACTTCCCCGGGCATTGTTGCGGGTATGCCAGTCCCTCCAGCCCTGCGCTTTTTATCTTGAACGGGCTGTTTCCCCATGGTGGTGACCAAGGGCGCATCAGTGGGCTTCACAGCAGTGAGGGATGTGCCCATATCAGTTACCGGATTAATCTCATTTCTGGCCTCGGTTAAAGCGTTTTTTAATGAGTGAGTGAACGAGTCTGATAGAGAGGAAACTGCCTTAAACATAGCTGTCTCAATAAACGCCTGAATCTGTGGCCCCAGGGATCTATTAGGGTCAGACATGGCAGGGTCTGCGGTGGTAAGGGTGGGAGGGTTGATACCTGCTTTTTCATATAGTTCCGCCATATGTACAGAGCTGTCGTCGGATTCCGAATCCCTGTTAGGGGAAGGGCCTCTTGAGGATGCTTGCGGCTTGTTCTTATGAAGCGGCATGCTGAAGACAGTGTGAGGCAGCGCGAGGGGAGAATAGAAAGTGCGCAAAGACAGTGCGCATGCGCTCCGCTTTCTAGCAACCGCCGCAACACTGAGGGACGCGCGCGAAGCAACTGCGCATGCGCCCCGCCTCCTATCAACCGCCGTAACACTGAGGGACGCGCGCAAAGTCTCTGCGCATGCACCCCGCCTCTTGGTAATGGCCGCGAGACGTCAGATAAACAAAGCGGCCTGACAGAAACCTTTTATAAGAGAAGGGTTGGCGGACCTCCCGCAGCCGCGAGAAAGCCGCCAAGCCTCTCAACACTACTCCGGAAGCCTTGGTTAAAGCCAGGCAACCGACGGAACACACAATATAAAACACAAATTACAGTTAAAACTCGGACTAACAATAATAAAACAATACTTATCTGTCCGAGCAGCAAGAAAAAAGGAAGAAATGGCGGGAGATCGGTCCTATTTATAGACTGGCATGGAACAATGGACTATACTGTTGGGACAGGGGGGTTAGAAGATACTATTGTTAGAGTATGTTTTTTTCTTAATGTCTGTTACGTTTTGACATTACTACTTGCTGCTGTTATTAAAGCAAGAAAAGAGCATGCAATAGGAGCCTCTGAGTACTTGTATTAAAATTGTTCCCCCCTCTTAAGCCATATGTCAATTGACCCCCCCTATGTAGCTAGGTGCTACAGAATCTCCTTTTAATAAACTTCTCAGTCACGTCTTTTAATGCACTGCTTGCCAGAAACTCTGCTCTTGGAGGAGCGTTGGTGGCCAGCCTCTTTCCAAGGACCTAGGAGCCTGTTATAGGAATGGTTACAGGCAATGCAAGGGTTACCCCGGCAGCTTCTCGCCCAAGAGATATATAAAAGGCATTCCTGATGGATACCAGATATCTTCTGGTACAACAATATATAAAACCTTTTCCAATATGTAGCAGATCGGAAACAAAAATAGGGTTTAAAATGCATCAGTACTGGCCTGCATTATCCCATCAGGAGGTGGATATCGCATTGGTTTTATGGATCCCTTGACTAGATCTTGTAGTTGGTTCTTGCCCTGTTTCAGCACCAGGCACCGCTATCTCAATCCTCTGTGGACAGAGTTTGCTGAGCCCTCAACATTGAAGTCGACACTCTGATTAGGCCGGGGTCAGACGAGCCTCCAAGCGTCTGTCGCAGTGTTGTGACGAGCTGAAAGTCTCCCCGCCGAAACGCTACAACACGCGTTGGAAGGGGCTGCAAAGTGTGATCTTCCATAGGAGGATTGAGCCTTGCAGCGCTGAGTGCACTAACTAACGTGGCCAGGCGGGTGTCAGAGTAGAAGGAACGTCCACTCTCACGGACGTTCCTTCTGCTCTCAGATATGCTCGTCTGACCCTGGCCTTAAGCAGTCAAATAAATAAATGGAGATGATATGGGCTGTGTAAACTGCCATATCCTCTGCAGTAGAAATAGATTTTTTAGATATTTTGGAAACGTACCATTTGCAGGAATGTTTCATGGAGTGATACAACAAACAGCAGTGCAAAATTAACATAACAAAAAAAAAACAATGGTTAAATCTCTCCAGCTAATACACATTCACCGTTTCGATCTGATCTGGTGATGTGCGCCCGGGGCATTGTGTATACAGACATCCCTTATTTCACGTTTAGTGCCAGGGAAGCAGAGCCAGCAAATGATGCAATACTGGTGCAAAGTAAACCGGGGTGTTTGTGCGGACATGTTTTGTTCCCACCGGATTAGCTCGCAGCTTTAGGGGAAAAAAAAGCAAGCAGCAGATCCTTTTTCTGAGATGGCCAAGGCTTGAAAAAGCAGCCCCTTAGTATTAAGGCCGTCTTTTGTAGTTGTGCAATAAAGCAGTATTTCAACAAAAAGACAATTTAAATCCATTTTTTCTGTGTTTGTTATTACAAATATGGATACAGATTGACTTCCTTGCTCAGTTATACAACGAGAGACCAAACGGTATGCTGGACATGTTGTAGTGATACATGTGGGGTTTGTAGCCAACACTTTGCATCCTGTGGAAAAATATCCCCACGGTGGAAAATACAATGTATCTCGGAATAAATTCAGTGTCAAAAAAAAAAAAAGTCGATGTTTACTACTGGCAAACACAGGGAGCTGCTTACAAAGAAAAAAATCTTATCTCAAGCATATATGAAATATATGCCCATTGATGGGGCCGTTCTAAGCGCAACATAACCACTTGAATAGTTATGGTACAAGATGCCTCTCCGCCTGCCTCCGTCCATACAGTGTCTGATAAATATATGGGATTTAAAGATATAAGCCAGCCCATCGCTGACGCAAATCACACAGATATAACTTGACCCCTCCCTGACGCAAATCACACAGATATAACCCGACCCCTCCCCGACACAAATCACAGATATAAACCGACCCCTCCCCGACACAAATCACACAGATATAACCCGACCCCTCCCTGACACAAATCACACAGATATAACCCGACCCCTCCCCGACGCAAATCACACAGATATAACCCGACCCCTCCCCGACACAAATCACACAGATATAACCCGACCCCTCCCTGACACAAATCACACAGATATAACCCGACCCCTCCCCGACACAAATCACACAGATATAACCCGACCCCTCCCTGACACAAATCACACAGATATAACCCGACCCCTCCCGGACACAAATCACACAGATATAACCCGACCCCTCCCCGACACAAATCACACAGATATAACCCGACCCCCCCGACACAAATCACACAGATATAACCCGACCCCTCCCCGACACAAGTCACACAGATATAACCCGACCCCTCCCCGACACAAATCACACAGATATAACCCGACCCCTCCCCGACACAAATCACACAGATATAACCCGACCCCTCCCCGACACAAATCACACAGATATAACCCGACCCCTCCCTGACACAAATCACACAGATATAACCCGACCCCTCCCCGACACAAATCACACAGATATAACCCAACCCCTCCTGACACCCATCACACAGATATAACCCGGCCCCTCCCCGACACAAATCACACAGATATAACCCAACCCCTCCCTGACACAAATCACACAGATATAACCCGACCCCTCCCTGACACAAATCACACAGATATAACCCGACCCCTCCCTGACACAAATCACAGATATAACCCGACCCCTCCCTGACACAAATCACACAGATATAACCCGACCCCTCCCTGACACAAATCACAGATATAACCCGACCCCTCCCTGACACAAATCAGATATAACCCGACCCCTCCCTGACACAATATCCACAGATATAACCCAACCCTCCTGACACAAATCACACAGATATAACCCGACCCCTCCCTGACACAAATCACACAGATATAACCCGACCCCTCCCCGACACAAATCACACAGATATAACCCGACCCCTCCCTGATACAAATCACACAGATATAATCCGACCCCTTACAAACACCAAACACACAAATCTATATATTGTATATGCGCTGGATACTGCATGAATTGCATATCATTCACTTTATGTATTGCCTTCAAACAGTCATCAGTGCTCAAAAATTCATAAGCACTCAACATATCAAACGCGACCTGGCTAATTATATTCCTGTTTTAAAATAAAGTTTACTTCATGGACAAGAACATTTACGAAACAAGACTTTAAACTTTAACCTACCCTTTTCTTATCCTAAAGATAAGGGGAAGCTTTGATGATACTTCATGGTATACTTGTTAAGATGAATGAGCTGTGGAACGGTGTGAATAATAAATAAATTGAGTAATAAAACACCATACACTATACACTGTGCAGTATCTATCTAGGCATTGACAAATGTGAACGTGGCTGCTGTTGAATAAAAATAAAGGGATTCAACCAAGAATGACAATGCTTTGCAAAGTTAATTGAATTGTCTCGAGAGAAAGGAAGGGGTGGCCAACCCCTCTGCCTTGTGTGAATTTGAAAGATCCATTTATAAATAAAGCTACTTTTATGTGAATGGTATTTCAGAGGAATTGTTAGTATATATATTTGTAGAGTTTTGATCCAATCTTGAATGTATTTTTTGTTGTTGATTTCAAATCGCTATAGCAGGGATCAGCAACCTTGGCTCTCCAGATGTTTTTTTTTTTTTTTTAAATTCTTTATTTTTGAAAGTTTGCATCGACATAGAAAGTCAACATAAAATGAAAAAGACCTCGCAGGGCCAAAATAAGTCATCTATTAAACTATAAAAGAAAAACAAAAAAGTAATTTAAGATCATTCTCGGAAAACACACTTAAATGTAAGGTCTCCTGCAAAAAACACATTAAGATTTCAACGTCATCTACAAGGAATGCACTCAACAAAATCATCCCCTATTAGGGGGGTCTCATCCAAAAAACAGGTTATAGGGAACTAATGGCCAGTAACAGCCAGAGAAGGTCAGCAGGTAGATAACAGAGAAACATTTAAATAAAAAATAAAAAATAAAAGTCCAGCCGAGGACATCAAGCTGTAAGAGAAAGAGGGGGGGGGAGGGAATAAAAAGATGGCAAAGGCCAAAAATGTGCCTGCCTTGGCGACTACCCAGACGGTCCATAAGGCCGCAGGGAGGCCAAGGGGGAATAACGGCACCTGGCCCGGGCACTCAGGAGCAAGCCGGGCACCAGGCCACGGTTGCGTCCCCGAGATGTCCCGGAATAGCCAAATTAAAAAAAAAAGGGGGGGAGACAGGAGTCTCTAAATGATAGGACATCGAAATAAATTGAAGAGGGGATATCGAAAAATGTCCACAATAGAAGACAAAAAATAGTAAACAAAAGTCCTCAGCATAGAGCACAGCAAGGGAATAAAAAGAAAAGTCCTCAAAGGACGGTTCAGCGATGGGGGAAGATCCGCCGAAAGGAGCAGGGGAATAGACTCCTCATCCAGCATCCAGGAATGGCATCGGTGCCATCTCAGGCAGCTCCCCGCAGGTCATCTCAAGTCGCTCGGTCGCCTCAGGAACGCAGGTAAGCCACTCCAACCCACACCGGGCAACAGAGTGGGAGCCAGCGACTCTCTCAGCTGTCACCGGGGTCAGTAAATATCCTCTCACAAGCGGTGCCGGGGGTAAAAACACAGACCTGGTAACCCAATCTTCGCACACTCTTCAGGGGACGCCCATCTGGTCGAGTGCGGGCCACTGCGGCTCCCTTGGGTGCCATCCAGGCAGACAATCCACGGTTGGTCAGCCGTCTCTGCTCACCCAGCGCTGGCGGATCTCCCGGTGGTTGAGTGTCCTGCGGCAGTGCGTTCATCATAGCCATCTCCCTAGGCTCGCGTGTGTCATTCTCCCCAGGAGCACTCGAAGCGAGGGTCTGCAGAGATGGCTGGAGCAGCACCACGTCAGCATCTCCGCCATCGGTGTCTCTCTCCCCCGGGTCAGCAGCAGGGAAGCAGGTCTCGATGGAGCACACAGTCGCAACAGCCCCTATCTCTTCCGTCCTCCCCTCCTCCTGGCAGCCCCGAAACGAGGCCATCATCTTGCGCCAAAATCCTTTGGTAATTGGGCCTTCTGCATCTTCTCCCGCCAGAAGCAGCAAACAGGCGTCTAGGCTGCAAAGGAAAGCACCCCCCGCCCCCGACGGGGGGAAGGGGTCCATCTCGCCGCCTGTCCGCAGGTCCGTCTGCCGCCCCATGGGACCACTGCCCAAAGCAGCCAGGAGAGGAGGGCCCTCCATCCCCTCAGACTGCGATAGACACCCGGCCCAGAGGTAGGCGAGGTCAGAGTCCCGAGTCGTCTGGTGCCCGGTGATAGGCCTCAAGATGGCCGCTGGTGCCACGCTTCAGCTACCAAGTAGCCGCTGCCAGGGATGTCTCTCGTCCGGAGCGGGGGACTCAACGGGCTCCGGACAGTCCAGCACCGATGGCCAGCCTCCCAGGAACCAGCAGTGTCAAAAATATTTCAGGCAGAGTCATCTATAAGTCCCTAGGAAGAGAGGACATGCGGAGCTCCATAAAGGCACGTCCTCTCCAGTGAACAGCCAGCCACGCCCCCCCTCCAGATGTTTTGAACAACATTTTCCATGAGGCTCAACTGCACTGGTGAGCGGCTGAGCATCATGGGAGATTTAGTTCCAAAACATCTGAAGGACCAAGGCGCTTCCCCACCCATCTTTAGAGTTCCCTTTCTACTTCTCACCAGGTCAGCCTCGGGCACACCATGGCCAAATTACACTATCCGCCTGATCTATATCCCCATGGTTTTTTCCTGTCCAGAAATATATATATATATACATAGAGTACACACATCAGTAGTGTATATATCATGCATGCTAAACATTTATTCATATGTCATGTATTAGTGCATTTTTTTTATTATTTATTAAGTGCGCTGGCTACACGGTGCTATTTATGTAGTGCTGACATTTACCATGGAGCTGTTCTAAAGGCAAAACAAACAAATGATTGTAACAAAGAGGCGAGGAAGACCATGCTACAACCAGCTTACTATCAGCCAACAATGGATTGGAAGGGCTGAATATTTGCAGTTAAAGCACGGGTCAGTAACCTTGTCCCTCCAGATGTTTTGGAACTACATTTCCCTTAAGGCCCATCCAACCTGATGACTGACTGAGCATGATGAGAGAAGTAGTTTCAAAACACCGGGGGGGGGGGGGTCAAGGTTTCTGACGCCTAAATTATAGGATGTATGGAGACTGTGTTGAGTATAGATGGGGAATTATGGGTGCAGCATTACAGCATTTTGCTATTTTTTTTGACCAGCATTTAGAATGCACATCTTTACATCTGATATTTTCCTGTTATTGCAGGTTCACTTACGGCCATGCCGGGACTACACACAAGGAATGCGTCTACATTTCTGGAGGCCACGATTACCAGATCGGGCCTTACAGGAAAAACATGCTCTGCTACGATCCCCGCGCAGATGCCTGGGAGGAGAGGAGACCGATGATCACAGCTAGAGGTTGGCACAGCATGTGCACCTTGGAAGACAGTATTTACTCCATAGGGGGCAGCGATGATAACTTGGAGTCCATGGAACGATTTGACATACTGAGCGTGGAGTGCTACAGCCCCCAGTGCAACCAGTGGACCCGAGTAGCCCCCTTGCTGCAGCCTAACAGTGAGTCTGGGGTGGCTGTGATGGACGACAAGATCTACATCCTTGGTGGGTACAGCTGGGAGAACACCTCATTTGCCAGAACTGTACAGGTGTACGACAAGGAGAAAAAAAAATGGCTGAAAGGGATCGACTTGCCCAAAGCTATTGCCGGCGTGTCCGCCTGTGTCTGCACCCTGAAAACAGGTGAGGAAAGAATCAAGAAAACCAAGACGAAAAGGCACCCAGACAGAGGCCGGTGAACTCCTGTTGCATTGTGAAAATTATACGATGGATATTTTATGTACTGGTTGAACCATACAAGGACAAATGATAGAATTGATCATGCTAGGACCATCTGAATGCTCCACGGCAACATGATAATTCATTTGATCTCGACTTACAAAAGGTTTTGGGGGGTTATTATTCCACTGAAGGAAGACAATCACATTATATTTTTTTAGTTAAGTGTTTTTTAATTATCTACTGCTACCATAAATGTTACAGTTCCACTTGCCTCTGAAGAAGGTATCGTGCTAAAGTCCTGCTTTGTGTCAATTGTCGCTCAGAAGAATCTGTAAATTGCTTCGTAGAGATCTTCAGGTTCCTCATCCATCGTATGAAAGACCCACGGGGATATCGCAGCTCACTGCTAAATGAAAGATTTAGAACAGACCAATGTTTTATTATAACAAGGAAGATACAACGGTTATAACACAGGGTCATTTCCTTTAACGCAAGGGTCAGCCACCTTGTCCCTCCAGATGATTTGGAACTACATCTCCCATGATGTTCAGCCACAGCTATTAGATTCCGAAACTCCTTGATGGCCAAGGATGCTCAACCTTGATTTAAAAGGTTACTAAGTATCAGTACCATGGCTGGCCTGTGCGTTTGGCAAACACCCTGTGAACCATAATGCCCTTGTGTCATGTTTACCTGGGTTATGCCAGCCCGCGCTGCATGGATTCCCCATGTTGGGGGTCATCCCAATGATGCATACATGCATCCTTATACTAGAAATCAGGTATCTCGCACATTTAGACGCACGCCCCTCCTACTAACAAACAGAACACTCCTTAGGTTTTTTTAGGGCTTCCTAAATAAAAAAATACCCCCAATGGCACGTGTGGGATTTCTGATCCCACAATGCCCGAAGCAACTGCACCCCTGCCCGGGCAGTTTAAAGAGTCCAAAAATTATGCGAAGGACGGAGCACAAAATAAAATGTATTTCATTGAATAATATTGACGCTGACCAAGACAATTTCTCCGACTTGTTAAAACACATCAAACAAAATCATAGGCGTGCACAGGGGGTGTCTTCTTTGACATTTTGCATGTTCCTTATCTGGTTCATGATAAACAGCATCAATATGGGCGTTAATTTTGCGTACAGATGTTTACACTGAGTGGAAATTGTACATAAATGTACAAGAGTCTTGCTCAGCCAATTTCTGGTATGGAGGCTGAGCGTATGCGTTTAAAACCTGCCCAGTGGAGGGTTGTTGGATTATGGTGTCCAGCTGGATGTAGAAACGTCATTTTATTAGATCACACTATTTAAATTACCTCCGCGTGTCATAGCCGGTGCGCGCATCAGTTCCTGTGTTTGGAGGGGCCCTTTAATAGCAAGTGTTGGTTTGTTTTGTGACACTAAAACTACGGAGGAAAGAATAGAATCCCAAATCTCCTTAATTGCCTTTGGATAACATGCCAGGCTTAATCTCTCGCCTTTGTGAAATGAAATATGCAGGATTACAGGCAAAATTATAGTTTGGTTTTAAAGGACAAGTCCCTTTTTGTCCTAAAGGGTGTGTAAAGAAGAAATAGTTTAATTAGTTTATAGTTATTTTTAATGCCAAATAAAAGGACCCATGTTAATTTCTTTTGATACGGTTTGATAAATTCAGTACATAATGGGCAGTATTGCATTACTGCTGCTAAAACGGGGACGCTAAGGAGGAAAACCTGTGCCTGCAGATTTCTCCTTAACGTCTCTGTTTAAAGCTCCATATTACGGGGCAGGCGCTAATCTAGCAGCCTGCCCCGTAATGCAGCGCTAAGCCGGAGGATACCTGAGGCAGCGCTAAGCGCCGCCGCAAGCATCCGCTCCATGGAGTCCATAGAACTCCATTAAGGCTTCGACTGCCAGTCACATGACCTGCTGGATCTCGCGAGATACTGCAGGTCGGCAGAGTGATCACAGAGGGAGACTGGGGGATTTTTTTCCCCAGTCTCACTCTGCTCCCGGTGGCCAGAAGTGGCAGATCAGGCCACCGTTCTCTCCGAGGGGTGAGAGAAGAGTATCTGATTTTTTTTTTTTTTACAGCTGGTGATAACCAATTCCGCAGAAGTGGTATCAGTTAACCACAGCTAGGAGCTGGTGCTAACTTTTGAGTTACCCGCAGCGGGATGTAATTAGCGTTAGAACTTTGTAATCCTAACGTTAATTAACTCTTTGCGCTCCCCATGTTAAGGATAGGGAGGGCAAAGTACAGTAAGCTCACGTTGAAAGGGCAATCACCGAACCCCTAATGGGTTTTTAACCCCTTAGCGTTCGGAATGCCTGCATTAGGGCCACTTAAAGGAACACTCCAACAAAAAAATCACCCCCCGTTTTTTTTTCCTAACCTATCCCTATTCCCTTAATAAAACCTTCTTTTTTTTTTCTTTTCTTGTAACTGCAATACTTACCTTTAAAATCCTCTGGTTTCCAGCGGCGTTTTTTTTTTTATACTCACCTCCCTCCTCTTCCGCTCCCGTCCTTCTTCTTGCTGCGTCTTGGCTTCTGGTTTACGTGAGAAGCGCGCATGCGCGCCTCTCACATAAGCCAGCCAATCGGCAGGCTTCCTCCCGGCTCCCTCTGAGGATTAGTGTTGCGCGCAAGAGGATGCGCGCAACACTAACCGAAGAGGGAGCCGCCAGCTTCTGCGGGGAGTAGGAGACGTCATCGCGCTGAAAGCGCGATGACGTCTCCTACTCGGCAAAAGTCGGCAGAAGCGGGAAATATGATTCCCGCTCTGCTGACTGACAGCGGGGGGGCGGAGTAAAGTCCTCCGCCTCTCTCAGCTGTTTTCAGCCTTTTCTGCAGATCGGCTGAGCGGAGGGAGGGGGGACAAAGGGCAGGATACTCCGGGCATCATGACCACCTAAAATAGCTTAGGTGGTCATGTTGCTTAGAGTATCCCTTTAAGCTAACGAAAATGCTCACAAAGCTGAGCGTTAACTATGTAATATGGCCCAATGTCTTTGATCATTCACTAAATAAAATAAAATAAATTGTACTCAAAGCGTCTAAACGTAGGCGTGATGAAGACAAGAACCTTTGCTCGAGATGGAGAGATAAATCCTAGCGGGTGAGCGTGATAAAGTAAAGTTCACAGGTAATGAAAAGAAAAGATAGGCAAACACCTATAGGGTGTTTTTCAGTAACTGCTGGTGTTTTGCGGGTTTTTAGAAAAAAATCAATCCGAAAACGTTTCTCTTGTTGCACTTCAAGTTTTACTTTTGTGAAACGTTGTCGTTGATATACCGGCAGTTACTGAATAACCCCCAGAGTAATCAAACGGGAACCTGCAAAAAGTATCAATTAAATTATATTCCAGGCAGCTCCACTGGGCGCAGGTTAATATAACACACCCCACCAAAGGTTCTTACATGCAGAGGCAGAGTATTGACTAGGCCAGGTGTCAGCAACCTTGGCTCCCTGATGTTTTGGGAACTACATCTCCCATGATGCACAGTTACCCATTAGGTAGACTGAGCCACATGGGAAATGTAGTTCCCAAAACATCAGTGAGCCAATAAGTTAAAAAAAAAAATGGGTACAGCGCACTCCAATCTCTGTCAAAGTCTCTGTGTTCAGATGGATAGTCACATATTCTCCGTGGAATATTCAGACATAGAATAAATAAATGAGATTTATAGGTGAGGTTGTATAGATGCCTGTAAAAGAAGAAAAATACCTAGAAGGCGAATAATACTAGAGCCGGTACCTGGGCTCTTTGTTGTAAGTTTACAATTTTGAGACCTATATATTGAGAACCAGTGAAACGCGCTGCACCAATTGTTTTTTCTCATTTATTTATTCTATGTCTGAACATTCCACGGAGAATATGTGAATATCCATCCGAACACAGAGTCTTTTCACAGAGATTGGAGTGCGCTGTACCCATTTTTTTAAAACTTATTGGGACTGTATGGTCTGAATATCTGGTTTCATTGGGGAAACCACTAGGAGGGGACATAGCGACGTCGTAAGGTATCGTGAGGGGATTGTTGTTTTGGTGTGACGATCCACTTTTTCTTTTCCAATAATCAGTGAGCCAATGTTGCTGACCCCTGGACTAGGCGCTCTAGTGAGCTTTCAGCTCCTCACTGCTTGCTTAGAAATGCTGCTGTTATATGAAGTAACAGTGGCTGCCAGATCCATCCCTGCACTGAGGGAGTCTGACATTGGATTAAAGTTGAGTACAAAAGACCCTCGATGAGATAAAACAGGAGGTGGAAGTGCAATAAAGAGAATTGTAGGGTTTAGTGCCCCCCCCCCTTTCCCCCAAGTGTAGAGATCTCAGAGATCTCCAACTCTGGTAGGAGAGGCAGGTCAGTGCATGAAGCAATGTCACAGCAACAATGAGTTCTGGGATTCGGTTGTCAGAGCATTAACACATTGTATCTAGATGTAAATGGTGTTATCTTCCAGTGGAGGGGATTGCCCCTCATCAAAAAGGGTATGCTGAAATTATAAATCAGGTCCTGCCTGTACAGCCTCCTTCATCTTGAGCTTGTGTTGGGGAAGGCTGAGGCTCACATT
The DNA here is from genome assembly GCA_009667805.1 of Leptobrachium leishanense. Taxonomy (NCBI): domain Eukaryota; kingdom Metazoa; phylum Chordata; class Amphibia; order Anura; family Megophryidae; genus Leptobrachium; species Leptobrachium leishanense. The sequence continues at coordinate 12,295,939 of CM019072.1, read as the reverse complement.
GTGATTTCAGCTGTGATCTGTGAATTTACCCCCTTGGCTGCTGCAATGTTTACTGAACCCAAAGTGTGGCCTGCAGGCATTATTTGAAAACCCAGCAGAAACTGGAGTTGGGGGAGGTAGTCTTCTTACAAGCAGGTGGATCAAAGGCAATATGTAATTTACTGTACAAGCTAGTAAGCTGAGTGTATTCATTTACCAAACCTTTACTTGATGACTTTCACACTGTGCACTCCAGTAAAGCAGAACATAAAGCACCTATTCCCACCGTGCCACGGCTCCGATGTTACGTATGCTTAATATATGTTAATAGCTCCAATACCGTGTATAGGAAGAGTTAACAATGGCTTAGCACAGGCGTAGTGAGTATTTCCCAGGTAACTTGTTATACTTGACTCGCGTCGGTATTAAAAATGAACACTGGCTCTGAGACCCTGGTGTCAAGTGATTTTTTGCTTTTGCTAATCACTTAACACTTAAAAATAAATACACAAAAAAAATTATCCTATAGTTACCTCTGATTGCGGGGGCGTGGAGCTCGCGCCACTGCGTAGAGCTCTATGGACACCAGGAAATGATACCAGCGTTGGCACGTGGCCGCTGGTACTGATCAGTGGTCTGCCTTATTCGATCACCTACCTACAAACTGTAATCATTTAGGGCAGGTATCAGCAACCTTGGCCCTCCTGTCAGTGGCGTAGCGTAGGTTGTCAGCCCCCGGGGCAAAGCAAGAATTGTGTGCCCCCCCCCAACCTGTGGACACGGTAACACACGGTAGAATTCCCTTCTACCAGTAGCTATATGACCCCCTTAGCCCACAAACACATGTATTGTATATTAACAAAATACTGATATAATAAAATAATGAAATACACATGCCCCCCACGCTACGCCACTGCTACCAGTCACCTTGTCCCAGTATACCCTAGCATAGTTCCACTTTCACACTATACCCAGTCACTCTCTCCAAGTACCCCAGTCACTCTCTCTCTCCCAGTACCCCCCAGTCACTCCCAGTAACCCCATGTCTCTCTCTCTCCCAGTACCCCCCACTTTCTCCCAGTACCCCAGTCACTCTCTCTATCCAAGTACCTCCAGTCACTTTCTCCCAGTATTCCCAGTCATTCTCTCCCTGGACCTCCAGTCACCGTCTGGAGTGTCACCGTCACTGTGTGTTGGTCACGCTGATCTGGTGTCACACAGTGTTGCCTACCTGCGTGGAGTTGCTGGTGGCCGGGGCGGGGGGCTGTCCAGGGGGCTTAGTGGAGACCGAATTTTAAATTGTGCTGCAGGGCAGGCACCTCCCTCCCTCCGCCCTGGTCAGCAGCTGCAGGGCTGCCAGGGGGACTGGAACAGTGCTTCAAGGGGGGTTGACATGCGTGGTACAGGGTGTTCCGTCGAATAATGCTGCGCTGCTTCACCTGACTCATGTCGGCGTTAAGAAGGAGTCAGGACAGGACCAGAATTTTCTGTCTTGGTCCTCCCATCTGAATGCTGAGTGCTAAGTCACCGACGGAGTGGCAAAACTGGCGGATACCTTGCTGATTCCTGCTGGAAAATATTAGTGGTTCAAATTTCTTTTGAAATTTTGCGCCCCCTAAGAAAATTGCACCCGGGGCGACCGCCCCCGAGGCACCCCCCACTGCCTCCTGTTGTTTTGGAACGTCATCTCCCATGCTGTTCAGCCACTGATTAGATTGACTGAGCAGTATGTGAAATGTAGTTTCAAAAAATCTGGATGGCCAAGGTTCCTGTGCCTTGACAGCAAGTGCTGTTGTTTGCCGATGTTACAAACACCAGCGATGGTTGTTGTGACACTGATACACATTAAATTTCCTTTTGTGTAAGGCTAGGGTCAGACGAACGCATTTTCGCGTTGTCTGTGAAAAAGTGCGTTCGAACGAATGGACGCATTTTTTCACGGAGTACGCGAGACGGTCTATGATGCGCATTGCGTCGTGATTTTGTACGGATCATCAATAAAACACTTTGTGCATCTGAACGTTATGTTGGCCGGACATTAGCAGGGTCTGACATCTCCTAATCACACACACACACCGCTAGCGGACGCAGCTGCGCACTGTACGTCAGTACTAGCAGTTTAACGTTCTCGATGCGTTCGTTTGCCACTGCGTTCGGCCGGACTTTCGTGCGACCGTACTTCATATTGGCCGTCATTGCCTGTCATTTGCTGCTACGGCCGTGATTATGTGCGCCTGCACGCGCGTTCGCACTGCCTCAGTCTGACCCTAGCCTAATGCCAAACAGCAGCAGGAGAAACTTCACAGTGAAGTTTCTCCTGCTGCCGTTTGCATTTTACTTTTTGTGAATTGCCAACGTGCAGCAGCGTTACAATATTTGCGTGATTTTCGCCTGCGTTTGCAACTTCGGCAAACACCTTTTATTTTGAATAACCCCAATAGCCATGAGCAAAACCACAAATAGCTTTTTATATACAAGTCACGTGACTGTTGTGTCAAAACCCATGCTACTTCTCGTATGCTGTAGTGTTTCTTTCCTGGGTTTAAAATTGAATTGATGCCAGACATATAATTTAGCAAAACATGTTGTGAAACTAACGAAATGCGCCTTGTCAATATTTTATAGTGCGTTTGTAAATCACAGTGTGCTTTGTCGTAGCATCATGTGATCGCCTTTTATATTTATTTTCTGGAGGATTCCGTTGAGAAATATTAAAAGAAAAGCAACGTGTACTGTCAAAGTATTATGTCAATAAAAACCAAGCGAGTTCACTTTGTCTATTGATTTGTGTTTTAATTGTATCTAATTGTCACTAACAGAATGAGTTTGGGAGGGATGGTGTAGTGAACCAAGGGGATTGGGGGGTGATGGTGGGAGGGACAAGAATGGAGAAAGCACACAATGGGGAGGGTGGGAACAAGGGGGCAGGGGCACAATGAAAGGCAGGACAAATGGATAAAGGCACAATGGGGGTGAGAAGGTAGGATACAATGTGGGATTAAAGAGGTAGAAACCCAACAAAATCTCCAATTACAAACCCATGAAACCCTTAATCCAGCACTGCTCTCACTGGCTTTTATTTATTGTCTCTTATTTATTGCATTCAATGAGAGCAGGGATTTGGTTATTTTTCTCCATGCTACCAGGTCAATTAAATTAATTAAAATTCCAAATAAAATGCACTTGTATCAGAGCTGGAAGCGTATAGTATAGCATAGATAGAAATCTGATTTGTGACATTTATCCTGCACTAGTGGTGAACGTGTCAACGGCTAATGAGTGAACTGAAAGGGGAGCCAGAAGGGTGACTGCCCTGAGTGTCATGTCAACAGGGGCGGCAGCAGGGACTTAACGTATATTGACTGTAATATGCCAGTGGTCATAACAATAATGGCCACTGGCAATAATGGGCCATTGCCACGTATGCGGTGCAAATTTCGTGGCGATTTGACTATTCAGAAAGCTGGCAATTCACGAAATATTGGTGAATTGCCTGCAAAATATGGTGCAATTCTGCGACCTTCAGTGGCAGTGAAATTCTCCAAAGAGAAGTGATCTACTCAGAGAATTCCGAACAGCCCCGAAAAGTTAACAAAATACTTAGGGCTATATTACATAGTTGGTGCTAATTTAACCAGAGCTGTTGTAAACTTCCCAGAGCCATTATAGCCTATGGAGCTGTTAAATTAACAACAGTTCTGGTTAAGTTAGCACCAGCTTTGTAATACTGCCCTTAGATTTTCGGTGCTTTCATTCGACATGTTTAAACAAGCGAATCCCATAGGTTTGAATGTAAAATAAAATCTGTTTTTATTAATTTTTTTATTCAACCGTTTATTCTTTTGATTTGCAGCATTAAGTCTTTTTATCTATTTTTTTTAGAATTTTTTTTGGGTGAAATTTTTGAATCATCTGATTTTTTTTAAAATGCTGTTGTTTTTAATTCTGTAACCAACCTTTTTACTGTTATTCATAGGACTTTATATATTATTTCCATGCATTTTTTTTTTACCCTTGTTCGGCGGCTGGCTGGCTTTTTTTCATCGGATTGTTGGCGGTTTGTGGCTGCGGTTGGCGGTTTATCAGATGCATGTGGAGGGTTTACCGGCGGCGTTCAGTGAACCCATTTGGGGACCCTGCAGTGAAATTTTGGTGCGCTTTGAATAAACCCTTATGCAAGGGCCAGCAAAAAAGTACTCCCATGAATATCAAGTGCTTGCACTGGGGACTGATTTTGCACGTAGTGGGGTCCTCAAGGGACAGAGGACCCTGCTTCCCTCTTGTAAAATCAGCCCGGTTGGTAGTTTTCAAACCGTCCCTCTTTTTCTCAGAATCTAAAGGGGGCTTATATGAAGCCAGATAAAAACTGCACCTCTAGATTGTAAACTGCTATGAGCAGGGCCCTCTACACCTCTTATCTCCGTTCCGAAGTTTGTTTATTTGTGTCTTGTTCCCTCTGGTTATTGTAATGTGCTGCGGAAACCGTAGGAGTTATATAAATAATAATAATAATAATAGTAGAGCCATTATACTTAATGGCTCCCTCGTAAATGTTAAAGGTTTGAGTGAAACTGCGCCCTCTCCTTTTAGGGATGTAAAACCCTGTAGAGGCACCTTGTATCCAATGTTTAATTTGAAGTAAAAAAAGCACCTTACAGGATGTGAATTTTTGCAAGTCAGCTTCATACATTGCACAAACACTCCTTAAAGGGGAATTCAGGTCACTGCATCTCCGGGTGGGTATATACAGGCTGTATAAATAAACCCGAGCTGGCATACTGGCACAAGTCACTGCAGACTCCTGACCTCAGCGAGTTCTAGATGCCTACCACTCTCTTGAAGGGGGATATTTTTTCCAATACGACCACCCCTTCCTTACATCCAGCCATCTGTTCTGGACCTGCCAATAAATCTTTCCACCCTTTTTCTCTAGCCGGTATGAGCACAGACTCACAGACTGTCATTGTGAAGCTGACGGTTTCTGGAGGATTCCCATAACATGCTAATATGCATCAGACATCACCCTCTTCCCCCCTTTAATAGATATGACCCCGTCTGCTATTTTAATACTTTTAATGGGCACAGTATCCTATTCCAAGTCCTGGGGCAGTGATAGCAGGTGGCACAGTAATTACTGAGGGAACTACTGTTGCAGAATGGCTGTTACTTCACCTTCGCAAATCCTACTCTTTGTATAAGACAAGCTGAGAAACACTAGTAGGGCTATTCAGAGAGAGGTGAAAACCTTGAGAATGGCTGGAGAATTGAAAATTCTCGGTCAAAATAGTTAAACCAGAAAAATTCTCCCATTTATCTCACTTCCAAATTGGCTATTTGGTCTAGATTGTTCTTTTCTCCTGCCAATTCTCAAGGTTTTCACCTCTCTCTGAATAACCCTGAAAGACTTTGATGGCGAACCTTGGCACCCCAGATGTTTCGGAACTACATATTCCATCAAGCTTAGCCAGGAGTAAAGTTGTCAAAGCATCATGGGACGTGTAGTTTCAAAACTCCTTATCTCCACACTCCCCCTGTTCCCTTTTGTTTCATTTACCTTAGTCCCATACAGGGTTATTCAGAGAAAGGTGAAAACCAGGAGAATCGGCCGGATAAGAGAACAATCTAGACCAAAAAGCCAATTTGGAAAGTGAGATAAATGGGAGAATTTTTCTGGTTTTACTATTTTAACCTAGAATTTTCACTTCTCCAGTCATTCTCCTGGTTTTTACCTCTCTCTGAATAACCCTGTTAGATTGTAAGCTCAAGGGATGTCTGGCTAAGCACTTGTATAAAGTGCTGCTTTTGCAGGACACATCCTACAGGCAGGGCCGTCTGTTCCTTATGTTTTATTATGTCACCTGTCTGTGTTTCCCCCATTGTAAAGCGCTACGGAATCTGTTGGCGATGTATAAGTAACTGTATTCACTAATATACGGATCTGATGTACATATGTCAGAGTTTAAACCCAAACCGCTGCCTAGTTTCAAATCGGCAAGCGCAAATTATATCCACGTTGCCGCTTTGTCCTTTCGCCAGGATGTTTACAAAATATCCAGCTTCAAAGTTCAATAAATTCACATTACCTTTTTCCTCAAATGTGCTTTTGATACTTTTAATTCTGTAGGTTATAGATATTGTATCATGCCGTGCCATATTAACGCAAACCTGTCAATCTGACTCATCTGAAAGGAATTTAAATTTCACCTATACAATGTGTAAGCCAGTTGGCTAGGAAATGCATAAGTAAATAAACGTGCTTCCCCCTGTTTTACGCACACTACCTTTGGTACAGAGGCCTCAGCGGACACTTTTGCAAATGGAATCATGACAAGTGATCGCAGGAGAGCCCCCTGCAGATTGTTTGCATCTATACACCCTGATTGGCTGCCGATATGCTGAGTGTAGCACCAGTGGACCAAAAGTGTTACTCTTGCTCTAAGTCAGGGGTCAGAAACCTTGGCCCTCCAGATGTTTTGGAACTAAATTCCCAATGATGCTCAGTCAACCTAATAAGCAGGTGAACATCATGGGAGATGTAGCTCCGAAACAACAGGAGCCAAGGTTGCTGACACCTGCTCTAAGTAAAGCATCAGCGTTAGAGCATCAGCAATCTTGGACCCCCCATTTGTTTAGGAATTCCATATCCCATGGTGCCTAGTCAGCTCAAAGAGTGTCTGAGCATTGTGGGAAATGTAGTTTCAAAATATCTGGGGGGTGGCAGGGTCACTGACCCCTGGTTTAAAGACACATGCTAGATGTCATCCTGAAAAACCGCAAAGTGGGTCCAGCAACAGCGCACATAGTCCATTTTATTAGGGCGTTCATCCATGAAACATTTATTAATTAACTACTTATGCTTGGATAATTTTGTACAGAACAGTTATTTTTACTTGGTAATAACAGTTACAAGTATTTATAAAGCGCCAACAAATTCCTTAGCGCTGTACAATGTTTATGCAGTGATAAGTAACATACAAAATATCAATGTGGGGGGGGGTCTAAGGTGAGCCCATCACTCGACATTAGGGTGTGCCTGGGCACGCCATGTGTGCAAGCCTATGAATAGGGACATTTTTTACCTTTCTAGTTAAATAATAGTAAAGTGCATGCTTGTTTTCTTCTGCCTTATATTTTCCTCTATCCTTCCATAACCTGATCATAACCTCCTCATGCTTAACAGTGAACAAAATAGCAGAAACTTCCATTCCCTGCTGTGAATCAGACAGATAAAAAGCACAGAGCTGGGACCTGTGGGCTGCTGAGAAACAGAAATAACTCTCTGTAGTTAGAAACCAAAGCATTTAAATAGCTGGATTCAATAAGGAACCCTTCACCCAACATTAGGATGTGCCTGGCCACACCAGGCACACCCTGCGCACACACCTATGGATCCAGGCACTCCAGTGATAGTTCAATGCTTTAATGAAGAATCCCAAACAACAACTTTTCAGCTGTAGAACAGTTTTTGTCAAGATGTCATCCTAAAAGCACGGAGCCCTCTGGAAACTGAGGTTTCCATTCACTACAAGGCAAGCAGGCCCTGAGAAACGCAACTCGGCTAGTCACATAGGAGAATGCCAACCAAATTTAACCTGATTTGCCAACAAGAGGTTAGAAAAAGCTGTACCTCTCTCTCCGGTCTACACACACAGCCAATCATACGCTGGCAGAAGGATATGGCTTAGGGATGCACCGATACTGATACTCAGTGCTGATACGATACCGGGACCTGCACGAGTACTTTGTACTCGTGCAGAGACCCCAATACCTAAACCGATACCGGAAGCCAGCGCTGGGTTGGCTTGCCGGACGGTTTTCGTGGGGCAGTGCTCGGCAGTCTGCCAGGCTCCTCCAGTGTCTTCTTACTCTGAGCAGCTGCCGGCAAATAGTTGTAGCCTGGCCACTCGTTGGGATCCACCAGCCGCGATCTTGTGAGATCCGGGATCTTGCGAGACTGCGGCTGTGCATGGTTCCCAACGAGCGGCCGGGCTACAACCTCTGCCGGCGGCCGCTCGAAGGGAGAAGACGCCGGAGGAGCCTGGCAGCGCAACTGGGTGAGCTGGGGGCAATATATGTGTGAGCTGGGGGCAATATTTGAGCTGGGGGGCCAATATGAGAGCTGGGGGCAATATGTGAGCTGGGGGCAATATGAGAACTGGGGACAATATGTGAGCTGGGGAAATATGTGTGAGCTGGGGGCAATATACAGTCAGGTCCAGAAATATTGGGACATCGACACAATTCTAACATCTTTGGCTCTATACACCAACACAATGGAGTTGGAATGAAACAAACACAATGTGCTTTAACTGCAGACTGTCAGCTTTAATTTTGAGGGTATGTACATCCAACTCAGGTGAACGGTGTAGGACTTACAGCAGTTTGCAGATGTGCCTCCCACTTGTTAAGGGACCAAAGGTAATGGGACAATTGGCTTCTCAGCTGTTCCATGGCCAGGTGTGTGATATTCCCTCATTACCCCAATTACAATGTGCAGATAAAAGGCCCAGAGTTCATTTCAAGTGTGCTATTTGCATTTGGAATCTGTTGCTGTCAACTCTCAAGATGAGATTCAAAGAGCTGTCACTATCAGTGAAGCAAGCCATCATTAGGCTGAATAAACAAAACAAACCCATCAGAGAGATAGCAAGAACATTAGGCGTGGCCAAAACAACTGTTTGGAACATTCTCAAAAAGAAGGAACGCACCGGTGAGCTCAGCAACACCAAAAGACCCAGGAGACCAGGGAAAACAACTGTGGTGGATGACCAAAGAATTATTTCCCTGGTGAAGAAAACACCCTTCACAACAGTTGGCCAGATCAAGAACACTCTCCAGGAGGTAGGTGTATGTGTGTCAAAGTCAATAATCAAGAGAAGACTTCACCAGAGTGAATACAGAGGGTTTACCACAAGATGTAAACCATTGGTGAGCCTCAAAAACAGGAAGGCCAGATTAGAGGTTGCAAAACAACACCTAACAAAGCCTTCACAGTTTTGGAACAAGATCCTATGGACAGACGAGACCGAGATCAACTTCTACCAGAGTGATGGGAAGAGAAGAGTATGGAGAAGGAAATGAACTGCTCATGATCCTAAGCATACCACCTCATCAGTGAAGCATGGTGGTGGTAGTGTCATGGCATGGGCATGTATGGCTGCCAATGGAACTGGTTCTCTTGTATTTATTGATGATGTGACTGCTGACAAAAGCAGCAGGATGAATTCTGAAGTGTTTCGGGCAATATTATCTGCTCACATTCAGCCAAATGCTGCAGAACTCATTGGACGGCGCTTCACAGTGTAGATGGACAATGACCCAAAGCATACTGCAAAAGCTACCAAAGAGTTTTTGAAGGGACAGAAGTGGAATGTTATGCAATGGCCAAGTCAATCACCTGACCTGAATCCCATTGAGCATGCATTTCACTTGCTGAAGACAAAAACTGAAGGGGAAATGTGCCAAGAACAAGCAGGAACTGAAGACAGTTGCAGTAGAGGCCTGGCAGAGCATCACCAGGGATGAAACCCAGTGTCTGGTGAGTGATGTATATGCGTTCCAGACTTCAGGCTGTGATTGACTACAAAGGATTTGCAACCAAGTATTAAGAAGGGAAAGTTTGATTTAGGAGTATTATTCTGTCCCATCACCTTTGGTCCCTTAACAAGTGGGAGGCACATCTGCAAACTGCTGTAAGTCCTACACCGTTCACCTGAGTTGGATGTACATACCCTCAAATTAAAGCTGACAGTCTGCAGTTAAAGCACATTGTGTTTGTTTCATTCCAACTCCATTGTGTTGGTGTATAGAGCCAAAGATGTTAGAATTGTGTCGATGTCCCAATATTTCTGTACCTCACTGTATATTTGAGCTGGGGACAATATATATAAGAGGTATTTTCCTATTGAAAAGCGGTTACATCAATTTATATTAGGGATGCACCGATACCATTTTTTTAAGACCGAGTACAAGTACCGATACTTTTTAAAAGTACTCACTGATAACGAGTACTGATATTTTTATTTAAAGTCGTGTGACCGCTTTTCAATAGGAACAGACCTCATATATATATTGCCTCCAGCTCACATAATGTCCCCAGCTCACATATTGTCCCCAGCTCACTCACATATTGCCCCAGCTCACTCACATATTGCCCCCAGGTCACTCCCATATTGCCCCTAGCTCACACATATATTGCCCTAGCTCACCCTCCCGCGCTGCCAGGCTCCTCCGATGTCTTCTTACCTCGAGCGGCCGCCGGTAGAGGTTGTAGCCCGGCCGCTCATTGGGAACCACGCACAGCTGCGGACTCGCAAAATCCCGGAGTTAACGAGACTGGTGGATCCAAATGAGCGGCCGGGCTACAACTCTTTGCCGGCGGCCACTCGAAGGAAGAAGACGCCAGAGGAGCCTGGGAGAGTGCTGAACACTGACCCACGGAAAACGTCCGGCAAGCCAGCCCAGCGCTGGCTTCCGATATCGGTTTAGGTATCGGGGGCCTCTGCACAAGTACCAAGTGCTTGTGCAGGTCCCGGTATCAGCACCGATACTAGTGTAGCGCTGTGTTAAAAATCATCTTGCTGTGGCAGTACCTATTTTTGGCCACAAGATGGAGACTATCGCGATCAGATACTGGACATTGGGACTACAACGCCCGGCATGCTTTGCAAGAAGACAGGAAGTGGGTGGGGACTGGACACTTACATCCTCTGCCTTGTGGAGAAAGTTCCAGAGCGCACCAGGGAGTCAGAGGGAGCAGACGCAGTGAGAGACATCGCAAGAGGGCCTAAGCCAGAGCCTGAGCGAGACCTGTCAGAGTCTTTTATTGGACATTCAGCCTGAAGAGAAAGAGAGCGCTCCAAGTTCCAGAGATTGCTGCAGATCTAAGAGACCAAAGACCTCGAGTAAGGAGTTGCCGCGAGTTGACCGGGTACGGAGAGCAGGCGGTGAGTTGGACAAGTCGTGGACAAGCTGCGGAAAGTCAGACAACGGATCCGGCCGCTAGTATCCCCAGTCAATATCGAGCGGAGAGACGTCCTGGGTCAGCGGAGCCTAAAGCAACCGTCGGATGGGTGAGAGGCCTCCAAGGCTGTAATGTAAATAAAGAACTCGCTGCTGTTTTCCTCTTTAAAGTCCACAGGGCCCCAACTTGACTAGTCGAAGAGATTCTTTAAGTAAATTCACTGGCCAGTTGAACAGTACCCGGGTACCATACACACACATACACACCTTTTACATTCCGGGACTTAACCTGTGCAGGACTCATTTTGTTGCGTATCGGAACAAGAGTAAAGATACGTTCCGAATATATTTTCCTCTTTTCCGCTGCGCGTTTATCGTAATACGAAGAGATTGTATTTTTGGGTTCCGCTGCGTGTTCCTTTTCCGAATAGTCGTGCAACTGTTTTTATTTTCTGTTCGGTTACGAATATTTTATTTTTCCGAAATACGAAGCCTCGTGTTTCGTTTCTTTTCCGCCACGCGTTTTGCCGCGATACGAAAATACTGTAATATATCTGTGAATACCGTGTTTCAACATCTGCTCAATATTTTAGTAAACTATATAAATATAAAAACTCACAACTGTGTTGGAGTATATTTATTCCCTAGTGCGGGGAGACTGACCCGTGGTTCATTTTCAGCGGCTCCTCCGGGGGTGAGCGCTACACTAGTATCGGTATCGTGCATACCTTCTTTAAATAAAAGTATCGGTACTCGGAATCGGTGAGTACTTTTAAAAAGTATCGGTACTTGTACTCGGTCTTAAAAAAATGGTATCGGTGCATCCCTAAAATTACAGCTGACTTGCGTCCTGATTGGCTGTGTCCCGGGCCATATACACTGTTATAGTATTCCCTTTTAACACTGCCGCATTACCAACAAACGAGAATAAACAACAGGATAGGATCGTAAATGTGTATTTTCTTACCAGGCCATTCTCGTGACAGAGGAGGGTTTTCTCTGGAAGTCTCTCATGTACACGTGAAGTGCATAACTGGAATGTGTATCATGAGCGCTATAAAATGCGCTATGTGAGCTGAGGCAGTCCTGCTAGTATGGGATACGGGAATTCTTGCATCAAAGAGTTCCACCTCCCTTTCATGAGATTTGAGCTTTCAGCTGGTATAATCATCTTGCATTGTGATTGCCTCCAGCATGTGGATAGATATCTGTGATCTGCAGATACCTGATGGCCTCTAGCGTCATGCATATGAATAGAATTGACCAAAGATACTCCAGATGCAGGACCTGCTCACTATAACCAGGGCAGGTGCTAGACTATTTTGCGCCCTAGGCAAGACCAGCTACTTGCACCCCCCCCAAAAAAAAGATGGATATAATATATTGCCCCAGCTCTCACATGGGAATATTTGCCCCAGCTCTCACATGGATATATTGCCCCCAGCTATCACATGGATATATTGCCCCCAGACTAGCTCACACATGGATATATTGCCCCCAGACCAACTCACACATGGATATATTTCCCCCAGACTAGCTCACACATGCATATATGCCCAAGACCAGCTCACACATGGATATATTGCCCCAGACCAGCTCACACATGGATATATTGCCCCAGACCAGCTCACACATGGATATATTGCCCCAGACCAGCTCACACATGCATATATGCCCCAGACCAGCTCACACATGGATATATTGCCCCCAGACTAGCTCACACATGGATAGTTTGCCACCAGACTAGCTCTCACATGGATATATTGCCCCCAGACTAGCTCACACATGCATATATGCCCCAGACCAGCTCACACATGGATATATTGCCCCAGACCAGCTCACAAAGGGATATATTGCCCCAGACCAGCTCAAACATGGATATATTGCCCCAGACCAGCGCACACATGGATATATATGCCCCCAGCTCACACATGGTTATATTTGCCCCCCAGCTCATATGGGTATATTTGCCCCCAGCTCTCATGGGGTATATTTGCCCCCAGCTCTCACCTTCTGTCTGCAGTGCTCCCCCGAGAAGATCCTGCCGGCGGCCGCGTGCGCTCCGCTGGCCCCCCTCTGCACGCCGCTGTCACTGATCACGCTGCGCGCTTGCTCTGGGCACAGCGTGATCATGGAAGACAGCTCGCGGTTGCTGTCCATGCTGAGGGGGCGGGGTTATCCCCGCTTCCCTCACTCTATTGGACAGCCACCGCGAGCTGTTTTCCATGATCACGCTGCGCCCAGAGCAAGCGTGCAGCGTGATCAGTGACAGCGGCGTGCAGAGGGGGGGCAGCGGGTCGCACGCGGCGGCAGGCGGAGAGGTCTCGGCTTCGCCCTAGGCGGCGTTGCGCTCTAGGCGGGCACCTAGCGGCAGCGCCGACCCTGACTATACCACCTTCAAACAAGTCTGCCATGTCTCAGTTACCCCAGAGTAACACTGTCACCTGTTATAAAGTCATATCACAATGGTTCAATGACTTGTGGTGTGTGCAGTAATTACAAGAAACCCAGAGCTCCAACAAAACTTTGAAGGGTTGAGCTGTTCGGTTCGATCTGTTCTCTTTAAACCTGTGATAAAGGGTTACTAGATTCGTAGCTGGAAAATAAAAGAGCCGTAATTTGAATTGTTCAAACACATTTTGTCCCTTCACCCTGTAACTTGATACCGATTAGTATGGATGAGCTGTTCGGTTCGATCTGTTCAGAGTTCGCATCGAACATCGGCCGTTCGCCGAACTCCGAACATTTCGGTGTGTTCGGTTTGAGTTCGCCCACAATGCACCACATTGCACTTTTCCACTGGCCTGAAGCTTTTAATTGGCTACAGCCTTGCACCTGACCACAGGTCAGGTGCAGACAGGTGCAAGACTATGCCAATCACGGCTCAGAGTCCTGATTGGGCAAATTTTGCCCAATCATGGGCTCACAGAGCTAAATCCCGCAGCACACTATATAAGCCGTCCCTCGCAACCCCAGCACATGTTTTTTGAGAGGAGATTGTTCTGTTAGTGTGTGTTCTCACTGCCAGCAGCTATTGGGGGGGTCTCACTTCTACAAGATATCTGGGAATTGTTGTAATCTGTGTGTTCTCACTGCCTGCAGCTATTGTGGGGTCTCACTTCTACAATATATCTGGGAATTGTTGTAATCTGTGTGTTCTCACTGCCAGCAGCTATTGGGGGGGTCTCACTTCTACTAGATATCTGGGAATTGTTGTAATCTGTGTGTTCTCACTGCCAGCAGCTATTGGGGGGGTCTCACGTCTATCAGATATCTGGGAATTGTAATCTGTGTCTTGTCACTGCCACCCATCAGGGGGTCTCACTGATTTATAGGAGGTTCCTGGGAATTGTAATCTGTGTCTTGTCACTGCCACCCATCAGGGGGTCTCACTGATTTATAGGAGGTTCCTGGGAATTGTAATCTGTGTCTTGTCACTGCCACCCATCAGGGGGTCTCACTGATTTATAGGAGGTTCCTGGGAATTGTAATTTGTGTCTTGTCACTGCCACCCATCAGGGGGTCTCACAGATTTATAGGAGGTTTCTGGGAATTTTAATCTGTGTCTTGTCACTGGCTGCCAGCTATCAGGGTGTCTCACTGAGTTATACCAGAGTTCTGGAAATCTTTAATCTAGATAACACAGTTGAATCAGAGTTCTGCATATCTCAAATTTTTATAACAGAGTTGAATCAGAGTTCTGTATATCTTTAATCTATATACCACTCACCATGTCAGAAAGACCAAAAAGGACAGGCAGACGCTCCCAGACACAGATAAGAGGGCAAGCAGCCTCTGTGTCGGAAGGCTGTGCCCCTGGTTGTCGTGGACGTGGTGCATCTTCTGCAGGGGCACGCTTGTCCTTGTTTCTAACTGGTGCTGGCCATCTTAAGCAGCAGCAACATACAGAGGATTTGCAGGATTGGCTAACCAGGCCATCCTCATCCTCCGAGTCCTCTGCCAGCCAGGCTTGTAGTGGTTTACAGTCCACCTCAGCTGCCAAAACATCTAATTCAGCCTCCATGTCCACAGCTACTCCTGCCGTAGCCTCACTATCGTACACGGAGGAGTCAGCTGAATTGTTTGATTACAGTGACAGTGTCAGTGACATGCTGCTTGAGGATGCACAGCAACTCCAGTGCTCTGATTCAAACTCTGAGGTTGAGGAAGGGAGTAAAATCAGCCTAGAGGGAGGGGGTGCCAGTGACACACAAAGAACTGGCACTCATGTTCCCCCAGCAGCTGCCTGCAGCATATTGCGAGGTTGGCTCCAGTGACGAGGAGATAGTGACCTCATCATCGTCCTCACCCCCTGACTCCACCTGGGAGCCTGATCAAACAGAGGAGTCAAGGGAAGAGGAGGCACAACAAAAACGAGGCAGAACATCCTCTATGACCAACCGTAGCCAGTCCAAGGCATCAGAAGTCACAGCTGCTCAGGTGCAGAGTGTTGTTGTCTCAAAGCACATGTACAGGAAGTCTGCTGTCTGGTAGTTCTTTAAGAAATGTGCAGCAGACCGCACCATTGCTATTTGTAATCTATGTCAGATGAGGATCAAGCGTGGGAAAGACATCCCACGCTTGGGTACCACGTGCTTGAGGTGACATATGACCACCTGCCCGTCACCATCCTGTTGGCACAACACTTTGCATAGGTCCTCCTCATCTGTCTCTACCCCCACTATATGTCCTGCCATGTCATTGCCTACAACCTCCACTGACAGGGATTACGCTACAGTAATGGGTGTACCAGGTTCTTCCTCACAATGTGACAGCATCCCATCAGCTGAAGAATTACGCAGTCAGATTACGTAGCCCCAGCTGCTGCAGCGTAAGAAAAAATATAGTCCCAACCATCCCCAAGCACAGTGTCTAAATGCCAGCTTAGCAAAATTACTCGCATTACAGCTGCTGCCTTTCCAGCTGGTGGACTCTGCTTCCTTCCGTAAATTTGCTGAATGTGCTGTACCACAGTGGCAGGTTCCAAAACGCCATTTCTTTTCACGGAAGGCCATTCCAGCACTATACCAGCACGTGGAAGACAATGTTATGGAGTCATTGGGAAAGGCAGTCAGCAGCAAGGTGCACATGACTTTAGACACGTGGTCCAGCAAGCATGGACAGGGCCGTTACATTTCCTTCACGGCACACTGGGTAACTCGGATTGCAGCTGGGAGGGATCCAGGACGGGGCTCTGTGCTGGAGCTTGTTCATCCACCACACCTCCAGAAAGCTGCTTGTATGAGGTCTGTCTGCTCTACCACCTCTACCTCCTCCTCCTTCTCTGTCTCTGGCGAAGTGGCAGTTAAACCGACGCGTGGCAGGGGCTACACAATGACTCAAGCAAAAAGATGCCACACTGTGCTTGAGCTGGTTTGTTTAGGGGACAGGAGCCACACCGGGCCAGAAATTCTGTCAGCTCTGCAAAGGCAGAGATGGTTAACACCACCCAGCTTCAGCTGGGAATGGTTGTCTGTGATAATGGGAGCAAACGTCTCTCCGCCCTACTCAAGGGTAAATTGACGCATGTACCATGCCTAGCACTCATCCTAAATCTAGTGGTACAGCGTTTCCTAACCAGGAACCCAGGGCTGGCACAGCTTCTCAGCCAGGCCAGAAAAGTCTGCAGCCATTTCAGACAGTCATTCCCATCAAGTGTTCGCCTGGCAGAAATTCAAAGAGAATTCCACCTTCCCACAAACCGCCTGATCTGTGACATGCCCACCAGGTGGAATTCGACATTGGCAATGCTGCAGCGTCTGCACAAGCAACAGAGGGCCATCAATGAGTACCTGTGTGAGTATGGCACAAGGACAGGTTCAGGTCAACTTGGTTTTTGTACCCCCCCTCAGTGGCTGATGATCAAGGATGCCTGCACTGTACTGTCACCATTTGAGGAGGCTACGAGGATGGTGAGCAGGGACAGTGCATGCATCAGTGACACAATTCCTTTAGTGTTCCTGCTGGAGCGCACTCTGCGGGGAATTATAGATGTGGCACTAGAGGCAGAGCAGCGGGAGGAAGAGGAGGCCTTCCCTAGCTCTCAAGGCTCCAGTCTTTACGCAGACAGCATTCCTGCGGGTCCTCAGATCAGACAGGAGGAGAATGAGGAATATTTAAGTAGTGGGGGCATTGAAGGTGGGGATTCCTCAAGGCAGAGTTTTGTGTGCCCAGAAACCCAAGGACTAGTACGTGGCTGGGAGCAGGAAGTGCACGATGGGGTCATTCTCATTGACCAGGAAGACTTGGAAGCTAATGCCACCTCCAACCTACGCTGCATGGGCTCCCTTATTATGCAAAGCCTGCTAAAGGACCCCAGGATTTGTGCTATCAAGGAGAGGGATCATTACTAGTTGGCAAGCCTTCTTGATCCACGATACAAGGGTAAAGTTGCAGAGCTCATCCTGCCCGCACAGAGGGAGGACAGGATGAAACGACTTGAGGACGCTCTAAAGTGACACTTGTGTAACACCTTTCCAGGCACTGGTAGGTTACCAAGTGATGACACACGTGCTTCTGAGGCTGCGGATGATCAGGGGAAGGCTGGGGCCGCTTGACTGATGCCTTTTTAAATTTTTTTAGTCCACGACGCCCAGGGACATCAAATGTAGGCACCCGTTGCCAGCGTCTTCACCATATGGTGCAGGACTACCTAGGGGCAAGGGCAGAGCTGGATACCATTACAGCAGATGATCAACTGGCTTACTGGGTGTTGAGATTGGATCACTGGCCAGAATTTAGCCAATATGCTATGCAGCTACTAGGTTGCCCTTCATCCAGCGTGCTTTCTGAAAGGACGTTACGTGCCACTGGAGGTTTTGTCACAGACAAAAGAGTGCGTCTGTCCTCCGACTCTGTAGACCGGCTGACATTTATAAAAATGAATCAGTCCTGGATCAGCAGCTATCAATCCCCAGATGCTGACGTAACTGAATAGATCGGGGATCTCTTCTGCATTACCAAAACACCACCCCTGCACTCTTCCACAATACCTCAGAGGGGGTTACGTTGTGAAGGCACTAGCTGGCACCAAAGGCCTAATATTTGGGTGCACTGGCACTGTCGCCTATACCAGATTCATATCATTTTAATATTGGACCGCAGGGTCCAACCCTGCACTCTTCCACAATACCACAGAGGGGTTACGGTGTGACGGCACTGTTGCCGACACTAAAGGCCCAATTTTAAAGCACCTATTGTTATTTTCATCCAAAGCCTGCATAAGTTTCACCATAATTTAGCCAAAAAAAATCACAAAACTTGTTCTGCATGTCCTAAAATGTCTCCTCTTTTCATACAGGCTGCCGCCCCAAGCAGTTGTTTATAAATAGATTAAAGGAAAAACATTTACCGTCATTTGAAATGTCATTTTTTTGTTTTTAAATTTTTCTATACATCCTACAAATCCGCCACTTCACGGGCAGGTTATAGGGACCTCCTAGGCACGATATTTGAAGGAATTTTTCGTTTTTATTCTTAACCCTTATTTCATGGAAACTCACTGTTCCTTTAAAAATGTTTTTTTTTTAAACTTTTTGTCCTTGTTTCCTGTCCCCCAGGGCACTACCCGTGAAGTGGAATCAGGCTGGAAGCTGGCCGCCATTATAAGTCAGGCGGCCATCTTGTTCAGAATATTGGTTCACTTGAAAATAACTAGGTAGGTTTTAGCTGAAACTAGAATGAAGCATATGTAGAAATTTAGGAATGTGTTAGATTAGCAGAAAAGCAATTAAAACCTGAGAAAGATCGAGGCTGTTCCTAGCACGAAGGGATAGAATGAGAAGTGGATACATCAAGGTCACAGAGGCCCCAGCAAGACAAAGGGAAGCATAGAAGATAGACCAGGTGCTACCCGCAACAAATGAACACAGCCGCTAGGGAGGCGAGCACAGCCCAGACTGGATGTAGTAACTAATCATGATCTGTCGAAACTAACATGAAGTTTGCCAATTTACGGCCAATGTAATGGAATGTCTTTGTATTAGACTAAGGGAGGTATTAACCCACGTGGGGTGGGATAGTGTCACAGGGAGGTGGGCTAATTGGGATGTACCTAATTATGTATTCGGGGTATAAGACCCCTTGTCGGGGTGAACTCGGGGCTCAGTCTTTGTGATTCAATCCTGTCTGAGCATCTTCTGTGACGTCACAATAAAGTTTGCCTTTCCTGAAGAGACTCGTGTCCAGACAATCCTTGCTCGTGTCCGGTCCGGCCTCGTCCCGAGTGAACCAAGTGGATTCCGGTAACATTTCTGAGGGCTCGATAGCCGGGATACGAGGCCCTTTGCCGGCACGGCAACGACTGCAGGACACTGTAGCGGTTGACTGCAGGTGCGAGTAATCCTGCTGGTTGAGCGTCCGTTGAAGGTGAGCTGATATCTGCAGGCGCCAAGCAGGATTTCCTGTTCAGTGGACCTCGTCTCGTCCCAAATGGACCCCCGGCCCGGGAAGCTGGGACACCACCGAGTCCGAGGAAACAGAGAACAGCGCGGCGATAGGTAAAGTGTCTTCTATGTTTGTATGTCTAATGGAAATACCGGTATAAAGGGAAACGTCCGGCCATAGTCGGATAAGGAGACCCGCGGCCACGATCTCGTTGACATACCGAACCCGCCGCCGAAAGCACGGACAAGCAAAGGAGCCAGAGTGGCTAGCGCGTGTCTGGACCCGGGGGATCAGATGTTAACTAAAGGGTAGAGTCTGTATGTGAGGGAGAAGGGAACCACGTGGAGTTGCATAGTCGTAGTCAGTGTTTGTAAATAAAGCTTCTACATGTGGACAAAAGGAAAGGAGGAGAGATTTCTGTGACTGGGCTGAGAGCCCTGAGTCAGTGCTAGTGTGTATGTCGTGTAGTGAAGAGGGCCCATTGGGGCCAGCGGTAGCTGCAGAGGAAGTGGTGCTGGGTGGGTAGATTACCCATAGGCAAATTGGAATTGCAGACTGAAGTGTAGTTATACAACGGGGTGCACATAGTCACAAGCAGTCAAGAGTTAGAGTTCAATTAATGGGGTATAAGGAGCCAAAAGGAGGGATGGTGTGCCCTCGGCTAGTAGAAAGAGTTGAATTGTTTATGTATTGGTTTGTGCTGAAAGCATCTGGTACAGTATGGGTTGTGAATGATTGCTGAGAGTGCTGTGAGTGATTGTGCACCTACTCGCCTAGCGAGAAAGCAAACTTGAGAGTGGACTCCCAAGGTACGTTTCCGGCTCAGGCGACTGCAGTCCGGCTACTGACGGAGGAAGCGAATCCGTTATATATGAATTGTTGACTGAAGTACCAGACAGTAAAATTCAAGTGTTTTTGCTAAAAAGTAATATCTGTATCGTAAAAAGGTTACTGCCCTTAAGAGTAACAATGGGTAACGGGTCATCCAAGCCCAACAAGGTGAAGAAGGGTGAGACGCCCTTAGGGTATATGATGCAGAATTTTGAAGCACTATACACAACACATGATTATGGTGTAGAGTTAACTAAAGAGAAATTAACAGGAATGTGTACACTTGTATGGCCACTGCTAGTTCCAGATTGGCCAGAGCAGGGGTCAATGGACCCGGAGTTAATACAGAGAGTGCATTCCCAAGTAACCGGGAAATGCGGATATCCTGAACAGTACCCATATATAGATATATGGAGGTATTGTGTAAGAGATAAAAGTCATTTTATAATGATGGCGGGACGTAACAAGAAGCAGGTACCCCCAAATAGAGAAAATAATAAGAAAAGGAAACCGGTGTTAGTAGAACAACCGGAGGAGATTGATTCCCTGTCCCCGCCCTATCCATCATATTATGGGGCAGCGAGAGAAGCTTTGCGTGCCGCAGTTGCGCTGGCGGAGGGGGGGGGAGCGGGCAGCTGCTGCTGCTCCGCCGGCTCCCTCCGCTCCGGCAGGCGGTATTGCGGTGGAAGATGAGGGGGCAGCGGGTGGAGGAGACAGAGAGGTCCCACCAGGAAAGATTGAAATGCCCGATGGGAACGTATATAAACTAGTAAACCAAGAGGACAGCGATGATGAGGGTGAAGATGCAAAGCAAGGTGCAACCACTCGCGCAGCGAACAAAATATATAAACCCCGAGACCCATATCAGCACAATCCCAGTAAAAGTAAGATGCAAATGCCCCTACGGGAGGTGCCAGGCCCTGTACTGGAAAACGGAGAACCAGGGCCAGTGCAATACACATATGTCCCATTTACGACAACAGATCTGTTCAATTGGAAAACACACACACCACTGTATTCCACTAACCCCGCAGCGGTGGCCAGTATGATAGAGTCAGTCATGCTCACACATAACCCCACATGGGCAGATTGTCAACAACTAATGCTGACAATGTTCACCACTGAGGAAAGATCCCGAATAAATAGTAGCGCACAAAAAATTCTACTTGCCCAAGCCGTAGAAGATGCTAGAGCCCAGCCAGAAGCGTGGGCAGAGGAACACTACCCCAAAACAGATCCCAAATGGCCGTACAATACCGCTGCAGGCATTGCACACCTGCAGACGTACCGTACAGCGGTAATAATGGGTGTTAAAGCGGGAGGGAAGAAGCCCACAAACATGGGGAAAATAGCGGATATTGTGCAAGATTCTAAAGAAACCCCAAGTGCATTTCTAGAGAGATTACTAGATGCATATAGGATGTACAGTCCTATTGACCCGGAGGCAGTGGAGAATCAGAGGTTAATTAATTCTTCCTTTGTGGGTCAGTCACAGAGAGACATACGGAATAAAATACAGAGACAAGATGGGTTTTTGGGTAAAGGTATTAGCGAATGGTAGAAATTGCTAATAAAGTGTATCATAACCGGGATCTGGAGGAAAAGCGGGAGGAGATAAAGAGACAAAAAGGGCACACAGTGGTGGTCGGATATATGGGAAATGGAGGAAGAGGTGCCCCGGACAGAGGGAGAGCGAGAGGTCGGGGAGGCAGAGAAACCCCTAGGGAACCCCTGGGACCCAATCAGTGCGCTTGGTGCCAGGGCGAAGGTCACTGGAAAAATAATTGTCCGGCATTTTTGGCTAAATTTGGGGTACAGGGGGAGGCTGGGGAATCGGGAGGTCAGGCCTCCAATGGTCATGTAACAATCGGCAGATATGAGAGAAATGATGGTGCCGGTGCAGGGTTTGTTGGTCTGGCAGGAACGTCATTTGAAGGGCAAGGTACATATTGACACGGACCTGGGCCCATCCCACTCGGTAATCACGAGCCCACGGTCACTATGAGAGTGGGAAATAAAGATGAAATTTTTATGGTTGACACCGGTGCCGAATATTCTGTCGTAACACAACAAATTG
Source organism: Leptobrachium leishanense (assembly GCA_009667805.1). Taxonomy (NCBI): domain Eukaryota; kingdom Metazoa; phylum Chordata; class Amphibia; order Anura; family Megophryidae; genus Leptobrachium; species Leptobrachium leishanense. The sequence goes on along the minus strand of CM019072.1, from coordinate 12,273,705 downwards.
CACCCCCAATGGGAAATGAAGTTGATATTGTGGGAGCAATGGGGGTGTCTGCTAAGTACCCCTTCCTTGCTTCACGAAAATGTAGTGTGGGTGGGCATAATGTTGAACATGAATTTTTGTATATGCCCGAATGTCCCATCCAACTCCTGGGGCGGGATCTCCTTTGCAAATTGCAAGCCCAAATTACGTTTCTCCCGGGGGTCACGCTAGATTAGACCTGCCTGAGAGTGGCAGCTCTACAAGGCAGTACAGCCCAGCCAGCCAGCACACCCAACCTGTCAAAATTGCAGTAATTATGCCAAGAGAAGAAGAATGGCGCTCGGCACAACCCCGCCGGCCGACCCAGACCCGTACACACTACTTCTGGGCATCCCCGGAGTGTGGGCGGAGGAAAACCCGCCGGACTAGCTGTAAATATCCCTCCAGTGTACGTCGATTTAAAACCTGGTGCAACACCTGTGGCTTTAAGACAATATTATATCCCACAAAAAGCCAAGCAAAATATCCAGACACATTTGCAGAGACTTAAAGACCACGGCATATTGAAATTTTGCGTGTCACCGTGGAACACACCCCTGTTGCCAGTACTGAAAGAGGGCACACAAGAGTACCGCCCAGTCCAAGATTTACGAGCCGTCAACGAAGCCACAGTAACTCTACACCCTGTGGTTCCCAACCCATACAATTTATTGGCATTAATTCCCGGAGACACAAAATATTACACGGTGCTTGATTTAAAAGACGCTTTCTTTTGCATCCGCCTGGCTCCGGCAAGCCAGCCCCTTTTTGCATTTCAGTGGGAGGAATCTACCACGGGGGCGCGCCATCAAATGACCTGGACACACCTCCCTCAAGGTTTCAAGAACTTGCCAACGATTTTTGGGTGCGCGCTCAGCCAGGACCTCCTGTCCTTCAACGCTCAGCCAGACAAAGTTGTTTTACTACAGTATGTAGATGATTTATTACTAGCTTCTCCCACAGAAAAAGACTGTCTCTCTGCCACAAAAGCCCTGCTACGCCTTGCAGGTTACAGAGTGTCCAAAAAGAAAGCACAAATATGTAAACAGACTGTGAAATATTTAGGTTTTCAATTAACAGGTACCAAGCGTGCACTGGGGGCAGAGAGAAAAGAAGCAGTATGCCGAATACCCCAACCAAAGACAAGGAGACAAGTCCGTGAATTCCTGGGAGCTGCAGGCTTCTGCCGCCTGTGGATCCCCAACTTCGCAGATATTGCTAAGCCCCTCCATCAAGCCACCAAAGGAGGAGAGCATGACCCCTTCCTCTGGGAAGAAGAGCAAACAGCAGCTTTCCTGAAATTAAAGACTCTCTTAATGGAAGCTCCTGCGCTGGGACCGCCAGATCACAGCAAGCCTTTCCAGCTGTATGTGCATGAACACAATCAAACAGCTACAGGAGTGCTGATTCAGAATTTTGGCTCCTGGCCAAGGCCTGTGGCCTATCTCTCCAAGCAACTTGATCCTGTGGCCTGTGGCCTACCCCCATGCCTGAAAGCTGTGGCAGCCACCGCAATGCTGATAGCAGAAGCAGACAAGCTGACCCTTGGACAAGTTATTCATGTCAAGGTGCCCCATGCGGTCAAAGCCCTGCTTGATGTAAAAGGAAGTTACTGGTTCAGCAACAGCCGGATGACGAAGTACCAAGCTATGATGTGTGAGAATCCACGGGTTCATTTGGACCTCATCGCTACCTTGAACCCTGCTACTTTACTGCCTGACTGTGAAGAGGATCTAGATCATGAATGCCTCCAAGTCATGGAAGAAATGTTCAGTAGCAGGCCAGATTTGAAAGACGTACCCCTAGACAAATACGATCTACAGTTATTCACTGATGGTAGCAGTTACATGGATGATGGGAAGAAAGTCTCCGGCTATGCAGTCGTCTCAGCAGAAGAGATTATTGAAGCAAATTCTCTACCAGGCCATACATCTGCACAACTGGCTGAAATAACAGCCCTAACCAGGGCTCTACAACTTTCCGAAGACAAAAGAGTAAATATCTACACTGACTCCAAATATGCCTTTATGACTGTCCATGCACATGGTGCACTCTACAAAGAAAGAGGCCTACTTACTTCCTCAGGACAACAAATCAAGTATGCAGCCGAAATAACAGCCCTCCTAGAAGCTGTATGGAAACCAAGTGCTGTCAGGATTATGCACTGTCGTGGCCACCAGAAAGGCCATGATGAAATCCCGAAAGGCAACAGGCGCGCTGACCAGGCCGCAAAAGCGGCTGCAAAACCATTGCTAACAACTAATCAAGCCAAAGTCCTGCTCTGCAAGCAAAAGGCCCAACCTCCCATGCCAAACTACGAATTCTACATGAATTGGAGAAAATTTGAACCTGGAGGCGAATTTATTGAAATTATGTTGCACAAATGGCACAATGACTACGAACTATTAGAACTCAATCATGATTATATCCAATGGCTCTTCCCAACCCGGTCACAAGGCCGAAATTTCTACTCCACTCCTCTGAACCCTCAAGAGACACGTCTTATGATTAACACCTCAGAAGTTCAGCAAAGACTCCGCCGAGCATACAAAATGATGCTGAAATTCTTCGGCGTAAAACTAATGGGGGAGTATGGGGAAGATACAGAAGTAATCGAAGTTGAACGAGCAGAAAATTTCGCCTCACGTTTCGAAAATCTAACAACCAACCCTCATAATAATCTGAGAATTACACAAATACTGCTAAATTTGGGAGAATTGGGAGCAGAAGAATACCAAGCCCCATTGGTGAGGTTCTTCCTCAAGAAGATCCTTATCAAAAACAAACTGCCAAGAATGAAGAAAAGAGCGATGAACTTTTTCAAACCAGCAGTGAGAGATTCACAGGAGAGACAAGATCTGCTGTTCTTTTCCTGGCGATACTATTTCCCAAAAGAAGAATTCATCTGGGGAAACCATGGAGAATTGGCACGATACAAAGCAAAACCAGTGGTGGCTGCACTCCTACCGGCGCCACTGAGCGAATGGACGCCTGTGTATTCAGAGAAAGAGAAGAAATGGTTATCAGAAGAACAAGGCGGATATGGAGAAGACGGATGGTTCCAGTTGAAGAATGGACAAATAGTTCTACCAGCAACATTGGCGCCTGAGATTGTAAGAATGCTCCACGCAAGTACCCATGGAGGAAGAGAAATGATGGAACAACAATTGGAGCCACATTTCTACGTGCCAGGACTGTCAGTAATCTGCAAAGCAATAGCCAAACAGTGCGTGACATGTGCCAAAAATAATCCAAGAACAGGCCTATCTCAACCTCCAGGGAAGCAGCCGATCGGGCTATCCCCAATGGCATCATTACAGATAGATTTCACAGTGTTGCCACCCTGCAAAGGATATAAATATCTACTGGTAATGGTGTGTACCCTGACAGGATGGGTAGAAGCTTTCCCAACAAGAACTGAGAAAACAGTGGAAGTGGTGAAAAGTCTGATGAAGGAAATAATACCACGCTATGGACTTCCTCTCGAAATAGGGTCGGACAATGGCCCCACATTTATACAGAACTGTTTACAGCAACTTGGCCGACTATTGGGCATCACCTGGAAGTTACATACGGCTTACAGGCCCCAAAGCTCGGGAAAAGTCGAGAGAATGAGCCGCACCCTAAAGACTTTGATGTCCAAACTGTTCCCAGAGACGTCACTAGGCTGGTTGGATGTGCTGCCGATAGTCCTATTGCACATTAGGTGCAGGCCAACCCCCCAATTGAAGCTAAGTCCGTACGAACTCATGTTTGGACGGCCTACCCCTCTGATTAATGGACTAAGGGGGGACCTTCGGGCATTGGGGGAAACTAAATTAAATGATCAGGTTGTGCTGTTGGGTAAAGCAATGCAGAAATTAAATACTTGGGTGGGAGATAATATACCTCACTTTTTATACCCCCCACTGCATAAGTATTGTCCAGGTGATTCAGTATGGGTGAAGGAGTGGAAAAATGATCCACTAGGCCCAAAATGGAGAGGTCCTTACTTTGTCCTGTTATCAACCCCTACAGCAGTAAAGGTTGCCGAGGTGGTCCCGTGGATACATCACTCCAGACTGAAGGTAGCTGCAGCCAATCCTGAACCAGTATGGAAGGTCGTCACCAACGAGACCAATCCACTGAGGCTAAAGCTAACTGTCAGGATCGCCCCCTGGTGCCACCCGGTACCCACCGGACCCGACGCTAGCGCTGTCCGTCCCGTCCTCGGCGAACCACAACTGGACGCCATGGTTACCACACCTTCATCCTCCAGCACCCTATCCTCTAGACAGTGGCCGGCGCGCGCATGCGCGCTATATCGATGAGGACCTCGGCGCCGGAAGATGACGTCAGACGCCAGGTATGGCGGGACCCGGTTTAAAAGAGGCTACAGAACTGTGAGTAAATGCCCAATTATTGAGTATGATTCCTAGCACATGGACTGTGTTTCATTGTCTCCAAGTCATACAGTGGCCGCCCTCCAGCCTTTACAGCCGTCCCACCGAGCCTCAGGCCTCCGGCCTGCTACAGCGCATCCAGCACCTCAATCCGCTTTGGCTCTCCAGCCGTTACAGCCGTCTAAACCAAGCCTCAGACCCTCGGCCTGCTACAGCGCATCCAGCACCTCAATCCGCTTTAGCTCTCCAGCCTTCACATCCGTCTCACCGAGCCTCAGACCTCCGGCCTGCTACAGTATACCACAGTATCTTACGTTCCCTCTGTGCCTTGAGATACCTGTCATCTACCGTGAGTACTACAATCCCCTACGGGCCTGTTACTATATTATGGTGTCTTCATATACTGAGTACTACCTGTCGTGTCAAGCCTTCAGTATTCCTGTGCCTATCTCTCCATACCCATCAACACCTGACGTCTCGGCCACTGCCACGAATAGGGTTGTACCATTCCATCTCACCCTTCGTGTAGTGGCTCTCACGATCTGGTATACTCTGCCTCTCGGGTTCCCATCGTTCCAGTACTACAGTTTCCCCGTGGCAAGTCCTGACACTAACAAAGACCACAGTCGTGAGCCCCTGAGAGATTCGACTGAAAGCATCCATGATACTCAACCCGTGGGTGTTTTGATGGATACAACGAGGTCTGATTATCCCCTGATAGGAGATGCTGAAAGGGTTATTTTTAGGGGCCCGGCCCCGACCCGTGATCAACCGGAAATGTCTTTTGTTTTTGAAATTCCGGCGGGGAGGGATTGGGTTTATGTGACTGAAGGGAATTGCCCAAGGGTTTTTGACAGTTGGGGCAATTCTGGTACTGATTTTGTTTCTTGCACATTTGATCCATGGACTATCACGGGAGCATTCCCCAGGTGCCCAAGCACCACCAAGAAAGTGGAAATTTCCCAGATCTGGAATGGTATGCACCCGGTTTTGGAGAACCGTACCATGTGGAGACAAAAACGAGAGGCGCTATCTGGAACCAGCCCAAGAGGACACTTACTTGTGCAATTTAAATATGACTATGCTAAAAAGTCTGGGCAAACCGCATGCTGGGTGTGTAGTAGACTGCACCCAGAGACAATTCATATACCATTTGCCTCTGTCCCAATGAATTTGAGTATGTTTGCATCAGGGAATTTCACAATACAAGCAGTCGATGCATCGAGGGAGAAACCAGAATCATTCAGTCCTGGGTACCCCATAATAGGACCAGTGTACCAACCAGAATGGTGTTTTCAATTAGGACCAGATAAGGAGACAAATAACGAGGGTGGGTTATGTAACTCAAGTCAGTTCAACTGGACATCATACATTTACATATTCAGAACAGGACTAAAGGCGCATTATATATATATACGGTGCAGGCAACTCACTAGAGAGCAAGGGGAGGTGATTGCGAATGCGACCAATGGAAGGCAGGATGCAGTGGATATGATGAGATGGCTGAGACAACTTGCGATAGAGGTAACAAAGGGAACACTATATTCATCACCATTTATAGTGAAAGGAGGGTACCAGGTGTGCTGTGAAAGGGTGTGTTACACATGGGTACCACCTACAGTAACGGGAATGTGTTATCTGGCTAAATTGATCCCAATCCAGAGGGTAAGGGTAGAAGACACTAATTCAGACACAACACTTCACCCTAGGTACCCACTGGTGTTTGAAAGACAGAAGAGAGAGCTATTCAAGAAAACGGATCGAATATGGGCATGGCTTCCAGCATAGACTGGATGGGGAAGAGAGTTGATGGCAAGAATGAACAGTTATGCCAGTTTGATGGATGAGATTTTGAATAAGACTAGTTGGGATATTCAGTTACTGAATCTGGAAGTACGGGAGATACGAAAGGTACAAATGATACATAACATGGCACTGGAACAGATCAGTGCGGCTCTGAATGGATTGTGTGAGATGACGATGCATTATGAATGTTGCACTTTCATCAAGAACACTACACATGACGTCCCTGACTATTACCAGGTAATCCAAGATCACCAGGAGAAGGTAGCACAGTTGCAGAACACAACAAGGAGGATCGCTGCTGAAGGCTGGAATCCACTCCGTGGGTTCGGAGCAATCGGAGATTGGTTCGGATCCATTCTGAGATTTATTTATAGATTTATCCATGATTCTGATGGTGGTGGTGATCTTGGTCGTAGGGACACTACTGTACCGCATAGGGCTATGTCTATGGCCACTATGCAAGAGAGCACTGACACCCACACAGACACAGAAGATACCACTGATTATCCCACAAGACATGTTCCCAGCAAAAATAGGCCCCCCAAAGTATGAGGAATGTGAGAATAATAGTAGTGAGGTGTAATGGCTACAAGTCTCAGGAGAAGAACCTGAGGCTTGAGCCAAGGGGGGAATGAAGGGGAATCAGGCTGGAAGCTGGCCACCATTATAAGCCAGGCGGCCATCTTGTTCAGAATATTGGTTCACTTGAAAATAACTAGGTAGGTTTTAGATGAAACTAGAATGAAGCATATGTAGAAATTTAGGAATGTGTTAGATTAGCAGAAAAGCAATTAGAACCTGAGAAAGATCGAGGCTGTTCCTAGCACGAAGGGATAGAATGAGAAGTGGATACATCAAGGTCACAGAGGCCCCAGCAAGACAAAGGGAAGCATAGAAGATAGACCAGGTGCTACCCGCAACAAATGAACACAGCCGCTAGGGAGGCGAGCACAGCCCGGACTGGATGTAGTAACTAATCATGATCTGTTGAAACTAACATGAAGTTTGCCAATTTACGGCCAATGTAATAGAATGTCTTTGTATTAGACTAAGGTGCGGCCCTGAACCAAGCATTCAAGCAAACTCCATCACAGACTCACCTTCATTTCTTCCCTCTGCGGCCCTGAACCAAGCATTCAAGCAAACTCCATCACAGACTCACCTTCATTTCTTCCCTCTGCGGCCCTGAACCAAGCATTCAAGCAAACTCCATCACAGACTCACCTTCATTTCTTCCCTCTGCGGCCCTGAACCAAGCATTCAAGCAAACTCCATCACAGACTCACCTTCATTTCTTCCCTCTGCGGCCCTGAACCAAGCATTCAAGCAAACTCCATCACAGACTCACCTCATTTCTTCCCTCTGCGGCCCTGAACCAAGCATTCAAGCAAACTCCATCACAGACTCACCTTCATTTCTTCCCTCTGCGTCCCTGAACCAAGCATTCAAGGTATCCACCATTTCAACAAGGCATCCGACATCATACCCCAGGCTGCTATGATCTTGAAAATGTATTTTTATGTCTGCATTTATTATTCTCTGACTAGTTTTTAAAGTATTTTGAATCTCCCTCCATTTCAGATAGAAAAAAAATCTGTTTGTGTTTCCTCCTCCTCCCCCCATGTTTGTTAATTGGTGCTATCTGCATGTCACAAACCTCATTCCCTTTCCACAGCAAACTCCATCACAGACTCACCTTCATTTCTTCCCTCTGCGGGCCCCAACCCGCCCACCCAGGGCCTGTCCCTAATTTCAGACATCCTTTCCAGCTGTCTCCATTTCTCTCCCTAATTACCCTTTCTAAGCCCAAAAATCTGGTCCATTTCATGCAATCCCTATGATATTCTACTGGCCACCATTTTCACCTTCTTTCTGCTCAAGCTCATGGGATGTCTGCCTGAGCTTTTGGTTTAAAGTGATATAACCTGGACAGTTATCCAACGACCAGGGTTTTATTTAATCTTGTATCATGTAAGTCTGCTGTTTGTGCTTCTCCATTGTAAAGCGCTATGGAATTTGTTGGTGCTGTATAAGTACTTGTAACTGTAACTTTGTATTTTTGTAACAATTCAATGTTCTTGAACCCAGGACATACTTGAAAACGAGAGAAATCTCAATGTATCCTTCCTGGTAAAATCCTTTATAAATAAATAAATTAACCCACGTGGGGTGGGATAGTGTCACAGGGAGGTGGGATAATTGGGATGTACCTAATTATGTATTCGGGGTATAAGACCCCTTGTCGGGGTGAACTCGGGGCTCAGTCTTCGCGATTCAATCCTGTCTGAGCATCTTCTGTGACGTCACAATAAAGTTTGCCTTTCCTGAAGAGACTCGTGTCCAGACAATCCTTGCTCGTGTCCGGTCCGGCCTCATCCCGAGTGAACCAAGTGGATTCCGGTAACACCCGGACCCCCATACACCTTTTATGGCAAATATCTTGCATATATGCCCTCTTGGAGGGCACTCTAAAAATCGAACTTTTGAGTCCCATTGAATTGTATTGAGTTCGGTTCGTGTTCGAACTCTTGAAATTGTTCGAGTTCGAATGCAAACCGTATGGGGTGTTTGGCTCATCCCTAGTTATTATACGCACCCCAAAACATTTCTTTGCTACATTGGTGATTTGAGAGATTTAGGTATGTGGGTGTCTTTTTAGGTTCTCCTCCATATATTAAGGGTGTGCGGGTTTTTTTTAGGGGCTCCTCCATATATTCAGGGTGTGCGGGTGTCTTTTTAGAGGTTCCTCCATATATTCAGGGTGTGTGGGTGTCTTTTTAGGGTCTCCTCCATATATTCAGGGTGTGCGTCTTCTTTTTAGAGGTTCCTCCTTATATTCAGGGTGTGCGGGTGTCTTTTTAGAGGTTCCTCCATATATTCAGGGTCTGCGGGTGTCTTTTTAGAGGTTCCTCCATATATTCAGGGTGTGTGGGTGTTGTTTAACATTTTTAGGGGTTCCTCCATATATTCAGGGTGTGTGGGTGTCTTTTTAGGGGCTCCTCCATATATTCAGGGTGTGCGGGTGTGTTTAAGGGGCTCCTCCATATATTCAGGGTGTGCGGGTGTCTTTTTAGGGGCTCCCCATATATTCAGGGTGTGTGGGTGTGTAGTTGTATAACAGAGCTGCATAGCCATACAACTCACAGCAATAAGTGTCACAGCAAGAAGTATAATATATGTTGATGTCAGTCGCTGGGAAAAGATGCCTGTGCTCTTCTGTGGTCACGTGGTGTGTTGGTTGGCAGAGTGCCAGCTGTGGGAGCGCCCAATGATTATGATAAGCGACAGACACTGCCTCCCAGTCACACCCTCTTTTCCCGCCTTTTTTTGTGCTCCCTCAGGTTGAGCCCCGCCCTTCTCCAGACTCGCACTCTCAGGCGGCGCGCGCTCACTCCCGCCCTCTTGTCATCACGCCCACCTCCAGGCCCTGCCCAGCCCCGCGCGGACACTGCGCATGCGCCGAGGGGCAGAGCGGGGTGAGCGCGTGGTGTGGTGGCTGCGCGTGGTGGTTGCGCATGCGCCGAGCAGAGCGAGAGAAGATGGCGGCGGCGGTGGCGAGGGAAGCGGCATGAGCGGAGTCACTCATTGAATAAATCCTGCTCTTTTCCGCTATGGCCTCCCCGAGCGCGCAGGTAAAGTGCTGGGGTCAACACAGGAGGGTCAGAGCGGGCGGAGGGGGGAGAGTCGGGAGGGAAGTGGAAGCTTGGGCCCAGAGTGAATGAGGAGCGAGGGGGGAGAGGCTGCGCTGCTCGGCCTAGGCCCAGCCTGCTCCCTGCACGCCTCCCGGGACAAGACCGGCGCCTGACCCGGCCAGAGAAGGAGTGCTGCGACTCGTGCCCTGCCAGAGGCGAGTACATCGAGGGCCACTAGCCCACTAAACCCACCTCACGGGGCCCGAAACCTCCCAACGGAGCCCGCAGCCCCCCGAAACCTCCCAACGGAGCCCGCAGCCCCCCGAAACCTCCCAACGGAGCCCGCAGCCCCCCGAAACCTCCCAACGCCCCCGAAACCTCCCAACGGAGCCCGCAGCCCCCCGAAACCTCCCAACGGAGCCCGCAGCCCCCCGAAACCTTTCCCCGTGGACCACTAATCCCTCCCCACATGGTATGGAGACCCCAAACTCTCTGCGGCCCACTACCCCCCCAACCCTCTCCTAGACGACCCCCAAGCCAGCAGCGAGGCCTCCCAGAGCCCCTCAAAGTGTCAATATGAATATTTGTTTTAGCAATAGTACAGCGCTACAGAACTTGGTGGCGCTCGATAAATACTTGTAAATAACGATCTCAGAGTGAGCATCTACGAGGGCGACTAGCCCCCCCAACAATCCCTCTCCCCGAGGCGACTAGCCCCCCCAACAATCCCTCTCCCCGAGGGCGACTAGCCCCCCCAACAATCCCTCTCCCCGGGGGCGACTAGCCCCCCCCATCCCTCTCCCCGGGGGCGACTAGCCCCCCCCCAAACCCTCTCCCCGAGGGCGACTAGCCCCCCCCTCAAACCCTCTCCCCGAGGGCGACTAGCCCCCCCTCAAACCCTCTCCCGAGGACGACTAGCCCCCCCTCAACCCTCTCCCCGAGGGCGACTAGCCCCCCCCTCAAACCCTCTCCCGAGGGCGACTAGCCCCCCCCTCAAACCTCTCCCCGAGGGCGACTAGCCCCCCCTCAAACCCTCTCCCCGAGGGCGACTAGCCCCCCTCAAACCTCTCCCCGAGGGCGACTAGCCCCCCTCAAACCCTCTCCCCGAGGGCAACTAGCCCCCCTCAAACCCTCTCCCCGAGGGCGACTAGCCCCCCTCAAACCCTCTCCCCGAGGGCGACTAGCCCCCCCCTCAAACCCTCTCCCCGAGGGCGACTAGCCCCCCCTCAAACCCTCTCCCCGAGGGCGACTAGCCCCCCCTCAAACCCTCTCCCCGAGGGCGACTAGCCCCCCCCCCAACCCTCTCCCCGGGGGCGACTAGCCCCCCCCCCAACCTCTCCCCGGGGGCGACTAGCCCCCCCCCCAACCCTCTCCCCGGGGGCGACTAGCCCCCCCCAACCCTCTCCCCGGGGGCGACTAGCCCCCCCCAACCTCTCCCCGGGGGCGACTAGCCCCCCCCCCAACCCTCTCCCCGGGGGCGACTAGCCCCCCCCCCAACCCTCTCCCCGGGGGCGACTAGCCCCCCCCAACCCTCTCCCCGGGGGCGACTAGCCCCCCCCAACTCTTATTATCCTCATTATTTATGCAGCGCAACACTTCATAATTAATAAAGGGAGCGAGATACTCTCGCTCCAACCCTCCAGGGGGTCACTAGCCGCCCTCTACCTCCCCACATCCCCGCCCCTTACCTCCCCACATCCCCGCCCTGCCCCCCCACATCCCCGCCCCGCCCCTTACCTCCCCCATCCCCGCCCCTACCTCCCCCGCCCCTTACCTCCCCCGCCCCTTACCTCCCCCGCCCCTTACCTCCCCCATCCCTTACCTCCCCCGCCCCTTACCTCCCCCAAACCCTCCCCGAGGGCGACTAGCCCTCCCCCAAAACCCTCTCCCCGAGGGCGACTAGCCCTCCCCCAAAACCCTCTCCCCGAGGGCGACTAGCCCCCCCCCAAACCCTCTCCCCGGGAGCGACTAGCCCCCCCCCAAACCCTCTCCCCGTGGGCGACTAGCCCCCCCCAACCCTCTCCCCGGGGGCGACTAGCCCCCCCCAACCCTCTCCCCGGGGGCGACTAGCCCCCCCCAACCCTCTCCCCGGGGGCGACTATACCCCCCCCCAACCCTCTCCCCGGGGGCGACTAGCCCCCTCCCAACTCTTATTATCCTCATTATTTATGCAGCGCAACACTTCATAATTAATAAAGGGAGCGAGATACTCTCGCTCCCAACCCCCCAGGGGGTCACTAGCCGCCCTCCCCCTTACCGCCCCCGCCCCTTACCTCCCCACATCCCCGCCCCTTACCTCCCCACATCCCCGCCCCTTACCTCCCCCATCCCCGCCCGCCCCTTACCTCCCCCGCCCCTTACCTCCCCCCGCCCCTTACCTCCCCCCGCCCCTTACCTCCCCCATCCCCGCCCCTTACCTCCCCCATCCCCGCCCCTTACCTCCCCATCCCCGCCCCTTACCTCCCCCATCCCGCCCCTTACCTCCCCCATCCCGCCCCTTACCTCCCCCATCCCGCCCCTTACATCCCCCATCCCCGCCCCTTACATCCCCCATCCCCGCCCCTTACCTCCCTGCCCCTTCCCTGCACAGTATGTCTGGCCTCAGGGTGGCTGAGCATCATGGGAAATGTGCTGGACAGCACTTCTCAATACCTGCACCGAGCTTTGTGGGATTTGTAGTCCTGTCTGTGTTGCATAACAGGATTAGGACCTGCAGGCCTGGGTTGGGTCCCGGCCCCCGCAGGGATCATCTTAATACATTCATCCACCGTCCCCAGCAGCACTACTACTCCCATCATGCTTCATCCACTGCTGACCTGCTAGAGCATTGAGGGAGATGTAGTTTTAGGCTGGGTTAGCTTGTGCTGACGTAGCAGCGTGCTGGGCCTCACATACCTCTGTACACACGTGTGCATCGTCTCCATGTGTGCGGTGACAAACAGGCAGCCGTGTTACACTTTGCGGGGTGTGCGGGGCCCCCGAGAGCTGAGGACGCTTAACATGTGACTGGATAATAGTTTAAGGGCCTTGTTGGCTCCTAAAATCACACACAGTAATAACATAAGCCTGTGGGGGGGGGGGATCATGGGGTCTGCGCTGTGTGTGTGTTACTGTAATGTTTGCTCAGGGTGTACAACCTGCAGACATTGTGTTACAGTGTAATGCGGGACGCCTCGCTGCCCCCACTCCATCCTCCTTTACAGACAGGACTGGGGACCTTTGTCCTGGAACTAATGTCTTGTCCCCGGCCGGACTGGTTAATCTCCAATAAATGGCGCACAGAATGAATGGGACGCTCACTATCAGCGGTGACACAGGGCTGCTGTGTGTCAGTGTGTATCTATGTATACAGTGTTTATACTGCTTCTGTGCTACCTGCATTTTATTACATGTATTTGTTTTGTATACACTTATGTCTTGGCTATATGTGTGTATGTCTGTGTATATAATATATTTATGTGTTTGTATATACACACACCCCCTTTCTGTGTCGTGTATGTGCGTCTTCTATTTGTGTCCTGTGTTTATATATACATTTTATTAGGTGTATAGTTTGTTTTATATTCGTTTAATCCCTATATAGTTTTGTCTGTTTATTATATCTGTGCCCTGTGTGTATACATTTTTGTGTATATATGTATATAGCTATAAAAGCTGTGTGTGTATACATTCTTTGTGTAGTTTGCTCATATATTTGTTTCATATGAACTTCTGTTTTTGTGTGTGACAATGTATACATTTTTGCATATAGTTTGTTTTTTATTTGTGTATAAATGTTGTGTAGTTTGTAATATTGTATGCTGGACACACAAAGTATACGTGTGTGTGTGGATTTGTTTCACATACGGTTTTGCATGTTCCTGTAAAATGTTCCTGTAAAATGTTTGTGTGTACAGTTAATGGACACTTGTTTATTTTGTGTGTTATGTCTGTAGAAGGTTGTTGTGTTTAGAGTTTGTGCCTGTTTATTAACCTGTTAAATGCTGGTTGTTTCTTGGGGTTGGAGGTGTTCTTTTTCATTCAGGATATTGTGTTTACGTGGGGATGAGGCCTCGGGATGGAATATGCTTTTTAATGGACGCTGGCGTTTACCGCCTCGTTATGAGCTAATGACCTCTCTGTGAATTGTTTGCGCGCTGCAACACGTGAGCTGCTGGGTAAGAACCGCAAGCAAACCCGCCCGCCTGCCTGAAAGTGAAAGTCCTGGCCCTGCCTGCTGCCAGCGGTTACGTTTAAACATAGAAACGATTGCGCCGTGACTTGTAACACTGTGTCCCACGTGTGACAGGAAACTCCTGTGCAACACGTAAAGGTTTCACCTTGCAACCAGACTATAAACCTGCACATTAACTGTAGAGGGCCCGGGTCACAGGGTCTTACAATCTAGAGGAGCAGAGGGCCCGGGTCACGGGTCTTACAATCTAGAAAAGCAGAGGGCTAGAGGAGCAGAGGGTCCGGCTCACAGGAGTTTACAATCTAGAGGAGCAGAGGGCCCGGCTCACGGGAGCTTACAATCTAGAGGAGCAGAGGGTCCGGTTCACAGGAGCTTACAATCTAGAGGAGCAGAGGGTCTGGTTCACAGGAGCTTACAATCTAGAGGAGCAGAAGATCCGGCTCACAGGAGTTTACAATCTAGAGGAGCAGAGGGCCCGGCTCACAGTTTACAATCTAGAGGAGCAGAGGATCCGGCTCACAGTTTACAATCTAGAGGAGCATATACTCCGTCTCACAGGAGTTTACAATCTAGAGGAGCAGAGGGTCTGGCTCACAGGAGCTTACAATCTAGAGGAGCAGAGGGCCCGGCTCACAGGAGTTTCATCTAGAGGAGCAGAGGGTCTGGCTCACAGGAGCTTACAATTTAGAGGAGCAGAGGCCCGGCTCACAGGAGTTTACAATCTAGAGGAGCAGAGGGTCTGGCTCACAGGAGCTTACAATTTAGAGGAGCAGAGGGTCCGGCTCACAGGAGTTTACAATCTAGAGGAGCAGAGGGTCTGGCTCACAGGAGCTTACAATTTAGAGGAGCAGAGGGTCCGGCTCACAGGAGTTTACAATCTAGAGGAGCATTTGTCTGCTTTCTGATGTTTCCCGCTGAGCGGTGCTGGCTGTGATCCTCTGGGGAGTTTTTTGGGCTGGTCCTGGGATTTTTTTTTTTCATTCCGTGCTGGACACGTTGTGCCGGGTTTGTAGCAGTTGTTAGAAGCAAAGTATGTTTAGGCTCTGGTAGAAATGGTGTTTACACTGGGAATTGATTTTTTTTTTTTTTTTTGTGTGTGTGTATATATGGCAGGAGTTTGCTCCTCCTGCAGGGGTCCTGACCTCTTCACCCACCCCGGTCTTGCCTGGTACAGCCATGGGGAGGACTATTCGCTAAACGGCGGGCTGCGTACCCAAGTAGCTGATTTGTAAGAATTACTTTGTATTTCTGTAACACTTCAATGTTCTTGAACCCAAGACATACTTGAAAACGAGAGAAATCTCAATGTATCCTTCCTGGTAAAATCCTTTATAAATAAATAAAATAATTCACCAGCTCTGGGATTCCTCCCTCCTGACCATTGGCCAAAAATGTTAAATTTCTATTCGATTCTCCCCCGAATCGGTGCTTGGAGCAGGATTTGGCCCGTCCAGCTCCCGGGAAGCCACATACATGATTCCAGCGTTGCCGGGGTCTGGTATAAATTTGTCAAGCGCTGGTTATGATCGTTGAGCCGCAGTCGCTGTTGTGTGTTTTTCTAGTCTTGTGTTGAAAGTTTGCACGTGGTGATTGTGTGCCCTGCCGCCTGTGTGTACTCTTGGCGTTTTGTAATGTTTGTTAGGTGCAGAGTCACGGTGAGGCGCAGAATTCCTCGTGCGCCAATACGAGCGGAAGCCTGCGTGACGCACATGGACGTCGAATCACACGGCACCAGTTGTGGATCCACAGCGGCAAAAGCCATGAGGGAAATGGGCATCCTCTGCCCTGGGGGCACTGACCAGACCTCGAAAAGACGAGTATACGGGTGTGCAATGCAGGGGGCACCAATATGAAATACGCTGCGGGATTCATGGCATGCAGACCCCCCCCCCCCAACTCAGGTTCTGGTATTATGATCGTGGGGCAGAGTATGGCAAGCTTGGGGGGGGGAGGTAGCCACGGGCTCCTAGAATTTTATCTCTGCATCCTCGTTTTCTAGTTTGCTATATGCAAACCTCTATGCCGGACTTTCCCTGGCTCCTAAAGTGTGGTTGGCTCCTGCGCTTCATTTCAGCCCCTTTTTATTGGTGGCCGGTAATACTTCTGTGGAAATTTGTACTAAATGATCTAAAACGTGAGTATTGACACACGGAGACGTTTTTTCCAACGTTTCAGTTGATTTCCTGATCGTCAGGGGACGCGCCAGAGGTAAATGGGGGTGAACATGTTGCTTTAGGTGAGGTTTGCGTTTTTGTGAACGTTATTTTTTTCCTGGCGAGCGCCCCCATCGTACCCGTGTGTCACTTCAAATCCAGCTACACCACACTATTTAACGCAAAGTGTCTTTTAATTTTTATTAAATACATGAGACGCAGCCACATTAATTAAATGAATGTAGCCGCAATTGAAAGCACGCAGCCAGGATTGCGAGGTGGGGTTGCGGGACAGCGGTGCATGCTCTGTAGTCCCACTGCACCCCCTTTAAATGTTGCTAAATCCACGTGTAATCCCCGCTCCCTCTGATTTCGGTAAGGGGGTCCCTTGGTCTCTCTGCACCCCTGCCTCTGTGTTTTTCAGATACTGCTGACCCCCGCAATCCTCTGGCTGTGGTGTCTTATCTGCTTTTTATCTTTTTCATCCTCGGGGAGCAGCGGCTCTAAACTGCTGAATAAGAACGCGCTTTCACAAGACCCGACACGACACTGTCCTCAGCTGTACCTGACGCGCTGTTTGCGCAAGGCTTGCCTTAAATCCGTGCTTTCCAAACCTGTCCTCAGGACCCTCAATACAGATCACCTTGAGGAAATGCAGAATGAATCCTGCAATCACTGAGCAGCAAATCATATCACCTGTGCTGTGCTTCACATATCCTGCAAACCTGGCCTGTCAGCGGGTCTTGAGCAGGAATGGGAATCCCTGCTTTAAACCCTGAAGAAAAATTAATGTTTAGACGTGGATACTATGTATTCTATTCAGATTCAATGTGTTTAGCAAGTGTATCCTTCATGCCCTGCTCCCCTATCTCTGTCCTGGTCCCCTGTATCTCACCTGACTCCTTCCCATAGAAGATGATCGGCTCATGTGAGACAGGTTTGTCTGCTGCTGTTTAGGGGTTTCTTTTTGAGGCTGCCGACTTTCCCTCGTGAGCTTAAAGGGACACTCTAATCAACATGACCACCTAAGCTATTTTAGGTGGTCATGATGGCCGGAGTATTCCCTTGCCTGTCCCTCCTGCCTCCGCTCAGCCGATAGGCAAAAAAGGCTAAAAACAGCTGAGAGAGGCGGAGAACTTTACTCCGCCCTCCCAGCTGTCAGTCAGCAGAGCGGGAATCATATTTCCCGCTTCTGCCAACTTTTGCCGAGTAGGAGACGTCATCGCGCTTTCAGCGCGATGACGTCTCCAACTCGCCACAGTAGCTGGCGGCAGCGGCTGAGGGTTAGTGTTGCGCGCATCCTCTTGCGCGCAACACTAATCCTCAGAGGGAGCCGGGAGGAAGCCTGCCGATTGGCTGTTTTACGTGAGAGGCGCGCATGCGCGCTTCTCACGTAAACCAGAATGCAAGTCGGACAGAAGGGCGGAAGAGGAGGGAGGTGAGTGTGTATAATAATAATAATAATAAAAAAAATAAAACGCTGGAAACGAGGATTTTAGTTTAAGTATTACAGTTACAAACACAAAAAATAACAATTTATTAAGGGAATAGTGATAGGTTAGGATTAAAAAACAGGGGGGTGATTTTTTGTTAGTGTCCCTTTTAAGAACAAATCTACAGATTAACAGAAAATAAATATGTAGGAAATATAGTCACTGTTACATGTTTACAGGTGCATTCCGTATAGAGGTATGTTAATAGGGAGCTCTTGAGTGACTTTAGACTGGGGGAAGATTTGATGGTGTCTGGGAGGTTATTCCATAACTGCGGTGCTCTGGTAGCCTCGAACAACAGCCTCCTGCCGCCTTATCTAAACATTCCCTCCTCCATCTCATTAACTGTTAAATACTATTGATCTCAAAGGCCACAAAGCAAAGCTTTTGATAAATGTTGCATCATGGGAAAAATCCAGAAAATTGAACCTGGAGATTAAATAACAAATTTTATTTTGCCTTTTTAAATGCAATTACTTCAAAGAAGAAAAGAACAGCAGCAAGTGCTCTAGTTACAGTTTATTTATTTATACTCCCGCTGCGGTCCACACCACATGTAATCCCGCTGCGGTCCGCACCACATGTAATCCCGCTGCGGTCCGCACCACATGTAATCCCGCTGCGGTCCGCACCACATGTAATCCCGCTGCGGTCCGCACCACATGTAATCCCGCTGCGGTCCGCACCACATGTAATCCCGCTGCGGTCCGCACCACATGTAATCCCGCTGCGGTCCGCACCACATGTAATCCCGCTGCGGCCCGCACCACATGTAATCCCGCTGCGGCCCGCACCACATGTAATCCCGCTGCGGCCCGCACCACATGTAATCCCGCTGCGGCCCGCACCACATAGATGCACCCATATGACTAGTTGAGTGTGCTCCCACCTCACCTCTCAATCCCAGCACCGCTGTCTCCTGTGAGGGCTTGGACATGTAGGAGGCTGCCCGCTGGTGCTACCTGGTGTGTGTAGTAACTGTTGCTCCCTAAACCCCATATTGATGGAGATTGCTTAACGGGCCGCTTGCGAGGGACTTTTTCTCCCACATGATGCTTTGCTTCCGCTCAGACTTTTCACATGTAGGAGATACAGCACAAGCGTGTGCTTAAAATGTGACTTTTCATGAGTCTGCATGATCTATTCCCTGTAGTCAGAATCCGTCCCCACCTCCTGTCCCGCGCCAGCGAGCGCAGTCATGCTAACATACGCCCCGTCACTTGTTATCTGTAGCTTCCAAACGGCGACTGGTGGGACCTGGTAATCCTGGTCAAACTGCTGACCATGTCTGATAGTGTCAGGACGCTCGACTTCCCCGGCATGTGTGCCTCGCGGAGTGTGCATGCTGATATCCATGTACATCATGCAAAAAACACCTCGCAGGGGGCCAGGTCAGATACAGAGCTGGATCATCCCTGACGTGTAGAGTTTTACTCCTAAATGTCATGTTTACATGAATCCATAAAATCAAAACAACACCAATGATGGAAAAAGGTGTGGGTGATCACCTGTAACCCAAAAAAGGTGGTACTTCCCCAGAAAGGATTGAACCTAATAATAAATTGACAAACTATATATGAATCCATAGACACCTGTACGCCAGGGTTTTCCTGTTGGCACAATGATGCTGTTTTTTTTTTTTGACCTTTCCCTTTTTTTTATTTTTTTAACTCCTGTTTGTTGCAACTGTGACAAACACTGGCCTTTTATTGAATAGTTCCCCTAGTGTTAAATCTAGAGATGCACCGAAATTTCGGCAGCTGATCTTATCGGCAGAGAGCAAAAATCAGCAATCTGAACCTGGGCCTTGAGGCCTGACCAAGTCCCCGACTCGGCCTGCAGGCTGAGGCGAGTTCCAGGCCCGGGTTCAGATGGTTGACTTCTGGCACCGTTATCGGTCTGTTTCGGCCCGACATTCATTTTGGTGCATCACTAGTTAAAATCCCATTTAGCCTGGCCCAGGTATATTTACATCCAACCTAGGAGCGAGCAAGAGCGATTAGGAGCCACACAAAATATCCTACATCAATGCTCAGAGGCTCGATGCTGGCTCGGCATCATGGCACATGTAGTTCCTATATAGATGTGTACCAAATAATCCAGAAATTTAGGAGCCCGTGGTCACCTGGATACACTAGGCCAGGGATGTCCAAACTCCGGCTCCCCAGATGTTCCTGAACTACAACTCTCAGAAATCTGGCTACATTAGATGGATGGAGAAGCATGGGAGTTGTAGTTCATGGACATGGGGGGGGGGGTTGGACATCCTTGCAGTAGGCCAGGATGCGACACACTTGCGGCTTTATTTAGCCAGTCCGTGTCTTCTTAGATTGTAAGCTCTTGGGCAGGTTCCTCCCTCCTGTTCTGTGTGTGTTTTATTTGTTCTGTTTCTCCCATTGTGCAGCTCTAAGGAACTTGTTGGCGCTTTATAAATACTTGTAACTGTAGCTGTATTGGATTTAGTGTGTAAATAAATCGGAAATTTTAGGAAGGATCTGAAAGGTCAGAATTTCGGAGGGAGGGAAAAAAAAAAAAAAAAAATGACAGCACGGGGTGGGGGGGGGTATTCGCAGACTGTTTAGACGTTTACATCCAGGGCAGCTGGAGAACCTAGTACAGGTTGGGGGGGGGGGGGTGTCAGCAAGCTTGCGCGGCTCTCCAGCTGTTTATGGATCTACCGTTCCATTCCCATGATCCTCAGCCACTCACCAGGTTACTGAAGCATCAAGGGAAATGTAGTTCCCAAATAGCTGTAGGTTCAAGTTTGCTGACCAGTCTTGTAGGCAGTTCTCTAGCTCCCCCTGCTGGCAGTGAGCTCAGGTCTCCTGCTCACCCGTCAATCTGTGGCACAGATCTCTGTCAAAGAGGGGGAGGAGGTTGTTTTGCCAGCAGGTTATGTAGATGGAGCCGCACGCCCTGTCGGGTTGAGTTTAAACGTGCATAGAGAGCGATGGATTTGGCGTTCGGGCACGAGCGGCGCTTCCTATTTTCTTGCCGTGCCGCGTCTCGGTGCCAGGAGAGACAGAAAGGTCTGTTTGTTTTAATAGGATTTGCTGGCTCCGGGCCGTGGATTACCGTCATTTGTCACATTAATGCCATTTCAGCGATTACTGGCGTGCACGTCCAAAGAATCGCACATGCTGCAGCTGCACTTTTTTGTGGCTGTTCAGAGCGTGTAACTGTCTCAGGATTAAAGCGCATTGTACCGAACCAACCGGCGTCTGCAGAGAAAAAAAGAACGGTGCATGAATTCAGGGGCCGCGGCGCCTTGTGGAGCCAGTCTATAACATGGTTGTCAGTCGAGAAGTACATGTTTGCACCTCTTAGTACCACCGGGGAAGTCCTGTGCACGCCCGGCTCCCCTCACAAAGACTCGCGGCTTATCAAATCCTTAAAACATACTGGGTTATTCAGATAGCGGTGAAAAGCAGGAGAATGACTGGAGAATGGAAAATTCTAGGTCAAAATAGCCGATTTGGAAAGTGAGATGAAAGGGAGAATTTTTCTATTTTGACCTAGAATTTTCATTTCTCCAGTCATTATCCTGCTTTTCACCGCTCTCTGAATACCCCTGATAGTTTATTGGCCGGGATAGTCGGTAGACACGGCGTCCGTCTGCTCATCGATCCTGCACTGCAAGTGGCTGATAACCCCTGTTACCCTTTGCACTGCTAACACGAATCAGAATAATGTTATGCATTTGTTAGGATTCTTTTGCTGTCCTGACCCAAAGCCCTCCAGTGTTATAAAAAAAAATCATGAGTCAGGGTACATGTGTTTTTTTTGTGGCCTTCCATGTTGACGTACGTATGTATGTACGTACGTACACACACATTGTTGCATGGATGTAAACACAGGGTCCCCTCTCCTCCTGTGTGTTTTAACGTGTATGTATAGTTTTTATTTTGTCTCGCCCATTATAAAGCGCCAACAAGTTCCGTAGCGCTGTACAAACACTTGTAACTGCAGGTTTAGGGGGCTTATTGACCCTATAATGTGAGGGTGTGTTGTTTGCTCGTGGTTTAACGCTCTGTTCGTTTCTCCCGCAGTATATCTTTGGGGAGTTCAGCGATGATGAGTTCAGGCAGTTCTTCGTGACAACTCGCTGCACGGTTGAGGTGAGTAAACGGCTTTCCTCCCCTTTGTTTGTACACAGGTAAGAGGAGGTGAGGAACCTGGCTGTGGTGGCTTTCCAGATCATCAAATGTGTGTTCAATGCGGGCGCTTTCTTTTGATGCAGAAATATGTCATGTTCATGTGTGTAGTAATGACACAACACGCAAGCAATGAAACAGTGACATCAGAGCCTCCTCTACGGCAGGGGTCAGCAACCTTGGCTCCCTGATGTTTTTGGGGACTACATTTTCCATGTGGCTCAGTCAGCCTAATGGGTGACTGAGCATTGTGGGAGATGTAGTTCCCAAAACGTCAGGGAGCCAAAGTTGCTGACCCCTGCTCTAAGGAGCACAAATGATACAATTATATAGTTTGTTGCGGTTTAGAGGGTTTTACAGATCAGTGTAATCTTAAAGAAACATCCTTTTCTCTCTCAGCTGCCTCCGTTTAATGAAGCTGTCCTGTGCGGCCCTCAGTCATCCAGTGATCTGCAGGACGGTGAGTAACGACACACGTGAAGCTTTGGGTTTGTTTATTGTTTAAACCATTTCTTTCTCTTCTAACCAGGAGACGTCCTTGCTGCTTCATCAAATTCATATTTTTTTTCCTTGCGTGCAATGCCGCAGTCCATGTCAGGGCTTAGTCCCCCCTCCTACAGGCGCATCGGCGTCCTAGGAGGAGCTTTTTGAAACCTAAGCTCCTCCGCCCTGGTCCATGAGAGCCTCAGTTACGTGTGTGTGTGTGTAATTTTTCAAAGAACTGCATCCCAGAGCTCATGTGTTACATTCCCCATATGCAGCACAGAACTCTGGGTAAGACATGCAAATGACGTCTGCAATTTCTCATGATCTCTGCTAAAAAAGCCATCTAGCATAGCCTTGATTAGAGGGTTCTGTGTGAAAGCAGACCCAGGATGCAAAAAAGGAGAAACTGCAGACGTCGTTTGCATGTCTTACCCAGAGTTCTTTGCTGCATATGGGGAATGTTACACATGAGCTCTGTGATGTAGTTCTTTAAATTGCTGGGATGTGTAAATGGCTTCTGCAATAATAAACTTTAAAAGCCTCCACGCTGCAAATTATAATCTCATTTTTTGTCTTTCCACCACGATAGATAGATATCTATCTATCTCGCACAGAATTCAGCGCACACCACCCTAAGAATACATAGATGACATAGATTTGAGAGGGTTTGGGTACAAAATTTGCTCATACATTGCTTAAGCCTGTCACAATGTCGATGTGCCAACCTAATGCCCGCTCTTATGAAACCCACTAACATGGGCAATGCCTCCTACCGGGGCTGTCTGTAGTACAAAGCTTTAAATAGAACTACAGTGAGGAAAGTGTAAACCATGCCACCGTTATGAAATATGCATGTTTAGGGTGAGCGCATCCCCCCCCCCCCGTGTGTATAAAATATATACTGAATATTGTGACACTTTGTTATAGGAACGTTTCCTTCCTGAAACTCTAAGTTACAGCCATTAAATATTCTGACGGCGCGTGCGTTTAATTCCCCATGTTTACCTTCCTTAACATGATATGGAGCCCAGCGCTTTGGGGGCCCCCCTCCCACTCGCTTCATTTCTCCAGTATCTGATTGCTGATCCAGTAACCTTCACTGTCAACAACACATAGAGCTCACGTGTCGTGTTCACAGAAGGCTTTGATCTTTTACAGGGAAAGCAGCGTTTGCGGGTCTTTTATTTTAGGCTGGGTTCACACCTGGGCGTAGCGCTGCGTTGCGCAATGCGTGCGTTTTTTACGCGCATTCGCGCATACAAAGAACGCGCGTTGCAGCGCGTTCGCGGCTATGATATGGCCGCGAACACGGTGCTGTATGCCCGAAAAGAAGCTCTCGAACTTCTTTGGACGTAGGGCGTTTATCAGCGCGTTCATGCGCGCTGAGAAACGGCCAGGTGTGACATGCCCACATAGGGAATCATGGGATTTCATTGTTTGAGCGTTTTACAGCGCGCAGGAGCGCGCTGTAAAACGCTTAGGTGTGAACCCAGCCTTATGGTGTGTATAGCCGGGCTTAACCAGGAGCCAGGTGGCCACAAGCTTGTAGAATATTCCCTGGCTCCTACATTTATACATTATACTTTTTAAATCTATATAGGAAACCTCTCCTGACTTTGTAAAAACGAACCCTTAGTGTAAAGCGGGGGTCAGCAACCTTATGCTACCCAGATGTTTTGAAACTACGTCTCCCATGATGCTCAGCCGTTCATTAGGTAGGCTGTGCCTTGTCGAAAAACTAGTTCCATAACATCTGGAGGACCTAGGTTGCCGACCCTGGGTTTAAAGGGATACTATAGGTTTAAAACAGGTGTGGGATGACTGTAGGGGTTAAACTTTAAACCTTCTGCAACCTCCTGCAGTTTTAACCCTTTAGATCCCATGTAAACTCGCCTCCTGCGTTGGTCACCCTCTGAGCTCAGCTGGATGTGACGTGCGGCATGCCACAGGACTGCAGGACACACCAGCGAGCACCCAGCCCATCCATTGGCTCTCAATGCCCTCTGGTCATCGGTGGGACCTACTTATCAAAGGACTCAAAGCTCTGAAACCTGAGCGCAGAGCTAAGATTCTGGGGAAACTCAGCCTTGCACAAACAGGGAACGGGGGGGCTCGATGTGTTCTCGGAGTGGTCCCTTTTAACGTGTCAAGCCCCGGCGTTGGAATAAGTTACCCTAAGTCCAAGACTTCGATGGAGACGAGATATCTTGTGTTTTAGGTGACCTTTAATCGAGCTGTCTCAGAGATAAGCATGGCTTCTGTTGTGTAATCTGAGAATAAAGGTGAACTATTTATTACTACATGGGGGCGTATTCGCTGAGTGATGAATTGGGGAGCGATTGCAGGTTTTAGGACAAAATAGCTGGATTTTTTTTATTTCTTTAGCTCCGTTATTACTCGGATACAACGTGCAATCTCCTGCCCGTTTTCCGCTTGGTGAGTAATCCCGTAAAGTGAATTGATTTCTCCAAATAAGTTGTTTTTAGAGATTTTTATGACTGGGCGATGGAAGGCGGATAAGGGACGGTATGTGTCAGAACCTGCAGCTCGGAGGATCAGAACGATTTTCAGAGGGTTTTATTAAACCTGTTGTGACGTGTCTGGATGCCAAATCACTTTGCCCCAAATATGTAATTTAACAGATTTATAAATTAATAATTTTCTTAACCCCTTCTCTACCAAGTGGTTTTATGGAAAGCCACCTTCAATTTGCCACCCTGTAAAAATATGTGCAGCGTCCATATGCTCCCCCTGCTGTCTACAACATGCTATTACATGTACATTTCTGCTGGAACTTAGTGTTTCTGCCGATGGGTAAAAATGGATTTCAAAGCTGCTGTAAACAGCTCCAGGACGTATAGATCCTGTCTGATGTGCTCGAAAGGATGGGGGGGGGGCACGTTCAGGAGCTTATACGCAAACTAATTTTGTTGGCAAAGAAATTCCTTTGCTTCAGAATATTACCAGATCGAGTTAACTCAACTTTGATCTCCTGCTGAGCACTAGCTTCCCATTATACCCACCTGTGTGTGTGTGTGTGTGTGTGTGTGTGTATGTATATTACACACACACACACAATTTTGAATAAAAGACTCTTTTATGAAGCCCTGGTGTGTGTGTGATTTTTGCACCCAGGCAGTAAATTCAACGAATATTGATGGTAAAGAGAGTGCCGGTTCAAATTTGATGGTTATATATATTCTCATTCATTCTCGGGTTTCTCCTTCTTCACCCTCTGCTCTGGTCCTTCCCTTTCTCTCCCTCTACATTGGATGCTGTGCACACATACACGTACCCACACCTTGGGTATAGGATAAAAAGCGATGATTTATTCAAACAAACATTAAAAAAGTCCAGTAAACTTCAACGTTTCGGCTCTGAGCCTTTCTGAGAAAGCCGATACATTGGTTAATGTTTACAGGACTTTTTTATGTTTGAATAAAGCATCACTTTTTATCCTATACCTAAATCTCTGAGTGCGTCCATCCAGGTCTTGTGCTGCATATTTCACTTTGGACTCGTGCTCCTGGGCAATCTTTTTCCCTTGGTGGCCTTTGAAGGTGGGGGTGGGTGTGTGTGTGTATCCCCATTTGTTTCCTTGACGAGTTCTACAGTAGCTTGTGATTGCTTTGTGTTGTTGCTTTTTTCTGCTGTATGTCCCTTTTGGCACCGCTTTTGATTCTCTGCCGTGTCGATCAGCCTTGATATAATTCTATCGGCCGAGAGCTGTAGGACATTTAGATACAAAGTCACACATAGTGATGGTTACAATTGTTTTCCACACATCTTGTGTCGAATTTAGTCATCTGGATCTTGTCTAAAACCTCTCCACAACATCCAGGATCTTGTAGTGCCGAGCCCAGAGAAGATACCGTCCTGGCTAGGTTGTAATTGTTTTGCATGTCACGGAGGGCTGCTTACCACAAACGTGTCGTTGTACAGTGTACAACGACACGTTTGTGGTAAGCAGCCCACAATGTACACGGTACTGATTTTTAGCTTCTTGTTTGCACCTGCTATGTTGTAGACTGTAGGATTTTATTTAAGTCTAAAAGTATCCCTTTTTTTCTGCTGTTTTTGCAGGGGAAGATTATCAGAGGATTGAGTTCGGGGTCAATGAAGTGATCGATTTGGATGGATCCCTGCTCAACAACACAGATTACAGTATTTCAAGCACCCTGAACCCTCAGGCTCCAGAATTCATCCTCGGTTGTTCACCGACTCAGAAGTCTCCCGACGACCTCCTACATGAAAACAACTTTGACTCCATTGACTGTCAGTACAGTGAGTCTGCCCTCCCGGACAGCAGCGGCAACGCGGACAGCGACGGCACATCAGGCACTGGGCAGCGCGAGCGCAAAAAGAAGAAAAAGCGGCCTCCTGGATACTACAGTTACTTAGAAGGTGGTGACGGTGAAGGCGACCCTGGGGAAACCCTCGTCAACGGGCACGCCAGCGCAGGAGGACTCAACAGTATAAGCACAGACGACCCCGAGCTCGCGGAAGATCTACCAAATTCTTCAGCATCTCCTAGGACTTGTAACAGCCCGGATGACTCTGTGGACTTTAACAATGAAGCTCTGTCTGACGACGCTTCTCTTTCTAATGCACTAGACAATGCCAGGACTGCTGGTCAGCCTGAGGAATGCAGTGTTACTAGTTTGGAACAGTCTTGCATCCCCTCTGACACTGGGAGGGAGAGCCCTGTAAGGACAGCTGTCGTCCAGCCTTTTGCTGGTAATGATACTACTGAGAACCTTGGAGTTACCAATGGACAGACACTTGAAGCCCCGGAGGACGGCCTGACCGCCAACGGGGTGGAGATACACTCCGAGGTCAGTGCCCCCTCGGAGCAAGCCAAGCAAGAGGATGCTTCGGCCCCTCAGGTCGTGACCCAGGTTTCAGGCTCGGCCTCTGTAAACCCACCAGCTAAGTCCTGGGCTAGTCTTTTTCACAATTCCAAGCCCTCGACCACCTCACAGGTGGCTTACGTCGAGACAAAGTATGCCCCTCCTGCCACGTCTCCCCAACTCCCAGACAAGCCAGTTGAAGTTAAAGAGGGCCCTGTTCCTGTGTCCGAGGATCCAGTAGCCATAAAGATTGCAGGTATATCACACGCAGGCCAACGTACCTTGAGCTCTGCAATCACTGCACGGTCTGGTTACAACCTGCGTGTACAGGGTATCTGGCGTGAACATGCGCTGCAGAGGATCTATGCTGCTCTTACAGTCACTGATAAATTGCTTTTATTCCGGTGCTCGCTGCTGATACAATGTGGATAAACTTTGATAAGGTTGTGTGATGCACCCTGTGCATGACAGAGCGAGGCTGTCGTGCTCACCCGGAGCTCTGGCTCCTAATTGTATGATGTGCCAGGTTTATACACGACGTTGCCTGGCTCCTGCGCTGTACACAACCACTTCAAGCCTTTACATACTGTCTGGAGAGTCCCCACTCGACCCTTAATTAAATTAAGGGAGGGTATTCACAAAGTATGGGTGTGTGTTGGTGTTGCAACCGCAGAAATCCAAACCATGCCGGGGGGGGGGGGGGGGGGCGGCAGATTCATTGGTAAAGCTTCTCCTGACATCTTTTGGAAAAATGTACTGTTTTTTTTGCAACCTGCAGAAAACACTGGCCCTTTGTGAATAACCTTCCACGTCATATCTAGTTTTATTTGCACCGAGCGCTGGGGTTCCTTAGTGCAGCACACGCGTCGATTGTAAAGTGGCTTTGCACGTCCAGGATGTAATAAGTGATGCGAGTAACCCAGCTCTGTGTGTCGTACGGTGTGTAGCTCTGTCAAATGCAGTTACAAGGGTTTGTGATGTTTTACAGTCGTGGTGTTACACAATTTTGTCAGCAAAGCAAGCGGCGCATGGATCCCCTTGGTGTTATGTTATTAAATGCCCACTAGAGGCAGTCGCCTCCGAACTGAAGACAAATAAATGCAGAGTTTGCTTTAAATACGGCCCCTGAGGCACCGCCAGTTTTTGGTAATGTAATGTCCAGCATTTAACTTGACACCATACTCCAAGGATGTCCAAACTCCGGCCCCCCCAGATGTTCCTGAACTACAACTCCCAGAAATCTCTGCATTAGAAACATGGGAGTTGTAGTTCACGGACATCTGTGGGGTCGGAGTTAGGAGACATCCCCGCCATATACTGAGGCGAAGCTCCAAAAATTCAGCTTACAAAGTTTGAAATGTTTTGTTGTGTTATTATGTATTATATGGTGGGCAATGAAAAATAAGAGAACTTGGAAGCCAAGCGACGCGTCGTGTATATATAGGTGTTTTTTATTTTAGCAAATCAGGTGTTTAGCGTTCATGATGATTTTTTATTTTTGGCTTTTGGGCCTCCCCCCCCTGGGGATTGTCACACTGTGCCGTGTAAGCTTGCTCACAGAATTACCCGCAGCATTGATTTTTCAGTATAGCCGCCCTCTCGCCCTGTGTTGGCACACGGGCAGGTGCCAGGCCAATCGTCTCCAGTGCTCTGATTTATACCATGGCATATTCCCTGCTGATGCCGCCAGACAAAGGCTTCTTGTCTGGCATTTTATCTTGCGTGCTTTATCACAATGGACTGGCAGGAGAGGCGATCATTGCTGGCCGGAGGCTGCTGTGTTGTATATATTTTCTATATAGTCACCAGGGTGCATATAGGTTTTCAGGTCTGCGTCCTTGAGGAACGCCCGCTGCTCGTAGGATGAAGCGCTTGCTTAAGCAAACCATAAATTATTTGATGTTCCCCTCTATCCGGGAGCAGAGAAATAACCGAGCGGCTTATTCTGGGCACACGACTTCTCTTAATGCCATGTCACCGGGTTAATGGGCCGTGCTGGGTGTTATATGAAGGCACTGAGCTCTGTCCTTGTGAATGAATGGGCTGTGCTGGGTGTTATATGAAGGCACTGAGCTCTGTCCTTGTGAATGAATGGGCTGTGCTGGGTGTTATATGAAGATACGGAGCTCTGTCCTTGTAAATGAATGGGCTGTGCTGGGTGTTATATGAAGGCACTGAGCTCTGTCCTTGTGAATGAATGGGCTGTGCTGGGTGTTATATGAAGATACGGAGCTCTGTCCTTGTAAATGAATGGGCTGTGCTGGGTGTTATATGAAGGCACTGAGCGCTGTCCTTGTGAATGAATGGGCCGTGCTGGGTGTTATATGAAGGCACTGAGCTCTGTCCTTGTAAATGAATGGGCTGTGCTGGGTGTTATATGAAGGCACTGAGCTCTGTCCTTGTGAATGAATGGGCTGTGCTGGGTGTTATATGAAGATACGGAGCTCTGTCCTTGTAAATGAATGGGCTGTGCTGGGTGTTATATGAAGGCACTGAGCTCTGTCCTTGTGAATGAATGGGCTGTGCTGGGTGTTATATGAAGATACGGAGCCCTGTCCTTGTAAATGAATGGGCTGTGCTGGGTGTTATATGAAGGTACTGAGCCCTGTCCTTGTGAATGAATGGGCTGTGCTGGGTGTTATATGAAGGCACTGAGCTCTGTCCTTGTGAATGAATGGGCTGTGCTGGGTGTTATATGAAGATACGGAGCTCTGTCCTTGTAAATGAATGGGCTGTGCTGGGTGTTATATGAAGGCACCAAACTCTGTCCTTGTGAATGAACCCAAGAAGAACGTGGAGCTGCTCTCCCATATACCCCCGGCCTCCTGCGCCCCCTTTGAGTTTTACTCTCAGTTGCCGTTTTTCAGGAGAATTAATACAAATAAGCTCCGGCATCCACAGGGCTTTATTTCTTCTGTTTTGTGTACTGTGCGGCCTACTGGAATGATGCTGGTGAGATTATGATCAAGCAAGGGATGGACTGCACACCCCGGGGTGACCTGGGTACGACCCGACTCACAAAATTAAAAGGACAAGAAGCCTGTGCCCAGGTGTGAGCACCCCCCCCTTGTGAGTTTGGTTGCATTTTGCAGTGGGGTGATGTGATACAGACGGCTCTGCAGGGCTTTGAGATGACACTTGTGTTGATGGAGGGGATCACTGATCTCTGGAGGTGTCTGGGAAATGAAAGCCGCAAAGCCTGTGTAACGGCTCGTAATTCATAACCTCATTCTATGATGTAATGAGACTTATTTTAACCTCTTAAAGGCCATTAGGGGAATAAATCCAATGCAAATCAGCCCGTCTGTCGTTTACTGAAATCTGGGCCTTATAGAGTGACCAGTAGGTGATCCATGGGGACGCAGGATCTGCGGGGGGGGGGGGGGGTATTGATGTTGGCAGAAATTAGATTTGTCATTAGATAGCCCGTGAGCTGGCAATCTGAGGACTTTTTGCAAAATCTGTCATTGTTCTTCCCTCAGCTGGGCCCTCTGTCCCTTTTCTATTGGTGACTCATATTTGCATTTCCCCAAATTGTAAAGCACTGTGGCGTATGTTGTTGCTGTATAGTTGGTGAATAATCCCTATTAAGGTGTTTTGGAACTACATTTCCCATGAGGCCCTGCCATCCTAATGAGTGAGTCTCATGGGCAATGTAGTTAGAAACCATGTGGGGGCTGGTGTTGCTGACCCCCCCTGCATTTAGATCAGTGTTTCCCACACCTCTCCTCGGGACCCTCACCCAGGCCAGATTTTGCAGATCACCTTGGGGAAATACAGACTGAATCCTGCAATCCCTGAGCAGCAAATCCTATCACCTGTACTGTGCTTCACATATCCTGCAAACCTGGCGAGGCAGAGGGTCCTGAGGACAGGTTTGGGAAACACTGCCTTTACATAATGAGAATAACGGGGGTTTTCCCCCCTTGGTGGTGATTTAGAAAGACCAGTTTGTATGTTTTAGACGCTGTTCACAGTAATGTCCACTAGGTGGCACTCAGCACACACAGCTCAGGCTTGCCATGTGCATTTAGGAGCATTGGACCATAGGGTGAAAAATACAGGGAACCTGTGTGCACTGTCTGCCTCTCCGCATTGTGTGTACAGACCGGCATGCTCAGCTATGGTATGACTGGTTTTTGTTCATTTTTTAATATTGGGTAATTTCTAGCTTGATTTACACATTTAAAAAGCATCCCGTGTCTGATAATGCCTCTCTGGGGGGGGGGGGGGGTGTGCTTTGATAAAATCATGCCAACAGGTTTATTGCAGTGGGCGATGCTCTACCACCCTGCATCCTGAGATGGGTTGGTGGGTCCTCTCTCCCCATCCTTTGCCTTTTCCAACCCAGACCCTCCTTTAATTCCGAACAACAAATTCCATGGTTTTCCCACAAAATCAGGTCGGACATGTCTGTTCTGTAATCTCTAGACGGCCATTTATTTACCTTTTGTGTGTTTTTTTTTTTTTTTTTTTTTTAAAACATATTGATATTTGATCAGTTTTTATTTTCCTCCCCTCCCCGCTATTTATTAGTATTTTTGTTTAACCTCCGTTATCTGGGTTGTCCTGTCTGTAACGTGTCGGCCTCTTCTGCAAGAAAATGTGTGAAACGCGTCCGCTTCTCTGTTAACAGGATCCTTAATACTGTTTGTGTTTTGGCCTTTAACCCCTTAGTTGCAGCACCTCTATGCTTTTGATATAGTGCAGGGCTCTAATGACCAGCGACCGCATAGACCGTCACGCACTGAAATCCCCGTCCTGAGCTGCGGAGTGCTTGGAAGGATCAGGCAGGATCAGCCAAAGCCAATAGTGGCATGATCGGGCGGGTGATCGCTCTGCTAAACGATAGAATATGTGAAAATTCAGCTGGACCCCCCCCCCCCATTTTATTTTCAATATAATTGTACACATGATGAAAATGAAACTCAAAGCGGATTCAGAGATTTGTGCCGAACGTGTGATATCACATACCGTAGCGGTTTTGTGCAGTTTATTCCCTTTCTCCTGATGGTTAGATATAAAATGATTATAAATGTATAAAGCAGTAAGAGCCGTGTCTGTCCGTCACGGGGCGGTGTATAGAACACGTGCGGCGCTCTAAATAAAGCCGAAAATCGCAGGTGAACACGCACAGTGCAACAATGGCGACGTTTCTCTGGTCCTTTAATGCACAGCCAGGTTACAAAACCCAGTCATTAAGGGGTTAATCTTTAACTGTGTGTTCCCTGACAGTGTTGGTGTCAGTTTTGTCTCACGGGTGAGTTTGTGTTTGGTTTTTGCGCTATGTTTCTCACATTCTCTTTGCTGTTCACCCTGCAGACCTGCTGGAAGGAGTGAAGCTCGTCCACAAACCGGTGTCGTTACAGCCACGAGGATTAATCAACAAGGGAAACTGGTGCTACATCAACGCTGTATCCTTACCTGCTTGCGCCGGCCGCTCCGCAGCGCGTTGTATGTCTGCATGGGTCTGTCGTAATTGGCAGTAACTATGCGATCAAACTGTACCCTTAGAGGAGAAATAATAAAATATAAACGAAAATGACGACGGGGCAATTAAGAGGAGGGGGGGTCTATAATCCGGGTTTCAGAGCAGCTGGTCTCGCCATTCCTGTTCAGGACACGTAGGATCATACCCTCTCCCGAGTGACTGGTGGCGTCTTTGGTCAACAGGATGGATGCTGAGGTGCTCCGTTGTAACGTGCGAAGATGGCATGAAGGTGCTTTGTTACCTCTTCGTGTTCTCCTCGCGGCTTAGCGTAGCTGATCCAGTGTGTAAAGGGGGTGCCAGCTGCTGCTAGAATTGAACGCAGAGACCTCTTTGTCCACTTTAGTTACATCACATGGAGCACCTAAGGGGTGCTGCAGCAGCTTTTTTTCATGAGATGCTGATGTAATGGGGAATGACAGGACGGGGTCAGATCTTCTTCCTTACCGGCCAGACTTTAACACTTCCCAGCCCCGTGGATCCTGTGGAATCCTCGGTTTTTGTTCCTGTGTCTGTCCTCCGGTCACACCGCTGCTTCAGCTCTTTTTTGCAGATACGCTGTTCCTCATTGCAGCAGATCCTATATAGCGCCATTTATTAGGGTTGCTTCTATAGCGCCTTTTTATTTTTGTATAGTGTGCGTCGGGAATGCGTTTGTTTTCCATGTGGCACTGTCTCTTACAGCGTGTGACCCTTAACCTCGCACACAGACACTGCAGGCTCTGGTGGCTTGCCCGCCCATGTATCATCTAATGAAATCCATTCCAATCTACACCAAGACCGTGAGACCGTGTACATCCACCCCGATGATCGACAGCTTGTAAGTGTCTTTCTCGACAAGATCCCTCTGTGTTGTGATGAATGAAATGAGATCAGCAGTGTCTGAAGCCCCTCTGGGGCTCGGTGGGATTTGGGGTTGACCTGTACATTGCAATGTGTTTACTGACCTGGTTCTTTAGCCACATGCCCAGTTAATTTTTTTTTTTTTTTTTATTGCAATCAAAATTAGTTTACATATGGGCTCCAGAACGTGCCCCTAAAATTCCAGCACATCACACCTCCCCTGCGACTTGCCACGAGTTCCTTTTTACTTTCAGCTAAACAAGTAGCCCGGCTTAATTATACATGTAGTAGCTCTTTTCTGCCAGCAGAGGGCAGACTGTGACAGTGTACTATAGGGAGGCTACAGTACATTATTACATTGTGGGCATTGGAAAGGGGTTTTCCATAAAATCACCCGGCCCTGCCAGTAGTTTTATGGAAAGCCACTTGGTAGAAGAAGGGGTTATTTATAGAAACCGTACCTGTTTATTGATGGATTCTTTGTTTTTTTTGCAGTGTGCGTCTGATGAATGAGTTTACAAGCATGCCTGTACTCACTAAAACGAAGCAAGGTATGTGCATGGGGGGGGGGGTTTGTCCTCCTTCCTGATGTTGGCAGAATTTTCACTTTAAGCTATGTGATGGTCATGATTCCTAGTCAGGGGTGAATATCTGCGGCTTCTTGGGAGTTATTATTATTATTCTTTATACAGCGCCAGCATATTCCGCAGCGCTGTACAATAGGCACAGTATAGACAGGGTTACAATACATTGAACAACATTAGACAAACAGTACAGGAGGAGATGAGGGCCCTATTCCCGCAGGAACTCACAATCTAGAAGGGTATTATTGTTTTGATCCTCGCTTACCAGTCGGCGGCTGCAGCTCCAGGCGTCTCGCATCAAAGCCAATTACATCTGGGCCTGCGAGATTTGCACCTAACGCAGGAGCCAGGCAATGCTTTGCAAGTGGGTTTCTGCAGAATTCTAGGAGCTCGTGGCTACCTGGCCCCTGTATTGGTTAAGCTCCATTTTGGACTGGTCTATTGAATCATTGAGCTTCTCCGTGAAGACCGAAATCTTTTACAAAGAAAATGTGATCCCATCTCACAAGCCTTCAACGATGCAAAAATAAACCGTAGTGTGTATGTGTGCGCGCAAGCTGTAGATCTCATTGCCAGTGTTTTAGAACTCACTGCCAACGTTTTAAAATGTATTTATAATATACCTCAATGGTCCCAACCCTGATCCTCAGGTCCCCGTAACAGGACAGGTTTTAAGGATCGTCTTGGGGAAATACAGACTGAGTCCTGCAATCACTGAGCAGCAAATCATATCGCCTGTGCTCTACTTCACATATCCTGCAAACCTGACCTGTTAGGGGACCTAGGTTGTATAATATATAAATATATATATATATATATCTATCCCACTCAGGTTTTTCTCACAGCTTTGAAGGTTTTATTGATGAATGTCTTTAAAGTGCTGGGAAAAGAAGCCTCCTGAGCGCGCTCCCCTAATTGCTTTTACACATTGGCTGGACGGCAGCCCCGAAGCTGGAGCGTTACTGCGTGTGCATTCCTTCCATGTTCTGTATATCTCCCTCCTGTGTAGGATTATTTTTTTTTAAGTTTAGGATTATTTATTTCCCGCGTATCACACCGTGTCTCATTTTTCCTTTTGCAGTTCCGGGAGAGAAGGTTGTCAGGGATATCCGCCCGGGGTCCCCCTTCGAACCCACATACATCTACCGCTTATTGACTGTTTCCAAATCGACGCTTTCTGAAAAGGTAAAATGATCCTTTTATTCTTTTTGGTGTTTTTTTTGGGAAAGTTTTGGACATCGCGTGTCGGAGTCTTAAAATGCATAAATGAGGAATAATGCAGCGTCTCATCTGCATCAGGTTCTGATTCTTACAGTGCCGTGAAAACTGGACCTGCTGGATTATTTCTATGACCATAGAGGGTTTTTCTTGTATTCTGTCATTCCTGTAAATTTCGGTTTTAATATATATATATATATATATTTTTTTACTCCCAGGGTCGCCAAGAGGATGCAGAGGAATATCTCGGCTTCGTATTGAATGGCCTGCACGAGGAAATGCTCTCGCTCAAAAAACTCCTCTGTCCACAAAACGACAGTACGTGTGCTTTTATTCCCATTTCCACAATCAATCCTCCAAGACGCGGATGCGTTTTATTA
Source organism: Leptobrachium leishanense (assembly GCA_009667805.1). NCBI lineage: Eukaryota > Metazoa > Chordata > Amphibia > Anura > Megophryidae > Leptobrachium > Leptobrachium leishanense. Next base: position 12,238,044 of record CM019072.1, on the reverse strand, counting down.
TTCTTATATTTTCCTTGAGATTGGCTTTATTTGTGAGCAGCATGAGGGAGAGGCAGCTCTGTAACGGACCGGCCTGATAACCTGAGGGTGTCAACGTGTGTGAGGTTGTACAAGGAATTTGCTTGTGCTTTAAGAATCTTTTTTTTTTTTTTTTTTTTTTTTTTTTTTTTAATTCTTAAACTAAAATCTCCAAGCGTCTTCTAGGTCTCCCGTGCGTCCTGCAAGGAACAAGCTCCATGAACAAGGTCATTTTGAGCATAATTCGAAAATACGGGTTGCCAGCACCTTCTCGAGCACCCAGGGCATCACAATCCATAGAATCGGTCTCCCCGGGCGCAGCTAATCGAATGCGCAGTTTGCATAACCTTGAAAAGTACAAGTGTCACAATTCCAAACCTTTTATGTTGTGTTTTCTCCTTTTAAATTCCGAGTCTCTTTGTAACGGGAGACGAGTGGGTGTTTGCCTTCGTTGCGCCCAAACCCCCCCCACCCACCTCCCGAGCTGCGTTCCCTTTGTGAGCTTTTTTTTTTTTTTCTTGTTACCCATTTTTTGCTGGTTTGACCTAGTTTCACGGTTTCCTTTCGGTGCGTTATTTTGGCAGTTTCCGGTCAGCCCTGTCATTGTGGGATTCCGGTCTGCTCCCGGCTTCCTACATGCAGCCATTTATAGAGCCAAGTTGTAATTCCTGCGTTTTACCAGCCTGGGAGAGATTAGAAAGATGTTGCTGCAGACGCCCGGGCGGATTCTGCCCACAGACAGTAATTTAGGCAACGCTGAGATCCACATGTTTCCCTGGCGTTCGCTCTGTTAATGTTTACGCTGCGCAGCGGCCCCGGATGCTGGTCTGGTTTATTGATTTGACTTGGTATATTGGTGTCTCTGCAGCTTTGTGCTTAATACTCAAACACAACTTTATTACCTCGTTTTCCTGTGTATAGTATGCGACAAGCGTGGGATGCCCTGCCTCTCACCTGTGACATTTAACAAGGGATACATATATCCAGTCGTAAGGATCAAAGCCGACTGTATCCACCTGATCATCACGCAGGATGGATGCTGCTTTACCAGAGTTGTGCTGTGTTTTTTCTCTTCCATCCTGTGTTTTTCGATTGATATTGTGGGAGTCGAAGGAAGAGACCCATAGGAGGCCGATACATACAGATCTGTATTTTTTGTATAGTTTCTCTAACCTGTCGTGCCCGTTATTGGTGAATCAAACATCCCACTTGCAGCTTTATTAGGATGAAACACGCAGGAATGATTCGGCAGTCTGTGCGGCCTTTGTCCCGCGTGTTGAAGCATCTGCTGGAGCGTCATGATACATAGTTGCCATTGCTTCACTGTGTAGATCCATTTCTTAGTGGTCGGCTGAGCCCGCGTTGTGCTTGTGATGGAAATTATAACGAATATTAACCCCTTAGTGACCGGGCGGTTTTACACAAATCCGTCTTTTAGTGACCGCTGCTGTTTTTTTACGTTTCTGCGCTGTTAGTGTTTAGGTCAAATTTTCCTCTTACTCGTTTATTCAACCCACACATATTATACACCCTTTTTCCCGCCATTAACGGACTTTCTAGAAATACCATTATTTCCATCATATCGAATAATTTACTATTAAAAAAAATATGAAATATGAGGAAAAAATGGTAAAAACACACTTTTTTGTAATTTAATCCCCAAAATCTACAAAACCACAAAATGACCCCAGCTAAATAGGTTTAAAATTTGTCCCGAGACTAGAAATACCCAATTTTTACATGCGTTTGCTTTTTAACCCCTTCACTGCTGAGACCGTTCACCTATGTGCACTGCGCTCATTCTGACCATTTTGTGCTATTTATTTTTAGATGACAGCCTAGGTCCTATTTAAACTCCCCCCAGACAAAAAAAACTTTTTAAAATTTTTTTTTTATTTCATTTTTTTTATTTTTTTTTAATTTTTTTTTTTAAAACCAAACGGTCATGTTTTGGTGTCATTTGAAAGGCCATAATCAGGCCTTTCAAATGATGGCAAATATGACCATCTAGCTGCCATGGATCGGGAGATAAAGGATCCTTAGGATCCCCTTATCTCTACATGGCAGCTAGAGGGTTAACTGGCCCACTGACATCCTCACACATATGGTGAGGTGGGCAGTGGGTGGGGGGGACCTGGAGCCCCCCTCCAGGTTTGAATCGCGTTTTGGCGCCAATTGGCGCCGCAACGTGAACCGGCGGCGAAATGGTTAATGCCATACAGCGCTGGAAAGGGGAGGCTCTCCCCTCTCCAGCGGTGCAAACGGCATCTCCCTAGCTTCAATGGTTGGGGAGATAGAGGGCTCCGAAGGAGCCCCCCCTCCCCTCCATTGAAAAGCATGGGGACGCCTGCTGATGACGTCACCACGCAGCGTGGCGACGTCATCAGCCTCGCCTGCCCATGTAAATCACACGGGCAGGCTTCCTCCCTGCCAGATCGCCGTGGGATCCGGCGAAGGAGGTGAGTATTGGGCGGGAGGGGGATTAGGCGCCGCTGACGTACCCTGTACGTCCGCGGGTCTAAGGAGACCCGAGTACAGGACGTACAGGGTACGTCAGAGGTCCTTAAGGGGTTAAATATTGGCAGGATCATTTATATGGGGCCTGAATCTTTGGCATCTCATATTTATAAAACTGACAGGTAAAGCAGCAGAAAGCCTGCAAAGTGGCTCCTGCTCACAAAAGCTTACAATCTTAGAGGTGTTTTGGTGACATGTAAACATGAGGGAGGAGGGAATGGAATACAATATATACAACTCTGAAAACTGGATTCTAGCGAATTGCGGGAGTCTTTGGTGATGAAGTGACGTGCATACGGGAATGGCTATGCACCTAGCGGGTACACGTGGACACGGCAATGCCTATTCATCCAGTAGAATACATAGAGCATGGAAACTAAGCGACAAACATCCTCAGCCCTAGAACCTGCATTCTTACTCTGCTGTCCCACCCACCCAGTCCTGGTCTAAAACTTGTAGCTTCCCTTCCAGCTGCTTCCACTTTGCAAATCATCCTAACTAGCCCAAGCTTCTGGCCCTTCCCATGAAATCTTATTTCACACTCCCCCTGCTCCCTCTTGTTTCACATACCTCTGTCCCTTAGATTGCAAGCTCACGGGACGTCTGGCTGAGCACTTGTTTCAACTGCTGCTTTAACACGCCCATTATCCTACGGGCAGGGTTGTCTGCACCTAATCTGTATCTTTATGTCTCACGTTTGTGCTTGCCCTGTTGTAAAGCGCTATGGAACCTGTTGGCGCTGTAGAAGTACCTGTAACCGACGTGGCAAATTGTGAAAACCTTGGTAGTAGTGGTGTGACCATGTAGATCATAAAGTTCAAGCCGACATTTGTTTTTTGTTTTTTTTTAGAAATCCCAATCTCAAATGGACCTGAGACGCAAACTGCCAACGATGAGGATGAAGTGGTGCCGCACGACGAGCTGGCCGAGGCCAGCGATGAGGAGTGGGAGAAGGTGGGACCCCGCAACAAGTCTTCTGTGACACGACAAGCCGACTTTGTGCAGACACTGATCACAGACATTTTCGGTGGACACATGAGGTACTAAACCCGTGGAGAGGGAGATCAGCGACTTCTGTAACCTCTGCATTTAACCGGGATATTGGGGGAGTAATACAGGCTGTTTTGTTCTGAAATGTGCATTTTTTTTTGGGGTGTGTCTGTCATTTTTTTCTAGTATAGTTGTAATGTTCTGTTTTTTAAATGTTTCCTGAGGCTGAATAATTTGGGCTGAGTTTCCCAGACGGCAGCAGAGCCCGCAGGATTCCTTGTAATGTCTGTAGGGTGTGACATGTAACTGAAAACCTTCACCCCAAACACTGCACTGTGAACAATCGGCGACATGTGGTCAGGATGTTCGCATGTTCCGCCGCAGCCGTTAATAACTCCCACCCCTTCCTGCATTGTGCCAGAAGCCACTGACTGACACTTGGTGTTCAGGCCTCTTAAAAACGCCGGTGGGGGTTTTGGTTTCGTTGCTCTGGCGTTTGACAAGTAATTAGTTCCAGTGTAGGAGTCCAGTCTCACCTATTTAACTGTCTGCTCCTCTCCAATCCTGTGCCAGCTCCTTTCCGGTGCTCACCAGTGGCTTTTACTGGGTCAGCAAAATCTCTTAAAGGCACAGGGCGTGTAGACTGGATGCAGCAGCACTTGTGCTCTTTTTTACGGCTAATGCTTTATCACCTCGTAAGCACATTTATTCGCACACCAGCTTTCTTTAGCTGCCGACAAACAAAGGGTCCTTGTTTAACTTGGCCCATAACAGGGGGGCGTTACGGGTATAAATATTAGACAAACGTTGCCCTGTGTGGAGGTCGCTGTCCGTACTAGGGATGTGGACGGACTCTGGTAACTGTTTCAGTGTTTTTCTGCTTATGGATAGAGGAGGTGGCGTATCGCTCCCCTGTGGGACAAGAGGCGAGGTATTTATTTAGGTATATTTTTATGTTTTCAGTGATTTTGTAAAAGCGATATCACTCAACTATAGAAGACAATTAGTGAAATGTGAAGACCCAAAAGCCTAAACCTGCAGCTCACAGCACTTCTCCACAACAACGTGCTAATAATCAGAAAAACACACACAAAATAGAGCATACAGTGAATAAATACAACCTTGTAGGGGTCAGTACTTCCTAGATGGAATATGGATTTGTAGTGTGGCAAGTACTTTATCTCTAGAAATGCAAAGCATACAGACACATCATAGCGTATAACTGTAAGGCATTTAATACAAACAATAAAAAACTACAGTGGAACCACTCAAAGGCAGTGGCACACAATGAAATAAAAGTGTGCAAAACAGCATGTTTAAATCAACATCCGATAGTCACCGCGTCTCTGGAGGTCGTGTTCGATGGAAGAGTCTCTCTGGAGGAACTGGCCAGGATAACCTCCGTGATGTTCGGGCGGTTCTGCTGTCAGGTGGTGTTGAACTTTTGAATCCACTTAAGAGACCCGACTTTTACACATCCAATCCAGACGGTGAATACCGGGAAAATAAAAGCAACAAACGCAAGTCAGCTCGACGCGTTTCGTCTTCACGACTTCCTCATGAGCTGACTTGCAAAACCTAAAACGTCCTCTTAAATAGTCCACAATATCTACAATTCAGCCCTATTCACGTATCACATTAGGGGCGGTCAGACCTCCCGGCAACCTCCACTGAGCGCTCCGGAAGTGTCGCCGTCTCATTTGGGCTTCCATGATCATAAAGGGCATAATCTATGCAGCCCAATATACAAAGTATGGGCAAAAGCACCAAATTCATGTGCAATTGGACTAGAAAGACCAGAACCCCGTGATCTTGTAACCACTAAACAAATACAATCATATACCTAGTAGCAATATTGGCGCAGTAAACAGTTGTGGCAATTGAGGAACCTAAAAAGACAAAATATAGTGACCGTACACATATATAGAATAATTTTGCATATTCTTTGTCAATAATATTTGACTATTAGTACAATGACAGTAAAATAAAGAACCATTACCTAAACGGACTCCTACAGAACAATAGAAAAGGAGGAATAAAAAATCCCTCTAAAGGAAGATAAGGGTAATCTATAAAAAGGATCTCTTGTCTACATATAAAACCGAAGGTTTAAAAGTATCCAAATAATAAGGGTAACAAAAAACAAAATAGGTGCTCTTTCCCAGATAGATGCAAACAGTGACCAGAAAAAATGAAAAAAGGACCTGTAGATCTCAAGCTTGTCCCCTCCAATGGACGTTCAGAGAGTGAAATGGAAAATGTATCGAGATCTAAAACAGGACAATATAAAATAGAAGGATCATAGCGTTATATGTAAAAACAAATTTGCATCATGACACGCCCCCTGTAGAAACGCACTCACAGGATAAAAGAAAAATTAGCGCATATCATAAATTACTCATCCCAAAGATGTATAGGAAGGCTCAGGATCTCGTCATCCACAGAAGATTTCCACCTGGATCGCTGTCAACAGGTTCTGCAGTCACTCCAAAACAAAGGGAGTCTAATCGCCAACAGTGGTAAAAAGATAATTTATACATCTTTGGGATGAGTGATTTATGATATGCGCTAATTTTTCTTTTATCCTGTGAGTGCGTTTCTACAGGGGGCGTGTCATGATGCAAATTTGTTTTTACATATAACGCTATGATCCTTCTATTTTATATTGTCCTGTTTTAGATCTCGATACATTTTCCAAATAATAAGGGTAATCTATAAAAAAAGATTGGAGATCTATGTCTACATTTAAACCCGGAGGTTTCAAAGTATCCAAATAAAAAATCCACTTTGTCTCTGGGATAAAACCTTGGCAACATCGCCTCCCCTCCAATTTTGCGAAACTTTTTCAATCCCCAACCAGATAAACGTGGAAAAACTAAAGGAAGGACCTTTGCAGCAGTGTCTCGGGACACTATGTTTATCACTACATTTTCTTATATTATAAAAATGTTCATAAATGCGCTCCTTCAGCTTTCTCTTGGTTTTCCCTATGTATTGGGCCCCGCATCCACATTGTAAAAGATAAATCACATTGGAGCTATTGCAATTAATAAAATCTCTAATTTGAGATTCTTTGCTCTATGTACAGAGAGTTAAAAACGAAAGTAGAAACTTTCTCTAGCACAAAAACCGGGAAAGAATCTCAAATTTTAGACCGGTGTCTCTGGGGGGGGGGGGTCGTCTCTCTGCAGCCGCTCTGAGTCCCATTTGGCCGCTGTTGTTCTTTTAACCCTTTTGCTTCTGTGGGCTGAGCTCATTTTTACCGCTTTTGCTCATGTTTAAACGCGGTTTGAAGTCCTGTTTTAACCACTTAAAGGGATACTCTAAGCAACATGACCACCTAAGCTATGTCGCCCTCTGTCCCCCCTCCCTCCGCTCAGCAGAAAAAGCTGAAAACAGCTGAGAGAGGCGGAGGAGTTTACTCCGCCCTCCCAGCTGTCAGTCAGTAGAGCGGGAATCCTATTTCCCGCTTCTGCCGACTTTTGCCGAGTAGGAGACGTCATCGCGCTTTCAGCGCGATGACGTCTCCAACTCGCCGCAGTAGCTGGCGGCTGAGGGTTAGTGTTGCGCGCAACACTAATCCTCAGAGGGAGCCGGGAGGAAGCCTGCCGATTGGCTGGCTTACGTGAGAGGCGCGCTTCTCACGTAAACCAGAAGGCAAGAAGGACGGGAGCGGAAGAGGAGGGAGGTGAGTATAAAAAAAAAAAGACGCCGCTGGAAACAAGTGGATTTTAGGGTAAGTATTACAGTTACACAAAAAAAATAAAGCTTTATTAAGGGAATAGGGATAGATCAGGATAAAAAAGGGGGTGTGATTTTTGAGTAGAGTGTTCCTTTAAGGACCGCTGACGTACCATGTACGTCCTGCCCACGGGTCTCCCTTAGACCCGCGGACGTACATGGTACGTCAGCGGCGCCTAACCCCCCCTCCCGTCCGATACTTACCTCCCTCGTAGATCTGGCAGGGAGGAAGCCTTCCCTCCTGATTTGCATGGGCCGGCGAGCTTGATGACGTCACCACGCTGCGTGGTGACATCATCAGCAGGCGCCACCATTGAAATCAATGGAGGGGGGGGCTCCTTCAGAGCCCTCTATCTCCCCAACCATTGAAACTAGGGAGATGCTTTTTGCACCGCTGAAAAGGGGAGTCTCCCCTTTTCAGCGGTGTATAGCATTAACCATTTCGCTGCCAGATCGCGTTTCGGCGCTAATTGGCGCCAAAACGGAATTCGAACCTGTAGGGGGGGCTGACCTCTTGGATGTCAGCCAAGCCTCCAGGTCCCCCCCACCCACTGACAACCTCACCATATGTGTGAGGATGTCCAGTGGGCCAGTTAACCCTCTAGCTGCCATGTAGAGATGGGAGGATCCTTAGGATCCCCTTATCTCCCGATCTGTGGCAGCTAGATGGTCATATTTGAGATCATTAGAAAGGAGTGATCATGGCTGATCAATGATGCCAAACATGAGGTTTGGTTTAAAAATAAAAAAAATTATCTAAAAAATAATTTTTACATTTTTTTGTCTGGGGGGGGGGGGAGGTCAGTTAAATGGGACCTAGGCTGTCATCTCAAAATAATTAGCACAAAATGGTCAGAATGAGCGCAGCGCACATAGGTGAACTGGCTCAGCAGTGAAGGGGTTAAAAAGCAAAAACATGTAAAAATTGGGTATTTCTAGTCTCGGGACAAAATTTTGAAACTATTTAGCCGGGGTCTTTTTTGGTGGTTGTAGATTTTGGGGATTAAATTACGAAAAAGTGTGTTTTTACCATTTTTTTCATCATATTTCATTTTTTTTTTATAGTGAATTATTGGAAATTATGGAAATAATTGGTATTTCTAGAAAGTCCATTTAATGGCGAGAAAAACCGTGTATAATATGTGTGGGTTGAATAAACCCTAACAGCGCAGAAACGTAAAAACAGCAGCGGTCACTAAAGGACGGATTTGTCTAAAACTGCCCGGTCACTAACGGGTTAATTATACGACCCAGACAAATTATACATAATTTTTACGGCAGATTTATGATCTTTCATTATATGTATTTGTCATGCCCTGTGTAAAATATTTTTTTGATTTTTTTTTTTTATCACCTTAGCCTGTGCGGTTATTTATTCTGTGGGGGAATGCTTGTTAAAAAAAATTAGAACTGGGATCCCGTTACTTTTATTTTTTTTGAGAAATTACGTGATTTCAGCCAAAGCCCCTCATAGAAAAAATCGTTAGTGCAGCATCATTGTTCACATTATAATTGAAACAAGAATAATAATGCTGCATTAATAAACACACAAACAAAAAATACAGGTTTATTTTTTTATCTTTAGCATCTTTTCTGTTACTTTTATCATGTTTGATATCATTGGAGAGGCCGTGCTCTGACCTTTCCAATGATACCAAACATTAACCCCTAACTGCCACAGATCGGGAGATGGGGGGCGGTCCAATGACCCCCCCCCATATCTCCAGCTAGGGATTAAGTCCTGAATTGACGTCATCGCGTCCCTGTGATGACATCAGTGGGCGGGGGAGATCCTGGAGGCTTGGCTAACATCCAAGATGTTGGCCACCTCTGGGAGAAGACTGATCCGGCACCGAATCGAGATCCGGCCCATAAGTGGTTGAAGGCAGTCACCGCCGGGAAGGGCAGACTGTGTCCTTCCAAGTGGTGCCTGCCTGTGGCTCTTACCGGTGGGCACTTTCCATGCTCTGGGAAGGGGGTGCCTGACGCTGTCATGCCCAGCTCGATGACGCCATTACGTCATCCTGGAGGCTGGGCTGACATCCAAAATGTCAGCCCGCACTGGGAGACTGCAACAATGGGCCAAAATACCAACCGGTCACGGCTGCTGAGACTGGTCGCGCACCGCGCATCTTCTGCACGGAAAGCCCATTCGTGAGGACGCGTTGACCACGTCCATAGCTGCCAAGTGGTTAAGAGCTTCTCAGGGATGTAAGTGCTAATTTATAAGATATAAAAATAAAGGTGGCATTGTGCGCGCAGCATCTCGCTGGATGAATCACGGTGTCCGGAGGGTTGGGCTGCTATGCAGAGCAAGCCACAAGATACATTTCCATGTATGTGGGAGTGCAATGGACGGCCAAGCGTTTGACACATGGAATCGTGCTGGTGACTCGCTGTCATGTCGTCTTGTGGGATCTTTCTGTTTTTCTATTGCCGTGCAATGGACACGTAAAACGATTTGCCTTTTGGACTGGAGCTGGTTTACCTGTAACTAGGGTTGCACCGATACTAGTATCTATCGGTGCCGATACCGGGTACTGCACGAGTACTTGGTACTCGTGCAGTACCCCCGATATATATTTTTTTCCTATACCGGAAGCCGGCATTGAGCCGGCTTGCCGGCATCCGAGGGGCTGGGGCGGCTGTCCGAATGCTCTATCTGCATTCGGACAGGCCCTGCAGCTGCTCTCCTAACTTTGTTTATACTTACCTTCCTATAGCGACGCCGGGAAAGTCTTCGCGCGTGCTCCTTGGAAGGTCCCCAGCCGCGACCACGTGGGACCATGTGATCGCGGCTGGGGTCCTTCCAACGAGCGCACGCGCGGAAACTTTCCCGGCGTCGCTAAAGGAAGGTAAGTATAAACAAAGTGAGCAGCTGCAGGGCCTGTCCGAATGCAGATAGAGCATTCAGACAGGCCCTGCAGCTGCTCTCCACTCATACTTACCTTCCTTTAGCGATGCCGGGAAAGTTTCCCCGCGTGCGCTCGTTGGAAGGACCCCAGCCGCGATCACATGGTCCCACGTGGTCGCGGCTGGGGACCTTCCAAGGAGCGCGTGAAGACTTTCCCGGCGTCGCTAAAGGAAGGTAAGTATGAGCGGAGAGCTCCAGGTGAGCTGGGGGGGGCATTATCCATGAGCTGGGGGGGGGCATTATCCATGAGCTGGGGGGGGGGCATTATCCATGAGCTGGGGGGGGCATTATCCATGAGCTGTGGGGGGCAGTATCCTTGAGCTGGGGGGCAGTATCCATGAGCTGGGGGGGGCAAATCCATGAGACCTGGGGGCTTTATATGAGGTCTGTTCTTATTGGAAAGCGTCACATGACATAAGATAAAAATATCGGTACTCGGTATCGGTGAGTACTTGAACAAAAGTATCGGTACTCGTACTCAAAAAAGTGGTATCGGTGCATCCCTACCTGTAACCCCTTCCTCTGCCATCCTATCGGCGCGCACTGCTGGCATTTTATGATTTAATAGGACTTGTACATGTACTATTGACATTCGAGGCTGTGCACACGGTGATGAACCTCAGTGCTGATTGGCCGCTGGATTTCGGAGATGTATTATTCACTTTCTTTTCCTCTCCCTCACAGGTCTGTTGTTTACCAGCAAAGCTCGAAGGAATCCGCCACCCTGCAGCCATTTTTCACCCTGCAGCTGGATATTCAGTCCGAGAAGATCCGCACGGTGCAGGAGGCGCTGGAGAGCCTGGTGGCTAGAGAGTCTGTTCAAGGGTATACCACCAAAACCAAACAGGAGGTACGTACCCTCTCGGATAAATGTTTCGGGCAGACATCCCAATCTGCAGCTAAGGCTGGGGTCAGACGAACGCCGTGCGAACGCGCGTGCAGCCGCACTTTATTACAGCCGTAGTAGCAGCAAATGACGGCCAATATACAAAGTATGGCCGTACGAAAGTTCGGCCGCGCAAAGCAAGCGGCAAACGAACGCATTTTTTTGAGAACGTAGAACCGCTAGTACTGACGTACAGAGTGCGCTGCGTCGGCATAGCGGCGTGTGTGCGTGATTAGGAGACGTCAGACAATGTACATGTCCGACCATCATCACGACCATTTGTTTTTAATAGCTCCGTCAAAAATCACGCACGGAAATGCGCATCGTATGACCGCTTTTGCGTCTTCCGTGAAAAAGTACGTCAATGCGTTCGGACGATGCGAAAAATGCTTTCGTTTGACCCTAGCCTAAGGTGGTGGGTCTGGACACAGCGTTTTTTGTTTGTTTTGGAAAGTTTTTTGTCAACATGCAGGATGTGGAAGGGAAAAGTGAAGATGCAATGCATGGATCTGTGCAATGAGTTGCATTATAGTATAGGTGTGTACCTGCTTTGTGGAGGTGTTGGGTGTCCAGCCTGGCCAGAAGACACAGCTTGTCACTTCCGAACCATCACTGGGTGAGCCCTGTGCCATAATACAGGGTGGGATTTAATCAGACTATAGGGTGAAAGCCGGAAGGGGTTAATATTCAACACCCTGACTCTTTGGACCTTAGATAAGGTAACAGTGTATCAATTGATGCCCTCAGGGATACACTGTATTTTGAGTCCAGTCCTTCACGTTGGAGCGGCTTCCAGGCCAAGCTGCTGGTGATTTCTGCTTGTAAGGTTCTGGTTTCTAACCCATCATTTCGGGCATTCCCTGAGCGACCACCGTTCAATTAAGGGTTTATAAGAAATGGGCGTTGAGTTTATGTAGCGGTGGCTCTGTCTGGTTTATATTTTCATGTCTGGGCTGGAAATAAAACGCTCGCATGATAATTAGCCGGGGACGAGACCTGCGGACAGAGAGAGAGGCTCTGCGGCATATTTCAGACCAGCGGTGACTATAAAGTCCAGGATCGGGTCAGCGCTCTGCTCTGCAGCCGGGTGGTTTTAGTTCAGGTTTTTACATACAGAACTTTTGTTCAAGTGCGGAGAGAAAAAAAAAAAAACTGTTTTTAGGTATATTCAGAAAATCAAGGCTGGAAATATGTCCGTCAGGAAGAAAAATGGCACCTTGATTTGTGTTCAGAGCCGCGTGGTGTCTTAAGTTTTTATGAGTTTTGTGACATTATGACTTTTCAGGGACGATGCTGGTATAGAGATGGTTACTAACGCTCTCTCTGAGCAGCCGCCTCGCACGTCATGACACCCCGTCAGGCAAGGCCGCAGATTGAGACTCTGGCACTCGGGACGGCTTTAGATTTGTGATGGAGAGATGTGTGAAAACACCCGAGCCGCCGTGAACCTTCACAGACAATATTTTACTTGTACATACGGACACGTTTACTGTGACATATTTACTGCTCGGGAGCTGCTCGGGTCTGACCAGAACATGTGCTGCCCTGAGGAACATTCAGTTCTCAGAACTAAAAGCTCCAAAAACAAGACTTCTCGTCTCCATATTATTCCTTTTTATAGAAAATCTAGCGCTCCGTTTTTGCAGAAACCGATTGGTCCACTCACTGCCCCGTATCAAGGCGGCAGCATCACGAGCGGCGGGTTCTTGTAGACTCATAAAGGGGTTATTCGCAGAGCGCTGCTCTTGTCGACTAATTGGTGGATAAACTACAGCCAAACTGCGGCGAACTGACAATTTATTGAGCTGCCACCATTCATTCTTTGCGCTGTAGGTCGTCGTATTTGTCGAGTGTATTTAGGTTTCACGCTTTTTTGTTCCTTTCTGCTGAGGTTTTTATGCATAGATTTCACTGCAGTCTCCACCATGTTTCAGCTGAAGTTGTCCAGCGTTTTTTTTTACCGGTGTCCCTATGGACGGTCTAAGGAGATCAACACTTTGTAGCAGCAGGGAATACATTTCAGTGATTTGAAATGTGGGATGTGCACATGTCAGTCATAATACACAATATTGACGTCGGTTGACTTGTTTTAGAGCAGCATAATGGCGGGCATAATGGCGGTGCCGTAGGTAGCTCATCATTATATCAGGTACTTCACCTGCTGCTGATGATCATTTTTGTAACCTGGACGGCTGATGTTGCAGCATCGGTGCTTTGTAAATCCCTCGTGTCCAGACCTCACGAGTGCCCTCCGATCTTCTATCCATGAGACTTGCTGGGCGTTCCCTTCGACACATTGATCCGGGGCACCAACGGCGGCTTCTAATTTCTTGTTTATTCTAAAGCCGGGTGTAGGTGGCCTGTAAAAGAAGGCCAAAGTTGATAGATTAAAACATAACCTTTTAATTGGTAAAAATATCTAGGTGAATAGATCAGCCAAACATGCAAGGTAATGAAAAACACAAGCAGGCTGGGGGTGTAAATTCAGCAGAGGGTAATAAGCTCACAGGAACCAGAATGGTATATTGAGTACCAAAATAATGAGAGCTAATAAAGCACTCGGGGTTATGATGGGTGCCCTGCATTGTTCCGGTACCCCGCGGTACTACTTTTTTTTTATTTTATTCTAAAACAAACTATTTGGAAATCTTCACCTCACAACATGACAAATTTATAGCAAACTTAGGCGCTTAATTCACTTCACTGGATCCAATGTTTCTCAAATTAGGAGCCAGCAGCTACTCTGGCTATCAGGGCTGGATTAACATAGAGATTAACATAGATGGAGCAGCAGCTCCTGGCCTATTCCTCAGAATAGGCCCAGAGAAAGGAGAACTAGGTCTGCATTGATGGGCATTTGGACCACTGTATCTCCAACTTCATAGCAGCTACAGGGTCAAGTGAGGTATCACTGGAAAGGCCAGAGCATGGCCTTGGTTTTAAGGAAAAACAAAATAATTATTTACTTTTTCTTTCCAACAGCAATATTTTTCACTTCTAAAGTAAGCAATGATGCTGCACTAACCATCACATTTCTCATGTCACCAACAAGTGTGGAGGTGACGTAACAATGGATTGTACCATCAAAAACCTAAACCGCCGCACTACGGGGAACTTTGGACCCCTGCGTCACTAATCTTTACACCTCACAAGGTCAATTGAGGTGTCATTGGACAGGACAGAGTCTGGCCTTTGCATTAATACCAAACCTGACCATGTAAAAGAAAACAATTCCCAAATTTTCCTAGTCCCGGTGCTGGAAAGTTTGGATTTTAATAAGGACTCGGAGGCGAGTATTTGCAATCTCTTTCTTTATTACTCCTATAGCAGTAAAGAAGAGTGATAACAAGAACCAGAGAAAAACATGTCAAACCCCCAACGTGGGGTAACCCTCCTCTTGGTAAGCCCAGCCCCTAGTCTATAAACAGTCTGAGCTGGAGCAGTAACGCCCTCTTTCTTCATGCGACTGGAACCACAAGATCAAGGAACAGGGAACGATAGGTCCATCCGGAAATCACGACAATCCCGCGAGGATTCATAATCCACAGACCATCAATTAGCTGTAAGAAGAACAGAAACACGAAGGCAGGTATTAGGAAAGGAACAACACCGAACCCTCGGTTTCCCGCCCCCCCAATCAACAGGAGGACAACCCATATCAAATCATGCGCTGCGCATAAATACAATCACCCTGTCCGGTCTAGAACACACCCCCCTCAGGGCGGGAAATACTCGCCTCCGAGTCCTTATTAAAATCCAAACTTTCCGTCACCGGGACTAGGAAAATTTGGGAATTTTAAGGCAGGCCTCGGATGCTTCATATTTGCACGTTCAACGCATCAGTGCCTGTGACCAATGAGAGACCGGCTTAAAATAAAACGTATGTAACGTAGATTCACGTGACCAATCCGCCGACTTCATAATGTCCTCTAGGCGACAACCCGCCATAAAAGCATTAGAAGCCGCAGCACTACGGATGGAATGAGCGCCGAAGCGTGAAATATCAACCCCAGCAAGATCCAACAGCCAACGAGCCAGAGTGGGTGAGCTAACAGGGTTATGAGGAACCCTGAACAAAACAAACAACGGGGATCCAGGCAGGGGACGAAGAGCCAATGTACGATTTTCATATTCCTGAAGACAAAGAACAGGACACAACTCAGGTATCAATGGAAAAGCTGGAAAAAACACAGTACGAATGGCCGTCTTTGTACGTCTCGAGACGTCGAAACAAACGCCGTCCGGTGAGAAAGAACGGACACCAAAATCCAGCGCCCTGACATCCCCGACCCGCTTACATGAGATAAGGCAAAACAAAACCAACAGTTTAGCCGACAACTGGCGCAGTGACAATGAGGCATTACACGGCCATGCGCCAAGGAAAGTCACTACCAGAGTCACGTCCCACGTAGAGGAGTAGCGGGGTGTCGGGGGGCGAGACAGACGCACTCCTTTTAAGAAGACGACAAACCAGAGGGTGTCTACCCAGGGTGGAGTTATCAAAACCCAGATGGCCCGCCGACAAAGCCGACCGGTACACATTTATGGTACGAAAGGCCAATCCCGAGTCAAAGAGGACAGGAAATCCAGAACCGAATTTAGAGGGGCAGAAGTGGAATCTTCACCCCTTCGCAAACACCAGCCGTGCCAAGCTGCCCAGGCAGAGCGATAGGCCCCTCTCGTGCCTGGAGCCCAAATGTGCTGGAGTAATTCCTCAGTTCTTGGCGAAATGCCTGTGGCCCGCCATGAGAACCGGAAATCAACCAGACCACAAGGGATAATCAACCTTCCTGCAACAGTGGGTGAGGGAGGCCATCCGGTCCCGTCAGTAGGGACGGCGAGGTCGGGATCCGCCTGGGCGGGGTCAGGGAGTACTTCAACAGAAGGGGAAACCACGGTTGGGACCGCCAGAACGGTGTCACCAAAACCAATTCCGACTCGATGTCGCAGAGACGCCTCAAAACGCGTAACAGTTGAAACTGAGAGAAGGCGTAAAGACGGCCTTCCGGCCACACCTTAGCAAAGGCGTCCGTGCCTTCTGCTTCCGGATCTGGACGCCAACTGTAAAATTTCGGTAACTGTCGATTCAGTCTGGAAGCAAACAGATCCATCTGGAGAGGACCCCACAGCCCGTTGACGGTGGCAAATACCGATGGCGCCAGGCGCCAATCCCCGAGTCCGTCAGATGGCGTGAATTCCAGTCCGCCACTGTATTGGCGAGACCTGGAAGATACTGAGCCACCACAAACAGACCGCGGGGAAGACAGAAATCCCACAGCTCGGCAGCTGCCGTCGTCAGAGCCACAGAACGAGCTCCCCCCTAGGGCATTGATATATCTGACAGCTGACAAGTTGTCCAGCTTCAGGAGGATACAGCGGTGATTGGTCTCCCTGGAGAAACATTTCAGGGCGAAAAACGCCGCCATAAGTTCCAGAACATTATTGTGGAGGCGTAACTCCTGGGTCGACCAACCACTTCCTGTCTCCATCTCGGCGCAACGTGCCCCCCAACCCGAACGACTCGCGTCGGATTCTATGGTCAACGACGGTACTGGGAATCGCACTGGGCGAGCATTCCACCGAGACCAGTCCGTTAGCCACCATGTCAGATCCGTCTTCGCATCGTCCGAGGGGGACCCTGTGGGAATAATCCGCCATCGAACGGAGAGAACGGGCCTTCCATCTCTGGAGGGCCCTGTAATGCAGAGGAGCTGGCAGAACCGCCAATCACCCTTGCCAATTCCCTCAAGGTGGGTGAGTGATCCCTGAGGAGGGAGCGAACCTCCTTGCGAATGGATCTGATCTTGGGAGTTGGAACGCTCAGTGTCATAGTGTGCGAATCCAGGAGGAAACACAGAAATTCCAGACAACGGGTAGGTATCAACAAAGACTTTTCCACATTTGATCAGGAAACCCAGATCCTGTAATAGGGAGAGTGTCCACGACAAGTGTAGTTGAAGGGAGACCGAGGAATCCGACATCAGTAGGATGTCGTCCAGGTAGATCACGAGTCGGACGCCCCTCACCCGGAGGGATTCTACAACCGGTTTCATAAGCTTCGTGAAGCACCACGGAGCGGATGAAAGGCCGAAAGGAAGGCACGCGAAGCACCACATGTGGCCGCGCCAAGGGAAACACAGGAAATCTCTGGAAGCTGGCGCCATAGGGACGGTTAGGTACGCGTCTTTCAAGTCTAGTTTGACAAGCCAATCCCGTTCGTTGAGTAAATCCCTGAGGGTATGAAACCCTTCCATTTGGAAATGGCGGTATGACACCCACAAGTTGAGTTCCCTGAGGTTTATGACAGAGCGTGTCCCGCCCCCTTTCTTTGCAACGAGGAACAAATTGCTCACAAACTTGGGTGAGTCCCAAGGAACCTCCTCTATGGCCCCTTTTGATGCCAGAGCCAAAATCTCGGCTTGAACTAAATGTTCCTGTTCCACGGAAAAACTTAGTGGCCGAGGTGGCGTGGATCGGTATTTAGGGATAGCCTCGAAGTCTATCTCGAACCCTCTGACCGCGTTTAAAACCCACGGGTCTGCAGTGATCAACTTCCATTTTGGAAGAAAAAGCCGAATACGGCCCCCCACCCGAACAGATGAATGAGGAACAATAAATGGAAGACTTGTCTGTCGTCGAGCACGAAATTGAGTTCTGCCACCTCGGAATCCGCGGCCTCTCCAGGCCTGAGCCCGGGCCGAGGATCCGTAAGCGGGGGGGGCAGAGTCGGTGGCGTTGGAGGTACGGAAGGATCCTCTAGTAATGCCCATAGATCTGGCGCGGCTGGTAGAGCGGCCCCTTCCTCTACCAGCCCTGTCGAAAACCTTTTTTTGGGGAACACTTTCTTAATGGCCGTCTCCACCTTATCCAGAGCGGTAAAAGCGCTGGTGTACGTGCCCATATTTTTTATAAAGCCATCCCCGAAGAGAAGGCCTTGAGCCTTGGCCCCTTTATCTTTATTGGCCATAGAAGTAAGTTGAGGATCCATTCTTAGGATCATAGACTTGAGTCTTTCAGCGGCCAAAGCCGCATTAGCACCGCCCAACAGGCACAAGGAGCGTTGGATCCAGCCTGTGGCGTCTTCTAAATCCAAGGGGGTACCTTGTAAACGAGCATCCTCCACCATGTCAAGGAGGTAAATCATCGGTGGTGCGACATCAAGCACCTTGTCTTCACAGACCCTGAAAGCCATATCCACCCCTTTCTTGGGGGACCATCCCTTGTTGGTCATGAACTTCACAAAATCCTCATCCACCACCGGGGTGAGACAAGTTTTGCCCGCGGTGGTAGGGCGAGGACATTCCGCCCTCCTATTCACCCTGGTCTCTTTATCCATGGGGAGCCGCATGTGGGCATCCACCCACATCTCCACATGAGGCATCGGGGACCATGCAGTGGAGCGTGGGTGGAAGACCCCTGCCGGGGAAAACATCGGGCGGCCCGGAGGATCACACACAACCTCCTTGGCAGACAGTAAAGGCGGTGGGGGCCTTTCCTCCTCGGCCAACATCATGCGGAGCGTATAATTCAATAGCTCCATCATCCTCCCCATGCTCGGGTTCCTCACTCTCCGAGTCAGTGTTTTTGGGGAGTCGGCCAGAACCCGTAGGTAAAGGCCTATCTTTTGAGACTGCAACTAGTGCCCCGCGGTCAGGGGCTCTCTTGTGCGAGGACACCTCGCCATCATCAGAAAGCAGATTTTCGGGGATGCCAGCCCCTCTTGGAGGACTATCAATGTGCTTAGTCTTAGCACGTTTCTTAAGGCTAGCTTGTTCAGAGCCAGAGGGTACCTCAGGACCTTTTGGGGGTGGAGTAGGATCTACAGCGGGGGGGGGGGGGCGAGGTAATAGAAGCAACTGCTTCATCCATGGTCCTTCGGAAGGATTGAGAGAGTGTGGAGACAGCTGAGGATAGTGAGCGCGTGATGGGTGCCTGCAGAGCCGTTTCCATGGCGGCAAAGCGTGCCGCCGTTTTTGATCGCTTTTTAGGAGGTGGGGGAGAGGCAAAAGCGTCATATAACTCCGATTGCCGGGAGCTGCCCGCGGAGTCTGATTCCCCTGCATGGGGAGATCGATCACCCCCAGGTTTGTTAATAAGCACCATGGATCCGGTCACCGAGATCCGTGAGTGCGCGCGGAGATACACGCGGTCAGGTGGTGTCCCCAAAATGGCCGCCAGGATCTCGTGCGCGTCTCCCGCGAGATCTCCGGCTGTCGCGAATGCTCCCAAGTGTGAGGATGGGGAAATAGAGGTGCGGGTGCACTAATCAGCGGGTAACAGGTAACCCGGGAAGCCAAGTGATTGACGCCTATACAAACTGACGGCGGAACAAACACACACAGCGTTATCGCTTGAGTTTTCCCGCCGGGCGGGCGCTGACCCCCGCGGTTATAGCCGGGGTAAGTCAGCACCCATCACAATGAATCGAAAAAATCATAAGTAAATCAATATATATCTGAAAAGGAAAATATCACAAAAAAAAAAACGGAGAGAAAATTATACTTATCTTGTCCTGAACAGGAGCAGTGAAGAAAGAGGGCGTTACTGCTCCAGCTCAGACTGTTTATAGACTAGGGGGCTGGGCTTACCAAGAGGAGGGTTACCCCACGTTGGGGGTTTGACATGTTTTTTTCTGGTTCTTGTTATCACTCTTCTTTACTGCTATAGGAGTAATAAAGAGATTGCAAATACTCGCCTCCGAGGCCTGCCTTAAAATGTATCTATTTTTAGTTCCAAAGCGATGGCATTGTTAATTTGTCACGTATAAAATTACAAGAAAAAGCCACCAAAATATTCAGCTCCAGCCCCATAGAGATCTTAATCCGGGCCTGTTGGCTCTGCCTCGTACGAATGTGTGTAGTCTTTGTGACTCCCTCTCCTTCCTCCTCCTGTATGTAGCGGTATTGCGTCTCTCAATTCGCACCTTTCCGTGTTAATCCCTCAAATGAACAAAGTCCTTTTGGTCTTTTCTGATTCTGCACAGAAATCCCATAAACGTCCCCTTCCTCGACGCTCAAGGGAAGATTTTCATGGCTGTGTCCTCAGGCTCTGAGCACGATACACGGATTTTTCCTGCAAGGCCTGCTTTGCACAGGCGCCGTGATCACATAATTTGGGAAATGTGCGCACATAATACACCTTTCACGCTCTACAGACTTTTTCGGAAGCTGCATTCCCAGATATGCCATCAGGATCCTCAGCGGTTAATCCCGAGCGGGGTTCCTGACTCTTCTGCTTTTCATTGTATGGTTGTTTCTGCTTCCGTGCTTGGGTTTCATGTTCTAAAGAGGGATGTCACCTCCCCGGGGCCGGCCGCCATAAACGCCACTCACATTCTACCTCTGGCTCCTAAATTTCAGCTTCCTTCTATATAAACCAAGAAAATAAACCTCGTCAGACTCCGGCGTGTGCTGTGAGGAGTAAAAACCACATTTAAATAATTTTATTCAGTATTTCCATTAATAATGAAGGGTTAAATAATTAGAATGTGTTGCAATGTGGGCTCTTATTGCGTGATTTTTTTTCACACGTCACATTATCTGCTCGGTGTTATTATAACGCGCTCAGTAGCTCATTGTATCCAAAACAAAGATAAGAGCGGATCTGGCCGTGCAAACTGAACCAGCACCTCTTAACCTTACTCTGCGGCCGCCTGCGTATATTTTGTGTTCCTTTAACACGTTCGTTGTGTTTTTTTTTTTTTTTTTCAGGTCGAGATCAGCCGAAGAGTGACTTTGGAAGAGCTGCCACCAGTCCTAGTGTTACACCTCAAGCGCTTTGTGTTTGAAAAGACGGGTGGCTGCCAGAAACTCATCAAGAACATCGAATACCCTGTGGACCTGGAAATTAGTAAAGGTAGGAAGCGAGCGGGAAGTCCTGATTTATGCACTGGCTGGAGTGAGACGCCTCCAACACACTGTGACCACTCAAAGTATCATCGACCCTCTTTGATTTAGCCCTCTGAGTGCGGAGCTAAAAGCTCAAATCAGCGAGTGCTCATCTGAGCTTCAGGCATTGGAACAAAGAGGTGGGAACCAGTGTGGGTCCACGCTTCCCCTTGGGCATGTGGCGTGCTCTGTTAGGCAGGACGACGGATGCATGTCCCATCTCAAGGTTTGGAGGGCCGGCACTGTGCTACGAGAGTTATAAAATTATTGTCAAGGTTAAACTGGGGGGGGGGGTCAATTTTAACCCCCTCCTGTTAAACCCTAGGATGTCCCTTTAATATATATCCGCCCTTTACGCAAAGTGAGGTGTGTTTTGATGTCTTTGCAGTGTTACGTGGCTGAAACGTGCTTTCCTTTTGTTTTTTTCCCCCTCCAGACCTGCTTTCTCCCGGAGTGAAAAGTAAAATCTTTAAAGGCCAAAGAACCTACAGGCTCTTTGCAGGTAACTACCCCGTCCTCCAACACGTCTGTGATTCAAAGTGAGCCTTCCTGTAATCGGTGCTTCCCAACCCAGGTGCTCAGAGCGCATTAACAGGCCAGAGTTTAGAAGGATCATTTGCAGGATTCAGTCTGCATTTCCCCAATCACTGAGCAGCAAATCAGATCACCTGTGCTTCACACATCCTGCAAACCTGTCTTGATATGGGTACTTGACCAGGGATGGGAAGTCCTTTATAATCCTTTACAGCAGGTTTGGCTTTCCCAGAATCCCTATTTTTCATTATCGCTTTACACCGTCGGTGAAGCTTCCTATTATACAACCACTGACCCAGTCAGCGGCTTAGAATGCTTTGTATTTACCTGCAGGGTTGGATACACAGATGCTGCCCGGCTCCGAGCCTCTACATGTCCCTTTCATCAGGACGTCCTTTGCTGTGCTCTAACCTGAGTCTTGTTTTTTTTTTTTTTAGTTGTCTATCACCATGGAAACAGTGCAACTGGCGGCCATTACACTACAGACGTCTTCCAGATCGGTCTCAACGGCTGGTTACGCATAGACGACCAGACTGTCAAAGTGATAAACCAGTACCAGGTGGTGAAACAGACTGTGGAGCGCACGGCCTACCTCCTGTATTACCGCCGTGTAGACCTGCTGTGATCCATGCCGCCTCCGGCACGCTCGCTTACCAGATTACTCGCTTCCTGGAAAATAACTCTTTACATCCTTTTTATCCTGTGATTTTTTTTTTTTTTTTTTTTCCCTCCAATCAAAATTCTATTTCTTTATTTTTCCTAAATCTCATTTCTCTCCTTTAAATCTTTTTAGGGTTGTTTTTTTTTTTTAAGTATAACATAGGCTGGAATATTTCAACAACCTCCCAAACAACTTAACTCCTTCCAGCTGCACCGAAAGACGCTGCCGGTGTTTGCGGAACGAGTTTTGCTGCCCTCCTGTGGCTCTCCAAGGTGTTACTCTGTGATTCACAATGTGTAAAGCTATAAAGTAGAATTGTTTCTATGATTTACTGGCAAGAGAGGGGTTAATGAAAACCTATTGCTGTCAGAGGGTCGAGCCGTACAATCCCATATGCATTCAGTAGATTTTGGGCTTGTAAAAGCTGCTTTTGATGATTTTTCTCGCAAGAAACCTGGGGGGAGGGGAGGGAGAATAAACTGTCAAAGCGATACAACTTAGCACAGAGTAACAAAAATGTAACGTTTTTTTTTGTTTCTTTAAAGTTTAGCTTTTTTTAAATAATAGTAGAAAAATGATATTTTGTGAGAGTCTAGGCTAACGGCGGCTCCTTTACTCCCATTAAGCGGCATCCACGAGCCTGGCCAAAGAGACACTGCACCAGCATCCAACCATGTACATTTCTGTGAAAAAGAGGAAGTCTCTGTTTCAATCCAATTTTACATTTCCTTCCCCAAAAAGCCATTTCCCTGCGGTCCCCCCCCCCCCCCCAATCATCATCTTTTCAAGTCAGTGAACACAAGAAAAAACTTAGAATATTAATAAAAGAAAGAAAAACAAAAAAATAATAATATATTAACCGGCTGCAAATTTCCTAAAGGAGCTTCTGGCATAAATCCGTTAGGAGGAAATAAATCTAACCCTAGACCACGGGCTTCTTCAGGGATGCTGGGCGCCTCATAGGATTAATCGCAAGATGAATACATGCTCTTTAATTGTGTGAGGTATTGGAGGTTTTACCTTTTTTCCCCCCCTTTTTTTCGTCTCGCTGCTGGATCGTCTGAAATGTTATTGGGAATCCGGTCCTGGCAGAGAGAGGGGTGGGGGGGGGGGGAGAAAACTCCTTTTAACGTGTTTGTAGGAGAATCGGTTTGCAATGGAAAAGGCTAGATGGGCGATGGTGACTTTACCGCTAGGACACACAAAACTACAATTATGCTTCAGGTACAAGCGATTGGGGATTAAAACCAGCGGGGCTTAACATGCGAGGTGGGGTTTCCTTTAAATCTGCTTTTTGGTTAATTTTTTTTTCTTTTGCCGTCTCGCTCTCCTATAATGTTGAGTTCCTAATTGTACACAGTTTAGTGATCTTTAGGAGTATAAAGTTGTCGCCCATCAATAAAAGTCACGAAGTTGGTTTAAAAATGTGTCTCGGTGTGATTTATACACAGAATTATTCTATGGAGGGATTATGTGTGTGGATAGATGGGGTGTCTGTGCACGTTTTAGATCCCAAAAAAGTGCCTGCTAAGCTACCCCTGGTGCCGCATTTCCCACAGGGAAAATGCCCTCTACGCCAGGCATCTCCCCAAACTCTACCCACCCGTGTGTCTACAATTCCCAGAATTCTTTGAAATTCGGTAGGTGGTCAGAGCATCATGGGAGGTGTAGTTCAGAAACCTGGGGGAGGGGGGGGGTAGCGTTTGAGTTCTGTCTATGGTTTACATTCCAGCTCCAATTTATTGTGTCTGGTGGATGGAATTGCGGCTGCATCATGTCCCGCTTCAGGTACACGCTGTCTCCATTGATCAGAATGAGGGGGATCGCGATTGGCTGAACTGCTTTGCTCAGCAATTACTAGGGAAAGTTACATTTTTTTTCTTCTATTTCTCTTTAAGCACATTGAGAGAGGGGTGTTAGTCCACAAAACCTCGCTATATAAATGTCTTGGAACTACATTTCCCATGCGGCTTGGCCAATCTGTGCATCATGGGAGATGTAGTTGCAAAAGACCTGGAGGCTTGAGGTTTGCAGATCCACTCTTTCATAGGATGCCATACCCACATTCAGCCACCAGAGGGCAATGTTTCAGAAAAGAAGTTTGAAGATCATTTATTGTGATGGCATTTTGAATTTTTGTGTTAAATATTCCCTAAATTGGCGTTTAGTGGGTTAACACCCCCCCCCCCCCCACGAGTGTGACATGTAGAGCTCAGCTCTGTCATGTAACCATAGAATCACAGGCGTGTGCGGAGTTTCTATCCATTCATACTTGTTTGTTCTTTGGCTTCCTGGCATGCTTTAAACCAGGTATCTGAAATTCTGCACCCCCCTCCCCCCCCCGATGTTTGCCTACAATTCCCAGAATTCTTTGAATGCAAAGTATTTTAGCAGGAAGGATACATTGAGATTTCTCAACGTTCAAGAACATTGTATTTCTGTACCTACTATAACAATTCAAAGTAATAAAATGCAAGATATTAAACGGCACAAATATACAGATTAACAGAATAAATGTGGCCAGAGAATCATGGGAGATGTAGTTCAGAAACATCTGTGAGGCTGGAGATTTCAATCCCTGCGTTTAAACATTATGGATAATAACACTGGCTATGTAGCACATGGCGTCTCATCCCTGGTCCTCGGGTCCACCTAACAGGTCAGATTTTAAAGGATCACCTGGGGGGAAATACAGACAGTATTTGCTGCTCAGTGATTGCAGGATTCAATCTCCTGTGCTGTGCTTCAGATATTGGGCAAACCTGGCCTGTTAGGGGGTCCTGAGGACAAGTTTGGGAAACACTGCTGTAGACCATGCATGTTGGGAATTGTAGTTCTTGGAGATTGTCAATGAAGGGCAAGTTTGCAGTCTTAACATGCAGCGCTCCTTTCCTTGTGCCGGCCATCTTCCTCAAACTTCATTTAGTAGAAATGTATTGGTCAGAGGATACAGATTCCCATGACATCACAGGGATCGTTCATTCATTTCCAGTGAAACTCATGTGCAACCACTTCTGCTTCTTGGTCAGAGGTACTCACCGTATGAACTCCTCCTCCTGTAATGCCCTGAAGATGGATAAAGCAAGTTATTACAGAGACATGTTTCCTATAGGAGACGCGCAGCTTTTTTTTTCCTGCTTTCTGCCGATTGAATTGTATTTTAGATATTTAGATGTGAATATTATCCATCCTCTGACAGGAGCATATATGGGGGGGGGGCAGTTCAGCCGCCGTGTGATGATGCCGGACCTCCCTGTGTCTTGTAAAATCTCAGATCCTTTCACAAACCATTGTGTGTTCACTGTAGCCATAATCCCATTTCACTGCAGAGGGACAGTTTCTCCAAACGGGGTTATTCAGAGAGCGGTGAAAAGCAGGAGAAGTGAAAATTCTAGGTCAAAATAGCCAAACCAGAAAAATTCTCCCATTTATCTCACTTTCCAAATTGGCTATTTTGACCTTGAATTTTCCATTCTCCGGTCATTCTACTGCTTTTCACCTCTCTGAATAAGCCTGTAAGTGGCTATGCCAGGACTGCCAAACTATGTGACCCCCCCCCCCCCCAAACTACAACTCCCATGTATCGCATTGAAGGAAATCTGGGAATTGTATACAGTGGGGGGCAGTGAATTTGACAACCCTGGCCATACTGTACCAAGAAGTTTGAGGCATACTGGTGATGTATGACAAATCCAACGCAGGAAATGTTCTCCTGATCAGCCATGTTTTCTTGGACATGTTATTTCATGCAGAGGGGAAGCACAGGGAAAAGTCCTGCCCTGCAACATGTATTTTCCATATGCGGTGGGAAGGAAATCAAAGCTGGTCAGCTGTGATTCCTTACCTGCAGCGTATGGATTATACATGCTGCAGGGTGGCATTTTTCATGCACTGCCCATCAGCATGCATAAATGTCTCCAGGAAAATATGGCCAATAGGGCAAACCTATCCAGATCCCTTTAGTGAAACAAATGGTGGAGCATCTCTCCTCTTCCTTTAGGGTTTCTCCATGCAGGCTGACCTAATGGACACATTCTGGTTGTTTCAGCTATATGTTTTCTGTGTTTGCAAACATTACCTCTTTTGAATTTCTATATATATTTTTAGGTGAATGCTGTCGCCTTCCGCGGCTCTTTAGAAAACGTGTTCAATTTTAGAATCCTCCTCACCACGAAGTTTTTTTCATCTAGGTTATTTCCCATCATTCTGTCGCTTTTACAAAGTGCCCTTTAATAATCAGGACTGGCGGCTTCATTAAAGCACTTCACAGAAATCTCCCAGCGTGACACCCTGTCATCCCAGAGCGAAGTTATGAGCGTCTGGAGATATTTCCAAGTGACTAGAAGCCCTTCAGCAGGGTCTCATGGGAGTGGATCAAAGGTGACTTTTCTCCCAGGAAAGAACGGTCCTTGTTTTATCTCCCTGGATATAGGTCGCTGAGGATGATGGGGAGTGACCACTTGCGCGTGCGCCCCCCCCCCCCCCCCATCCATAAAATTGATCAGTGGTTAAGGTTGTAAATTAAAGAAATGCCATGAAAAGGAGTTTAACTCACATCTCAGATGTAAAATGGACAGCAGGAAGTTGATCCAAGACAGACACCTTCTGCCACCTGGAAGGAAAAGTCCCAATGATTCATTATTGTATTTATTAAGCGCTACACATTCTGCAGCACTGAACAAAGGCACAATGGGTGCAGAAAAGACCTATAAGTTTATAACAACCCTCCACCCCGCGCTGTACGAAAGCAGATTGTACAATCAATGCTTATGCCAGCTGTTGAATACGGAGATGGTGTGATGGAGATGGTGTGATTGCGGGGCTGCTGCATACACTACTTCAGAAACTTACCACATCTTATAACTCATTCTGTCGCTTTGTGCTACAATGTAACTACATGACCCATCATTGTGACATGTTAAGAGCTAAACTGGCCACTGGAATCTAGACGCACCCTTCACCTTTCCAACCTGGTGTTTAAGAGCTTTTCTGGGAAGCTACCACCCTACCTGAATAGACTGCTTCCCCCAGCAGCTCCCTCATCCTATAACTTCCGATCCAGGACCAGCACCTTACTTGCAATATCACAATACAAAAAGAAAGTGGATCGATCCTCATTTTCCTATAGAGCCCCACAATTATGGAATAACCTCCCAGACGCCATCAAATCTTCCCCCAGTCTAAAGTCACTTAAGAGCTCCCTATTAACATACCTCGATACAGAATGCACCTGTAAACCTGTAACATAGTGACTATATACAGAATGCACCTGTAAACATGTAACACAGTGACTATATACAGAATGCGCCTGTAACAGTGACTATATACAGAATGCACCTGTAAACATGTAACAGTGACTATATACAGAATGCACCTGTAAACATGTAACACAGTGACTATATACAGAATGCGCCTGTAAACATGTAACACAGTGACTATATACAGAATGCGCCTGTAAACATGTAACACAATGACTATATACAGAATGCGCCTGTAAACATGTAACACAGTGACTATATACAGAATGCGCCTGTAAACATGTAACACAGTGACTATATACAGAATGCACCTTTTTAATTCCAGCGGGGCTTTTTTCTGTAATTACCTCTTTAAACGTGCACTTCTTTGGGGGCCAGTACAGCTCAGGATTAAGCCCATAACGGGCGAAACGCGTCGCGCTATGTCAGCCTTTTGTTTTTAATCTTATTTCCTTCCTTTTGGTGTTTTTTTGTGCGGACTACCTTGGTGTGTCATTTTGCATTGCATGTAGCTTAGAGGTATGTAGGTGGCTTGAACCACCGAGGTATTAGCTTCAATTACCTATTTTCTACCTCCTTTTCTGACACTACCTGTGGACTCTTACGAGGTGTCGCCAATTGCATTGTTATTTCCCACCGTCTCATTCTTATGTTTTTAGTGTTTGTCCAATAAATAGTTCATTCATTTTCTATTGTAGACACCTTCCCTGCACCTTGTGCAATTGTTGTTCTATTTGCTCTTGTTGGGTTAGGCCCTGTTTGGGTGTCTATTCCTCGTGCTTATTGTGCGTTTTTTATATACAGAATGCACCTGTAAACATGTAACTGACTATATACAGAATGCACCTGTAAACATGTAACTGACTATATACAGAATGCACCTGTAAACATGTAACAGACTATATACAGAATGCACCTGTAAACATGTAACAGACTATATACAGAATGCACCTGTAAACATGTAACAGACTATATACAGAATGCACCTGTAAACATGTAACAGACTATATACAGAATGCACCTGTAAACATGTAACAGACTATATACAGAATGCACCTGTAAACATGTAAGACTATATACAGAATGCACCTGTAAACATGTAACAGACTATATACAGAATGCACCTGTAAACATGTAACTGACTATATACAGAATGCACCTGTAAACATGTAACTGACTATATACAGAATGCACCTGTAAACATGTAACAGACTATATACAGAATGCGCCTGTAAACATGTAACTGAATATATTTGCTACATATTTATTTTCTGGGTTAATCTGTATATTTGTGTTATTTTTAATATCTTGCATTTTATTACTTTGTATTTCTGTAACAATTCAATGTTTCTTGAATCCAGGATATACTGAAACGAGAGAAATCTCAATGTATCCTTCCTGGGAAAATACTTTATAAATAAATGTTCGCAGTATAGTCGGAAGTGGAGATAAACCTGATGTTACTCCGGCAGATTTGGGAAAAGCCTGAGATGAAATCAAACACCGTAAACCACGATCTACCCAAACGCCGCTGGGTAATGTGTCTTATAAGAGTTTGATGTGGCTTACAGTAGACTCAACCTAGGATGACCCAAATCCGTGGCCAGCCCTAACCCTTAAAATCACCTCTACCCAGGGAGGGGGGGGGGTTGTGTTTGCATAGTCTGCTTTTTACCCGGGTAAAGCCCGAAAAGGTCTTTATTTTTGGCAGCTTTACCCAGCACTTTTGGGTCACGCAGACTTTAGTGTGGGGCTGTCAAACTCTGGCTTGGCCCTCCAGATGTTGCTGCCTACAATTCCCAGAATCTTTCCAATGTAATAAATGGTCACAGAATCATGGGAGTCGTAGTTCAGATACATTGGGGGAGCGGGCCGGAGTTTGACAGCCCTGATTTAATGAGTATCTGAACATCATGGGGGATGTAATTTCATAACACCTGGAGGGTCGCGTTTACTGAGCCCTGAACTAAGATGAGCGTCTTTACAGTCCTACGAAACAACACTTTAATGTCCTGTAAATGGAGGAATCGTGCGTTGGATTTCAGGCCTGACGTTTTGCAGACGAATCCAAAAGTCTGCTGGTCATAAAATACCAAGAATGATCAGTCCCTCCTCCAGGGCGAAGAACGGCTAGTGCACCCGTTTCATCCTGATCCCGGGACGCAGTGTCTGTGAAGACACAATGTGCGTTTTGGGACTGCGTTTATCGCCGAGCGCTCGTCGTGATCTCTCAATCTGCATGTTTTTGGACAGGCTGTGTGTTTTCAGACTCTCTGGACACGGCCGTCCTATCTGCAACTGATTACGGCAAATTACTCGGAGCTAATCGCTCGCACATGTCCAGGGAGCCGGGTTAAGCCTGAGAGAATGGGAGCTGACAAATCCAAGATGATTTAAGTGAAGCGGGCCCAGCCCCGGTGTGTCCACAGGACAATATATCTGTGATTGAACACAATGTACGCTTAGATTAGCATTCTGGGGCTGCGATACAGCTCCCTGGCTACTTACTGTCTGCTCAAGCTGTAACATCTGTATCCGATGCCTTTCACAGAGCTCCACCATGACAACTCTCCACTCCAAGTACATCCCCACATGTCCTTACCGGCCATCACTGACCTGCATCTCCTCTTCCCGCTCCCGTCTCGATGGCTGCCTGTCGGGAACCCGCGCTCCCTGTAAATGGGCTGTGTCAAACACGAAATATAGCAATTATCACAGTTTAAGAACAATCCAAACGTTTCATAGAGGTGAGAGGTTTAGCAAGGAGAGCGTGAAGCAGAATGTGCTCAGAATCCTGTAGACTACAACATAACGGCCAGTGGCCCTTTCTCTGCGGAGGACGCTCTGGGCACATCCTCCAGTTTCCCGCAAGGATGTGGAGGGCACGTCCAGTGTGTCGTCACTTTCCCACAGCTCTGTGCCAATCTAGAGCTTCCTTCACAGTGGGTTGACCTTGAGGATGTCAGCGCACACTGTGTGACTTCCTCTCGTCCACTGATGTCACCACTCATGGGCTTGATGATGTCAGAAATGAGGGTCCTCCCCGCTTAGCAGGGAAATCCCTCTGGCTCTTCCAATGACACCAAATATGATGCTGTCCAGAGTCTGTCCTTCCCAATGAAACTAAGCGTGATCTTATAAACAGAATAGATCTAAATATTTATTGTTTTTGTAAAGCATTAGCATTGGCCACTTTACAGCTATAAAGTGAACAGTGCTGCTGTAATAGCTCCCCCTTCTCATCTCCCACGCCGGTAGCAAATGTGGAGGTGATGGCACAATGCATTATTACGCACCGATTCATAAGAAATGGGACTCGCCCTGCTGAGAGGAGAGTTGGCGGTCCTTTGAAATTTTGTCTTTTTAAGGAATTAAAGTGTATCGTGAAAAACCTTCACTGCAAATGAGCTGGTACTCGAACGCCCGATGCAATGGCTCTCTGTCAATTCTCTTCGTAAGCTCACGTGAGCAGCGCCCTGTTTCCTATCATTCTCTTTGTGTCACCCCTCTCCTCTTAGATTGTAAGCTCACGTGCGCAGCGCCCTAAGAGGAGAGGGGTGACACAAAGAATGATTGTAAGCTCATGTGAGCAGCGCCCTGTTTCCTATCATTCTCTTCGTGTCACCCCTCTTCTCTTAGATTGTAAGCTCACGTGCGCAGCGCCCTAAGAGAGGGGTGACACAAAGAATGATTGTAAGCTCATGTGAGCAGCGCCCTGTTTCCTATCATTCTCTTCGTGTCACCCCTCTTCTCTTAGATTGTAAACTCATGTGAGCAGCGCCCTAAGAGAAGAGGGGTGACACGAAGAGAATGATAGGAAACAGGGCGCTGCTCACATGAGCTTACAATCATTCTTTGTGTCACCCCTCTCCTCTTAGGGCGCTGCTCACGTGAGCTTACAATCTAAGAGGAGAGAGGTGACACACAGAGAATAATGGGAAAAGAGGATCCTGCTCATGTGAGCTTAAATCTAAGAAAAGAGGGTTGACATGCAGAGAACAGCAGTAAAATAAGACCCTGGTCAACTGATCTTACAATCTAAGAGGTGAGGGGTGAAACCGCATACTGTGCAGAAATCAAAAATCCTAATTTCATTTGATTTTCTTTCCAGTTGCAGGCTGTAAATTAAGTCTCACAATACACAGTGCTGTACAGTAAGCAGCAGAAGTCAGCCGCTAGGACAGGTCGTACGCCAACGTAGAGATATTTCATTGCGCAACCACCATTCTACCATCAGCCATTAACCGAGACAATGCAAACCACTATATGTTGTATCTTTTCCCTCTGATAATTGCTGTCTGGCCGGCCGCTCATTGCGACACAGGCTTTGAATGCAGACGCATTTTTCGGGCGAGTTCAAAGCTGACCGTTCCTGCTCGTTTGATTCAGAGCTATTTTTAAAAGACTATCCTTATTTCCCTCCTTTCATGTCAGGATCGGATATTAATGCCCGGCTCGCCAGTTGCTTTAATCGTCATCCTTTAGTAGGAGATTAATCGGTATCTTTGGCTGAGGAAGCGTTGCAGCGGGGGAGGTCATTGTACGTATAATGATAGCATGGGGTTTATGTGCGCACTGCATAACATAAAGCAGGAGCAGGAGGTCTATCATTTAAAGGCTCCATGTGACTCACGATCCTGTGCGTCTGTTCCTTCAGGTCAGGCTAGGGTTGCTTCTACATCCTCCTTTGACATTAAAGTGACCTGCAAGTCCCATAGCGCTCACACAGATCGTGGCGTAGGAAGGCCCCCTTATTACGTGGTTTGAAGCTGCAGAGATTAGTAGTCATTGTTGGACCACTTGTAGATACTGAGATGACACAGAAAAGGGGAATTTTCCTGAGTCTTCTAACCGAGTTGCATTGGCTATGATGATGGGCCGTGCGCCATGATGCTCTGTCAGAGGACACACTGTTAATAAAGCTGTGCAGAATCCCAATGCATAAAAAAATAGCACCTTTATTATGATAATCGGAGGGCAGAGACCTAGACTTCACGAGGTCCCGTGCCCATAAATTGATGCCATTCAAGCAGCTCAAATCTACAGCAGGAGCAAGAGGACCGAAAAATACCGTTCAGCGTTTACTCACAGGGTTACGTGGATTCTGATCTGCTCGTTATCACAAATCAAGTGCCAATCCCACAAAATCGAACCCTGTTGTTCTAAAGCACCTTATCCCAGTTTAATGACCTCTCCTTCTCCGTGCCTCCCAGCCGCCACTACAGCAGCGTCAAGACTTCTGCTCACCATGATGGATGCTGGGACTGGGAGTCCTCACTGCTGGGGCTCTCTCAAGTACACAAAATCACGATATCCCAGTTCTCGAGTGGACGCTTCATATAAACCACGTCTGTCAAATATCAGGCTGACTTAAAAAAGGCCTTCACTACACAGGGTCGGCTCTGCCGGGCCCCGCTGCACTCACATCATCTGTACTCACTGTAGTTACACCCCTGACGGTGGGGATCACTTGGTTTGCTTGCATGTATCCCCTAGAGCAGTGGCCCCCAACCCTGGTCCTCAGGGCCCACTAACAGGCCAGGTTTTAAGGATCACCTTGAACAAATGCAGACTGAATCCTGCATCACTGAGCAGCAAATCATATCAGCGGTGCTGTGCTTCAGATATCCTGCAAACCTGACCTGTTAGTGGATCCTGAGGTCCAGGGTTGGGGTCCACTGCCATAGAGCAAGGATGTGCAACTATGGTGCCCTAGATGTTGCTGGACTACAACTCCCATGAGTCTCTTGCCATCTATTGCATTCAAAGTGTTCTGGGAGGGGTTTGGGTTGAAATCCCTACAACCAACCAGGTTCCCTAATGCCAAAATCCCGACGGCCAACTTCCCTACACAGACACCTCCCTGACGGCCAACTTCCCTACACAGACACCTCCCTGACGGCCAACTTCCCTACACAGACACCTCCCTGACGGCCAACTTCCCTACACAGGACACCTCCCTGACGGCCAACTTCCCTACACAGACACCTCCCTGACGGCCAACTTCCCTACACAGACACCTCCCTGACGGCCAACTTCCCTACACAGACACCTCCCTGACGGCCAACTTCCAGACATCCAAAATCCCAGCGGCTAACACTAACATAGAAACATAAAAACATAGAAAATGCCGGCAGATAAGAACCTTTCGGCCCATCTAGTCGCCCAATTACATGGATACTTTACCTGGATTTATCTTTTGTTTAGGATAGCCTTATGTCTATCCCATGCTTGCTTAAATTCAATTACTGTTTTGGCCTCTACCACTTCTACTGGAAGACTGTTCCATGTATCCACCACCCTCTCAGTAAAATAATGCTTCCTGATGTTACTTTTAAACCTTTGCCCCTCTAATCTAAGACTATGTCCTCTTGTTTTGCTACTTTGTTTCCTTTTAAATATACTCCCTTCCTCTACCTTGTGGATTCCCTTTACGTATTTAAATGTTTCTATCATATCTCCTCTGTCTCGTCTTTTTTCCAAGCTGTACATGTTAAGATCATTAAGCCTTTCCTTGGTAACTTTTCTCCTTCAAGCCGTACACCATTTTAGTAGCCCTTCTCTGAACTCTCTCTAAGATGTCTATATCCTTGTGGAGATACGGTCTCCAGTACTGCACACAGTACTCCAAGTGAGGTCTCACCAGTGCTCTGTACAGTGCCATGAGCACTTCCCTTTTCCTACTGCTAATACCTCTCCCTACACAACCAAGCATTCTGCCAGCATTTCCTGCTGCTCTATTACATTGACTACTTACCCTTAGATCCTCTGAAATAATAACCCCTAAATCCCAACCCTCAGATGTTGAGGTTAGGACTGTATCAAATATTCTATATTCAGCCCTGGGTTTTTACGCCCCAGGTGCATTATCTTGCACTTATCCACATTAAAACTCAATTGCCACACTCCGACCATTTTTTAGTTTACCTAAATCATTTGTCATTTGGCTGATCCCTCCAGGAACGTCAACCCTGTTGCAAATCTTTGTGTCATCAGCAAAAAAACATACTTTACCATTAATACCTTCTGCAATATCACTAATAAAAATATTAAAGAGAATGGGTCCAAGTACTGACCCCTGAGGTACCCCACTGGTAACAAGACCTTGCGCCGAATAAACTCCATTTACCACAACCCTCTGTTGCCTGTCACTCAGCCACTGCCTAATCCAGTCAACAATATTGGAATCCAAGCTCAAAGATTGCAATTTATTGATAAGCCTTCTATGCGGAACAGTATCAAAAGCCTTACTGAAATCTAAATAAGCAATGTCTACTGCACCACCTGTGTCTATTATTTTTGTTACCCAATCAAAAAAATCAATAAGATTAGTTTGGCATGATCTCCCTGAGGTAAACCCATGTTGTTTCTGATCCTGTAATCTATGTGTTTTTAGATGTTCAACAATCCTTTCCTTTAACATGGTTTCCATTAATTTCCCCACTACTGACGTAAGACTAACTGGCCTATAGTTCCCCGATTCCTCCCTACTACCCTTCTTGTAAATGGGCACAACATTTGCTAATTTCCAGTCTTCTGGGACGACTCCCGTTAACAAGGATTGGTTAATAAATCTGTTAACGGTTTTGCTATTACACCACTGAGCTCTTTTAATAACTTAGGGTGGATCCCATCAGGCCCCATTGACTTATTTGTCTTTACTTTAGACAGCTGCTGTAGAACCTCCTCCTCTGTAAACTCGTATGTAAATGTCTCTTTAGTGTTTCCTCCTAACTGAGGTCCCTTTCCTTCCTTTTCTTCTGCAAAGACTGAACAAAAATATTCATTGAGGCAGTCAGCGAGACTTTTATCCTCTTCTACATACCTTCCTTCCTTTGTTTTTAATCTAACTAATCCTTGCTTTACTTTTCTCTTCTCCTTTATGTATCTAAACAATGTTTTGTCCCCCTTTTTTACTGACTGAGCTATTTTCTCTTCTGCGTGTGCTTTGGAAGCTCTTATAAATTGCTTTGCCTCTTTCTGCCTAATCTTATAGGTTTGCCTATCTTCTTCACTCTGAGTTTTTTTTTATAATTATTGAATGCTGTCATTTTGTTCTTCACTATTTTGGCCACTTTTGTAGAGTACCACAGTGGTTTCTTCCCTTTTTTGTTATTGCCAACAAGCCGAATGCAATTGCCTGTGGCATTCAATAATGCCTCCTTTAAATAATACCATTCTCTTGGACTCCCTTTAAACTCCTCCACTCTGATAATGACTCATTCACACAAAATCTCAAACAACCCTACTCCCTAACCCCCTAAACCTAGCCCTAACACCCTTAAACCTAGCCCTAACCCCCTAAACCTAGCCCTAACCCCCTAAACCTAGCCCTAATAAAACTAGCCCTAACCCATACCCCATAAACCTAGCCCTAATCCTAACCCCCATAAACCTAGCCCTAACCTCAACCCTAATCCCTATAAACCTAGCCCTAACCATAACCCCCTAAACCTTGCCCTAACCCCCATAAACCTAGCCTTAACCCCCCTAAACCTAGCCTTAACCCCTAAACCTAGCCCTAACCCCCATTAACTTAGCCCTAACCCCCATTAACCTAACCCTAACCCCCCCAAACCTAGTCCTAACCAATACCCCCTAAAGGGAACCTGGCTGTAGGGATTTTGTCCGGCACCCTTCTGGGAGTCTGACAGCCCTGTCCTAGAGTCCTTGGGGTCACACGGCGAGAGTCTGATGGGACAGACCACCAGGAGGATAGCAGCTGATCAGATTGATACATCTGTGCCGTGATCCCCATTTCTGCCGCATTTGCCAGAAAATGTCATGTGCCATAGGATACCAATCTAATACAGGCGGTGTCACAGTCCCCTGAGAGTCTGCACAGGGTTAATAAGCGGCCGTGTATGTTTCGGTAAATCAGAGGGAATAAATCGAAACGTGTGATGTCAGAATGTATCAGCGGGTTTCCCCAGATAAAGAGCAGCAGGGTCGATGATCCATTAGCTGGCTTCTCCCCGGAGGCGATTAATATTCCCTATAAAAAATCTGCACGATGATCTCATGGCTGCGCCACTGCTAGAGCGGCATCAGCATGAGAAAGTTCGTCATATGCAGCGATGGGATCACATTCCCAGACTTGAATTTCTGAGATATTACTAGGGCCGGGCACATGAGTCACGCCTGGTGCCTGGGAGTCAAGGGATGACGGCGCACTGGGGAATAAGGTAACGCTGCCAGGAAAATGCCAACATTGCCATGTGTTAAAGGGCCCTTACCTGATCTGATGCCAACACTGGCCTCACCCATCACACGAAAGAACATTATACACCACAGCAAAAGTGGCACAACTACTACAAATCTAATGATGTGGACAGGAATCAAGATTTCACGTCATACAAAGGAAACCATTAGGATCATTGTAGGTCTGTAGGTTTGGCTTCAGTGTAGGCCCAAAAGTTGAATCTGCAGGTGTCCTGGAATCCCCATAATCCTCTGCTGGCCTGTCTAGGAGTTGTAGTTGGCTACAACGGCTGGGAGTTTGCCTTCAGATAAAACTAGCAGAAGCACAGAGGGGTCAGAAAACACAAAGAGGGTTATTCACTAAGCGCCGGTGATGCAAAGTAAGGCTGGGGTCAGACGAATGCACTATGTGCGCCCGGTACTGACGTGCCTTTCGGCATCTGGTGCAGCATTGTGACGCAAAGTAAAGCTTCCCCTTTTGCGGTTTACTTTTGTGAAGTTCTGGCGATCTTGGCAATTTTTTGCAACGTCGGCGCTTAGTAGATAATCCCCAAGGAGACGCACACCCAGTGCAATAATGAATAGTATTGGGTTAGCAGTGACTGGGTAAGACCCCCCCAATAAAACTGCATAAACATAAGCACAGTATATTACACCCGTCTGGCCGGGCCTCACCATGTTCACAGCTATTAAAGGACTCCCAAAACATGACAAGTGAATAAAACATAGGGAATTTAAAAAAGAAAAACACAATAAAAAGCTATAAAAATGCTGTAACATAAGCCTGACACGTTTCACCTATTAAAACGGACTTTCTCAAGGGAAATATGCAATATCATAAACATTCATGGAACCAAATGTGGAAGTGAGGTCTTTTTAACCCCTTTAGATGCCTGGGTGGTTGAAGTGCTCTGTATTATGTATGATAGACATGGCCCTTACACAAAGCAAAAAGATGGACGGGCACTTTAAGCACGTTATGAAACAGAGCTTTATTACAGAAATGCAACGTTTCACACTTACCGCAGGATCTTTCTCGAGCAATGTCTTTTCCAGAGGCGGCTCTATAGCTAGGACAACTAGGCAGTCACCTGTGGCCTCTCTCAAACGGGGGCCTCGCATAATGGTATTTATACAGAGTGTCAGTGTGCACACTTTCATGAGTTCACTGATACACCACACATATATGTTCCTACATTAACGTGCACCAACAAGCCACGAGAGCCGTCTCAGCCTTCATGAATCATTATGACATCATTTATATAGCGCCAACA
This sequence comes from Leptobrachium leishanense, assembly GCA_009667805.1. Lineage (NCBI taxonomy): Eukaryota > Metazoa > Chordata > Amphibia > Anura > Megophryidae > Leptobrachium > Leptobrachium leishanense. The sequence continues at coordinate 12,200,163 of CM019072.1, read as the reverse complement.
GTTTCCGCAGCGCTTTACAATAACCAAAGGGAATGAGATACAGATAAACAGACACTAGGTGTAGAGGGCCCTGCTCAAAGGAGTTTACAGTCTAGTTTTTTTTCTACATTTTTGCACAATAATAAGGCCTCGCTAACTCTGGTCCTTCCTCAGGACGGAGTCCTTACGTTTCTCCAATAAAGCTCCGCTTCATCCCGTGCTTGGTCCTTGGTTTCGCTGTGGATATGTGACCTCTGGTTTGTATCCCTCGTGCTGTTGGAACCTATCGCAAGTGTAGTTTAATCCTAATGTGCCACTCTTGCTGCGTTTGGATTGGCCTTCACACATGTACATTAGATACACATTTTGAGGAGATTTGCTAATGTTGTACAGCGAATACGTAATATAGGCTCACAATTAAGAGGTTACATATATAACCCAGGTCTCAGGCCGGGCAGTGATACACTCAGCGATGCTGGGTTCCACCAGGACAGCAATCTGGGAGTGTCTGTGATACAGAGCAGAACACGCTGTATCTGTGGGGGATCACCCCGTCTCTAGACACATCCCATGTAGCTCTGCTCCTTGCAGCACAGTTAGTGGGTTCAGGATCACAGGCGACGCGTTTCACATCCGTGTGCGGTTTCCCGTCCCTCGGGGAGTGCTGGAAATGCATAAAATATCAGTAACTGTGCTGCGTTAGTGATTCTTATCTTATCACTTCGCTTTCCCGGGATCTGCTGAGAAGTGACACCTGGTAAAGCTCTGGGTCTGCAAATCACCGCCTGGATAATGGGGCAATAATGCTGATTTCTGGGTAATTTCTCCTTCAATATTTTTTGATTTACCCGGCAGGATTTCCTAATGCACCTTCGGCATCCCGAGGGCAAGGAAGTCCGAGCAGCCTGACTCTGCTGAAGAGGAGTCTATTTCTCGTAAAATCTAGCGCAGTGAAACGTTCTCTGGGAATTTTGGCTAGCGTCGTGTTAACGTGATTAACAGGCCAGAACTTTCTATTCCAATAATCCGAGCTGCGTCAAAACAGCAAACACGTTAATTATGCCCCTTCCACTACAGGCTGGTATTTATACAGGGGTTAAGGTCTGTAAACATTATTACAGGGGTTAATAGTCTGCATTTTCTTTAAGTTCAGGTTGGTTCTGGGGCTTTGGGACCTTTAGGGACTAGATCCCACCAATGGGTATCTATGTCTTCTAGAGCTCCTGGATTGGCTGGAGCAATCAGCCGTCCATGGGGTCATGTGACAAGCTGGTGCTGCCAGCATGTTACGTCCTGCAGGGCTCATCGGGAGAACTGCATTGGAGTCAGGAAAGCTTACAAAGAGAACTAAGGGGTTAAAATGAGAGAAGGGGTCAGGAGGAGATGCTGTTTAGCCCCTCTGTTTCTTAACCCCTCCAGTTTTAACCCTAGATCATCCCTTTAATGACTTTAAATTACAGGGTCCACACAGTAAGTGGAGTGACGTCTGCAGCCCTTAGCCATGCCCGCCTTAGCTACTGGGGTCACTTTGCCCCCAAAAGGGCTTCTTCTTTCTCAGTAATGCGACATGGAAACCAATTTATTTTTTAAAAATAACAGACCCAAAGCGTAAAGGAGATGATTCAGATTAAGTCACATACAATGCTAAACATCTAAATACTGTGCAAGCAAAAATAAAGCAGGAGCAGGCAGCGAAGTCTGGCCTGTGCTGCAGGATGAGCTCAGTGTATGACTGCTGTGTGTCCACCCATTGCATTGTGGGATTGTAGCACACATAAGGGCCTCTGGTAATAAGCACAAAGGGTCAGTACTAAAGGGGGTTATTCAAAGAACGCCGGCGTTTGCCAAAGTTGCAAACACCAGCATTTCACAAAAGGGAAATCCAAACAGCAGCAGGAGAAGCTTCACTGTGAAGCTTCTCCTGCTGCCATTTGGATTTCCCACTTGGGAAACGCTGGCATTTGTCGCTGTTGCAATAACGGCAAACACCGGCGCTCTATGGATAACCCCCTAAGTATGACTTTACCCCGCATGTTATAATTTGCAGACTCTATGCACAGGTGAGATGGTACCTGTTCCACGCCGCCATGCAAGCCGGGCCCTTTTTCAAGCAGTCGTGGAAGTGCGTCAAATCATTTCTACGAAAACCCCTGAGTGTTAGCCAAGCAGGGATACGACGGCGGTATCTTGTGACTCTGTGATGGGGGGGCCAAGCACTTCTTTTTCTAAGAAAATCAATATAGGGAGAAAAAAAAGGTCAGGATTGGGGAATATTTGGTTTGCACGCCAGACAATAAAAATGACAAACGATCCGCCAATTATCCTTTTATCTGCAGAGCGCCGTTTAAAGGGCTTTTATACAGCAATCTCCATGGATGATCACCCAGTCAAAAAATTATTTCCAGACGGCTGTTTACAAAACGATTAGTAAATGTTATTCTACGCACAGAGATGCAAATAATACAGATGTCAGCGATGGACCGGACGCAACGCAGCTCTTTGATGAGACCTTGTGATCCGTCGGGTTATCAAGATGGTATTCTTTAATGATTTTTTTTTTCTTTTAAATTGACAACAAGATCGTAAAAAAAAACCTCAGGCTGTTCTGGGCTAAAATGTTGCAATCTTTTCTTCGATTTCTGCACAATTCCAAGTTTCAGGAAATAAAGCCAACGTTCGCCGGCCTTCACATCATTTCATTCACAGCTAATCACATCCGTGCGGCAGATGCGTACGCTCGCTTCTCATACGTATGTATCCAAACAGTGAGTTCTGCGGTCAGTTTTTCAGCCTCTCGGACGTGTGGAACAAGACGCGGACTATCATTAATATTCCAGAACACATTTATTGTATCTTTTGCTGCATTTGGAAATGATTAAACAGTCAGGGGTCAAGTGGAATGGTCCCCCCTCTGTTTCGCAGAAGGAGCAAGGTTTCCATTCTGCCACACACGCCGTGACACTATTATTTAAGTGTTTAATTAGATTTTTCCTTTTTTAATTGATACTATAATTAAAATAAATATCACAGCCCAAACACACATTTATATAAAGACTTTTTATATCACAATTAAGGGTGTTGGTGGATTTGGAGCGAGGTGACATTTATTTATTGGGGGGGGGATGGTGAATGGTGATCATTGTGAGCTCACGCTCATTTGTTTAGGACTCAGCAGATTTTAACAATATATATGACAAGACATAACCTCTTAGAGCAGAGGAGGACGTCGCTGGCCTTGCAGATGTTTGCTAAGCGTGTTTGGCCACAAAGCTCAACTAGTATTTAGAGGAAAGGTAGCCCACACACACACATCTGCTACAGTTGTGTTCAAAATTATTCAACCCCCAATGCTGTAAAGGGTTTTAGGGAATTTAGTGACATTTGTAATTGTATTCAGAATGAAATCCTACAAAGACTTTTTAAAGAACCATATGCAACTAAAATGACATCAATTGGTTTTGTAATACAGTAGTAAATGTTTCTTTTGTGAATTCTTCATTGACACAATTATTCAACCCCTTAAAGACTAGCACTCTGAAGAACAGAGGTTCATTCAAGTGTTTTCAATCAGGTATTGAAAACACCTGTGGATGTCACGGAGCAGCAATAAAGCATAATAAGCACCAATTAGGCAGCTTTAAAATGACTGTGATACTCAGCTCCTTCTAGACATTTACTGGTGTGGTTACAAACATGGTGAAGTCAAGAGAATGGTCCAGGAAGACAAGAGAAGAGGTGATTACTCTTCACAGGAAGGGCAATGGCTATAAGAAGATTGCAAAGATGTTAAACATACCAAGAGAGACCATAGGAAGCATCATTCGCAAATTCAAGGCAAAGGGCACTGTTGAAACGCTACCTGGTCGTGGCAGAAAGAAGATGCTGACTTCGACTGCTGTGCGCTACCTGAAGCGTAGAGTGGAGAAAAGTCCCTGTGTGACTGCTGAGGAACTGAGAAAAGATTTGTCAGATGTGGGTACTGAAGTTTCAGCTCAGACAATACGGCGCACACTGCGTAATGAAGGCCTCCATGCCAGAACTCCCAGGCGCACCCCCTTGCTGTCTCCAAAGAATAAGAAGAGTCGACTGCAGTATGCCAAAAGTCATGTGGACAAACCACAGAAGTTTTGGGATAGTGTTCTGTGGACTGATGAAACAAAATTAGAACTGTTTGGGCCCATGGATCAACGCTATGTTTGGAGGAGGAAGAACAAGGCCTATGAAGAAAAGAACACCTTGCCTACTGTGAAGCATGGCGGGGGGTCAATCATGCTTTGGGGCTGTTTTGCTTCTGCAGGTACAGGGAAGCTTCAGCGTGTGCAAGGTACCATGAATTCTCTTCAGTACCAGGAGATATTGGATGACAATGTGATGCAGTCCGTCACAAACCTGAGGCTTGGGAGACGTTGGACCTTTCAACAGGACAATGATCCCAAGCATACCTCCAAGTCCACTAGAGCATGGTTGCAGATTAAAGGCTGGAACATTTTGGAGTGGCCATCACAGTCACCTGACTTAAATCCGATTGAGAACCTCTGGTGGGACTTAAAGAAAGCAGTTGCTGTGCGCAAGCCTAAGAATGTGACTGAACTGGAGGCTTTTGCCCATGACGAATGGGCGAAGATACCCGTAGATCGCTGCAAGACACTTGTGTCAAGCTATGCTTCACGTTTAAAAGCTGTTATAACTGTAAAAGGATGTTGTACTAAGTACTAAGATTGAATGTCACTTGGGGGTTGAATAAAACTGATAATGATGTGAGCACAGAAAAGACATTTGTGGTTATTTCATTATAAATGTTATGTTATATTTGTCTGACCTACACGTGCCTCTTTGATTTAATTGTAAGCAAGATGACTGAATGATCAAAATCAATGTCAAACTGGCCAAAACACTCAATTTCAGTGGGGGTTGAATAATTTTGAACACAACTGTATTCCAAGGCTAGTCATCTCTTCCTAAGAACGCAACTTTGTGGGGAAGGGAAGCCTTTGTGTTCCCTCATGCAAGGTTTCATATCTGGAACTCCTGGTCCCTACACAACACGGTTACTGTAGAAAAAGACGCCTTTTATTAGACACAACAAAAAGTAGCAGGAGTTAAAAAAATGACGCAGCAATTCAGCCACTCGTGCCATAAAGAAGAGGCAGAATCTGTTGACTAAAAATGAAGCCGTACTATCTGACAGTAAAATTAACCCTGAAAGAAGCGCAAATGGGAAAATAACACAAATCTCTAACCCAAAATTCTAACCTTAATCCCTAAATATAGCCCTAATCGCCAACCCTAAAGATAACCATAAATCCTCACCATAGCCCTAATCTGTAACCCTGAAGATAAACCTAATCCCTTAACCATAGCCCTAATCTCCAACCCTAAAAGGTAATTCCTAACCATAGCCCTAATCTCCAGACCTAAAGAGAACCTTAAATCCTCACCATAGCCCTATTCTCTAACCCTAAACATAATCCCTAACCATAGCCCTAACCTCTATCCCTAAAGCGAACCCTAATCCCTAACCATAGCCCTAATCTCCAACCCTAAAGACAAGTCTAATCCCTATCCGCAGCCCTAATCTTTAACCCTAAAAATAACCCTAATCACTAACCATAGCCCTTTAGACCCAATTTCTAACCTAAAGATAAACCTAATTCAATTCTAGGATACTGATCAGTATAGCGTCCAGACCTGTAGAAGGGAGGTTACACTCTCAAAAGCTTGTCTTTTAAATGTAACGTTAGTCCAATAAAAAAGGTATTACTATGTACTGCTATACTCGTGAGATATATATATATATATATATATATTATTTCTTCTTAAAGAGGAAGGTGGCTCCTGTGGTTGTGGTCACCTTTGTCTGTAAAGCTAAAACAAAAAGATGTCAAAAAATGTTATTTTTATTTATAATCATCATTTATATAGCGCCAACGGTTTCCGCAGCGCTTTAAAATAACAAAAGGAGACAAGACGCAAATAAACAAACATAGGGATGGAGACAAGAGGTGAGAGGGCCCTGCTCATAGGCGTTTACAATCTAGAGCAGGGATCTCAAACTTTGGCCCCCCAGCTGTTTATTGCCTACAATTCCCAGAATTCTATGAATGCAGTAACTGGCCAGAGAATCATGGGAGGTATAGTTCAGAAACATCGGGGGGGGGGGGTGTGAGACAGAATTTCAGAGCCCTGGTCTAGAGGGATCGGAGTGGAGGAAGATGAAAGGAGTTTTATCGGTTGTCATTTCTAAATGATTTTTTTTTTACACTTTTTAGCTTTACAGATTACAGGCTCCCTGCGTCTCCCACTGATTTGTCTCACTGCACCCTCGTTATCTTCACGTGTCTCACGTCTCGCTGCCTCCCAGATTTCTGCGCCTACAGGATACTAAAATGTAAAACCGGCCCTGGGAAAACGGTTATATAATCCATTATGCAACGATTATTGTGACAACGGGCTTCGGCTGTTTTACATGTTAAGCGTATTATATATTGTATGTTTAACCATTTGATGCACATTGAAAGAACTTTATCAGTTGCTCCAGAGACACGTACGAACACAATGGGTTTAGCTAGAGTTCTTATTATTATCATTATTTATATACCGCCAACAGTTTCTGCAGCGATTTACAATAACCAGTGGGGACGGAGACAATTCCAAACAAACACAGGAACAGAAACATGAGGTGTAGCTGGCCCTGCTCGGAGGAGCTTACAGTCTGGAGTTATACCCTCTGTGTTTGGATGAAGTTAAACGGTCTGTGGAATATAGAGCCTCCGCTGGGATGAAAACGCACATGTGTTTAAAGTAAGTAAGGGTGGTGTTTAAAAATGCTAAATGCCTCTTCTGTACGTTCCTTGTGTTACCGGACTGACCTATAGCAGGGCTGTGCTCAGCCTCGCACAGGGAAGCCAGCTTTAGCCTCCAGGCATCTTCTTTTTCCTCATTATTCTCTGTTTCCAGCCGGGCTGAGCTTCTCAGAGGCTGGACCCGGTGCTATCTCGACGTCTGGAGGGAGGGAAGAGAGAGCGAGCGAAAAGGAGAGATATTTGATGACACTAGGTTTCTTAATTTCGTCATTGGGAGGAATAATGCCAAGGACATCGACTTCCAGGATGTGATCAAACAATCTCTTCTTCTCCTCTGACACGGTATAAATAGGAGGGATTTTCGAGAGAACCTGGCCAGAAGAGAAAAACCTCAGACAAGCATCTCTCAGCTCCCTTCCAGTGACTTACCTATCTGATCCCCCCCCGAGCGCTCACACTGGGTCACCTCTTCACACGTCCAGGAGGACTTACTGCTCATATTAAATCCAGGACCCTAAAAGAGGTAAGGAGACCCTTCAGGCAGCCAGGGGTTTATTTTAAGATTTCAGAAAAAGGAGAGCACAGAAAGTAACCTCGACACGCTTGATTATCCCTTTCATCAGTATATATACATTGTATCGGTTCCATGTGATGATACAAAGAATGGGAATATTGCGAATTAGGGTCAAAGCTTCTTGATCCAAGGATAAATCTGACGCCATCTGGGGGCAAGAAGGGATTTTTTCCCAGTATGTTGCATATTGGCGAGCGCTTCAGACTGGGGTTTTTGCCTTCTTTTGGATCAGCAGCAGTAGGTGCTGTGTGAAAGGCTGAACTCGAGGGACGCACGGCTTTTATCAGCCTGTGTAACTATGAATACAGGCTGCAGAGTGTAAGGACTTTTGTCCGTCTTTCAGCTACGTACACGTGAGAAGAGCTGACTGTCTCACGGTTGTGTCCTCTGACTTGTGACATGATGTCCCTTTGTGTCTCTTACCCGGCATTTGCACTCGTCGACCAGCGAGAAAACGTTTGTATACATTGCATTTTTGCCTATCTAAATAAAAATGAGTTTAAATAAAAAGCAGAAGAGCTGCGGTTGGACGTGTTTAACCCTTTGCAGACCCTGCAGCTTGGAATGCAATAAGCGAGGGGAGATTTGCTTTCTGTGTGTTTGAGACGAGTCGTGCAGAAACTCACCGGATGCTGGCAGGGCTCTCTGTACCTGAATGCGGTCACTTGCGTAACAGTCACCGCTGTCAGCTGTCACTTTCTGCATTGTTGCGTAACCTCCTGTTAGCAGAAAACAGACATTAAAGGGCCAGTACCACCAAACAATGCAATGTCCTTATTGTGTTTATGTTGCTGATATCTTATATGTGTTTTGTTTTACTCTTGTATGTTTAGTTATGAAAATATTTTCCTCTATGTGTCACTGGGCGCATCCATTGTGTGATATTTCCCTCTATATGTCACTGGGTGCATCCATTGTGTGATATTTTCCTCTATATGTGTCACTGGGCGCATCCATTGTGTGATATTTTCCTCTATATGTGTCACTGGGTGCATCCATTGTGTGATATTTTCCTCTATGTGTCACTGGGTGCATCCATTGTGTGATATTTTCCTCTATGTGTCACTGTGTGCATCCATTGTGTGATATTTTCCTCTATTTGTGTCACTGGGTGCATCCATTGTGTGGTATTTTCCTCTATATGTCACTGGGTGCATACATTGTGTGATATTTTCCTCTATATGTCACTGGGTGCATACATTGTGTGATATTTTCCTCTATATGTGTCATTGGGTGCATCCATTGTGTGATATTTTGTGGTGTATCTTTCCATCACTTGCTCCTCACTGTGTGGCTTTGGTCATAGAATGGAGTGAATGGGTCAGTCACCGACTCACATCATTGTATTGTGTGGGATGTATTCAAAGCACATCACCGGGGGGAGATTAGAAGTCTTCTACGCTTCTCGTCTTATCTCATTCAGCTGCCAGCTCTGATCTCAGGTAGCCTGGAGAACACAATACACCTCCTGCCACCTTATCTAAACATTCCCTCCTCCACCTCAAACTGTTAAATACTATAGAAGATAAACAACAGCAGTAAAGTAAAATGATTGCAGATTTTGGTAAATGTCGCCTCATGGAAAAAAATCTGCAAAATGGAAATAGGAGATAAAAACCCAATTTTATTTTTCCTTTTTACATGCGGTTACTTCAAACAAAGGGGGGGGGGCAGCAGCGTGTGTTTTATAAGGTGTTTTTATTTCTAATGCAAGAGTAATCTAGTTACATCTTATGTAAGTGGTAGTGTCCCTTTAATACATTGTGTTTACAGTATTTGTGATTGTTATGGAACAGTAAACCCCCCACTGTCTGATTACGAGTGATAGATCGCTCTGTGTGTGGTGTATGAAATGCCCAGGAGCTGGAAATGGGTTAAAAGAGAAACTTGGAAGCAGAGAGAGGATCTCGTCTTCAGTTTATTATATGTAGTGGCAGATATTTTCCACTGCGCCCGTTCTTACTGTGCGTAAACGCTTTCGTTACTGGAGGGGGGGGGGCAGCATGGAAATTGCATTTAATATTCTTATTCTGAGCAAATATTGCTGCTATATGGGTAGAAAAAGTCAATATTTTCCAGTTTTTCAAGTATTTGGGATATGGAGGAAGCATAAAAGATTAGACAGAAAGAGGGATGGAAAGACCGAGAGATGGACAGAGGGATGGAAAGACCGAGAGATGGACAGAGGGGATGGAAAGACCGAGAGATGGACAGAGGGGATGGAAAGACCGAGAGATGGACAGAGGGATGGAAAGACCGAGATGGCAGAGGATGGAGACCGGATGGACGGACAGAGAGATGTACAGACAGAGAGGTGGACAGAGAGAGAGATGGACAGAGCGAGAGATGGACATACATAGGGATGGATAGACAGAGAGATGGACAGAGGGATGGACGGACAGAGAGATGTACAGACAGAGAGGTGGACAGAGAGAGATGGACAAGCGAGAGATGGACAGAGCGAGAGATGGACAGAGCGAGAGATGGAGCGAGAGATGACAGAGCGAGAGATGGACAGAGCGAGAGATGGACAGAGCGAGAGATGGACAGAGCGAGATGGACAGAGCGAGAGATGGACACATAGGGATGGATAGACAGAGAGATGACAGAGGGATGGATAGACTGAAAATGGACATACATAGAGACAGATGGACAGCCAAAGTGATGTGGAGCCAGACAAGGATGACAAACAGAAGGATACATGATAGGCATGGAGACAGTCAGAGGGATGGACAGAGATGGACAGAGGGATGGAAAGACCGAGAGATGGACAGAGGGATGGAAAGACCGAGAGATGGACAGAGGGATGGAAAGACCGAGAGATGGACGGACAGAGAGATGTACAGACAGAGAGGTGGACAGAGCGAGAGATGGACAGAGCGAGAGATGGACAGAGGATAGACGAGAGATGGACAGAGCGGACGAGAGATGGACAGAGACAGAGAGAGAGATGGACAGAGCGAGAGATGGACAGAGCGAGATGGACAGAGCGGAGATGGACAGAGCGAGAGATGGACAGAGCGAGAGATGGACAGAGCGAGAGATGGACAGAGCGAGAGATGGACAGAGCGAGAGATGGACAGAGCGAGAGATGGACATACATAGGGATGGATAGACAGAGAGATGGACAGAGGGATGGATAGACTGAAAAATGGACATACATAGAGACAGATGGACAGCCAAAGTGATGTGGAGCCAGACAAGGATGACAAACAGAAGGATACATGGATAGGCATGGAGACAGTCAGAGGGATGGACAGACACATAGAGGCATGGCTAGACAGGCAGACAGAAGGATGGGCAGACAGAGGGACAGACAGACAGGAGTGGACAGACAGGCAGAAGGATGAGCAGGCAGCCAGGCAAAGAGAAGGCCAGACAGACAGAGGGATGGCCATTCTGACAGAAGGGTGGCTAAACAGGCAGCGGGATGGCCAGACACACAGACAGTGGGATAGATGGATTGGAGGACAGACAGTGAAACAGTCAGACAAACCAACAAAGTGACAAAAAATATTATTTTATTTGTTAAGCATCATCACATTCCGCAGCGCTGTACAACGATACAATGGGTAATAGATAAAACATATGTATAAACTGTAAAAACCGATGAACACTGACAAAGTTTACTTGTAGGAGTTTTCTTTTCCTGATGACCAGATGTTAAAAAGCTCGGATTTCAAATTTGCCAAAATACAATAGGTGACACCACACAGGACAGGGACGGCGGACCTTGCACCCCAGATGCCTAATAACTACATGTCCCATGATGCTCAGCCATCCTAGAATCTGTCTGAAATTCATGGGACATCTGGGGTGCCAAGGGCAGTCACTGCCTTATATGTCGTCACGGTCTCACAACGCAACGTTTAGTGAATAAAACCCTGAGAAGTCCTATGTGGGTTTAAGCCACGAAACGTTTGTCCGGGTGAAATCTGCTGTGTAAGCACATCTGAGATCCATCCGGATTAAATATGCGTTTACTGAACCTGGGATACATTAAAGTTCTGATGATTCATGTTATGACCGCAGCTTTTCCATACACAACGCTATTTTTTCCCATGCTCCTTATGGGGAAATACATGCGATATGGGCTGAATACGAAAAAGCAGCAGCGGGACCCCAGCCAGAGCGGGATTATCCTGACAGCATGGGGTCTGCCATGGTACTGAAGGGGTTAACATCTACAACCAGAGCTCAGAGTTGCATTTCTCTCTGACCCGAAAATATTTGTGCAAATGCCTAGGGTTCCTTTGGGTATATCCGGCTCACCGAGTAACCCTTTCGCTGCCGTGGATGATTTTATGTGTCTGGAAGATGCGTTATTGGGACATTTCACACAAACATCACCGCTGAGGCGCAAGACAGACAGACATACCACGAGGGTGTGCTACCCAAGGGTTGCAGACAATGGGCATCTGCATGCCAAGGCACAGAGTATACTGACTCCAATTAATGTTGGTGTGCTCTGTCCTTGACCAATGCCTTGTTTTTTTTAGGGCTGATGAGGCGTATATAGTGATATAGCATATAATGAATATTATCCCCTGCACTACCACCTAACCCATGTATGCGTTTAGATCAGGGCTGTTAACCCCCCCCCACGTTTATTGCCTACATTTCCCAGAATTCTTTCAATGCAACAGATGGCAGTTGTAGTTCAGACACATGAGGGGGTGGGGCAGGGTTTGAGATCCCTGCTTTACATTTTAGGGAGTAGATTATAGGCATATGTAATGGGATGGATAGTATGCTTTGTACTTTGTCCTGAACGAGCTTCACAGTGGAAGGAGAACAGGGTGGTGTGTTTTGTAAACGAGGGGCATTCCAAGGAATGCAGGGAATGAATTGGATGCGTTATGGGTTACCTGGCGATGTATACGACGGTGCGCGCGTATGAGACCAATGGTATAAATGAACCGTGTCCGACTACTACACACTTCCCAATGCAAGTAAACAGCACCATGTCCTGCGGTTGGTGTATACTCTGAAACATGAGTTCCAATGGACTCAGTACAGCCGACATAGAAAAGTATATGGAGGCGTGGCCTGTAACTGATTGTTTAGGAAGAGCCTGATTGGATGCGTATGCAGAGTCTCATGGTTTGCAGTGGATCTCAGGCTACTTTTCAGGGTCCAATGGTTTTTAATGGGCCTCAGGCTACTTTTCAGAGTCCCATGGTTTGTAATGGGCCTCAGGCTACTTTTCAGGGTCCCATGGTTTGTAATGGGCCTCAGGCTACTTTTCAGGGTCCCATGGTTTGTAATGGGCATCAGGCGACTTTTCAGGGTCCCATGGTTTGTAATGGACCTCAGGCTACTTTTCAGGGTCCCATGGTTTGTAATGGGCCTCAGGCTACTTTTCAGGGTCCAATGGTTTTTAATGGGCCTCAGGCTACTTTTCAGGGTCCCATGGTTTGTAATGGGCATCAGGCTACTTTTCAGGGTCCCATGGTTTGTAATGGACCTCAGGCTACTTTTCAGGGTCCCATGGTTTTTAATGGGTCTCAGACTACTTTTCAGGGTCCCATGGTTTGTAATGGGCCTCAGGCTACTTTTCAGGGTCCAATGGTTTTTAATGGGCCACAGGCTACTTTTTAGGGTCCCATGGTTTTTAATGGGCCAGAAGCTACTTTTCAGGGTCCCATGGTTTGTAATGGGCCTCAGGCTACTTTTCAGGGTCCAATGGTTTTTAATGGGCCTCAGGCTACTTTTCAGGGTCCAATGGTTTTTAATGGGCCTCAGGCTACTTTTCAGGGTCCAATGGTTTTTAATGGACCACAGGCTACTTTTCAGGGTCCCATGGTTTGTAATGGGCATCAGGCTACTTTTCAGGGTCCCATGGTTTGTAATGGACCTCAGGCTACTTTTCAGGGTCCCATGGTTTGTAATGGGCCTCAGGCTACCTTTTAGGGTCCCATGGTTTTTAATGGGCCAGAGGCTACTTTTCAGGGTCCCATGGCTTGTAATGGGCCTCAGGCTACTTTTCAGGGTCCAATGGTTTTTAATGGGCCTCAGGCTACTTTTCAGGGTTCCCATGGATTGTAATGGGCCTCAGGCTACTTTTCAGGTACCATGGTTTGTAATGGGCCTCAGATTACGTTTCAGGGTGTCATGGATTGTAATGGGCCTCAGGTTACGTTTCAGGGTCCCATGGTTTTGAATGGGTCTCTGATTTGTTTTATGGGTGTCATGGTTTGTAATGGATCTCGGATTAGTTTTCACGGTGCTATAGGTATCATTCAGGACAGGGACAGGTATCAATATTATGGCCATTAAAGTAAGATATAGAGTTTCAAATGAGTATGATTCTTTAAATACTCCCCGAGCTGGGTCTGGTGGGAAAACATTAAGTTTAAAAATTTATAAATAAGAATGGCAGCGAGCGGACGAAGGACCAGCTGGACACAGAATCGCTTCCAAGCACTGATGGTGGGAACAGAACGTATTTACAGATTTAACCCCTGGGTAATCTGGATTTCTTTTCTAAAAGATACACATGGCTTGGGAAAAAATATATTATACATATAAATACATATTTCTTTCATATAAATCTAAATATATGTGTGTATGCGTGTGTGTGTATGAATAAACTAGAGCATCTTTCAAACAGAAATTCAGATTTTTTCCTCCCAATTAAACAATACATTCTTTTGAAGCAAAAAAAGAAAAATCCAAACTCCAATACCAAATCCATTATTTTCATCATCTACCTGCCGCTAACATGCTACAGAACGAAAAGGATTGGCTGAAAGTTCACATTCACTTCCTGAAGTATGTTTTGGACACCAATGGAAGAGCAGATTCCAGGGCCGAATTAACATAGGGGCTGATGGAGCAGCAGCTTCAGGCCCATGCCCCAGAATAGGCCCAGAGAAAGGATAACTATCAGGGTTATTCAGAGAGAGGTGAAAACCAGGAGAATGAACAATCTAGACCAAATAGCCGATTTGGAAAGTGAGATAAATGGGAGAATTTTTCTGGTTTGGCTATTTTGACCTAGAATTTTCACTTCTCCAGTCATTCTCCTGCTTTTCACCTCTCTCTGAATAACCCTGTATGTCTGTATTAATGGGCATTTGGACCACTGTCTCTCTAACTGCATAGCAACTACAAGGTCAGTGTTAGGTATCATTGGAAAGGCCAAAGCATACCCTTTCCAATGATACCAAACATGACCAGGTTTTATGTAACAATAAAAATAAATGATGAATATTTCTAGGGGGACTTTGTCACTAATCTTTACACATCACAAGATCAAGTGAGGTGTCATTGGACAGGTCAGAGTCTGGCCTTTGCATCAATACCAAACATGACCATACAAAATCTAAAAGAAAAAAAATATATTTTGTTCCAAAGCTATAGCATTGTCCATTTGTCACATTTGTCCGTTTGTAAAATAAGCAATATCATTATTATTATTATTATTCTTTATTTATAAAGCGCCAGCATATTCCGCAGCGCTGTACAATAAGCACAGTAGACAGGGTTACAATACATTGAACAACATTTGACAAACAGTACCCATTACTCACCTTCTCATTTCCCACGCTGGGAGCAAGGTTAAAATTGTATACTTTCTCATAAAAAAGCAGCAACAGGTTCCCATTTAAACATTTTTTTAACAAGAATTCCCTATAGAATATATAATCACAAAGGTTTGGATGATAAAATATGAAATAAATAATTTTACACGCTGTAAATGATTGAAATCTGAATGGGAATTTACTCACACAGTATCTGTCTGGTTAGATATACTGTATCTGCACTATTAAATAATATAAAATATGTTTACATTTCACTAAATTCCAAAAAAAGCCATTAAAATCTTCAGCTCCAGGCTCATAGAGATCTAAATCCGGCCCTGGCAGAGTCAAGGGATTTGCTACGAAAAAATTAACACCTGAGCGAAAGTTTCCATAGGTAGGGGCACATTTAAAGGTCCCAGAATGACGTCTGTTTTTTGCCAATACAGCAGTGCAGCCACATTGTCTAGTACAGGTGGTGGCCGCCATTAAAAAGTGACCAATGGACAGCTGCGGTATACAAGGTGCAGTATTATAATTTTTTCAGGGATATAAAAACCAACAAGTGGTTTTGACCAGGTCTTAAAAAAATAGAACCCACCCCAAAAACAAATCTCTGTACCACTATGTTCAGCAGAAAGCTGTGAACCCAGACGGGGCTTTTCAGTGCAGTGATACCACTGCCTTCCCCATCTCTGCTTATCCCCGGGGTGAGTAATAAGACAAGAATCTGGCTGCAGTTTAACGGCTGTATTTGTGTATTAAGGATTTTTGGGTTAGAACATCTCCGTACGTCATGCGGTTTGGAGGCTTTCATAAAAAAGGCATTTTTTTTAAGTGTTACTGCGATAATGTTACATAAACCTCTCTACAACTTGTGCACGCTGGCAGCTCTCGAGGGGCTTATCCGAAATTAGAAGTATCGAAACGTACGCCTGTTTTCTGCCGCTGATACTCCGGCTTGGTGGCACAGCACATCACGACGACGGTTTATTCCCTGCTTGATAAATCACTGGGAAATTGTGAAACCGTGACAATGAAGACCGAGGATTGTGCTTGTTTACCGTGTGACTTTTATTATGAGGCGGTTTGGAATAACACACTAAAGCACCTCTATTGATTCACTTAGTGGTTATTGTGCAGGTACACTTTATCTTTCTATGATGTATATCAGTGGCGTCACTAGGGTTGGTGTCAGCCCCCCCCCCCGAGTTTTACGGTTTCTTTTTTTAACTCTTACTCATAAATCAGTACTCCGTATAACACTGAATGCTCATAATGCACGGCGCACATTACTGTGATGTTTATTGCTGTGGAGCTCTGTGATATGCTCACACACAAATTTTGGCGAACTGACAGCAAGTACGGTGCCTGTTCGAAGGCAATGAAAGTCCCCATAGAGAATCAATGGTTACTCTGTTCAGAGACACCGAACAACAGGGAAAAGTTCCCGAAGTGCAGGGAACAACAGAACACTTAAATCCAGGTAAAGTATCCATGTAATTGGGCAGACTAGATGGCAGATAAGAACCTTTTGGCCCGACATTTTTCTATGTCGGGGTCATTTGGGTGCTCTGTGAATAACCCCTTAAGTGGAGGTTTTTTTGGCGCCCCCTGGAAAGTGCCAGCCTAGGCCTGGTCTACCCAGGACATACTTGAAAATGAGAGAAATCTCTGTATATCCTTCCTGGTTAAATACTTTTGTGTAAAAATATATATATATATTTTTAGGGTGTCATCATAGGGATGGTGTCACCCGGTGCGGGCCGCTCCCCTTGCCCCCCCTTGTGATGTGACTGATGTATATGAAGAGAAGTTTCTGTTGATAGAGTCACATTATATACCTTAATGTATGTACAGTTGCATATTTTTAGGGTATATAATTGAATAAACAAAATATTTTTCTTACTATATGAAGTTTTTTACACTTAATATTTCTGTATACAGGCTCTTTTAAGTATCATGTCTTGGTTTTCTTACCTATTCAATGCGTCAGCTCCAAACAGGATTGTCCCGTTAATATCCCTGAATATTAAATTGAAAGGTACCATTTACCTGTATTAGGAATAATTGTACAGACATCGATACCTGTAAAAAACAAACCAGAAACAGTAGTGCAGCCTTCGTGCTCTGAAATGGATACAATAAATTACAGTATCTCAATAACTTGTGTAGTCTCCTGCTTCAGGCGGAGCAACAATAAAACGTAGAGTAAAAACAAAACTGTATCTATAAAAGCCAAAAATATTGCAAACATCGCACAATACATAATACGTATGTATCAAAATGAACTGTATTATGCTACGTTTGCAATATTTTTGTCTTTTCTAGATAAACTCTTGTTTTATAGATTCCTGTAAGCATAAACAGATTTTATTTCTCCCATACTATGTAAAATAAGCACAAATAAAGCACATAGAATATTTTCAATATTATTATTATCATCCTATGAAGTGCCTCTTCCTTTTATTCCCCATCAGAATTTCTGCTGTTCAGAGCGTTACGTTCGTAAAACCTGAAAGGTTACCGCTGGGATCCATCGCCATGACCTCTGCGATGCCCTGGATTCTCCTGCTTGGAGCGCTTTCTGTCCTGATGGATCAGTACCAGTGCATGTTCCTGCCCAACTCGACATACTTAGAGGACATTCTGATCCGATACAAGGAAGAGATCCCTCGTTCCAGAAGCAGGCGAGCCATATCCAGGTCGGACAGAGAGGAGATCCTGCAGCTTCACAACAAGCTCCGAGGACAGGTTCATCCTTCTGCTTCTAACATGGAGTACATGGTGAGTCCACATTAACGTTACATGATGCTCCACAGTCTATCCGAGTCAGTAGTGGCTTCTGAGTTTTAAATGGACCACACAGCTGTCCTATGCGGATTCATTTCACTCCTCTTCTACCGCTGTGTTGGAGCCTTGACAAAGGTCAGTGGTGTGGCCGAAATGTTGCTACAGCTTACACCCTAATAAACCTGCTTGACTGAACCCCCTAAGCCAGGATGTTAAACACAAGCCCCCTGTTGTTTATTGCCTACAATTCCCAGAATTTCTTCAAAGCAATAGATGGCCCGGGAATCATGGGAGTTGTAGTTCAGACATATCTGGGGGGGGGGCCAAAGTTTGACAGCCCTGACCTAAGGATCTCCGGTTCCTTTATTTCCTTTACAAGTCTATGGTGTTGGTCTACCTGGGATCAGTGTGTGCAACGTTCACTCCAGCGGTAACATTATATTTCTGTAAGACCCCTGGGCGCCCTGCTAGATTCCTCTTTCTGTGTATTAAAGCCTGACCTGCCGCCTGCATGTATTATAAGCAGAGAGCTTAGGCTCTCGCACAGCACAGCTTCCATTGCAGAGCTGCGGCCGGGTTTGACTCAGTTTGGTCTTTATCAGTTTATACAGCATTTTAATTACTGAAATCTGATGATTTGAGTTGCTGGCGGGGCTGACCTACATATCCCAAAACCCACTGCAAGGCAGGCTTTCAGCTCCTGAATGAGTAATCTCAAGGACTGAACAGAGCGTCCTGCAGCCACTGCGAGAATGATACAAATGATCTCAGCATTATTTACCTGATTACCTTGATTTTTATAAGCATTAGATTGCTAATGTAGTAAAAATTATGTCATATATAACATGTGGTGCAGAGTACGAGCACGTTACCATCTCAGGGAGTGTCATCAACAAGTGGGTATGTCATAGACAGGAATGTCACACTATGGATGTGAATGGCCTACAATTCCCAGAACTCTTTGAATGCAATAGTTGGCCAGAGGATCATGGGAGATGTAGCTCAGATCTGGGGTAGCTGGAGTTGACATGTCTGATATATAGAGCAGATCAGAGAAAAACGCTCTATATCAATACAAGTTAAATCAGAAAACCCTAAAGGCTTTATTCAAAAAGCGCCGACGTTGCAGCGACAATAAACTTCAGAATGTCACAAAAGTGACAAAGAGCAGCAGGAGAAGCTTCTGTCTTTCTTTGGATTTTACATAAATACAAAGTGCTGCTGCAAAAATCGTGAATAAACCCCCTAAGTTTGCAGAGCACATTTCTGTCAATCATACTGGTCTCCGGCGAAAAGGAAAAACAAAAAACTTTGGGAAAAAACCACAAACCGTTTCTTAGATAATTTAAAAGTAAACCTTCCAGGGTTTGAGCGACTTGCTGGAACAGACAGGGGAACAGAAACCAGATTTACATAAATGAGGGAAAACACCAATATTGTGCCAGCCATTACTGGCTTGATGAGTGGCCTTAATATGATTTTATACATGTTTCTTCCTGCTGATTGGCGAGATCATACTGTGTAATATGAATTTCTAGGATGAATACACATTAAAAAAACACTGGCCCTCAATACCTGCCAGTGTATTTAAATCTTTAAGGATCGGTGACGTAACTGTTACATCATAAATGCATTGACTTTAAAGACTTTGGTCCTTAAGGGGTTAAAAAAAAACCGAACCATAAACATTATCATAGTTGAACATGTCGCTTTGTACAAGGCCATGGGGCAAAAACATTGATGGTTATGCCTTGTGAACGCCGTGGGGGCAACTAGGAGGCAGATGTTATTTACACCAGTTGGCTGGTTTGCCATATGTGTTTACGGTAACCAAATCAAATCAAATCAAATCAAAATAAGCTTTATTGGCAGGACCAAATACATTTTAGCATTGCCAAAGCATATGGGGAGGAGGGGTTAGTGGGACATATATATGGGGGGGAATGGGCAAGTCCATGGACATTATCAGGGGTAAGGGATAATGTGAAGGGGGATGGGGGTAACCTATGACCTCAGAGCAAAGCTGAGGCCAATGATAAACACGGGTAATAAAAGGGGGGGGGAAGAAGTTTAAAAAATGGCTCTTATTGGATTTTATGGACAGAGAGTGGTGTGCGAGCAGTAATAGTGAAGATTAGATGCTCCAATGTGGTTTTCATTGTCTTGTTTATTTGCGCTTACATGAGAACGCCATGGCCCTTGTGAAAATGTTATGACCCTTAATCGAATGAGGCAAACATGACAGCAAGTCCTAGGTGTGATTCACCATCTCCTTAAAGGCTGGAACAAAACGCTCATCTAAAATAATTAGATTCCGGCCTTGGATCAACAATAGTGTTGGAAACAACGTGCCGGGTCAGGTGGTGTTTGTGCACAGATCCTATTTTGAAGAGCGAAAGAGTATGAGGATGCGGCGCAGCGACTATCAGTCCTAGTAACGGTTACATTCATCTTATCGGACGAATGGAGGCTTAGCGCAGAACTACGTATCCCAAGAACCTCCCCTGGAACAAGGGATTAATGCAGGGTTCAGCAACCTCGGCCCTCCAGAAGTTTTGGAACTACATTTCCCATGAGGCTAGGCCAACCTAACGAAGGGCTGAGCATCAAGGAAGATGTAGTTCCAAAACATCTGGAAGGCCAAAGTTGCCGATTCCCTGATGTAAAGGGAATACGCTCAGAGTTCTTAAAACGGAATGAGTGCCTCCTGATTGGCTAAGCCACTTTCTGGCCTGAATGGAGCTCCCTGGAGACCCTGTGATGCCTGGGAAATCACCTTGACTGCTGGAACGTCTACATACCCATGCATTATTATTTTTTACCCAAAACAGCAGCATAGAAAACGTTTAAGGGTTTTTAATTGAACACGCAGGTGATGCCTATCTATAATTATCATCATTAATACAATATCTGGTTATTGGGGGGGCGCCTGTCGTGTAGTTTTTCTAAACCAACTTTTTTTAGGGAACCCCCCCAAAAGATATATGTAGGGCACCCTCCAGTGCCCCTGAAATGCAGTGGGAAATGTTTTTCCGTGCTCCTGTGTTGTGAAGGCCTCTCTGTATGCTGGAAAAGGTCCTTCTTTCGTAACGCTACGATCTATTCTGGTAACAGAGGGTTTAACTTTCCCTGGCTTCTCTAGCGGCCAGATTCAGATGAAGAACTCACAGACAGAACAAGAAAGCACAGAATATTTGGGTTGGCCTGGGATATGAAACTGCTGAAATTACACAGTGTTCGCTTGTGTTTACTCGGAGGATGGATGGGTCGTGTTTTATATTTGACTCCGCTGAATGTGCTTTTCTCATGGTTTTACGGGGGATTTTGTCAGATTGAAAGGGTTCTATATTCGGGTTGGTTGGAGAAAGTGAGACTTAAAGATGAGCGGAACGACTTTCACCTAATAATACGCAAACACCGCTACTCACCGCTATACGTTCAGAATATATTCACGCAAAATAACCTTCGGGTAGCTTTGTGTAGTCGGCACTCAGAAGAGATGTGTTTTGTTTCACTGAACTGGGGACGGAGGAGAAATGACAAGGAAATTGTTAAATTTAAAGAAAGTCCTAATGTGGAAGAGGTTTCCAGTTCAGTGTTACATGCGGACCCCTGTGAGAGGGACAATAAATGCTATTTTAGTCCATTCTATTACAGCAGGGGCCTTGGCTCTCCAGATGTTTCCCCATGAGGCACAGCCAATCTAATGAGTACCTGGGCATCATGGGAAATGTAGTTTCAAAACATCTGGGGAGGGCCAAGGTTGCTGACCCCCGTATTACAGGAATCCTGCACCCCTTATGCAGGCGCAGAGACTCTCTGCTGGATAATAAAGACCTGGCCTTGGCCACTAGCTAAGTGTTGTCCCACTTCCTTCGCCGTCAGACTTTTAACCCTGGAAGAGACCTTTACCTGCTCCTCACTGGCAGCCCCATTATACCCTATATATGTAATCTCCTGGCTTGACTATTGTAATAATCTTCTAGCTGGCCTCCCCGTCTCCCCCATGATAGACTGCAGGATTTCTCACGAGCAGCCCCCATCCTCTGGAACGTTTCCCTCGTACGGTCAGACTTTCCCCTAGTTTCTCTTCCTTTAAACGCTCCCTTAAGACATTCCTATTCAGGCAAGCCTACCACCCGACTCATTGATGCAACCAGCCCATCACTCTCACCTTGCGATCCTTCACTCTCACCTAGCAGCCCATCACTCTCACCTAGCAGCTCATCACTCTCACCTTGCAGCCCATCACTCTCACCTTGCAGCCCATCACTCTCACCTTGCAGCCCATCACTCTCACCTTGCAGCCCATCACTCTCACCCTGCAGATGTCCTGGTAATTTCCCCCGGTGTTTTACAGTGGAAGGTGCCCAGCGTTGATTCATCGTTGTTCAATGGAGAGCGCCACTTTAACATCGCTGAGAACTTTCTGCTGTGTTGTAAATAACACGCAACAACACTGAAAGGAGAATAGCTGCAGGTTATGCTTTTATGGAAGAATAACAGTAGTGCTGTTGTTTAGTATACAGTTACATAGGCTGAAAAAAAGACATGCATCCATCAGGTTCAGCCTTATACACATCACCTACTGCTATTGATCCAAAAGAAGCAAAACCCCCAGACTGAATCGCTCGCAAATATGGCATCAGATTTCTCCTTGGATCGAGCAGCTTTTACCCACATATTAAAGATTATAACCCTTAATATTCTGTGTCTGCAGAAAGTCATCCAGTCGCTGTTTAAAAGTCTATACGGTCTCTGACCCAACCACCTCAACAGGCAGAGAATTCCACAGCTCTATTGTTCTCGCCATAAAATAACCCTTCCAGTGAACTTCACTGACGCGGCGGTGCTAAGTGAATAACCCGTTTAGTCCATGCTTCAATACAAACCTTCTTATAAGCTATGGTACGTGTTCCAAGCTAAAAATCCTAACGGAAATCATCCTGCTAATGTGCAGTCACAGCTGTGCGTTCAATGGTCAGCAGTCATGAAAGGCCAGGGCGCGTTCCTCTCAAAGGATCTGTAGCGGGGTCCTCTCTGCCCATGCTGCCTGGCACCGTGGTCTGAAGAACTGACTCATCTTCGCAAAGTGGAACAATCTGAAATCAAACAGAAAAACCCACAGATATTTAGCGGCTACTGCAGGCATCGAAACTCTACCGCATCCATGCTTTGTTTCCACATCAAAGTCTGCTGCATAGCCCGGGCCTGCCAAGTATTTTTACTTCACTCGGCACCAAATCTTTTCAATGTGTGGATGGAATAATGTCTACCTTTTACAGACATGCTCACCATTGCTTAACGTCCCCTTTGTCAGATGGGGATATTCGCTTTTTTGGTGTTTTTCTTCTTCTTAATGCATTCTGCTGCACGTCTTGCAGTCACCGCACGCGGCCGAGATCTGCTCCCGGCCTGCAAATGTTAAAGACAAGAAAAATAAATAAAAAATAATAAAAACTAAGAGCAGCTGAGGTCGGTTTATTGCAGGTAACATCTCCGGCCGCAAAAGTGGCATGAGCGCAAGAAAG
This sequence comes from Leptobrachium leishanense, assembly GCA_009667805.1. NCBI lineage: Eukaryota > Metazoa > Chordata > Amphibia > Anura > Megophryidae > Leptobrachium > Leptobrachium leishanense. The sequence goes on along the minus strand of CM019072.1, from coordinate 12,176,957 downwards.
ACCTTCATTCTGGGACGATGGAAAAGTACAGCAAAAGAGGACAGCACTGGCAGGCCGACCCAGAATGTTTGCCATATAAAAAAAAAAATAAAAAAAAAAAAAATACAGCCTCGGGACCCGATTTCACGGTCCTCTTGAGTGACCTCAAGTGACTTTTACAGGAGGGAGCATTTTAGGAGAGTCCGAGCTGATGTCTAGGTGGTACAATGGCCAAAATCCCATGGAGTACAGAATTCGGATTTGCAGCCCTGTATGAAAGGACTGTGCTCGCTGCCAACACACACACGGGGTCTGTGCTAAAAGGAGGGTAAAGGAGACCTGCTAGTAAACACGATTATTGTGGAATTCCTGAAGATAAGCGCTCATTTGCAGTTATTCCATGAATGCGCTTCGGTTTGTTTTAGCTTTTAACTCGACAGCAAAACTTCCTGTGTTCGGAAAGAGGAAGGTTTGCTGGAACCGGCGATGGCTCTGGTATCCGTCGATAATAAATTCTTATTAAATCTCTCATTTACCCCATCTCAGGAGTCACGGAGAGGCCTCTCTGCTCTATTCTAGATCTGGCAAAGAATAGACCACAATGTGTGGAGACTTGCACATTTTAGGTCAAAATAGCTGAAAGGGATTTTCTTCCCCAACATTGTTTTTCTCTGAGCTCCGATACTCTGGCCTGTGAATGGCACGTCTCTACCAATTCATTATTTGGTGTATTATCACCCCGACTTGTGCTGCATTATTTACTCATTTATAAAGTATTTCAGCAGGAAGAAGGATGCATTGAGATTTTTCTGGTTTTCAGTATGTCCTGGATTCAAGAACATTGTATTTCTGTAACAATTCAAAGTAATAAAATGCAAGATATTAAAAACAAAACACAAATATACAGATTATGCAGGAAATATAGTCACTATGTTACATGTTTACAGGTGCATTCTGTATATAGTCACTGTGTTACATGTTTACAGGTGCATTCTGTATATAGACACTGTTACATGTTTACAGGTGCATTCTGTATATAGTCCCTGTGTTACATGTTTACAGGCGCATTCTGTATATAGTCACTGTGTTACATGTTTACAGGTGCATTCTGTATATAGTCACTATGTTACATGTTTACAGGTGCATTCTGTATATAGTCACTATGTTACATGTTTACAGGTGCATTCTGTATATAGTCACTGTGTTACATGTTTACAGGCGCATTCTGTATATAGACACTGTTACATGTTTACAGGTGCATTCTGTATATAGTTCCTTTGTTACATGTTTACAGGTAAATTCTGTATATAGTCACTGTGTTACATGTTTACAGGCGCATTCTGTATATAGTCACTGTGTTACAGGTTTACAGGCGCATTCTGTATATAGTCACTGTGTTACAGGTTTACAGGCACAATGTTACATGTTTACAGACGCACTCTGTATATAGTCACAGTCACTGTGTTACATGTTTACAAGTGCATTCTGTATATAGTCACTGTGTTACAGGTTTACAGGCGCATTCTGTATATAGTCACTGTGTTACAGGTTTACAGGTGCATTTTGTATATAGTCACTGTGTTACATGTTTACAGGCACAATGTTACATGTTTACAGACGCACTCTGTATATAGTCACAGTCACTGTGTTACATGTTTACAAGTGCATTCTGTATATAGTCACTGTGTTACATGTTTACAAGTGCATTCTGTATATAGTCACTGTGTTACATGTTTACAAGTGCATTCTGTATATAGTCACTGTGTTACATGTTTACAAGTGCATTCTGTATATAGTCACTGTGTTACATGTTTACAGGCACAATGTTACATGTTTACAGGCGCATTATGTATATAGTAACTGTGTTACATGTTTACAGGTGCATTCTGTATATAGTTCCTTTGTTACATGTTTACAGGTAAATTCTGTATATAGTCACTGTGTTACATGTTTACAGGCGCATTCTGTATATAGTCACTGTGTTACAGGTTTACAGGCGCATTCTGTATATAGTCACTGTGTTACAGGTTTACAGGTGCATTCTGTATATAGTCACTTGTTACATGTTTACAGGCGCATGCTGTATATAGTCACTGTGTTACATGTTTACAGGCGCATTCTGTATATAGTCACTATGTAACATGTTTGCAGGTGCATTCTGTATATAGTCACTGTGTTACAGGTTTACAGGCGCATTCTGTATATAGTCACTGTGTTACATGTTTGCAGGTGCATTATGTATATAGTCACTGTGTTACATGTTTACAGGTGCATTCTGTATATAGTCACTATGTTACAGATTTATAGGTGCATTCTGTATATAGTCACTATGTTACAGATTTATAGGTGCATTCCATATTGAGGTATGTTAATAGAAATCTCTTACGGGACCTTAGACTGGGCAAATTTTTTATGGCATCTGGGAGGTTATTCCATAATTGTGGTGCTCTGTAGTAAAATGAGGATGGAGCCACTTTATTTTTGTATTGTGGTATTGTAAGGTGCAGGTCCTGGATCGGAGGTTATAGGATGAGAGAACTGCTGGGGGAAGCAGTCTATTCGGGTAGGGTGGTAGCTTCCCAGAAAGTCTCTTAAACACCAGGTTGGAAAGGTGAAGGGTGTGTCTGGATTCCTGCGACGGCCAGTTTAGCTCTTTTAACATGTCACAGTGGTGAGTCACGTAGTTACATTATAGCACAAAGCGGCAGAATGCGTTATACAATGTATCACAGCTAAGTGTAAATAACACCTAAATATATTTATACGTGTGTGTGTATGTGTACATACACACACACAAAGAAATGGTAGGGTGCACAAAATTAAATCATTAATTTATTGCAGATTATCCCAGACAGGACTGTCGATCTACATAATGTGCAATAAATTATGTAATTTTGTATGAAGTATTCATTGTACACCATATCATTTCTGTATGTATTCAAGCAGCTGGTTGCACACACACGAAGGTTCTCAACTTCTTACTATATTTGTGTGTGAAGCCTCTTGATATATACAGTTGTGTTCAAAATTATTCAACCCCCACTGAAATTGAGTGTTTTGGCCAGTTTGACATTGATTTTGATCATTCAGTCATCTTGCTTACAATTAAATCAAAGAGGCACGTGTAGGTCAGACAAATATAACATAACATTTATAATGAAATAACCACAAATGTCTTTTCTGTGCTCACATCATTATCAGTTTTATTCAACCCCCAAGTGACATTCAATCTTAGTACTTAGTACAACATCCTTTTACAGTTATAACAGCTTTTAAACGTGAAGCATAGCTTGACACAAGTGTCTTGCAGCGATCTACGGGTATCTTCGCCCATTCGTCATGGGCAAAAGCCTCCAGTTCAGTCACATTCTTAGGCTTGCGCACTGCAACTGCTTTCTTTAAGTCCCACCAGAGGTTCTCAATCGGATTTAAGTCAGGTGACTGCGATGGCCACTCCAAAATGTTACAGCCTTTAATCTGCAACCATGCTCTAGTGGACTTGGAGGTATGCTTGGGATCATTGTCCTGTTGAAAGGTCCAACGTCTCCCAAGCCTCAGGTTTGTGACGGACTGCATCACATTGTCATCCAATATCTCCTGGTACTGAAGAGAATTCATGGTACCTTGCACACGCTGAAGCTTCCCTGTACCTGCAGAAGCAAACCAGCCCCAAAGCATGATTGACCCCCGCCATGCTTCACAGTAGGCAAGGTGTTCTTTTCTTCATAGGCCTTGTTCTTCCTCCTCCAAACATAGCGTTGATCCATGGGCCCAAACAGTTCTAATTTGTTTCATCAGTCCACAGAACACTATCCCAAAACTTCTGTGGTTTGTCCACATGACTTTTGGCATACTGCAGTCGACTCTTCTTATTCTTTGGAGACAGCAAGGGGGTGCGCCTGGGAGTTCTGGCATGGAGGCCTTCATTACGCAGTGTGCGCCGTATTGTCTGAGCTGAAACTTCAGTACCCACATCTGACAAATCTTTTCTCAGTTCCTCAGCAGTCACACGGGGACTTTTCTCCACTCTACGCTTCAGGTAGCGCACAGCAGTCGAAGTCAGCATCTTCTTTCTGCCACGACCAGGTAGCGTTTCAACAGTGCCCTTTGCCTTGAATTTGTGAATGATGCTTCCTATGGTCTCTCTTGGTATGTTTAACATCTTTGCAATCTTCTTATAGCCATTGCCCTTCCTGTGAAGAGTAATCACCTCTTCTCTTGTCTTCCTGGACCATTCTCTTGACTTCACCATGTTTGTAACCACACCAGTAAATGTCTAGAAGGAGCTGAGTATCACAGTCATTTTAAAGCTGCCTAATTGGTGCTTATTATGCTTTATTGCTGCTCCGTGACATCCACAGGTGTTTTCAATACCTGATTGAAAACACTTGAATGAACCTCTGTTCTTCAGAGTGGTAGTCTTTAAGGGGTTGAATAATTGTGTCAATGAAGAATTCACAAAAGAAACATTTACTACTGTATTACAAAACCAATTGATGTCATTTTAGTTACATATGGTTCTTTAAAAAGTCCTTGTAGGATTTCATTCTGAATACAATTACAAATGTACACTAAATTCCCTAAAACCCTTTACAGCATTGGGGGTTGAATAATTTTGAACACAACTGTATATATCCCATTTGATAAAAATAGGTTAATATCCGAAAATCAAGTCTTTATTTATACAAATCCAATAACACTGAACACTTCTACAAGTGTCTTCTGTGATCCAAACACACACAGTGGAATGAGGTCCTGGAAAGGTTCCCGTGATGTACCTGACCATGTGCTGCTCACATCCCTCCATGGGTTAAATCAGACAGGGAGGCTTGTATGAGGTCTCTGTAGATATGTGTCCGTGGATTCTGGCCAAATGTGGGGGGGGGGGAGACAACTCCACACGTTTACAGTAAGTGGTGTTTTACAGTAACACTCACACCCTTCTGTTGAATGGGGGAGTTAACATACCGAGGCGAGGCTGGATATATACATTCTGACGCTGGACCATGTCGGTATATAATGCTGCGGTTGGGATTACAATGTTTTAATGCTGCTGGGATTTTATTGCAGCATGGGGTCATAAGAAACAAAAGCATAAAATGGGACATCTCTGACAGGGCAGATAAAGGGAAGGTGAGGGACGGAGATTAGATTAGGGGTACATTTAGGTGGGATGTGACCTTAGCAAAGCTGTGGGTTATGGGAGATTAATGGGGTATGGAGTCATCACCTTTGCAACAGGCACCCCTAAATCAAAAGTCCCCTCTTAAGGCTGGCACCTTGAAGCTAAAACTACCTCAGGTATCCTCACCCAAAATCTCCACTTAAAGCAGGTAATGAAACTACCTTTCAACGAAGCATCAGAAAATAAAATCCCTATTAAGGCAGGTACCCCAGGACTAAATCTACCTCTCAAAGCCTGCATCCCAATCTAAAGGTCTCTTGAAGCCTGCATCCCAATCTAAAGGTCTCTTAAAGCATGCATCCCAATCTAAAGGTCTCTTGAAGCCTGCATCCCAATCTAAAGGTCTCTTGAAGCCTGCATCCCAATCTAAAGGTCTCTTAAAGCATGCATCCCAATCTAAAGGTCTCTTGAAGCATGCATCCCAATCTAAAGGTCTCTTAAAGCATGCATCCCAATCTAAAGGTCTCTTAAAGCATGCATCCCAATCTAAAGGTCTCTTAAAGCATGCATCCCAATCTAAAGGTCTCTTAAAGCATGTATCCCAATCTAAAGGTATCTCTTAAAGCCTGCATCCCAAGCTAAAGGTCTCTCTTAACCTGCATCCCAATGTAAAGGTCTCTCAAAGCATGCATCCCAATGTAAAGGTCTCTCAAAGCATGCATCCCAATCTAAAGGTATCTCTTAAAGCCTGCATCCCAATCTAAAGGTCTCTTGAAGCATGCATCCCAATCTAAGGCTAGGGGTCAGACTGAGGCAGTGCGAACGCGCGTGCAGGCGCACTTAATCACGGCCGCACTAGCAGCAAATGACGGGCAATGACAGCCAATATACGAAGTACGGTCGCACAAAAGTCCGGCTGCGCAACGCAAGTGGAAAATGAACACATTTTTTAGAGAACGGAAAACCGCTAGTACGGTTGTACAGAGTGCGCTGCGTCCGCTAGCGGCGTGTGTGTGTGAATTGGAGATGTCAGACGCTACTAAAGTCCGGCCAACATAACGTCCAGATGCACAAAGTGTTTTATTGATGATCCGTACAAAATCACGAACGCAAATGCGCATAGTATGACCGCTCTCGCGGACTCCGTGAAAAAATGCGTCCATTCGTTCGAACGCACTTTTTCACAGACAACGTGAAAATGCGTTCGTCTGACCCTAGCCTAAAAGTCTCTAAAAGCATGCATCCCAATCTAAGGCTAGGGTCAGACTGAGGCAGTGCGAACGCGCGTGCAGGCGCACTTAATCACGGCCGCACTAGCAGCAAATGACGGGCAATGACGGCCAATATACGAAGTACGGTCACACAAAAGTCCGGCAATGTAAAGGTCTCTTGAAGCCTGCATCCCAATCTAAAGGTCTCTTGAAGCCTGCATCCCAATCTAAAGGTCTCTTAAAGCATGCATCCCAATCTAAAGGTCTCTCAAAGCCTGCATCCCAAGCTAAAGGTCTCTCTTAACCTGCATCCCAATGTAAAGGTCTCTCAAAGCATGCATCCCAATGTAAAGGTCTCTCAAAGCATGCATCCCAATCTAAAGGTCTCTCGAAGCATGCAACCCAATCTAAAGGTCTCTTGAAGCATGCATCCAATCTAAAGGTCTCTTGAAGCATGCATCCCAATCTAAAGGTCTCTTGAAGCATGCATCCCAATCTAAAGGTCTCTTGAAGCCTGCATCCCAATCTAAAGGTCTCTTGAAGCATGCATCCCAATCTAAAGGTCTCTTGAAACATGCATCCCAATCTAAAGGTCTCTTAAAGCATGCATCCCAAGCTAAAGGTCTCTCTTAACCTGCATCCCAATGTAAAGGTCTCTCAAAGCCTGCATCCCAATGTAAAGGTCTCTCAAAGCATGCATCCCAATCTAAAGTCTCTCTTAAAGCATGCATCCCAATCTAAAGGTCTCTCTTAAAGCATGCATCCCAATCTAAAGGTCTCTTAAAGCCTGCATCCCAATCTAAAAGGTATCTCTCAAAGCATGCATCCCAAGCTAAAGGTCTCTCAAAGCATGCATCCCAATCTAAAGGTCTCTTAAAGCCTGCATCCCAATCTAAAGGTCTCTTAAAGCCTGCATCCCAATCTAAAGGTCTCTTAAAGCCTGCATCGCAATCTAAAAAGGTATCTCTCAAAGCATGCATCCCAAGCTAAAGGTCTCTCAAAGCATGCATCCCAATCTAAGGCTGGGGTCAGACCAGCGCACTTTTAACGCGCGTTCTGGCGCACTTAATCACGGCCGCACTAGCAGCAAATGACGGGCAATGACGGCCAATATACGAAGTACGGTCGCACGAAAGTCCGGCCGCGCAACGCAAGTGGAAAATGAACGCATTTTTTCGAGAAAGCAGAACCGCTAGTACTGACGTACAGAGTGCGCTGCGTCCGCTAGCGGTGTGTGTGTGTGATTTGGAGACGTCAGACCCTGCTCATGTCCGGCCAACATAACGTCCAGACACCCAAAGTTTCCTGGTTTGGATCTGTAAAAAATCACGCACGAAAATGCGCATCGTATGACCGTTTTCGCGAATTCCGTGAAAAAATCCGTCAATGCGTTCGGACGCACTTTTTTACGTTCGCGTGTAAAAATGCTTTCGTTGACCCTAGCCTTAAGGTCTCTTAAAGCCTGCATCCCAAGCTAAAGGTCTCTTAAAGCATGCATCCCAAGCTAAAGGTCTCTTAAAGCATGCATCCCAAGCTAAAGGTCTCTTAAAGCATGTATCCCAATCTAAAGGTATCTCTTAAAGCATGCATCCCAAGCTAAAGGTCTCTTAAAGCATGCATCCCAATCTAAAGGTCTCTCTTAAAGCATGCATCCCAAGCTAAAGGTCTCTCTTAAAGCAGGTATAAACAGTAAAAATACATTGTTAAACAGGTATCCTAAACTAAAACTCCCACTTCAGCCAGTTACAAGCCTTTATAAAGCGCTAACAAGTTCCGTAGCGCTGTACAATGGGAGGGAAGATGGAGCAAGAAATGAACAGAGGGGGATTAGGAAGTGAGCCGATAAACTTCTCTAAAGTAATGGGTTTTCAGAGACTTCTTGAAAGACTGGAGAGACGGGGAGAGTCGGATGTTGAGGGGGAGGGAGTTCCATAGAAAGGGAGCAGCTCAGGAAAAGTCCTGAAGGCGTGAGTTGGGGGTGCAGGTACGTGAAGCTGATAGCATCAGATCATTGGTTCCCCAAAACCAAAAAATACCTCTTAATACAGGTATCGAAACTAAAAGTTCCTCTTAAGGCAGGAGACCTCTACCCTAAGAGACTTATGTCAGGTGCCCTAAGCCAAAATGCGTACCCCTAAACAGGAAGCATTTAAAAGGTAGGTACCCCTAAACCTTAAGACAGGTACTGTTAAACCAAATTTGCCTCTTAAGGCAGGTCTGTTCCAAACCATACACCCAGATGTATTTTTAGTGGGTACACGGAAACAAAAATGCCTCCCCTCAACACACACCTGAATAGCCAGTGATATTTTGCACCGTGTGCCATATAGGATCAGCGACAGCAATATGCTCCTCGTACCAGATGTTATTCGTGACGTTTGGAGGTGAGTAACGAGGAGGTAGACGTGGGTAAGATTGAGTGGAAGGGACAGAAGATGCTACATTTAGGATGTGACTGACCAATAACCCCAGCATGTGATACTTTTATAAGATGAGGGAAGGAAAGGGTCTGAGCTTATCCTGAGGGGCCGTCACGTCAACCACAACACAATGCATAAAGGGAAGAGATCCAATGGCAGGACACAAGAAAAAAGTGGATACTATTTACATTTGTAAGCATTTACTATGTTGATACTGAAGCCTTTTTACTAATCAGAGATGCCCCAATGCGGTGTTGTTGTTTAACAGTCTGCAGCCAAACCCCATCTCCCTACGGGTATACCCAGTTCGGGTTCCTTTCTAGGTACAGGTCCGTGTACACCTCCCAGTTGAACGAATGCGCCAAACCAAGCAGCAGCGAAAGTTAAATTATCCACGTGGCCTCACTCACCCCTGTCTAATGAGAGTCAGATGAGCAGGCGGCAGCGGGGTGGGCTGCGAGAGTGGTCTGCGTTAAAATGAATTAAGCTCAAGATGTACAAGTGCACTTTGTCTCTGCGGGCGACTCGTATTAATCCACTCTAGGGATGAGACTTCAATAGCAACGATTCCCATTCCAGACATCATGCTCGCCCCAGCAGGAAAGCAGACTTTCCGGGTCACCACCCTGTGCCTTTAAAGCTATTAAAAACATCTGCTTTGTAATTTAAAGATGGTGATTACAGAACTAAACCCACCGCTAAAAGGTGCCTGATACTAAGACCTGGTGCAAGACCGCTCTAAACACATTGTATACAAAGAGCACCATGGGTAGGTCAGCATGTGACCAGGTGACCAGACCAGATAATCCCGCATGGCAGGAGATTTCAGACATTACTGCTTTGCTCCATTTAGATGGTCATTCTAGTGCAGGTGTCAGCAACCTTAGCTCCCTGATGTTTTGGGAACTACATCTCCCATGATGCTCAGTCACCCATTAAGTTGACTGAGCCACATGAGAAATGTAGTTCCCAAAACATCAGGGAGCCAAGGATGCTGACCCCTGTTCTAGAGTAAAAGCCTGGTAAAAGAAGCATTTTAGCAACTGAATCTGTTTCTTGTTGAGTTAATCCTAGTTACTGAGCATACTGCAGGATTTCGGAAGGTCTGCGCCCTGTGAAGTGAGACCAGGGGATTGAATGATTTTGTGTTGCATGCACTGCTGGAGAGGATTGAGATTACCTGACAGAGGGGTAGAGGACATCGGAGAGATCTGCAACAAAACATAATGAAGCATGTGCCGCATCGTTAAACTAAATAAAAGCAACTTCAAGTCCTTATTTGTCACGTCGCCTCTCCAAATATTTAAAAGGAAGCAAGATGCGGCCAGTAGCAGAGAGAACAGATTTATTGAACACTACAAGAATCTGCTTTTAAACGGCTTCTGATTGGATACCCACAGAGCTCGCCTCCTGATGGGGCCATCATGTAAAGAGACTGCATGGTGAACAACATGCTATATGATGAAATGTTAAGAACCATAATGATCCATGTCTTGTTTCCTCTGCAGACGTGGGATGATGAGCTGGAGAAATCCTCTGAAGCCTGGGCTCAGGAATGCATATGGGAGCACGGTCCCACCAACTTGCTCATGTCAATCGGGCAAAACCTTGCTGTGCACTGGGGCAGGTGAGTTCTAGAGGATTTATTGTCATTTTAAGGTCAGTTTGCCTCGATGAGACCAATGGGTTTAAAGACTTTATTGGTCATTCGATTTGAACGAAATACCTCTGATTTTTTTTTGGAAATAAGTCAAACCAGCTCTTAAATGTTTACTGCACATAATGGAGTTCATTAACATGTGGGAGGTGGTGCAGATTCTTTAAATAGAGTCTCCTGTCCTAATACCAACTTTTCTCAATCCCTTCTCATTCCAGGTACCGGTCTCCAGCTTTTCATGTCCAGTCATGGTATGATGAGGTAAAGGACTATACATACCCCTACCCACATGAATGCAAACCCTACTGCCCTGATGGGTGCTCTGGACCTATGTGTACCCACTTTACACAGGTAGGTGATCCTAGAGAGTCCCTGTGAGTTTTCACGCTCCGGCACCGGACACAGCACCTACTACTTCTCTAAGCAAAGCACGGGGTGCCATCTGTAAACTACTTCCCTGATTGACCCAGTCCTGCACTTTTCATTTTATCACACTTTTTAAGAAGATTTCAAAGCGTCCTAAACCTTAATACAGAATATGCAAAGAACCCAACGTAACAATAAAGTGTGTCATGTAGGTCCTGCAGGAACAATATTGATAACTGAGTTTATTTATAAGCTGTGCACTTACAGACAATGCAATAAAATAAAAAATGTGACATAAACTCATTTATATACCATTAACCCATTCACTATCGTGATTCCATCCTCTGGAACGCTCTCCCTCGTACTGTCAGACTTTCCCCTAGTTTCCCTTCCTTCAAACGCTCCCTTAGACATTCCTATTCAGGCAAGTCTACCACCCGACTCACTAATACACCTCACTGTCCCAACCAGTCCATCACTCTCACCTTGCAGTCCATCACTCTCGCCTTGCAGTCCATCACTCTCGCCTAGCAGCCCATCACTCGCAGCGTGAAGTCCATTACTCTCAGCGTGAAGTCCATCACTCTCACCTTGCAGCCCATCACTCTCACCTTGCAGCCCATCACTCTCACCTTGCAGCCCATCACTCTCACCTTGCAGCCCATCACTCTCACCTTGCAGCCCATCACTCTCACCTTGAAGCCCATCACGCTCACCTAAAAGCCCATCACGCTCACCGTGAAGTCCATTACTCTTACCGTGAAGCCCATCGCTCTCACCTTGCAGCCCATCGCTCTCACCTTGCAGCCCATCGCTCTCACCTTGCAGCCCATCGCTCTCACCTTGCAGCCCATCGCTCTCACCTTGCAGCCCATCGCTCTCACCTTGCAGCCCATCGCTCTCACCTTGCAGTCCATCGCTCTCACCTTGCAGTCCTCTCCTCCTGTTTATACCACCAACCCTTCTAGATTGTAAATTTCCACGGAATAGGGCCCTCGTTTCCTCCTGTACTGGTTTATCAAAATGTTGTTCAGTCTCATTGTATTGTAACTCTGTCTATAATGAACTTATTGATCAGCGCTGCAGAATATGATGACGCTTTATAAATAAAGTATAATACTAATAATACACAATTAGCAACAGCAGACACAGCAGCTTGATTGTGTTAGTCTAGAGCTATGCTGGATCGTGTTAATCTGGAACTATCTGGAGATATGCTGGATCTCCTTAATCTGGAACTATGCTGGATCTCCTTAATCTGGAACTATCTGGATCTATGCTGGATCATTGCAAATGATATATTTTGTTGCAAACAAATTTAATTTGCAATCGGGCTCCAGAACATGCCCCTGAGGTTTTATCAGCATGGGCATGGTACTCACGAGGTGCTAACACGTTTTAAAACAAGGGTGTTCATCCTTGGCCCTCCAGATGTTTAGGAACCACATTACACACAAGGGAGTGGCTGAGAATCATGGGAGATGTAGTTCTAAAACATCTGGAGGGCTGAGGTTGAACACCTCTGGTTTAAAACCAGCTGGAGAATGTCTCTAAATGACAACTCCGCGGCTGATCCTGCACAGAGACCTGAACTGCAGTAACTCCTTTTGGCCAGCAGATGGTGACAACCGTCTGACAGACAGGTTATTACAATAAGGAAGACATTGGGAACATTCCAAAAAATATCTCACCGTATAATTCATTAAAAATTATTTTCCAAAAACCACTGGTTCCTGACAGTGGTTTTTAGGAAAATCACTTAGAAGTGAAGGGGTTAATAAAATGGCAAGAAAGACAAAAAGCATCTGCATATACCCTTGTTTCCACGAATACGTAAGACAAAACATGTGGAGTGGGGTTTAACATAGAACGTCCAATAGTAGGCATAAAAAGCATTAGCACAAGACAACATACAATAGACACCATTATACCAGCTCATTAGCAGATCCACTTACGTCCTAATTATCAAAGCTTCAAGTCAGTTCCATCGATCCTGCCAGGCAACCACTTCTCGAGTTGATGACACGTCGTTGCACAGAACACAGTCCTGTCTGGTTGTTGCCTGTGATATGCAAATAAATGAATTTCTAGTTATTTTTTCTCATTTTTTGTTTTTATTTAAAAAAAAATGTATTTTTCCATTTCCAGATCGTTTGGGCCACCACCACCAAAGTAGGCTGCGCGGTTAACGTGTGCAAACGCATGAACGTATGGGGTGAAATTTGGGAAAACGCTGTTTACCTCGTCTGCAATTATTCTCCAAAGTACGTATATTTCATACAAGCGAAGCCATTATTACTTCCACCTCGTACAAAAAAAAAAAAAAAAAAGCCAAAACACCCAAATAAACCAGTTATGCACATGGATTTAAATGGAAAGTTCTTACCTCGGCGTCAGAGAACATCCCCGCCAGACGTTACAGAAAAACACACATATATACCACGAAAAGTATCGTCTACTGATGACCTCTGTAGCCAGAGATGTGGAAACTTCCTATATTTAACCCTTCAGCTCCTGGAAAGACAAACATACGTGTATGTAAATTAGAAAGTTTAAAAAAAAAAAAAAAAAAATCAATAGGACATGAATGCTTTGCAGGAATCTTCTAGAAGAATCTCGGATATCATGTAACGTTTTGGTGAAGGTGAAACCAGACCCCGCGATACGAGTTAAATCGCCTCTTTTATGGTGAAAAGAAAATGCTAATCTTGTTGGCTTTTCATCTGCTTAGGTTTTCTCTGTGCTTCAAAGTGTCCCACTATTCATTCATAACGGCAAATCGCAGGTTTTTCCCATCCGTGCCGAGAGCTGTCATCAGGGCAGACACTAGGGGCATTCATAACCGCAGGGTGCTCAGCGCGAGAGCCCGAGGAGCCGCTAACACAGAGCGCGTTTTATGGTGAGACGTATAAGACGGACTTTCTTCTAATTTTTTTTTTTTCTATTTCTTTACTAAAAGGGGTAACTGGATCGGCGAAGCTCCGTACAAGAACGGCAGACCTTGCTCAGAATGTCCACCCAGCTACGGCGGAAGCTGCAAGAACAACCTCTGCTACAAAGGTAGGTCTTCTTTCCGGGACAAGGACGGAAGGAACCAAGGTCTTGAGCAAACACTGAAACCGGGGGTCAAAAGCTGCCTTGGGAGGTGTAGTTTTATTGCTCCATCTGAAAATTTTAGATTTCTCTCGATTACAGAGTTAGAGGGTTAGGTTTAGTAAATAAGGGTTATCGTTAGGGATTGAAATTAGGGTTAGGCTTAATTTTTCACCCTAACCCTAATTTCTAATCCTAGCCCTAAATCTAACCCTAATTTCTTATCCTAGCCTTAAATTTAACCCTAATTTCTAATCCTAGCCCTAAATCTAACTTCTAATCCTAGCCCTAAATCTAACCCTAATTTCTTATCCTAGCCTTAAATCTAACCCAAATTTCTTATTTTAGCACTAAATCTCACCCCAATTTCTAATCATAGCCCTAGATCTAATCCTAATTTCTAATCCTAGCCCTAAATCTAACCCCAATTTCTTATCCTAGCCCTAATTTCTAATCCTAGCCATAAAGCTAACCCTAATTTCTTATCCTCGCCTCAAATTTAACCCTAATTTCTAATCCTAGCCCTAAATCTAACCCTAATTTCTAATCCTAGCCCTAAATCTAACCCTAATTTCTTATCCTAGCCTTAAATTTAACCCTAATTTCTAATCCTAGCCCTAAATCTAACCCTAATTTCTAATCCTAGCCCTAAATCTAACCCTAATTTCTTATCCTAGCCTTAAATTTAACCCTAATTTCTAATCCTAGCCCTAAATCTAACCCTAATTTCTAATCCTAGCCCTAAATCTAACCCTAATTTCTAATCCTAGCCCTAAATCTAACCCTAATTTCTTATCCTAGCCTTAAATTTAACCCTAATTTCTAATCCTAGCCCTAAATCTAACCCTAATTTCTAATCCTAGCCCTAAATCTAACCCCAATTTCTAATCCTAGCCCTAAATCTAACCCTAATTTCTAATCCTAGCCCTAAATCTAACCCCAATTTCTAATCCTAGCCCTAAATCTAACCCTAATTTCTAATCCTAGCCCTAAATCTAACCCTAATTTCTTATCCTAGCCTTAAATTTAACCCTAATTTCTAATCCTAGCCCTATATCTAACCCTAATTATTTTACCCCTAAATCTAACCCTAATTATCCTACCCCTAAATCTAACCCTAATTTCTTATCCCACCCCTAACCCTAATTTCTGATCCTAGCCCTAAATCAAACCCCGATTTCTAATCCTAGCCCTAACCCTAACCCCAATTTCTTTTCCGAGCCCTAATTTCTAATCCTAGCCCTAAGTCTAACCCTAACCCTAAAAAACACTAATTCAGAAGTAATGAAAAATTTTCAGACGGAGTTGAATTTTTATGAAATAATTTGACTTCAATGTGAAAAATGAAGGGAGTTATCTTTTTCTCTTTTTTAACAGCGTCCACAAAAATTGGAAAGTTGTTATCTCAAGATACGTTGCAGTTTTTTCAGTTGCCCTTTGGATTTCAGTCCTGGGGAATTTCAGTGTTTGTCGGAGCTGCAATGCTGGTGATTTTTCCCCGGTATTAGCAACACCGGCGCTTAGTGAATGACCCCTTAATGTTACCCACAGCAAGCTAGAAGTCAGTGATATATTGTGTGTGGCACAGAAGCACCAATCTACCTATAGGTGTCAAAAACTACGTAAATACACATACAACTAATGTGATATTACGGCAGAGCTGAACTACACCTACCATTATTCCTTGGCCGTCGAGTACATTCAAAAAATTCTGGTAATTGTAGCCCATCAACATCTGGCGGGCTGGAGTATGACAACCCTGTACTACGAGGTCTTATAAAGTCTCAGTGGACTGTAGGCTACACAGGGGTTAAAGGTCACGCAATGAGTAGTAAAGGATTCCCTGCATCTCAAGTATTAATTAAGGGTCTGAAAACAAACACCAGCCAGGTCCAAGTTAGGCAATAATGTCCATATTGGTTTGTTTCCTGGATATATTTGTTACTACCACTATGATTTATTCAGCGCCAGCAGTTTACAATACATGGTGGGGAATGAAGCTAACAAATTACAAACCCAGGAACCAGAGAAGAGCGGCGCTGAGGGCCCGGCTCACAAGAGTTTACAATTCAGAGACAACAACCTTCGTCCAAAGCGTCATTTATTTTCTCGATACCCAATAATCTCAAGACATGTTTCTCGAGAGGAGTCGGGTTCTGGGTTGTGTCTATATGAAAGGCGCGCTCAGTGTGCTACTGCGGCACGTTCCTGGAATATAGAGTCTTTGTTTAGAGCCTCTCGCTAATGTACTTTAGGTTTTGGATCCAAATTATACAGGCCGTAAGAGTCTTGCCAAAGATGTGAGCTTTCTTAAACACAACATGCTCTGTGCTTTAAATAACTGCACGGGGAGGCAGCTTCGCTCAACGCTACACACAGCACTGACGGGCATTCATAGGTCAGCTTCACTGGGTAAAATTGGGGGCAGAGGCCACTTCACAAGTTGAACTATTAAGGGTGGAGGCCACTTTACCAGTTGACATTGGGGGTGGAGGCCACTTTACCAGTTGACATTGGGGGTGGAGGCCACATTACCGGTTGACATTGGGGGGGCAGAAGCCACATTACCGGTTACATTGGGGGCAGAGGTCGCTTTATCGGTTTACATTGGGGGCAGAGGTTGCGTTACTGGTCGACATTGGGGGCAGAAGTCGTTTTTCCGGTTAACACTGGGGGCAAAGGTTGATTTACCAGTTAAAATTAAGGGTAGAGGCCACTTTGCCAGATTAAATTGAGGACAGAGCTCGCTTTACCAGTTGACATTGGGTGGCAGAGGAGGCTGTACCCTTTGGCACTGTGAGCAGAGATAGTTTTCCTGGTTAAAATTAGGAGCAGAGGTTGCTTTACCGTCTGACATTAGAGGCAGAGATTGCATTACCTGTTGAAATTAGGGGGAGTGGGCACATAACTGTTTGACATTGAGGGCAGAAGTCACATTACCGGTTAACACTGAGGCAGAGGACCCTTTATCGGTTGACATTGGGACAGAGGACCCTTTATCGGTTGACATTGGGGCAGAGGACCCTTTTGCTGGTTGACATTGGGGGCAGAGATGACTTTACCAGTAGTACTTATGGGCAGAGATTACTTTACCAGTTACAATTAGGGGCAGAGATTGCTTTACCCGGTGATATTGGGGCAGAGGGCACTTTACCTTTCAAAGGTTAAGGGTGGAGGCCACTTTACTGGTATATCGCAGTTTAAACTTTCATTATGGTACATCTCGGTTGGCCTTTAAGCTTGGAGGAAAGTGGATCTAAATATTCTTTTCCTGTCATTTGTGTGTCCCAGAGGACAAGCGCGCTGGCACACTGGAGACGGATGAAGCGAATGAAGTGGAATCTCCTCGCCTGCCAGAGGAAACACATGTTTGGGTCCATGAGAAGATCAACAAACCAAAAGTCGTGCCAAAAACTACACAACCAGCCGCAGAGAACTCAATGAGTAAGACCTCAATGTAATGCAGCATCCTGATGTCCGTCCGCAGATCATTCAATTGGTGAAATGAGCCTCAAGAACCCCATAGATCCCCCTGGGTGATCACTGCACCCCCTTTCTATACATAGAGATACTGTATACTCTTTTGTCTCTGAGATTGGATGAGATTCAACCTAAAAATCAATGTCAGTTGAATATTAGTGCAGGTGTTTAAATGGAAAATGTAGTTAAATGCCTTCCTAGGTTGTGATGGACCCCCAATGGATCCTACAGACCACCCATCAACCTTTGGGGAACATCTAGATTGTCCCCTGACACCTTCATTTTATCAGAACATCATAGTATTGTGCCTAGATATTCTGTATAGATTACCGTTTGTACATATGCAAGTCACAATGTGAAGACAAATTGCATCAGGAGCAGAGGCCAAATACCAGGGATTAACAACCTTGGCCCTCCAGGTGTTTTGGAACTACATTTCCCATGATGCCCAATCAACCTAACAGGCAGCCAAGCATCATGGGAAAAGTAGCACCAGATCATCAGGATGGCCAAGATTGCTGACACCTGCCATATACAATATATAACCCCCTCCCTACCTTTGGTAATTCATGCAGAGTCACCACTCATGTTTGTTGTGGGTGACATCTCCCACAATGCTTTGCCAGTTAAAACATAATGGAAGGTCAGACTGCAGAAAACTAAATCAAAGAGGTTGCTTGGTGCCAATATTGACCACTGGTGTGTCAGTATAGAGGCCTTATTCTACTACAGGAGTTAAACTGCTCATAAAAGCATAATTTAGCTCGCTTCGTGTGGAGTTAAGCAACATTTATGCAAGATATAACCCCCTGTACGCACATCTGCCTGGTCGTGCGCGCCCGGTTTGTCCGGGCGCGCACGACCAGGCAGATGTCTTGAAAGGCTTTTTTATGCTCCCCGCTGCCCAGCACCAAGAAGCTATATGGCGGCGAGGGATTGCGCAGGCTGCTAATGTCAATGTTTATCCGTTTCCCTCACGTCTCATTTCCTTTCCCAGCTCAAGTGATCAAGTGTGAGACGAAAATGAGAGACAAGTGCAAAGGATCCACCTGCAACAGGTATTCCTCAATGTTTGCCCGGCTGGATATTTATACGATCCGGCTTTCCCAAAGCATATATTGACACTGTAATTGGCAGAAGAATGTTAATGGGCCCCAGCGTGTTTATATACTGCGCCGGACGGGGGTCTTGCCGAAAAAGTAAGACTTCAATATGCTTCGCTCTGGAGGAAAGCCGACGCGTAATGAAATGTGACGCCAATGGGTGAACCACGACCTCCTCCCATCGTGGGACGATGATGCTGATCATCTAGTACCTGCTAAATTGATGGGACTCATCAAGCGATTGGAGGATTTACTATAATTACTCACCACTGCAATTGGAATACCACAGTGATTTGTAATCCCTATCGAATGTATATTATACACACAGGGATTGGAATCCTTGGTCCCACAGACGTTTTAGAACTACATCTCCCATGATGCTCAGCCACTTTTTAGATTGTATGAGTCTTTTGGAAAATGCAGATTCTTGAAGGACCAAGGCTACGGACCCCTGCATACACACACACACACACACACACACACACACACAGATATATATATATATAAATACACACACACACAGCAAGTTTACTAGACAATAGGGCAATTACGATTTATTATAAAGCACCAACATATTCTGCAGCGCTGTACAATGGGTAGGACAAAACAAAGATGACATTAACAAGTCTGATACATGTAAAATGATATGAAACGTGGACTCTGCCTAAGAGCTTATAAACGAAGAGGGCTGGGGAGAAATAGACACAGAGGTGAGGGTAACTTGCAGAGTATGAGGAGCAATGGGGTGCATGGGGGCTGGGAGATGGATCAGGAATGGTGCAACGGGGGGGGGGGGATAAGTCAGACAGAGACAGATTTGTAGACAGAGTTTTAGATATAGTAAGAAAAAATAACAGATGGCTATTTATACATAAATGAGAAAGAGAAAGCTAGAAATAACAATACATCTCAGCGCTGCGGAATCTGCTGGCGCTATATGGATATATTAACAGTATGTAATACACAGAAAAATAGAGAAGGCTATAGAAAGACAGATGGACAGGTTGGCTGTATCAGTGACTCTCCTTGGCCCGACCAACCATTGTCTAATGAAGCTGCATGGCTTGTATTGTGCGCACAGAGTCCTGAGGCTCTCAGGCAGAGAGAGAACAATGTGTAATTAGCAGGGTTTATCCGCTTGATGCACAGACCTGGCACAGGGCTACACTTCACACAAATTGCTTTCCCTGGCGCTGGCTGGTTTTCCAAAAGAGGGGGAAAAAAACCCTGAAATCTTAAATTCCGATTGAAGAGAGGCCCCGCAATTTATTATTCCTGGGCACGAACATGTGGCTTTCACCTCTTCTCATTTTTTTTATTAAAACACTAAGAAGATTAATAGACGCTTCAGAGAATATACTGTTGGGATCACCATGGAGATTTACCATAGCACGGTCATGCCAGAACGAGTAGGTTTAGTCATCGCACCTTGAGCACTGAGTCACGGGCAACATATGGAACAGCTTGGAGATGCCACCTCTGTATAAAGCCTATACTGTCCTCACAGAGCCCTCTCTTTTTTTTAACACTTGTTGGGTTCTGGTGCCGAGACCGTAAAATAAACTAAAAAGCTGCACTGCCTGGCATTTATGTTATGGCTGGAAATATTACGGCCCCTGGCAACCAGGCTGGATCTTTACAACACGCTCACCCGCCTCATAGGCAGGGAACCCATAGCTACTTAGTCTATAAAGCCTGAATAGGAACGATTTACCTGAAATATTTATCAGCAATTCCTTATTTCTGCCTAAAACTGCATTATTTTTCATATAGTTTTAATAAAAAAGATTTTTCCCATTGCTCCATTCTGATAGAAATGTTCACAGGGAGAGAGGTGACTAACTCCAACCAGGACCATTACCATCAATAGGATTAGGGTTAAGGGTAGGATTATATGTAGGGTTTAGGGTTAGAATTATTTTTACAGGTGGGATAAAATGAATAGGTTTAGGGTTATATATTGATTACATTTACAGGCGAGAGTAGGGTTAGGATTACATTTACAGGTGAGAGTAGGGTTAGGATTACATTCACAGGTGAGAGTAGGGTTAGGATTACATTTACAGGTGAGAGTAGGGTTAGGATTACATTCACAGGTGAGCGTAGGGTTAGGATTAAATTCACAGGTGAGAGTAGGGTTAGGATTACATTTACAGGTGAGAGTAGGGTTAGGATTACATTCACAGGTGAGAGTAGGGTTAGGATTGCATTTACAGGGGGGAGTAGGGTTAGGATTGCATTTACAGGGGAGAGTAGGGTTAGGATTAAATTTACAGGGAAGAGTAGGGTGAGGAGTAGGGGTTAGGATTACATTTACAGGTGAGAAGAGGGTTAGGATTAGGGGTTAAGATTACATTCACAGGTGAGAGTAGGTTTAGGATTACATTCACAGGTGAGAGGAGTAGGGATAGGATTAGGTGTTAGGATTATATTTACAGGTGAGAGTTGGGTTAGGATTAGGCCTTGGGGTTATGATTACATTTACAGGTTAGAGTAGAATAAGGGGGTTAGGGGTATGATTAGGATTCCATTTAGTTTGAGTATGATCAGAGGTTATTGTTTAGGGATATAATTACAGTTATTACATTTACAGATTATCATAGAGGTAGGATTAGTGTTTAGGGTTAGAAATTGAGATATGGTTAGGATTCCATTTACAGGTTAGAGTTCGGGTAGAATTAGGGGTTAGTGTTAGATTTAGTGGAGGATTAGAAGAGTTAGGGTCTAGGACAGTGAGAATTATAAAATAATAACAATAATGAGGGATGGATAAACAGAATGTAAGGTAGCAATAACCAGATATAACAAAACAGATTGAGATCTTCAAATTTAAAGATATATACATACATATATATGGATATAAATACATTGTTATATATTATAATAGAGGATAAATATATTGATAAACAGGAATATGCAATGTATATATCAACCAGTGATAGAGTGATGGATGGTATATTGTGTGTTAAATCCGAATGTATCTTTTAAATGACTTACCAATTGTATTTTAGATGTGTTTTTATCTTTTATCCTCCCTTTGATTTCACTTTAAATGATCATCACACATTGTCCTTTACTCCCAGGTACCTGTGTCCTGCGGGCTGCGCAAATAAAAAGGCAAAAGTCTTTGGAACTCTGTTCTACGACAGCGTGAGTAGCAATCCTCCTTCTCTTACAATCCTTAATCACAAAGCTGTCTGTGTACATAGACATGGCTGGTGCTTCACATGGCCTTTGTTTGCAACCCGATAGAATAATTAAAACACAAAAATCGGGATTATAAATCCACTCACATATATGCATAACCTGATTTTATATACAGTATATATAAAATTTGCCAAATTTAAAACTAGTTGGCCAGAGAGATAGGAACACAGATACACAGAAGACAGGTATGGTAGCAATAAAAACAAAAAAAAGAATATAAAAAAATATAAGAGTAATTATATAATGACCTCTTAATCCAGGGATGTCAAACTCAAACGCCACCCAAGATGTTGATGGCCTACATTTCCCAGAAGTCTTTGAATGAAACATATGGCCAGTGAATCATGGGCGTTGTAGTTCCACACCATCTGGGAGGCTGGAATTTGACAGCCCTATGTTAACCAGCACAACATTTGAGCGTAAAATGGATTTTTGTGGCACAGCACAGTTTTCATATGCAAATGAGGACTTTCTGGCCATTCTCAGGCTACCAATATATATTTAATACAATGCTAAACTGCTGTAGGAAAAGTAACGGGGGAATTTAAAATTCTCAGGTGCCTGATCCACTTTATTGTAACCTGACACGTGATTTTTCCCCACAGATGTCCAGTTTATGCCGAGCAGCCATCCACTTCGGAGTTATTGATAACAATGGAGGCTTGGTGGATATAACCAGAAACGGAAGGCTACCATTCTTTGTAAAGTCCACCAGGAATGGTGTAGAGTCTTCAAGGTATGTGTTTTGGCGTTTTTTTGTTTTGTTTTAATGTATAGGTTTCCCATTCACAGTCCCAATAGCCTTTGACCCCTGGGTTTGTTTCTTGCTTTACAGTAAATTCAAGCCGGCCAATTCATTCGCGGTTTTGAAAGTTTCCGGTAAGTGTGAGAGTGAAAAAATCTAACTGTACCAATAAAACCCGGGGGGGGTATGCTGCACGAACTTGCATTTTCACACAGTATGGGATTGTCATGGATTACCTCCATTATTACACCAATGGTTTAGCGGGGCCTGTTTTCTTGTGATGTTTCTCACGACATGAAAATACTAGCCTCTTTGGTAATTCGTCAGACCGGGTAAATACCAGGTGGGCCGGCTCAAACTAAGGATGGTCCAGGATTACCCCGCTGCCTCAGAATATGGACCTCATGCTTAATACGTTAAATTGGATGGGTCCAAAGGGAGACTGACATGTCTCCAACCAACACCATGACTCAGCCCTCCCGCAGGCTGATTAAATTGACCTCAGTACAGACCTGCTGGAAACTTGGGGAGAGTACACCAAATAATTACAAATTTTAGGCAAATTAGCCGAACTGTACAAAAATCTGACACAGAGTCAAGTTCCCACATTCTGCCTTGGAGCGTTAGGTTCCCAAGACAACTATCTCCAATTTCCAGCTTAGCAAAGAATTCTGACCCAGACGCCATGATGGATACCAAAGAGACGGCAGTGGCACCTACAAACTCTGTGAACAACAACAACAAAAAAACTGGATTGGGACATAGTTCCATTAAAGTGTTAGTGTGAAGAAATGTATTGTCATATACCTCACAAGTGTGGATCTCCTTCAAAAGAGGGAGAGGGGGGGGGTCTGATGACATCACGTGACGTCCCAATTTAAAGAGGGGCACTTGGATTTGTGTGAAAATGTATTCCTTTTATATATCCATCAAAATCATTTGTTTGAAGGAATAATTATTATATGTACATAAAAAAATAATTCAAAAAAATTCAACCATTGTGGCTTTACTTTGTGAAGGGATTTATCTGAATAATAAAAATATTTTTTTTCTTTAATGCTCCTGCAGTTCAGACTCTCGATTGTTACTCAACAGTAGCCGAGACCTGCCAATTTAAAAAGCCAACGGCACACTGTCCCAGGTAAGAACCGCCAGGTCGAACAGCACAAAAAAGTAGGGGTCGCTTCCATTTAGAATCCACAATGTTTTGTTAAAACTAGATCTTTAAAACAAAGCATTATGCCATTTAAAAAAATAAATAAGTATAAAAGCTGCCCGGTCTATTCACTCCAAATATATTATAATTCATGGTGGATTTCGATTGGAAAATAAATAAAAGAGTTAAGTATTTAGCATCCCTTTCTACTTTACATAATGGTGCGATCCAGGTGCAAACTCATGGATTGGAAACCAATAAGGTTTATGTTTTATATATATATTTTTTATTTCTTTCTCCTTGGCAGATGGAGACTGGAAATAACTTGGTCATATTCTGTGTTTTTTCTCTCCCTTCCTGCAGATTTTACTGTCCTGCGCACTGTAAGAGCGAGCCTTCATACTGGGCACCGGTGATTGGAAACAACATTTATGCAGATGTAAGCAATTTCGCTTTATAGCCTTTATATTTCACGGGATTCCAGCAGGTTCTACATGGAATTCTTGGATGCGGAATTCGGAAAAATTAGAGCGCGCGTGTCTTTTAATATAGGCCTGCCTTAGTGTCTTTCCTGAAGCTGGTTATTAAGCAGAAAGAGACGCATATTACTTTGATTATTTGGAAGAAACACAGGATAATGCATCTGCCAACTGCTCTTGACATGTGTCACTTTCGGACGTCGGCTTATAAAAGACTTTGCACGTTGACCGGTGGTTTATTAATGTAAGGTTAATAATGACCTTTAGGAGTTATTACGGCATTATGAAGAGTTGCGCTTGCTCTGCTATGGTTTGGCTATTCGTAAAACACACCAACAAAAAAATGGCGCCTGCCAGCTCGTGATGTAGACAGAATAATTTTTTGAAATCCGTTTTACCAGGTCTCTGAATACCAGAACTGGTTTTGACTCTGCCGTTAGTGGACAGATCTTCAGATCTTCAGCCGGAAAAATAGACTTCCTGGTGCTCACGGACACAAAGATGTTCTAGTGGACATGCCCACTTTAACAGGGTATGTCATTCGGATCCAAATGGCCATGAAGGAGGTAAAAATAACCTTCAACTGGCTTGCTGACTGTATGCCAGCAATGACTGGTCCAAATTAAAGGCTTCATGGTTCTAGAGCTGAATAGCGTAACTAGTCTCTGCTTCACCCTATTACTCCTCTTCCCCGGTCCCTCTCACCTCATTGTGTCGAGTGTACCACCAGTGAAAAATCTGTCGTGGTCTACCTGATTGTCTCCGGAGACAGTGTGATCGCGCGCAATATACCTAAATCATGGGTGCCCAAAAAGTGTATGTCATTTTTTCGTGGGGAATTTTTATTGATCACATGCAGATGCGCAGTCATGGAGAACTTGGTAAGACAGGCCATGACCTTGGATAACAGGCAATATGGCGGACGTGTGGAACTACGGAGCGAATGTCATGATTGCGTGCATTAGACAGGATATCATTTCAGGGGTTGTGAACACACTTAGAAGGCATCCATCAAGGTACAGCTCAAGCTGTGACCAGTTTATACTTGGCGTTGATGGAAGGAGTAAACAATATGGATCTGCCAAGGTTCCCCTTTTGGCATCCTGACAAAGACAACATCTTGAGTGTCAAGCTGTCAAGTCCACTTTGTTTGATGACTGAACAAATCTAACACACATCCCCACCCCCTTGTAGCCAAGTATATAATTTCCATTAAATAGGAGCAGACGAGGAGCGTGAGTCTGTGTTCAGACACCTGCTCCTGGAACCACGTAACTGGGACGTTTGAGTTTCCTCCGCAATATAGGTCTTCCATGGGAGGACATAAGGCTATTTTAAGACATATAGGGTTATTCAGAGAGCGGTGAAAAGCATGAAAAGGACTGGAGAATGGAAAATTCGAGGTCAAAATAGCCAAACCAGAAAAATTCTCCCATTTATCTCACTTTCCAAATCGGCTATTTTGACCTAGAATTTTCCATTCTCCAGTCATTCTCCTGCTTTTCACCTCTCTCTGAATAACCCTGATAGCATTATCAGCACAGAGATGCATTTTCATTCCACATATATGGCAATACCCTCATCTCTAAGCCACGTTTGACTTGTAACCTATAATTAAATGGGTAAAACAGGAAAGTCGTCTCAGACGTCCTGTGACTACTCTCTTTGGAACTCAAATGTCAACTACATCCAATGGCAAAGGAGCACAAAACTATTAGAATAAAGCACAGGTGATAATGTAGCCGTGGCAATGGCAGGCTGTCATGTAAGCTCTCATCAACGTAATGTTTAACCTCTGTACTACAGATAATCCTTAAACCCTCATGCTGGACAAGTCTGGGGTCCATGAAGTTGGCCAGGAAGCAGACTGCGAGTAACAACTCCTCTCTGAAGCATGGGGAGTTGATGCTCACATGCTCTGTTGTACAACAGAAAGTACTTTGGCATGATGTCCATTGCCTGTAACATGGCAAATGCTGCTCAGTATGAGACCTACAACAAGTACACCCACCACAAGTGTTACTCTGGTGTCACAACAAACGTATTTGCTCCCTTGTGCACTTCTAATAATAAGATTTTACTAGAAGACTCAAAGCTGGGGTAAAGCAAAGGATAAATAATATAGTCTTCCTCCTCCTGCTTTGTTGTGGTTTCTTTTCTCACAAGGCTTTGAAGGCTCTCCAACACTTCATGTTTTATTTTATTTTCCAAAAAGGGCCTCTCTAAACCCCTCTCCCATGTTCCTGGTGTTTACGAAGGACCATATGGTCTGCATTTCTGTAATATATGGCTATGGTCATATGATGTGTGTTTTTGTTGGGTCAGTCATGTTATGAAGCAACTATTAGGAAATCTGTCTTGATACAATTATAGGGGTATCCAGCGCCAAGAGTTTTATGCAAAGATTAGGCCTGACAAGGAGAAATCTAATTCTTTGTACGACTGAAACAGCCAGGACTGTTTCCAAAGACAAAAAGGAGAATAAAGCATTCAGCTGGTCACTCTGTAACTGGATCCAGAAGGCAGGGGATCAGTAGATCCCTGGAGGAGCTTCCACGTACAGCAGCAAGCAAGGAATGGTAGCCGACACACCGTGTAATCCAAAAAAGTCTACACAAGCATGCACCCAACGCCTTCCATCACAACTTTCTCAAACGTCTCACAAATAGAACGTACAAAAATCTTGAAGGACACAATCGAGGACTTTTGATGGACTATAGATATTATTTTAACAATGATTCATGCTGCGATAGCACCGACAGCTCAACCAGCAAGTGGCCTTGATAAAGACCACTTGATGGCTGAAATGCTGGTGGTCTTACAGCATGAAAATGTATTCATATAATTTCATTATATATTAAAATTATTTGATCATATTTCATCAAAAGTAATCAAGTGCATCCTTCAAGATTTTTGAACCTGCATTTTCCGCAGGGACCTCAGCGCCAGGCACTACGTCATATAGAGATTATGTTATGGGTGAGAATTAGACTTTAAAATAAAAGAAATAAAAAATTATATATTTGTTATTATACACAGGGGGTTTGAGAGTTCTCTGGTGAACCAAGCACATAATAATAAACTGGGAATCCATTCCCAGCACGAAGTTCAGGAGCCAGATTTAGACTTTCTGATTATTCCGTTTCAATGCGGGGCCCTTCAACCCTATCTTCCTAATACAGCGCTCTCCTCTGATCCTGCCCTTCTATGGACACAAACCCCATTGCCAATTAAAAAGCACGCCGTTTGCCAACAGATATCTAAAAATGAAGAAAATAAATGGCAGTGCAGTTTAAAGAGCGATCTGCAACCCGCACAAAAATAAGTCCGATTTGTAAGGCTTTTAACTCCTCTCCAAGCAGGTTATTGCATAAGAAGGGGAATTATTTACTAATGCTCCGCAGGAAAGGATAGGTTCCACCACGCCCCTGCTTCTTATTTTTGGAAAGATCGTATGGATTTGAAATATTGAAACAATATGGGAACATTTATCAAATCAAGGCGCCGGCTATAGTTAGCAACTGGCTCGCAGGTTTCATCCAGCAGATGACATGATGTGAGTCAGTGGGATGCATTATCTGCTGCGTGGATGCCCTCCTGGACAGCGTCTGACCCGCAGTAACCTCTCCAAAGTACCGCGTAAATAGTCTTTACAACATCAGTTCCGTTTTATAGCATCTAAACTCAGAGCAAGAGGACTAGAAACGTGGAAAAAAATTTGTTTATGTGATTTAGAACAAAACAAACCCTTACGGAATAGAATTTTAAGAAAAAAGTATAGAATTTCTAAACGATTTTTAAGAATTTTAGATTTAATGAAGAGGAATAACCCGTAATTTTAAACTAAAAAAAATTCACCATATGAAGATAATACTATATTAAAAGGAATTATATTATTTATTTATTTATTTATAAAGTATTTTACCAGGAAGGATACATTGAGATTTCTCTGGTTTTCCGTATGTCCTGGGTTCAAGAACATTGTATTTCTGTAACAACTGTAAAATTTCAAAGTAATAAAATGGGAGATATTAACAACAAAACACAAATATACAGATTAACACAGAAAATAAATATTCAATATATTATATATATATATATATAAATGACACTTTAATAGCACTGTATGGTTTTATGTATTGATTTGCTTTTGAAATGAGCTGTACAGTTATAAATGAAAGCAGCATGCCTGGCTTCAGCTGTGATTACTGTACATTAATATTTTATCCCCGCACAAATATCCTTTATGCATCCTGGTGACATTTTTAAGAATCTGTTCCCAAAAATACAAGATGCCTCATTAAATAACAAGACGCAAAACACTCTTCCAGTCTAATGAATTTTTATTTTGTCACA
Organism: Leptobrachium leishanense; assembly: GCA_009667805.1. Classification (NCBI taxonomy): domain Eukaryota; kingdom Metazoa; phylum Chordata; class Amphibia; order Anura; family Megophryidae; genus Leptobrachium; species Leptobrachium leishanense. The sequence continues at coordinate 12,148,580 of CM019072.1, read as the reverse complement.
CCAACTGCAAGTGTCAAAAATGGAAGGTGACCTACTGTGCTAAGATATAATATTCAACTATTGCAAGATAAAGAACTTGTATCTTCACCGAAACCTTTTTATATCCTCCAATAATTCTATGAAGGTTACAGGAACTTAATTAAAAAATTTCAGATTTAAACCATTCTGCAATTACGGAGCAGACATTCACTCAAGAAGTTCCACAGATTTGGCGTGTCAGCCAGGTTTGGGTGTCAGATTTTAAACCCACAAATAAAAGTTATGCTTGTTAAGAAGAAAAAACAAACCTCTGTTTAAAAGGTTAATAATCCCTGTATGTTTATTTCGCAGACTTCCAGTATCTGTAAAACCGCGGTGCACGCCGGGGTGATCAAAGATGAAGATGGAGGTTACGTGGACGTCATGCCGGTGGACAAGAAAAACCATTATATTGGATCCAACAAAAATGGAATCCATTCAGAAAGGTATGATCAGAGAGACTTGCTTTGAATAAAAAGTCAAGTATTTATGTCAATGAAATAGGTTTTGGAGATCAGCATTACAGTGGTACACTGCTACATGTGGTGCTCCATACAGGCCCATCCATCTCCCTCTTACCACTATGTCTAGCTCTATCCATTAAGCAACATCCACCTCCTCCTCACACATCCAACTCCATACATCGCCTTTATACGTCTAGCTCCATCCATCCCCTTTGTGTTAATGTCGATAGTCCCATCCATCTCATCCTTACCCTTATGTCTAACTTTATCCATAAAGCACCATGCACCCCCTCCTCACACGTCTAACTCCAACCATCATCTTTATACATCTAGCTCAATCCATCACCTTCATATGTCTAACTCCATCCATTGCCTTCCTACATCTAGCTCTATCCATCTCCTCCTCGCTGACACCTCTAGCTCCTTCCTTGCCCATACGTCTAGCAGCATCCACCCCTTCCTCATCCATATGCTTAACTCCATCCATCGCTTTCATACTTGTAGCTCCATCTATCTCCCTTTCGCTCATACATCTAGATCCTTCTCCTTTCACCTCCCCCTTGCCCATACATTTAGCACCATACATCTCCTCCTCGCCTATATGTTTAGTGCCATCCATTTCCTTCATACATCTAGCTCTATCCATCTACTTAATCGCTCCTACAGCCAGCTCCTTCCATACGCATACATCTAGCTTTTGAGAAGTCTTGGAGGTGCGTGTTAGTGGAGCAGGGGGAAACAGAGGACAGGCGGAGGTGCTCTACAAGGATGTACTTGTAGCTTAATCATGATGCGATGCATCAGGTACATGATGAGCCGTGCAACTATATCATGTACCTGATGCGTGGTATTTAGTCAAATGATTGGCAAGCAAAGAATGTCAACGCTTCTCCCATTGCATTTCAGCGTCAAGAACCGCAAGGAGGGTAAAGCTTTCAGGATCTTTGCTGTGAAACAATAATTAAAAGACATTTAAATGGACAGTAAAGAGATCATGAGCAACTTCCACTTGGGACTATGAGGAGGCCGAAGACATTTTTCTCTTGTAGTTACATGAACGGACCATGCCCACGTCAAACGCCGTGTCACCTTCCATCTCTACCATCATTTCTAATGGTACCAAGGAGCACAAGCATGCTGCGCATACTACGCCTACCCGAGTGTGCCTGCACCAAAGAAAGATTAAGTTGCAACCGAGTAAGAGTAGATCTAGAGGGGTTCTTAAATCGTATCAACTGTTTTTCTTTGCCTGTCGAAGCCAGGGGATTTTTCCCACACCGTGCCTTAGACGAAAAGAGATGGGTAATTATATTTAATTACTTTGCGAGTGTTTCGTAAAAACAATCAAACGTTCTACTTTGTATAATTGCCAATTTCGCCTCCTGACCCTCTAGGTATTGTACATAATTGCCTTTTTAAGTATTGTATTTTGTGTTTTTATACTCAGCAGGGCTGGTTGGTTAATGTTTATTATTATTGTTATTATTCTGTTATCCGGAGGATAAAAAGTGCCTCTATACCGTATCTGTAAATAGAAATTTATCTATTTTGTTTATTTCATATGATGAGATCCTAAACCAACTTGTAAATAGTCACACACACACACGACGGAGCTTACTGAATCCGTAAACATTAAATTCTCTTTCCCTAATGCATGAGATATTTTCATTATAAACACGAGGACTTTCTGTTACATAATCACAAGTCTCTGTAGCAGGGCTGCTGAAGAACTACAACTCCCACAATGCAATCCACCAGTGTGCAGTTAAAACTATTCAGTTAACAAGTATTATATTTGGTGCTAACGTCATAAAGCAATGATTCATCAGTGATCACCACAGGGAAGGATCATGATCTCTACCAGTCTTACCTCTTGCATCTAACGGTGAAGAAGCAAATATTTCCAGTTGAGAATTAAGTTTTATGGTCTTTGGTTAAAACATCATCAAGTTTAAAAATACATAAAGCTTTCCTAGTGATCTTATTAGCATATTCCTTTGTCGCACTCCGATGCATAATAGCTATCCACACATAACGTGTGACATCGGTGACAACTTCTTACATAACAGATGCCTGTTGTCGGTGTAACGTTGAGGAAGTCTGATCATAACATTTTAAAAAAATTATATAAGACCTGCTTAAACGTCTGAACTAGCACAGATTTAAAGGGATGCGGCTTAGTTTATGGTTAGCAGCAAACAAAAGAACGCTTCATAAAAGCCATGGGCAGATTTGTATTTTTTAAATATAGATTACTTCTGTGGTTCTTAGGGTGAAGAGGCTCCACATAATATCCTAGGAAGAGCAATCCAAACAAGATTTATCAGTTTATGTTTTTTGTATCAATAAACCAAAGTATTTCATGCCTTTGTCTTTAGTGTCTCTGTATCGGTCCTCTATTTACCATTAAACATCTGTCATCCTTTATAAATTGGTTTTGTTGATGATGAGCGGTCTGTCTTTTGTCTGGTTTTGCTGCTATCTGCTTGTCTAACCAGGAATACAATGCAAATATTGAAACAAGGATCTCAAACTCTGGCTCCCCAAATGTCGATTGCCTGCGATACACAGAATTATTTGAATACAATAGATGAGCAAAAACAAAGTTTGTGAGGGTCCCGAGAATGAGCAGCAGCACTAGTGGTGGACCCACCGTAAGGCAGGCCAATAGTGCTGTTGCTCGTTCGAGACCCTCACACAAACCTTGTTTATGCTCGTGATTGCAATAGATGGCCAGAGGATCATGGAAGTTGTAGTTCAGAAACGTTCAGGGGGGGGGGAGGAGGAGTGTGAGATACCTGCGTTAAAGCCTTTTATGTACGTCCCTGATACTGAGGACAGGATGCAAGCAAATATGTTTTTACTATCTCTATTATTGTTTTTAAGTATTTTTAGGGACCATTGAAAGAGAATTGATGAATATCTTCATTATTGATAAACCTGCTGATGACGGAGGATCAGACAGATAATTTCAGGGGACGTATTAAAGCTCACTCTCCCAGCGTGAATAGATAAAAGCTTAATTAAAACCACCTGAAAACCATGCATCACAATAAATGGCTTCAAGCATTCATTGACTGTAAAATTTTCAATGTTCTGGAACCCAGGACATACTTGAAAATGAGAGAAATCTCAATGTATCCATCCTGGCAAAATACTTTGCAAATAAATAAATTTACAGCTGGAAATCGCACCAGAAAATACTGTCAGTTCAAGCTGGGCTAAAGTGGCTATTGCCTAGGTACACACATCATACCTTTAAATCTAACGGAGTAGACAAATCCACAGGTGTAGACTGGACTGTTGCTACGAGATCTTTCCGCTGTCCTTCCCTGTGTGTGAAAACAATAAATAAATCAAATATATAAAACAGCAGCAACATTACGCAGCAGGGTTATGTCAAGTAACACAGGCAACATGCTTGTGACATGACTTTAATATAGCAGTCAGCGTCAGGAAAAATACTATTACATAGGGATGAATCAATGCCAGTGGTCAGGCTGACGTCTGATCCACCAACGAGCCAGCACTAGATTACACACTTCACTTGTCAGTCTGCATTGCACCTGGACAGAGGAACATGTTTTAATGTAGTCTGAAGTATTGTATTATTAAAATAAAAGACTGATTAGGAGCCAGAAGACCACAGTTTTACGTTTCCCGTTAGTCACCCTCACTAGCTTGTCTTCCAGCGTGATCGCCAGACGCCCATCGAGACACATCACACAATAGTTGACATGATCTGCAATGCAGCCTTCTAATAGACTAGTGGAGGCTAAATACATATTGAAATAAGCCCCTTCCAGGCAATGTTTCTTTAGTACAAGGCCCAAGAGAACATGGTTTAAATGAAAAGAATATAAAGTGATGGCCACCTAAACAAAACACTGGGGCAATAAAGAAACCAAGAACAAAACACCTGGATGTTCTAGAACAGGGATAGCAAACGTCAGTCCCCCTAGAGCAGTGGTTCTCAAACCTGTCCTCGGGACCCCCAACCAGGCCAGATTTTGCAGATAGGATTTGCTGGTCAGTGATTGCAGGATTCAGTCTGCACTTCCCCAAAGGTGATCTGCAAAATCTGGCCTGGTTGGGGGTCCCAAGGACAGGTTTGAGAACCACTGCGCCTAGAGGTTTCGTAACTACAACGCCCACAATTATCTGGCCATTTATTAAATTCAATGAATTCTGGGAATTGTAGGCCATGTGAGGCGGGGGGGGGGGGCAGTGCTTGAGATCCCGGTAATAGAAGACATTGATTTAAAAAAAGCAAACAAGATTTTGTAGCTTTGTCAGTCATTCAGAAGGCAACTATGATACGCAGATTTTCTGTCTCATTTCCATGAGTTTTTTGGGCTGTGCTGGGAGACACCTCAGTAATAGAACATTTGTTTGATCAATATGTTCGCTTTTAATCATCTTGTAAAAAAGTAACCGTTAACTTTGTTGCAATCACAAGTTACAAACCCTGTAAGTATCATATGGTTTGGTTGGTTTAGCACAGGGATCTCAAACTCTGCCCCCCCCCCCCCATGTTGATGAACTACAGCTCCCATGATTCTCTGGCCATTTACTGCATTGAAAGAATCCTGGGAATTGTAGGCAATAAACATCTGGGGGGGGAAGAGTGTGAGAGCCCCGGTTTAGCACATCAACACGACTATGAACAATATTGAGAGGAGAAAGTCTCTTTGTTGTTTGCCAAGAAACGTTGTTATCCCTCTATCAGCTAATGTGCTCAACAAGCGTACAATCCTTTCCCTGTGCTCTCCCAAATCAGGGAATTCAGGCTTGTGTTTAACGCTGTGTAACTATGCCCTCCTCCCAATTTCCTGCCAGGGTTAGAAACAGCATTGCTTTACTCAGTCTGGCCTGGCAAAGTATTATGGGTAACATGGTTAATTAAGAGATGGGGAGCAGCAATTCTCCCACCCTGGCTCTGCACAGCAGACACTGAACTCTTAGGCTGGGTTCACACCACGGCGTAGCGCAGCGTCGCGCAATGCGGGCATTTTTTTTACGCACGTTCCTGCATACAAAAAAACGCGCGAACGTGCGTTGCAGCGCGTTCGCGGCTATGATATGGCTGCGAACGCGCGGCTATATGCCGAAAAGAAGCTCCCGGACTTCTTTTTGCGTCGGCCGTTTTAAAGCGCGTTCGTGCGCGCTTTAAAACGCTTTGGTGTGACATGCCCACATAGGCAATCATGGGATTTCATGTTTAAGCGTTTTACACCGCGCAGGAGCGCGCTGTAAAACGCTTAGGTGTGAATCCAGCCTTAAAGAGAGCATGGACTCTGATGATTTTAAGTCAGGTGTAAACTAACCAGGGATTTGGTAAAATTACAAAGACTTTAATGGTTCTGCTTGCGTTTACATCGGACTCGGAATCTTATCAACTTTCAATGTGTAAACCTTCAATGTAAATATATATATATACACACACATTATTGTTAGCAGGAGACCGTAACCCTCCCATGACATCATTTTACTATTGAATGAGAGCAAATACTATGTTGCATTGTCAAAAATACAAAATAAATGAGGATTTTAAATAAACTGCCATGTGTCGCGTTCTGTGCAAGCCTGTAAAACTAAACTGTGAAACATATGTCAAAAATAAGGTACATACACAAGGAATAAAGGAACCAGAGAGCTTAGGGGAGCAGAATATAACAGGCAAAGATATAGAACAATCTGGAAATGCTGTTTTGTCAAGGTATGGTCGGACATCACGGATCACAAATTTGCTGCTCCGACCTGTGGCTTTGTGCTAGACAAGCACCCTATTTTAAATAACAGTAATCTGGTGTTCATAGATAAATATCTTATGGCCAGCTCTCTCAGTAAAGTGGATGTTTAACAATTATTTATAAAGTGCAAACATATTCCGTAGCACTGTACAACGGGTAGGACAAAACAAATATAATTAAAAAATAATTTTGACACACAACAAAAGATAGGAAAAGAGGAGCCTGCCCCAGTGGGCTTACAATCTAAGAGGGAAAAGAGGAGCCTGCCCCAGTGAGCTTACAATCTAAGAGGGAAAAGAGGAGCCTGCCCCAGTGAGCTTACAATCTAAGAGGGAAAAGAGGAGCCTGCCCCAGTGAGCTTACAATCTAAGAGGAAAAGAGGAGCCTGCCCCAGTGAGCTTACAATCTAAGAGGGAAAAGAGAAGCCTGCCCCAGTGAGCTTACAATCTAAGAGGGAAAAGAGAAGCCTGCCCCAGTGAGCTTACAATCTAAGAGGGAAAAGAGGAGCCTGCCCCAGTGAGCTTACACTCTAAGAGGAGAGAGGTGACACTCAGAGGCAAGGGTAAATAGAGTATGAGAACTAATGGGCTGCATGGGACATGGATCAGAAAAGTTGCAATGGGAAGAGTTGATCGGCCTCTCTAAACTAATGCATTTTTAAAAAACTGGGTCTGAGTAGGAAACACTGGCCAACAAGGTTTTTGTTTCCTTTACAATTTCTGGTGTACCAGATAGATTTTGTCATGCTGAGCACCGGAATAATTTTAAAAATGTGCCATCACGTAAGGTTTTTGAGAAACAGCTGATTTTAAAGTCAGAATTTTTCAATTTTCAAAGCAGAGTGTTTTCAACAGTAATGTGTATTCAGGTTAGCTGTAGGCATTAGGTTATATATATTGATGATCTTCTTCAGCTAGAATCTTATGTAACACTCATAACAGATGCTATTTGTACTGCAGGGTCACTGAACTACATGGATTTTTAAAAATTAGTATGATTTGAAGGTTGTTGCAATTTTACTCGGTCTGCAGCTTGGATACACCAAGTACTGCTGCTTTCTTTGCGAGTGGGACAGCCGAGCTAGAGAGTCACATTATGTGAGAAAGCACTGGCCACCGCGCAGGGACTTGGTTCCAGGACAGAAGAACGTTGCACATGATCCTCTCGTTGACAAGAATAACATTTATCTCCCACCTTTGCACATCAAACTTGGGTTAATGAAAAACTTTGTCAAAGCAATGAACAAGCACAGTGAAGCCTTCACATACTTAAGGCAGACGTTTCCAGCATCAGTGATGCCAAGATCAAAGAAGGCGTTTTCATTGGCCCACAGATTCGAGAGCTGATCAAGGATAGTCACTTTGATGACTTTCTGCAGGGTGCTGAATGTGTTGCCTGGGCAGCCTTCAAGAATGTCGTTGCTAGCTTTCTGGGCAACTACAAGGCACCAAACTATGCTGAAGAAGTTGAAAATCTGCTCCAAGCTTACAAGTCAATGAAATGCAACATGTCACTTAAGATACATTTTCTTCATTCACATTTGGATTTCTTCCCGACCAAATCTTGGCGCCGTCAGTGATGAACACGGTGAAAGATTTCACCAAGACATTGCGAGCATGGAGAAACGCTACAAGGGGAAGAGGAGTCCGTCTATGCTGGGAGACTATTGCTGGACATTGATACGTGGGACAGTGGCTATAAACGGAAATCTACAGCAAAACATTTCTAATTTCTTTAAGTGTTGTTGTTATAATTAATTATAATTTAATAGCATATACTTCAGTAGCATTATATCGCAGAAGACATTACAATGCTAAATTTTCAAATGTCGATTTCTGAATAACCCTACGTGACACAAAAATTACAATTACATACTTTTGTTCAGTAAGACAAACTCTATTACTTACACCCAAAATTTTAGAGGAAACATAAACTTTCCTAAAATTTGTTGGCCAGTGAAACACGAGAAAGCACCAAGCATTAATACAGAGAGCTCTAGAAGGGGAGCATAACTTGGCGACTGACATGAAATAAACGTGCAGACCGCCCAGGCAGGGCCCAGTGGGTTTGGAGATCATGGCTTATGATACAGTGCACATTCCAGATGCAAAGAAAAAAAAATAGTTCACCCCAGTGATATAACACAAGGGAGCCGCATAACTCAGAATCGGGGTCAGTACATTTGACGTCAGGCAGATTGTAGGCCGCTCAAAATAAATGAAGACTCTGCAATAACCTAACATGCAGCAACAATGGTTTTTGTATGTATTTTTCATGGAACATTTGTTATTACAATTTGTTATTTTTAGAGGAAGTTTCATGCTCACCTGTCCCAGACTTAAAATTATCAGTGTCACTGCCCAATATTTTGATTTATGCCAACGTTGGCCAAGCAGGAATCTAAAGGGCTCGATGAGCATGAAAGGAACCGTAACTCAAAAACATCTAGGTCAGAGGTGCCTCCCCGTGTTTTAATGCCTCCAATTCCCAGAATTCTTTCAATGCAAAAGACGGCCAGAGAGTCATGGGGAGCTGTAGTTCAGAAACATTGGGGGGGGGGGGGGAGTTTGACAGCTCTGATTTAGGGTGTCACGCTTGGTCATCATTCTTTCAGGTGACGTTTTTTGCTAGTGAGAAATAAGGGAAAAAAAAAAAAAGTGACAGCTCTCCAGTCCATTCGTATAACGACATAAAGGTCTGAAGAATGACCAGACTGACCGTTGTATGATCGAAAACGAAAAAAGGCATTAAAATGATTTTTAAATAAGTGATTAGCAAGTGTAAATGCAAAAGAAAAAAAAAAGGATTTCAAGGCGGACACTTCACTTTGATAAGAACATTTGGCTTTCCATAATCTGTCTCATCGCAGAGGAGATATATATTGTATAAATCATCAGTGGACATAGTCCAAGGTAGGACTGACTGAGAGAACATCTGTTTCAAATATAAGCAATCTATCCTGGCAGGAAGATCAAGCCAAGTAAAATAGGGACACTCCTAGCAAACAGCTTTCCAGAAGTAAACATCCTTTTTGGATAATTGAATATTATTATGCCTAGTTCTATGGCCTTGGTGCTTTACTATGGTGATCTAACGGAAAGAGATCATTACGCTTGTCACAGGGCGAGAAGGGAACATCTATAGATGAAATACTACATACATTTATTGGAAATAACATTTATATGTGTAACTTTTGCAAAGACTTGTAGGAGCAGAAAAAGATTCACCAACTGAATGAGATGGTGGTATTGTGCATTCCTGGGGTAACTCTGGCAGTAGTTGTTGTCGTCGTCGTCGTCGTCGTCCAGTATCTGTCCCGCAGGAGTGATAGTTGGATGTACTCATCCTGTACAGGTGTTGTTACATGTAGTCTATCCCTACAAGAACGATCAGCTGTCCTTCCAGTCTCCTGGTAGCGCTGTCTCGGGTGTCGCACATTACAAATAAAGCAGTTTATTGCTCCGGCTACATCTAGAGTCCTCATGCTTCCATGCAGCAGGCCTACGGCATGTTGACATAAGCGAACGGGCACCCCAGGCATCTTTCTTGTGTTTTTTGAGACACAAGTTATTGTAACGGTGTCCTTAATCGCCAGCCATCTATAAACTGCTAGTGAATGATTGGAATATGGTTCACTGAACAAGCATTGAAAACATGTTTTGAGCCCCTTGCATTAGAAATCTGCAGGGTTTATTTAGATATTACAGAATCTTTGTGACGGACGCGGCTACTCGGAGGGAATAGATCCGCCTTAGGTGCCGGGGTTGCTCTGCAGTGAGCAGCGGTAGCGAGCCGGCATCAAGTTCCTTGCTGGAATATATCGAGTCAAACAGGAGGAAATACCTAGCAGATAGTCCCTCTTCCCAAATACTCGTCGAGACGCAGTATAGGTTAAGCAAGTTGGTTTATTGTAAAACAGCACATACACAGTACACTTAAATGGTACAGTCCCATTGTTCTCTCCCGCCCCTAGACACCCCGGCACCAGTTCTGCCACTGCCTCTAGCCCGAGCGCTTTTTGTATGCTTAACATGGTCCCAGCTCTTGGTGCCACACTGTCTGGCCCGCTCTAGGCTGCTCCCCGCCCGGGGTAATTCCACCCCCTGGAGTGCGAGCTCTGACTCCAGCGCCGGATCTCCTCTGCGCTGGGAAACCCGACCCGAGTCCAGCGGCTGATTGGGGGGTGATCTCGGTGGCGCTCCTCTCTAGAATTCACCCCACAGTGGCACCATGTTCTCAGGGCCCCTCTGCCCAAAAAGCACTCCGTGGCAGGTACAGTGGCTGAGAGGTGCAGGGTGCAAGGAATGTCGGCTGTGCTTGATCTCGGCCGGCGGCAGCTTCAGCAGGGTTGCGCTGGGCAGATAAACTACGATGGCTGGGAAAGGCAGATTTAGCAAAGAACCTAATGAACAACCATAAACATACGGCCACAAATTGTACTAACGAATTCTACACTTGTGGGAACGAAAACTGGGCAATTTAGGTGTTATTAAAAATTGTGAGGGATTACAGGTGCGGGGAATTGCGAGGGGAAACACAATACACACAGGGATCATAAAGACATCAATTGTATAAACACATTTTAACATGGAACCAAACAAACGTTTAACATTTTATGGGTTAATAAATTGAAGGTGACGGCTGTTCTGTCATAATCTTTAAAATACAATATCATGAAAAATTAAAGGTTCATTTTTTTTAATGGCGTTCAAAAGTTAGAACTTGGAAATGTCCTCACTTTCCATGAAACCACACACAAAATGAGTTTGAAAAGGAAATATAGTCATTGATAAGGTTTGAAATAAGAATTTTAATCAAAATAATATGTCCTTCAAACATTGTTTTCGTCAACAAATTTCCTTATGCAGCAATTACAGCCTCACAGACCCTTGGCATTCAAGCTCTAAATGCACGGAGCGAATCTGAAGAGTTTTCACCTCACACGTCCTGAAGCTACTCCCAAAAACTGGATTGGCTTGATGGACACTTCTAACGTGCTGCACGGTGAAGCTACTCCCAACAAAGCTCAACCTGGTGACTGTTCCGGCCAATTCATTAGAAGGAAGAGGATGAAGAGACCGGGCCCTCCGGTCCAATGTGGCTTTACTGAAGAATCACAACAGTGGTGTGCAGCAACAACGTTTCAGCTGACTAGCAGCCTTTGTCAAGTCAGTCCATTAAAAGAGACAATAGCAGCTGACCGCTTCTTCACTAAATAATTCTGGCACAGTTTCCTCCTACAACAGAATAATGACCCAATCAAGCACTGTCCACAGTGTATGACATGGTGTTCAAACTGGAGTGACCGCTTTCCTTCAAGGTCCCTCTTATACTGTACAAAGCTCACACCTTTTTTTTTTGTGTTCAAGCATTTTATTAAAAGAATATCATATTACAATGAGTTTACATTGTCATAGATTATTAGCGATGACAGATAACATTTGTATATATAAAAAAAAGCAATAATATTCCGAATAGTAACAGACATTACATATCATAGTATTAGATTTGGGTGATTCTTCATTCCAAAAAATTTCAAATGCTGTATGTAGTAATAAGAAGAGCCCCGTTCCAACCAGAGTTAGTGATCCAGCCACTTTGTAGGTGACGGTAAATGGTGTCAATTTAGGATCGCTGTGAGAGATAATGAGTGGAGAGATGAGAAGAGCTCAAGTGAGTCTAAGAATTAATAGATAGTAGAGAGAGGAGGAAGAAAGAGACGGAGAAGTGGGAGGTAAGAGAGAGAAGGAGAGGATAAGAAGAGAAAAAGAGAAAAAAAAATAAAAGGGGGGGGAGGAGGGGGAGTGGGAGGCAGGGAGAGGGGTATGCGAATGTAGGCACTGTTCTAGTTGGTGAGTGAGGTCAGTTTTCCTTCAGGGTTCAGGAGAGTAAGCTTAAAAAAAAAATAAGATAAAAATTGGAGTATCTGGGGAGTCCCGAGCACAGAGGGGGGCGCCACCGTCTGTCTTCGATTTACTTAGTTTTAAGACGACTCCAACCATTGCCAGAAAGCCGCCGAAGATATGAAGGCATCCCAATGAAACCAAGTTGCGTTATGAACCGTAGCCCATTGTTCTGGGGCCACGGCGGACATTTCATGGGAGTGAATGAGTTCGACCCTTGCAACCAGAGCCCTGGCTGAGGGAGTAGTGGGAGAATTCCAGTGGATAGGTATGAGAAAGCAGGCCTCCAACAGAATCTTTAAAAGCACTGATTTCTTCAGTTGTTTCATGGGCATTGCTAATTGGCCCAGTAGGAAGATCTTGGGATCCAGGTCCAGATCTACATCAGTAGTGTGGAAGATCAATGATTTGGTGGCTCTCCAAAATGGAGTAATAAGGGGGCACCTCCACCAAATGTGTAGGTATGTCCCCGGTTCCTGGTTACAGCGCCAGCAGTCTGTCGTGTGGGCATGACTGATGCGAGCCAGCCATACTGGTGTGGTATACCACATGGTCAAGATCTTATATGTTTCCTTCAATTTGGTGATGGGGGTGCTCCGGTGTAAGAGGTCCAAAGCCTTGGACCAGTGAGTCTCGGGGATAACCGTATTAAGCCGTGCATCCCATTTTTCCACATACGGTCGGCAGATCTGTATCTGAGGATTGGAGTTGATGGTATAAGGTTGAGAGGCTGTGTGATAGGACTAGCCCCATGTCGCAGAATTTTTCGAATGGAGTCAGCGGTCTCGTTAGTGAAGTGCCATTAGGGAGCGACTTCAAGAAATGTTGAATCTGCTGGTAATTGAGGCTGTCTATAAAAAAAAAAAAAAAAAAAAAATCGGTGGTGCTCCTTCCGCTGAGAGGGGTATTCGTTTGAACTGTCCATCTGCCAACACATGCTTGGCTAGTAGCCCTGGATGTGTGGTAAACCGTTCCCGTAATTGAGATCGAACTCCACCTGGCAACCCCGGGTTATGGGAGAGTGGGAGTAATGGCGAGGGGAACGTGGCTAGTGTGTAGCGTATCCGAAGACGGTGCCAGAGGTGAACAGTTCCGGCCAGGGTCGGCGCGGTTCTGCATGGGTGTTGTAGTTGGTTCGGGAGGAGCCACGGCACTGCCCACAGTGGGGTGTTTGCAAGTTTAGTCTCTAAATTCAGCCATTTTTTTGCAGAGGTAAGTGACATCCAGTCCAGGATTCTGGTCAGGTGTGATGCATAATAGTACAAACGAATATCAGGCAAGGCTAGCCCCCCCTGAGATTTTGAGCGACACATTATTGCGAACTGCAGACGTGGTCTCGAGCCCGCCCAAATGAAATCGATGAAACATTTACGAAATGCGCGGAGATAGTGAGTTGGAAGAGTAAGGGGGATAGTCTGTAAAAGGTATAGTATCCTGGGGAGGACATTCATTTTTAACACTCCCACTCTTCCGAACCAGGATATGTATTTGGGGCACCAGGAGGACAGGTCCTTTTGAATAGTCAGTAGCAAAGAGTCGTAATTCAATTTTGTGATACTGGGCACGTCTGCGCACAACCAAATCCCCAAATATTTCAATTTGTCTGTGCACCATCGAAAAGTAAATTGTGATGTCAAAGTGAGTTTTTCCGTTCGTGTTGCAGAGATATTCAGTATCTCTGATTTTTCTTCGTTGATGACCAAACCAGTCAGTGCCCCAAAGTTATGTAATTCTCTAACCACAGCCGGCAATGAGGTCACCGGATTAGTCAGGAGGAACATAAGGTCATCGGCATACGCCGAGACTTTGTGACAACAGACCCCGCCCTTGTAATCCTTCAATCCCAGGATTGGTACGGATAGAGGCCAGTAGAGGTTCCAGAGAGAGGGCGAAGAGCAGGGGGGATAGAGGACATCCCTGCCGCGTCCCATTCAGGATGGGGAAACTCTCCGTCAGTGCTCCGTTGACCCGTACTCTAGCTGAAGGAGAGGTATAGAGTGCAGAAATCCAGGTCAAGAACCCCTTCCCTAAACCAAAGTTTTGAAGTACTCGCATCAGGTATGGCCACAAGACCCGGTCGAACGCTTTCTCCGCGTCTGTGGATAGCAAAAGAAAGGAAGCTTTATTGCGCTTAGCAAGTAGCACCGCATTAATTACCCTTGAGGTAGCGTCCTTCGCTTCTCTTCCTGGTATAAACCCTACCTGATCCGGATTAACGAGGCGTGGAAGATATTGTTGCAAGCGTGTGGCCAGTATCCTCGCCAGTAATTTAACATCAGAGTTCAGGAGTGATATTGGACGATAGCTAGATGGGAGAAGAAGGTCCTTATCTGGTTTCGGGATCAGGGAGATGACGGCCGCCACAGTGGACGTATGAAATTTTGTATCTTCAAGAATGGAATTGAAGGTTGCCAGCATGTGTGGTAGTAATTCTGTTTGAAATATTCTGAAATATTCTGCCGGTAGGCCATCTGGACCCGGGCATTTGCGTGATTTCGAATTTTTGAGGGCCTCGACAAGTTCTACCATTTGTACGGGTGAACCCAAGTCCGTCGCCTCTGTGTTTGTCAAACGTGGAAGATTTTTATTGGCCAGGTAAGTATTTATGTCGTCTTGATTAAGATCAGAAAAATGAGTGTCCTGGATGGAATATAGGGAGCTAAAATATGTTCGAAAACTCTCCGCTACGAGATCGGGGTTCGAGGTCACTGTCGGAGAAAGGCGAATGCGTGGGATATATGATCTCGTACGTCTGGTTTTAAGTATTTGAGCCAAGAGGCGTCCCGGCTTGTTCTCATTGAGAGCAAAAAAGGAATTAGTCTTGAGGGCCATGAACTGGAGATCCGCCGACAGGTGGTTCGTGAGGGAGGTTCTAGACTGTAGTAGTTGTTGATATAGACCAGGGTCTCCGGATTCTGCATGTAGAGCTTCCAAACGACGCACTTCAGTAAACAGCTCGGCCAGCTGGGTTCGTCGAAGTTTCTTAGCCGCCGTCCCTTTACTGATGAGAAGGCCTCTGACCACTGCCTTATGGGCCTCCCAGACTGTTGGAACATAGACATCCTCAGTCAGATTGTCCTGGAAATAACCAGTCAGTAATTGGCGGGTACTAGCTAGAACCTCCAAATCAGCCAATAGTGTGAGGTTAAGTCTCCATGTACGTTCTCGCGGAACGCTCAGTGGAGAAAGGATGCCCACCGAGACTGGGGAGTGGTCCGACCAAGTTTTAGTGTGTATATCCGAAGAACGTACTATGTCAAAGGAGTATTGGGGGATGAAAATGTAATCAATTCTAGAGTATCGGGAGTGCACTGTTGAGAAATATGAATATTCCTTTTCCCCTCCATGGAGGGCTCTCCAAACGTCAATCAGTTGGTAAGAATCTAGGACTCGCCTCATTCTACTAGCTATGGTAGGTGGTAGGGATGAAGTCCCTGTGGAGGTATCGAATTGTGGGTCCAGTGCCACATTAAAATCCCCCGCTAGTACTAGAGTGCCCTCTCGGAATGCAGAAAGCTCACGTAAACTAGTAGAGAGACTACGGTGTTGTGCTTTATTTGGGAGGTAGATGGATGCAAATGTGTACAAAGCGCCTCCAATCGTACCCTTGATAAATAGAAAACGACCATCTGGTCCCGCTAAACTCCCTCCTCCTTGAAGGGGACCTCTCTAGCTCCCTCGAAGTTGCTAAAATAACCGGTCGGGAAGAAACGATCCCGTAGAGTAGGGGACAAATCTCCCCGGAAATGTGTCTCCTGTAAAAAGGCCACCGCTGTCCTCTGTGCCCGGAGCTCCCGTAAGATTTTCGTCCTCTGAGGAGTGTTCAGGCCACGCACATTATATGATAATAGCTTTAGTGATCCTGAGGTGTTCATGTTCTCAACAAGTGTAACAGTCGCCTATGCTCGGGAGGAAAGGGAGGGGACAATAATAAGAGTATAAAAAAATTTAAAATAAAAGTTTAGCAAAAAGGGAGGGAAGAAGGAGGGTTAGAGAGAGAAAGAAAAAAGAGAGAAAGCGCCAGAGAAAGAAAGAACTGGCCAGTGAGGCTTACAGTGTAGTAAGAGAGATCAGGGCCAAGGCAGTCCAAAGACCACCTCTCGCTGCTCTCCTAGGAAATCTACACCTATCCTCTCGAGGGTGTGGTTCAACTTTCCAGAGAAGACTAAACAAGTAACTGGATCACAAGAACAAAGTTAATCCAAAAAGCAGAAGCAAAAGGCGGACCTTGCCCAGAATATCAGCAGGATTCTCCGACCGTGAGGGGCGTTGCGGTTACAGACAACCCAAAGGCAACGATGATGGACATCACAATAGATCCTTCAGTTCAGCAGCTAAAAGTCACATTAATCCCGCGAGTAGTAATGGAAAAACAAAAGTCATGAGGACGAACTGTAAGCCGTTTATGTATGCAAGGACCAGTGGCATACCTTTCCGTTATCTATATATATACACATGTATATATGTCTATTTATTTTTATGTTTTAATTCCCCCCCTTCCCCCCGAATGATCTAATGTTACATAACATATTAGCAAGTCATAAACATTAGTTCCCCTTTAGTTCGATTCTAAGACCTATGACCTTAGCGTGTGTTATGTGAGAGTATAATATACACAGTTTTTTTTCTCCCCCTTTCGTTCGTTTCCCCCTTTATCTGTTTTCCCCTCCCCCCGGGTAAGCCAATGCCCCCTCATTTTTGTGTCCCTATTTTATACATATAGATATTTATTTATGTATTTTTTTTTTTATTATTATTTTTTTATATTTATTTTTTCTACCCCTCCCCCGAGTGAACGAATATCCCCCTTTATATACTATGTAAGCGAGTCATAAACAATCAGTTCCCCTTTATATTGATTCTTTGACCTACTTCCACAGTGTATGTTATGTGGGGAAAACAATATATACATAGATATTATTATCATCATTTTTTTTGTTCCCCCCTTTCTTCCCCCTCCCCCCCCTTTGTTACGTATCGTTTACATCCGTTGTCCCTCCCCGAGAATGTGGCAGTAAACGTAGGCGGTATGACTTCATCCCACGTTCCTATCTGAACTCCTAGTCCCGTGTCACCCATATATACATAAAGAAAGCAGTTCCCCCATTTCTATATTCTATCTTATCTAAAGACCCGTTGGTCTAATACAGTAACACAATTTTAACTATAAATTCGGCTTCTCCTCCCTCCCCACAGCAGCCTCCAACAGGAAACCGTGAAATGCAGTCCCCCTATGCTAATGAAAGCATCCACCTTCTTATCTTCAGACCCTCCGCCACTTGCCCAGGTTCAATTATACCGGTACTGCTCTGTTGTACATGTAGCGCTGTGTTAAAAATCTTGCTGTGGCAGTACCTATTTTTGGCCACAAGATGGAGACTATCGCGATCAGAGATACTGGACATTGGGACTACAATGCCCGGCATGCTTTGCAAGAAGACAGGAAGTGGGTGGGGACTGGACACTTACATCCTCTGCCTCGTGGAGAACGCGCGAGAGCGCGCCAGGGAACGAGAGAGAGCAGACGCAGTGCCATACTTTGGGAGAAGGCCTAGGGCTGAAAGCAAGTGAGACCTGTCAGTTCGGTTACCGGGTCATTCAGTCCTCAAGAGAAGGAGCCCTCCAAGTTCCAGAGTTGCTACAGAGGGAACCAACCGAAGACCTCGAGTAAGGAGTCACCGCAAGTGGATCGGGTACAGAGAGCAGGCGGTGAGCTGAGGAAAAGTCGTGGACAAGCTACGGGAAGTCAGACAACGGATCCGGCCGCTAGTATCCCCAGTCAAAATCCAGCGGAGAGACGTCCTGGGTCAGCGGAGCCTAAAGCAACCGGCGGATGGGTGAGAGGCCTCCAAGGCCGTTTATAATACAAAGAGCACACTGCTGTTTTCTCTTTAAAGTCCACAGGGCCCCAACTTGACTAGTCGAAGACCTTTCCTAAGTAATTTCACTGGCCAGCTGAACAGTACCCGGGTACCTTACACACATACACACCTTTTACATTCCGGGACTTAACCTGTGCAGGACTCATTTTGTTACGAATCGGAACGGGGGTTAAAGATACGTTCCGAATATATTTTTCTCTTTTCCGCTGCGCGTTTACCGTGATACGAAGTGATTGTATATTCTGGGGTTCCGCTACGTGTCCCTTTTCTGAATATTCGTGCAATTGCATTTTCTTTTATGTTCGGTTACGAATATTTTATTTTCCGAAATACGAAGCCTCGTGTTTCGTTTCTTTTCCGCTATGCGTTTTATCGCAATACGAAAGTACTGTAATATTATCTGTGAATACCGTATCTTAATATCTGCCAAATATTTTAGTAAACTATTTAAATGATAAAAACCCACAACTGTGTTGGAGTATATTTATTCCCTAGTGCGGGGAGACTGACCCGTGGTTCATTTTCAGCGGCTCCTCCGGGAGTGAGCGCTACATACAGTTTCGCAACTATTCCATGTTCGGGTGTCCAGCACATATACGAAGAGTGCCAAATGTTCATTATATTTAATATAGTCTGGTCCACCTCTGCATCCTCTTCACCGTTGTCGGTCCAGTATAGGTAATATGGGGTCGGTCGTGACTCAAGTACGAAATAAAGTTACAAAGTCTTTTTTTTTTAGGTCTTACTGTTTCCCGCTCCAACAGGGGGCAATGGATGTCCTGCAAAATGCTGACGGCGTTGCGGTAGGGGGCCCGAGGGTCCCGGAGGGTGAAATTCATAGGTTTCCCAGTCAGGGACAGGCAATTCCGGGAGATTCAGTCGACGAAGGAACAGAGGGACCTCCCCGGGGGTGCGTAAAGTCACCCAAATATCATCTTGCTTGACTGAGAGGGAGAGTGGGAAGCCCCATCGATATGCAATTCCAGCTGTACGGAGGGCCTGTGTGATGGGGCGCAACAATCGGCGGGCTTGTAAGGTGGATGGTGATATGTCGTTGATGATCTGAATGTCAGAACCTCCATGTGCTCAGAACGATTTAGCGCGTGCCTTGATATATACAGTTGTTTCAAAATTATTCAACCCCCAATGCTGTAAAGGGTTTTAGGGAATTTAGTGTACATTTGTAATTGTATTCAGAATGAAATCCTACAAGGACTTTTTAAAGAACCATATGCAACTAAAATGACATCAATTGGTTTTGTAATACAGTAGTAAATGTTTCTTTTGTGAATTCTTCATTGACACAATTATTCAACCCCTTAAAGACTACCACTCTGAAGAACAGAGGTTCATTCAAGTGTTTTCAATCAGGTATTGAAAACACCTGTGGATGTCACGGAGCAGCAATAAAGCATAATAAGCACCAATTAGGCAGCTTTAAAATGACTGTGATACTCAGCTCCTTCTAGACATTTACTGGTGTGGTTACAAACATGGTGAAGTCAAGAGAATGGTCCAGGAAGACAAGAGAAGAGGTGATTACTCTTCACAGGAAGGGCAATGGCTATAAGAAGATTGCAAAGATGTTAAACATACCAAGAAAGACCATAGGAAGCATCAGTCACAAATTCAAGACAAAGGGCACTGTTGAAACGCTACCTGGTCGTGGCAGAAAG
Organism: Leptobrachium leishanense; assembly: GCA_009667805.1. Classification (NCBI taxonomy): domain Eukaryota; kingdom Metazoa; phylum Chordata; class Amphibia; order Anura; family Megophryidae; genus Leptobrachium; species Leptobrachium leishanense. The sequence continues at coordinate 12,128,884 of CM019072.1, read as the reverse complement.
AAGATGCTGACTTCGACTGCTGTGCGCTACCTGAAGCGTAGAGTGGAGAAAAGTCCCCGTGTGACTGCTGAGGAACTGAGAAAAGATTTGTCCGATGTGGGTACTGAAGTTTCAGCTCAGACAATACGGCGAACACTGCGTAATGAAGGCCTCCATGCCAGAACTCCCAGGCGCACCCCCTTGCTGTCTCCAAAGAATAAGAAGAGTCGACTGCAGTATGCCAAAAGTCATGTGGACAAAGCACAGAAGTTTTGGGATAGTGTTCTGTGGACTGATGAAACAAAATTAGAACTGTTTGGGTCCATGGATCAACGCTATGTTTGGAGGAGGAAGAACAAGGCCTATGAAGAAAAGAACACCTTGCCTACTGTGAAGCATGGCGGGGGGTCAATCATGCTTTGGGGCTGTTTTGCTTCTGCAGGTACAGGGAAGCTTCAGCGTGTGCAAGGTACCATGAATTCTCTTCAGTACCAGGAGATATTGGATGACAATGTGATGCAGTCCGTCACAAACCTGAGGCCTGGGAGACGTTGGCCCTTTCAACAGGACAATGATCCCAAGCATACCTCCAAGTCCACTAGAGCATGGTTGCAGATTAAAGGCTAGAACATTTTGGAGTGGCCATCGCAGTCACCTGACTTAAATCCGATTGAGAACCTCTGGTGGGACTTAAAGAAAGCAGTTGCAGTGCGCAAGCCTAAGAATGTGACTGAACTGGAGGCTTTTGCCCATGACGAATGGGCGAAGATACCCGTAGATCGCTGCAAGACACTTGTGTCAAGCTATGCTTCACGTTTAAAAGCTGTTATAACTGTAAAAGGATGTTGTACTAAGTACTAAGATTGAATGTCACTTGGGGGTTGAATAAAACTGATAATGATGTGAGCACAGAAAAGACATTTGTGGTTATTTCATTATAAACGTTATGTTATATTTGTCTGACCTACACGTGCCTCTTTGATTTAATTGTAAGCAAGATGACTGAATGATCAAAATCAATGTCAAACTGGCAAAAACACTCAATTTCAGTGGGGGTTGAATAAATTTTGAACACAACTGTATATGGTCTTTGAGTGCGAAGTCCGTGAAGTAGCATACGATGTCCCTGGGTGGCGCATTAGGGGAATCTGGTTGCGGGCGTAATGCTCGGTGTGCCCGTGCTAAATCCGCCGGGAAAACCATCTTAGAGCCCACTATAGTGTTAAATAGGTACCGGCAAAGTGCCGTTTCCTGTTCTGGCACTCCCCGGATCCGCAGATTATGGCGCCTGGACCGGTTGTCCAGGCGTCTCCAAATGGCTTAAGAGACTGCGGGATCTCCGGTGCCAGGCTGTGGGGACATAGCCGCCTGCTCAGCGGCTTGTTCTAGGCCCTTGATTCGTGCCTCCACCTGTTCTACTTCCGTACGGAGGCCTGTGATCTCGCGCTGGAGAGCTTCTCTTACCTCCGATACTATTTCCCTGATGTCAGGCTTGGTAGGCATGTCGGCCAGTGAGCGCTCAATTCTCTGCGTGACAGCTCCCAGCTCCGGCAGTGAGAAGCCCAATTCTGCAGGGGATGTCGCCATCTTGGGAGATTCCTCACGTGGTGTCTGTTAAGCGCGGGGTGTGAAAAACGCCTCTAATTGTGTCGGCGCCGCTCTTGTGTTTGCCTTTGGGGTCCCAGCGTTAGTTGCTCGTGATTTCCCTTTCACCATGTCGGGGAATTTGGTGCATTTAGTGCAAAGAAGTCAAGGTCCGTTCAGAGCTCTGCTAGCAAGCGTCCATCTTAGGCAGTCGGCAAGCCACGCCCCCCCAAAGCTCACACTTTACCACCATTAAAAGCACCCAAGACTCCACCATGCCATGACAGATGGCATCACGTGATCCTCCAGCATCCTTTCATGATGCTTCTTTGTGAACCAAACAACTGCACCTTAGAGCCAAACTTTTTGAGCAGTACATGTATGTAGATGTATACACACACACGTATACAGGAACCAAAAGGATGGCAGCAGAGGTTGGTCTTGGTTTAAAATAAAACTTAACTTTTATTCAGGTCAAGTTTTCAATTTTTGTAATAAAAGGTTTCATCGGGTCCTGAAGTAACGAGGCTTCAGAGAGCTGGAACATGGCAGCAATATGTCAGGTCACCCGTGAACAAATAGTATGACATGGTACCATGTGTAAGAGTGACTCGTTAAAGCACCATCAGTAGTTAAGCGTGTGCAGGATGAATAAGCCTGTGTTCTGAATTATTTATCCATCATCAGACGTACCACACATCTCTAAGTGGAGCTGACATTTAAACATCAGCGTGGATGGAGAGTTTACCTGCTTGCGTTGTCCCTTCCGGCTTTGTTTAGAGGGGCCAATGGTTTCTCAGCCTGAAAGAGCCGTAAGGCAAACACTAGCAGGCTGTGACTCAGTCGCATAAATATTAGCAATCCATAACTCAGCTGCTCTGTCATCTAAATATTAGGAATACCATTCAGCCTTTACACGAGGAGAAGGAACACAGGTCTCTTGTGATTTTGTCTTGCAACTGAAGTGCTTCTGTCCCTTTGCAGGTTGAGCTTTAATGTTCCAGACGTGGCTGGTCAGTGATGTTATAAACACTGAAGCTGTCTCCTTTTCGTTAACGAGTCCCTAAAGTCCAATAGTCTAAAATTACAGAAACAAAATGTCACATTTAATTCTTTCCTACAATTAACTGGGACCACAGGGTTTTGGTCAAATTGTCTAGTGATTTATAAATTCAAGAGAAACACAGAAGTTGCACCTGGTCATGGAATGAACGAGCAATTTCCGTACATGGCCATATTTCTCACTCAAATGTCACCGACAGAGGTGGAATTGTTCTTATTATCTGTGGGAGCAACAGAAGTAATGTGCACTCTTTTACCACCATTACTTGACATCCTGGTCAGTGATGACACAAAGCAAAGTATATTAAAATAAGAACAGCTACACATGATTAAAGGGTTTACATAGCAGTAGGTGCTGTGCAAGAGCCTGATCTGTAATCAGTGAGGACACTTTCAAAGCCCCAGCAACCACCTTTGAGCCGGTATAGCAGTGCAATCTCCATGTCATGGCGGCTCTACAGGGAGACACAAGTACTTAGAGAGTGTACCTTTACGACAAAGTTGCCCCTAATAAATACAAAATTGTTATCCAGGAGAGTCTAGCCCAGGACATGGATCTAAACACACATAGGACTAGGAAAGTAGAGCCCTAAAGGGTCTTTGTACTGACTAGTAACAAAACTAAAATAAGAATGGTCAAAGGGCTGGTCGAAGTCTGAGAAATCAAGAGTCAAAAAACAAAGGTCATGGTATGGGAAAAAAAAAAAAAAAAGAATAGTCACGAGAAGCCAAGGCCAATAACCGTAACAATGGAACAGGATAGGGCACGGATGGGTCTGGAAAGCAAGGCGCCCAATACTCACGTCCAGCATGGAAAGACACAATGTGCACGTTGCATTTACTGAATGACGCGATGTGTATGTGACAGCCTCGGATTGACGCTGGGTGTAGTTGGCATCAGGATGCAGACTTGGACTTGGTCCAACATCATCAGAATGACGCATGGATTCAACACACTATGTTGGTCTGCAACCACGAGTAAGAGCGAAATGCACATGATCCCCCAGGAGATGTGCCAAATTTTTGATGAAAATCAATATATAATGTCTTAGAAAGATTATATACACACACACATAAGCATTTGGCATAGTATGGTTTATAGTTCGATAAACATCTATACATCTGTGCAAGTGAGGCAATGGCTTTACAAGTAGAGCTCCCAGTGTGAACCTGGCCAAACACTGATAGAAATTATGGGTAAGATATACCAATGAAGACGCTCTTTTTTGCATTTTAAGTTTGTTTTAAATGTGCACCCAACAAGATTACCTACAAGGACTAGGAGCTCCCATCTTGGTGATAGCATTGGCACAGAAATCCAAGGTCCATGTTTACCTGTCAGGTGAGATCAGGAGAATCAACCTATAGGAGAGTGGCAACAGCAATGCCACGCAGGTGAGTATAGCAGGTCCTTTTAACACAGACACCCCTCCTGTAGTATAGCAGCATTGTAACAATACGTTATCCCAGCTCCTACTGAAGTGTAATAGGAAAATGTTTAAAAAAGCATCAAAATAGAAAAAAATAAAAAGGATTTTAGCAAAAAATAAAGAGAATAAATGCTCTTTAAGAAAGAAATATGGGATATTACGCTTTTTTTTCTGTATTGAATCCAATGGGATTCGCCTGTTTAGACCTGTCGAATTAAAAAACTGACAATCAGGACATGTCGCTGGAATTTCACTGCAGCAAATTGCGTTGAATTGCACTGTATTTTGTTGTCAATCCGCCTGTATTTGGCGAACTGACTACTTAGTGCAGAGACGAATTGGCCCGAATGGTGAAATTAACCATTGGGGGTTTATAGAGATATATATATATTCATACTTCAATGAAACACTAGGCTTGTGCACCGATTTTTTTTTCGGTTCGATTCGTTCAGATGTTTAAAATTTTCGATTCGGCTCGTTTCGACCGATTACTGTTTCGATTCGGCTCGTTTTTCGTGTACATTTTTTTTCCGGAATATCGACCATTTTTCGGGTCACTTTGCTCGTTTTTTTGTATCGACTTTTCGGAAATTTCAGAAATTTTTCGTTTTTTCGGAATGTCTGTTCTCCTCGTTTCAAAGTGTCTACGATAATTCTGGCGATTCTATCGTGTTTTTTTTTTATTAAATAAAGATCCTTTTTTTCTTATGAATAATTGAATATACATTTCACAACTTTATTTAATCATATTAAAATGGTATGAAAGCCAAGGAACAAAAAAAATAAACAAAACGATTTAAAAAACGCTAAACTGACCCGAATGCCACAAGAAGCAAGTGATACGCATTTACAAATACAAAATTTACAGAATCAGCGATATAACCGATAATAGTTAAATATACGATTTCCAGAATTACCGAAATGGAACCGAAATCACGAATGGAACCGAAATCATGAATAGAGCGAAAATAAATTTCGATTTGACACATTTCAAGTCCATTCGAAAAATCCGAATTTTTTTTGTTTCGGCTCGGAAAACTTTTCGGATCTATCGGTTTTCGGGTCCGACCCGATTCGGAAATTCGGCCGAATCCGAAGACACGAATCGGGAAATTTCGTGAAAATTCAGAAACCCGAAACGCACATCCCTATGAAACACACATCCAATGCTTCTGTGATAATTAAAAGTGGAGATCTCATATTGTAAGCCCTGAGAGCACACAGAGTTCACTGAAAGAATTTACTCTCTTTGTCGGAGGCTGCGCTTCTCTCTTTTCTTAAATGAAATAATCAGGCAGGTGGAGGCCTCTTTCCGAGAAGCAGAGGCTCCTCTTTACCTTCACAGATGGCTTCTGTTTGATGCTGGACATATTCCAAGCAGCAGGGGGAAAAAGAAGAAGGCGCAGTGTGAAATTTAGCATAAACATTTCTGCTTCTCTGGGAGAACATTGGCAGGGCAGAGCCGGCGATCGTACGCAGAGCATAGAGTGGCTTTGACCTGCTCTTACCTCAACCCACTGGGGTTTTCACGTGTCCAAAAGGATCCATTTACGAGGATGTATCTGAGGATGGTTTCTCGCATGCTAATCGCAGACCTTGGATGATGGAAAAGCTGACAAGCTGTTTGGTCACCACACGTACAGGGACGGTACTATGGGGCCCTCCCTCAGTTTTAATCCGGTTGCTAGAGGACTTTTTCAATAGGACACAGATTGTAAAATTTAGAAAAATACTTTAGAGCAATACAGTCTATCTTTAAAATAGATTCACAGACTTAAAGGAACATTATATGCTAACATTTAGCCCCCCCCTCCTACTTTTTTTTTCTATTCATAAGTGTGCAGGTGCTGCTGACAGCATCTACACTATTATTTTATTAATAGATTAAGGCTGGGGGTCAGAGGAACGCAGTGCGAAGGTGTGTTTAGCCGCACTTTATTACGGCCGTGGTAGCAGCAAATGACGTCCAACGCAGACCCACACACGAAGTTCGGCCGTGCAACGCAAGTGGCAAACGCATTTTCGCATAAACGTTGAACCGCTAGTACTGACGTACAGAGTGTGCTGCATCCGCATAGCGGTGTGTGTGCGTGATAAGGAGACGTCAGACGCTGCTCATGTCTGGCCAACATAACGTCCAGACAACCAAAGTTTCCTGGTTTGGTTCCGTAAAAAAATCACGGCCGAAATTGCGCATCGTATGACGCTATCGCGTCTTCCGTGAAAAAATGCGTTTGGACGCATCGACGCACTTTTTGACGGTAGACGTGAAAAATGCGTTCGTCTGACCCTAGCCTTAAATATTTACCTTTTGTCCTGCGACACTGGACTCTCCTCTTCTGCTCCAGGGTTTCCAAATGCAAAAACCCTGGAGCTAATGCACAACTCGCGTGATAAAGTCCAGTCAACTGGATGCTCGAATTCAGCTGAATTGGAGATGCCTCCTAGAGGACCACAAGTCAGCACCTACAAAGCGTGCTGATGTCACCAGTCCAAATTGGTCCCCAGCAAGTGGGATATTCAAAATTCTGTCTGAGTGACAGCTCTGTGGGTCAAGGGCACCGTCCACTTCTAACAGCTGTCAGCCGCTCCGGAAGGGATGGGATCGAAAACATGCTCACCTCACTCTGACCATTTAAGCTTTTTTTTTTTAAGGTGGTCAGAGTGAAGAGAGTGTCCCCTCAAGTGAATAGGCTCAGTGGCAACTACCAAATGGAAATATGACAATTATCCGTCTGGCGCTAAATCACCAGAACCAACTCATCCATTTAAAATGGACTTTCTCTGATTAAAATCAACCCCGAGGACTGGAACAACATGGCTCTGTGCATGAATTATGTAAGAAGACAAACTGCTACTTCTGTCTCTATTTTAACAGTCTGATAAATAGAGTAACTTGCAGAAATAAAAATAAAACCAAAAATAATAATTTGGCTGCCTTACAGAGGGTCTCAGTACTAAAGGACAGTCAATGTCCCTGAAAATGCTGTTAAGCACCTACAGAAGGCAAGCATTGAGGATTGCATAATACAGCCTGGCAAACCTTACTGGTGAAAAGATTTATAATCTTCTTGGATGCCTTTTAAATATTTATTTTTTTGATTCCTTGGGAACAGCAGCCTTTGCAACCCAATCCAATAAATGTCAGTGTGTTACACATGAAAAAGATACAATGGAAAAAGGATAGCATTTCTAATCTTGGGATGATGAGCACGAGTCTGTTGGAAGGCTTCGGTGTTATGAAATACGAGAACACATTGGCCCTTGGCATCATTGTAAAATTCAGTCACTTTGTTGCGCTCATGCACAGATGTGGCACAAGCAATCTTTCAGATTGCAGTAAATAGTGTCGAAACAGACCACCAACGGTAAAGAGTGGACTAACATGCACCCAACCAATCAGATGCCAAAAGGGCGGAGAAGCATTATGAACCACCTACCACCTGACTCCGTAACAAGATATCTAACCAACCCAAAAATGGTCCTCGCCTATCCCTGCATTAACTCCTCACGGCAGCCCCCACTCCTGTTTCTAATCCCCTCCCCCCCCCCTCCTGTTTCTAATCCCCTCGCCCCTCGAGATTGTAATTCCCTCGGGAATAGGGCCCTCGTGTCCTCCTGTATCTGCTGGCAGGAATGCAGACCACCCTCCTTTATGTATTGTAGAATTGTCCTGTCTTTACCCACTGCATCTCTTGTACAGCGCTGCGGAATGTGTTGGCGCTTAATAAATAAGAATAACCAGACGATTGCATTCTTGTTCAACAAAGCAACTCCTCCAAAAACTACAACAGATCCCAAAAAGCATGAGACCAGGCACTCCTTTTGTATCCTGCATTTTCTGCCTCTGCATGCTTGCTGGGCCACAGCGGCTTCAGTGCTCCCTTGCTCAACCTCAGAGCAGTCACATAGCCAGTAATTCATTGGTGCAGTAAAACTGTGTCTACTACTGGTGAATGCAGAGAGTGGTCCCTTACCACTAGTCAGCAGGGCCAGGATGCAAACATATACCTTAATAGCAGAGTGATTGCTAAGTGACACTTGCACATGGCTTGACATTTTATTGATTGCAGGATGTAGAATTCATTGTGCACTGGGAAAGGTATAAGGGAAACAGCATTGCAGTAGAGCCTAAAGCTAATCTTCATATATTCTGCCTAGTAAAAGAAGCAATATAGTAATTTAAATTATTTACCTTGTGTCTACAATGAATTAATCCTATTAAGGAAGGATCCTGCAGACTTGGCTCATCTTCCTGATCAACAGCAGAGAAGGGGAATTCAGTGCTGAGGAGGGAAGAGAGATTGAGATCAGCTTCCAGAGATAGGAAACAAGCTAAAAGTGCATGGTATTAAAATAAAAAGATCATAAATATCATTACTTGATAAGTCTTATAAAAGATGTGCCCACACCTTACTCTGTGTCAACCCTCTCAGATTGTAAACTCTTGAGTCAGGTCCTCTTTTCCCAACATTCAAGTTTGTCAATTTGGTTTGTTCCGCCCTACCCACTGTTCAGCGCCACGGAAATTGTTGGCGCTTTATAAATACTTGTGATTTGTACTTGTAATGTAAAGAGACTAATGCTGCAGTTGGTAGGTAATAGATACTAGGGATGTCGCAATCTGATCACTAGGAACGAGACCGATATTGGCATTTTAGGGTATCTGCTTTTCCAAGCCGATCCAACACCCCCCCCCATTCCTCAAAGAATTAGGTAGCCAATATCGGAGCCGCTGCGTTTTCCCTTCCTGCATAGGGGTCATTGAGGAGGCAGAGCAGATGTCTGTAAGAAAATGTAGAGGCTTCTGGATTTCTTATCACTTAGCTGCCGTGGATCTGACCAGGAAGGTGTGCAGTATTGGATCGGGACTGGTACTGGCCGATCGGAAATATGGCACAATCTAGATTGGACTAGGGGCTCAAAATTTTGATCGAGACATCATTAGAAGATAAATATATTTAGGATACAATTGATTATTACAGGAATATATCTTTAAATAAATAAGACAATCAAAATATAAATCATATCAATTTTCACCAGATATTATATACCTTTAAATGCCTGTCAGGATCTGTGCCTGCATATGGTCAAATACCTGTAAAGTGCTGCCCTCTTCCCTAACCAGCACTGAACACACACCACACCTCCTGTCTGGAAATAAAGGTTCACTTCCCCCTATGCAACCTGACTTTGCATTAAGACCATAAAACCTTGATACCGTGCAGACCTGTCCTATGCTTTCTATGCTATACCGTGCATCAGACCCCCTGATTGCCCACCGACCACTGTACTTGACCAGCTCTTTGACCACGGATCGCCCCTTGACCATCCTCTGGAATATCCCTCTTGTACCTACGCCTAGGATCTCCCACTACACAAAAGGTACCACCTGTGTATCCTCGCACACTGGGCACAGACCCCCTGTACTTGGTTCCCACCATGGTCTATGCCAGGTGTCACTGACAGCCTCATGGATGCCTACTTGTATGTACACCAATACACAATATTGCCCGTTCTTTTTCTAATGCCACGTAACTATTTATCTGTATCATCAGTAAAAACATGTTAAGTTCCCATTTGAAGCAGGGGAAAAAAGATAAAGTGAATTTGAATACAGTGAATAAATAAGAAATCTGGGTCATTAGTCCATCTTTTAAAAGCGCACATTTTCATACCGCTGCTTCGATCCAACTCTGTTTAACGACTCTCTTTTTAATGGCTCTTCAAGTTATTCAGATATCGAATATCGAAAAAAAACCTAAAAGGAACGATGCCAGGATTTCCCTTGAAAAAGGTTTTATTGCAGTTTTGTGCCTGATGGTGACAGATATGATCTCCACTCTCCTTGAAATGGCTCGGGGTTTATATAGGACTTTGCAACCTTACCCAAAAGTGTGGGGGAATTATTTATTGCCTGCTGAATGGTGAGACACAAACAACAACATCTGTGTTTGGATAGAAGATGAGAATCCATTGGCAGGACCGTACGACGAGTGACAGCCTGCAAAGAGTGACGCATTTCGGGTGCTGCTCGGCAGAGGAGGACACGTGCGTCCACACGTGACCTCTCAAAGTGCAGGGAGTCTGATACTATAGGCGCAAACCCGTACAAGATAATACACACAAATCACATACAAACACTTCATATATTATGATATTATCTAAACAAATACAGAATTTATTCGCAAATAAAGTAAGAAGTAGAAAACAATATCCAACCTCATTAATGACCATTCAGCACTGAACAAATGTTTACACAACACAAAATATCACACAATTGATGTACCCAGTGACACAAATAGAGTAAAATATTTTCTAAGGTAGAAAATGTATGGTAAGCGCCAATAACACGTGCCACCACCAGAACCCCGATGCTAGATTAGACACACAGTGGTTTCCCCTAAACTCTTCCAGGTAACCCACACCTTGATGGAGTAGTTTTTTCTTGCCACAAGATACAGCATGGAAGACAAAAAAAATGGGGAAAAAAAAACGCCTTTTCCTGTGTACCAGCTGATGAAGCCATGAACCACGACAAAACGCGTTCTGGAAACCTGTTTGTGCTTCATTTTAGATCATGTTTTATTAAAGCTTTTTAAAGACACAGTCCCAGTTCCCTTGGTGGTTTTTCTTGGATTTATCCCATTTGAAAAATCCGTGGGCTTTTTTGCTCCACCAAGAGCAAGTTAAAAATTGTCAGAAAACCTTGTGATTTTATTTGCTCGGATTTTACACAGGTGAAGGCGTTTCTTTTACCCCATTTTTGTCTTCCATGCTGTATCTTGTGGCAAGAAAAAACTACTCCATCAAGGTGTGGGTTACCTGGAAGAGGCGTTCTAATTTACCCAGATGTGTTGATCCACTCAGAGCCAGTGATAGGGCTGTACACTTTTGAGTGCAAAATTGTGTACCACCTTACAAACTGATACTGTATACGATCTACTGCACCATAACATTATTTTGCTTCTCTTATATATACACTTATATACGGGTTGACAACATATGAGAGACACCACAACCCTGAGAGCAATCCAGTTTGCGCTGATCAGATATGTATACATCTTTGTTAAAATATTTTCTTAACTAAACATACAAAAGAAAAACAAAGAACATGTAAAATATCAGCAACACAAAATAAACACAATAAGGACATTTCATTGTTTGGTGGTAGCGGCCCTTTAAGGAGTGGATACCATAACCAACAAGGGGCAAAAAAACTAAGAATCACATACCCTAAAGCGTTAAAATTCTGTATGTACGGCTGTAAGGGGGAAATTTAGCCTTTTGGAAGGATGGGAGGATAAACTGCTTCGAACAAATAAAAAATACATTTTGTGGGCACATTGTTAAACTATGAAACGCTCCCCTGTAAAACCTTCAGGTGTATTCAAAGAAATGTGAAAACCAGGAGAACTGGCAGGAGAAGAAAACAATCTAGACCAAATAGCCAATTTGGAAAGTGAGCTAAATGGGAGAATTTTTCTGGTTTGGCTATTTTGACCTACATTTTTCACTTCTCCTGAGGTTCACCCTTCTTTGACTAGGTCTGATTGTTACTCCTATTACAGCTGTAACTGTACAGATTCACACCATATTATATATGTAATTAATTAATTCGTCCTGAAGGCACAGCTCTGCCACCCGGCCGCATGACCTTTCTACATCTTGTACCTGCGTTCTATGGTTAAATAACTGGTGTGCATCACTGTGAGTTTTTACGCACTGATAATGACCTCAGATTGCTGGAACATAGCTCACAAAATAACTCACTACATTCCTCCTGCAATGCTACCAATATCCTGTTTGCTTCCCTGACAGCAGCTGCAACCAGCGCTCTAGGGATCTCTTGACAATAAAGCTAATCCTAATGCTGGCACCGCGCGCAGCACCACTCTCACTGGATTTAATCTTCCCATTCAATACGGAATAGCTGGTGTTTATTGATGTAAAGCATCACAGCATAGCTTCATCGAGGTACTCTGGTGACAGAGGTTTAGGGGAGCTGGGGCTGTAAAAATGTTTTAAGACTTGGACGGAAGCACAATATAGGGAAGGTAGCCATGACACCTAAACCATGACCACTGGCCAGCAAGCATTTTTTGTAACAATCAACTGGTTTGCAAACCTGGCCTGGAATTAACAGCATTAAATGCCCAAATTTATGATTACATTTAAATTATGTGTATAACAAAAATTATATATGCTCTAGCACAAGGGTTATATCTGTGATTTGTGTCGGAGAGGGGTCGGGTTATATCTGTGATTTGTGTCAGGGAGGGGTCGGGTTATATCTGTGTGATTTGTGTCAGGGAGGGGTCGGGTTATATCTGTGTGATTTGTGTCAGGGAGGGGTCGGGTTATATCTGTGTGATTTGTGTCAGGGAGGGGTCGGGTTATATCTGTGATTTGTGTCAGGGAGGGGTCGGGTTATATCTGTGATTTGTGTCAGGGAGGGGTCGGGTTATATCTGATTTGTGTCAGGGAGGGGTCGGGTATATCTGTGTGATTTGTGTCAGGGAGGGTCGGGTTATATCTGTGATTTGTGTCGGGAGGGGTCGGGTTATATCTGTGTGATTTGTGTCGGGGAGGGGTGGGGTTATATCTGTGTGATTTGTGTCGGGGATGTGTCGGGTTATATCTGATTTGTGTCAGGGAGGGTTATATCTGATTTGTGTCACGGAGGGGTCGGGTTATATCTGTGATTTGTGTCAGGGAGGGGTCGGGTTATATCTGTGATTTGTGTCAGGGAGGGTTATATCTGATTTGTGTCGGGGAGGGGTCAGGTTATATCTGTGTGATTTGTGTCAGGGAGGGGTCGGGTTATATCTGTGTTTGTGTCAGGGAGGGGTCGGGTTATATCTGTGATTTGTGTCAGGGAGGGGTCGGGTTATATCTGATTTGTGTCGGAGGGGTCGGGTTATATCTGATTTGTGTCAGGGAGGGGTCGGTTATATCTGTGATTTGTGTCAGGGAGGGGTCGGGTTATATCTGTGATTTGTGTCAGGGAGGGGTCGGGTTATATCTGATTTGTGTCAGGGAGGGTTATATCTGATTTGTGTCGGGGAGGGGTCGGTTATATCTGTGATTTGTGTCAGGGAGGGGTCGGGTTATATCTGTGATTTGTGTCAGGGAGGGGTCGGGTTATATCTGTGATTTGTGTCAGGGAGGGGTCGGGTTATATCTGTGTGATTTGTGTCAGGGAGGGGTCGGGTTATATCTGTGATTTGTGTCAGGGAGGGGTCGGGTTATATCTGATTTGTGTCAGGGAGGGGTCGGGTTATATCTGATTTGTGTCAGGGAGGGGTCGGGTTATATCTGTGTGATTTGTGTCAGGGAGGGGTCGGGTTATATCTGTGATTTGTGTCAGGGAGGGGTCGGTTATATCTGATTTGTGTCAGGGAGGGGTCGGGTTATATCTGTGTGATTTGTGTCGGGGAGGGGTCGGGTTATATCTGTGTGATTTGTGTCGGGAGGGGTCGGGTTATATCTGTGTGATTTGTGTCAGGGAGGGGTCGGGTTATATCTGTGATTTGTGTCGGGAGGGGTCGGGTTATATCTGTGTGATTTGTGTGTCAGGGAGGGGTCGGGTTATATCTGTGATTTGTGTCGGGGAGGGGTCGGGTTATATCTGTGTGATTTGTGTCAGGGAGGGGTCGGGTTATATCTGTGATTTGTGTCGGGGAGGGGTCGGGTTATATCTGTGTGATTTGTGTCGGGGAGGGGTCGGGTTATATCTGATTTGTGTCGGGGAGGGGTGGGGTTATATCTGTGTGATTTGTGTCGGGGATGTGTCGGGTTATATCTGATTTGTGTCAGGGAGGGTTATATCTGATTTGTGTCAGGGAGGGTTATATCTGATTTGTGTCACGGAGGGGTCGGGTTATATCTGTGATTTGTGTCAGGGAGGGGTCGGGTTATATCTGTGATTTGTGTCAGGGAGGGTTATATCTGATTTGTGTCGGGGAGGGGTCGGGTTATATCTGTGTGATTTGTGTCAGGGAGGGGTCGGGTTATATCTGTGATTTGTGTCAGGGAGGGGTCGGGTTATATCTGTGATTTGTGTCAGGGAGGGGTCGGGTTATAGCTGTGTGATTTGTGTCGGGGATGGGTCGGGTTATATCTGATTTGTGTCAGGGAGGGTTATATCTGATTTGTGTCACGGAGGGTTATATCTGATTTGTGTCACGGAGGGTTATATCTGATTTGTGTCAGGGAGGGGTCGGGTTATATCTGTGTGATTTGTGTCAGGGAGGGGGTCGGGTTATATCTGTGATTTGTGTCAGGGAGGGTTATATCTGATTTGTGTCGGGGAGGGGTCGGGTTATATCTGTGTGATTTGTGTCGGGGAGGGGTCGGGTTATATCTGTGATTTGTGTCGGGGAGGGGTCGGGTTATATCTGTAATTTGTGTCAGGGAGGGGTCGGGTATATCTGTGATTTGTGTCAGGGAGGGGTCGGGTTATATCTGATTTGTGTCAGGGAGGGGTCGGGTTATATCTGATTTGTGTCAGGGAGGGGTCGGTTATATCTGTGATTTGTGTCAGGGAGGGGTCGGGTTATATCTGTGTGATTTGTGTCAGGGAGGGGTCGGGTTATATCTGATTTGTGTCGGGAGGGGTCGGGTTATATCTGTGATTTGTGTCAGGGAGGGGTCGGGTTATATCTGTGATTTGTGTCAGGGAGGGGTCGGGTTATATCTGTGTGATTTGTGTCAGGGAGGGGTCGGGTTATATCTGTGTGATTTGTGTCAGGGAGGGGTCGGGTTATATCTGTGTGATTTGTGTCAGGGAGGGGTCGGGTTATATCTGATTTGTGTCAGGGAGGGGTCGGGTTATATCTGATTTGTGTCAGGGAGGGGGTCGGGTTATATCTGTGTGATTTGTGTCAGGGAGGGGTCGGGTTATATCTGTGTGATTTGTGTCAGGGAGGGGTCGGGTTATATCTGATTTGTGTCAGGGAGGGGTCGGGTTATATCTGATTTGTGTCAGGGAGGGGTCGGGTTATATCTGTGTGATTTGTGTCAGGGAGGGGTCGGGTTATATCTGTGTGATTTGTGTCAGGGAGGGGTCGGTTTATATCTGATTTGTGTCAGGGAGGGGTCGGGTTATATCTGTGTGATTTGTGTCGGGAGGGGTCGGGTTATATCTGTGTGATTTGTGTCGGGAGGGGTCGGGTTATATCTGTGTGATTTGTGTCGGGGAGGGGTCGGGTTATATCTGTGTGATTTGTGTCGGGGAGGGGTCGGGTTATATCTGTGTGATTTGTGTCAGGGAGGGGTCGGGTTATATCTGTGTGATTTGTGTCGGGAGGGGTCGGGTTATATCTGTGTGATTTGTGTCAGGGAGGGGTCGGGTTATATCTGTGTGATTTGTGTCAGGGAGGGGTCGGGTTATATCTGTGTGATTTGTGTCAGGGAGGGGTCGGGTTATATCTGTGTGATTTGTGTCAGGGAGGGGGTCCGGTTATATCTGTGTGATTTGTGTCAGGGAGGGGTCGGGTTATATCTGTGTGATTTGTGTCGGGAGGGGTCGGGTTATATCTGTGTGATTTGTGTCAGGGAGGGGTCGGGTTATATCTGTGTGATTTGTGTCAGGGAGGGGTCGGGTTATATCTGTGTGATTTGTGTCAGGGAGGGGTCGGGTTATATCTGTGTGATTTGTGTCAGGGAGGGGTCGGGTTATATCTGTGTGATTTCTCTATTGATCATGAACTCCAAGCAGGGCAACACCTTTCATGGAGCAGAGACGAGGGGGGGTCCAAGTGGCGCAAACTCTTAAGTGAGTGGTCAGTGCAAGTTTGTTCTAATGCGGTCAAAAAAGACCTAAGTATAATTAGTATGCCTTCTTTTGGAAGGTGGAAGAGCAGTACCTATTCATGTACAGGGAAGCATTTTAAAGTGCTAATATAAAGTGCAAATGAATAAAGTGCAAATAAGCTGATGAAATGCTAGTGCAAAGTTTATAAAGGTCAAGGATAAATTCTTGACAGAGTTCTGGCCCAGTATATGGAGAGTTGATTCAGACGGTATGGGAATACGGTGAGGATGTCCACTGGAGTAGTCCGGAGGGTATGGCAGTCTTCCTAGGGTCCGGTCCTCACCTAGGTCCTATGTGTGTTTCCAATTCCCAAAAATAGGGAGGCAGGAAGGGGGGAAAAACAGAAAGGGGAGAAGATTGCGCAGTATTGTTTGATATTGGGTCAAGCGGAAAAAGACAAGGGGACACTTACAGTGTGTGGAGCCTTAGTTCCGGCTCTGGTGTGAAGCGCCTTGGGCCTAAATGAGGGTGGCCTCTGCCCTTCTTTGCCGTTGTTCCTGGGTGACCCTTTGTTTCCTTTTCCTTGCTGCTTGCCAATTGTCTCAGGTACAAAAGAGGGAGAATCCTAATAGCGCAATATGCAGCTGTATGTGGATGTAAATTAAAAACAGAGGTATAGAAGGCAAACTCACCGATGATGGAGCCTTTAGATGCAGGCTCAACTCTAGGGCATGTGGTACTGCTACGGTGGGTACTGCACCTCTTTCCACAGCGGGTGTCTTTTTATGCTCCTCTCGTTGGTAGATGGTTCCTTTGTGGAAAAAAGGGGGTGGTTTGACATATACAGCTAAGGCTGTTGTTGGGTCTCCTGGTGACCAATGGTGAATAATAAATAAATAAAAGGAGAAATTTGAGGTACAATTAAAAAAATTTTAATAGGCAAAGGGTTAAAAACAATTTAAGGGTGAGGGGTTCGCACAGAGTACGCGTTTCGGCTGACAAAGCAGCCTTCTTCAGCTCAGGGTGCAAAAAAGGGGATGTGGGACACTCCACGTGTGTCTGTTTATATAGAAAATCCGAGTAGTTGAGTTCCCGGAGTTACTTCCGGGTTCCGAGGGGGATGCGGTCACGTGGTACGTGCCGCGTCATTACGCGGCGGCCATTTTGGGCGTGCGTTCCACTTGCCTGTTGTTTGCGTTCCATACGCAACATGTGTCCGGCGCAAGTGACGCCCAGGGGGAAAAAACGGCGGCGGGGCAGTCTCCAATACTATAGGAGACTATTATTCTGTTTTATTCCGTTTCAAACTGTATTATATTCCCATTGTATAATGCGATTTGCCCTTTTTAGCCTCATAGTGGCGATTTCCTGTATATATGATGGTGCCAGCATGTGTCCGTTGGATACTGGTGCCCATCCGTGCCTCCTATAGTATTGGAGCTGCCCCGCCGCCGTTTTTTCCCCCTGGGCGTCACTTGCGCCGGACACATGTTGCGTATGGAACGCAACAACAGGCAAGTGGAACGCACGCCCAAAATGGCCGCCGCGTAATGACGCGGCACGTACCACGTGACCGCATCCCCCTCGGAACCCGGAAGTAACTCCGGGAACTCAACTACTCGGATTTTCTATATAAACAGACACACGTGGAGTGTCCCACATCCCCTTTTTTGCACCCTGAGCTGAAGAAGGCTGCTTTGTCAGCCGAAACGCGTACTCTGTGCGAACCCCTCACCCTTAAATTGTTTTTAACCCTTTGCCTATTAAAATTTTTTTAATTGTACCTCAAATTTCTCCTTTTATTTATTTATTTATTCACCATTGGTCACCAGGAGACCCAACAACAGCCTTAGCTGTATATGTCAAACCACCCCCTTTTTTCCACAAAGGAACCATCTACCAACGAGAGGAGCATAAAAAGACACCCGCTGTGGAAAGAGGTGCAGGTACCCACCGTAGCAGTACCACATGCCCTAGAGTTGAGCCTGCATCTAAAGGCTCCATCATCGGTGAGTTTGCCTTCTATACCTCTGTTTTTAATTTACATCCACATACAGCTGCATATTGCGCTATTAGGATTCTCCCTCTTTTGTACCTGAGACAATTGGGCAAGCAGCAAGGAAAAGGAAACAAAGGGTCACCCAGGAACAACGGCAAAGAAGGGCAGAGGCCACCCTCATTTAGGCCCAAGGCGCTTCACACCAGAGCCGGAACTAAGGCTCCACACACTGTAAGTGTCCCCTTGTCTTTTTCCGCTTGACCCAATATCAAACAATACTGCGCAATCTTCTCCCCTTTCTGTTTTTCCCCCCTTCCTGCCTCCCTATTTTGGGAATTGGAAACACACATAGGACCTAGGTGAGGACCGGACCCTAGGAAGACTGCCATACCCTCCGGACTACTCCAGTGGACATCCTCACCGTATTCCCATACCGTCTGAATCAACTCTCCATATACTGGGCCAGAACTCTGTCAAGAATTTATCCTTGACCTTTATAAACTTTGCACTAGCATTTCATCAGCTTATTTGCACTTTATTCATTTGCACTTTATATTAGCACTTTAAAATGCTTCCCTGTACATGAATAGGTACTGCACCTTCCAAAAGAAGGCATACTAATTATACTTAGGTCTTTTTTGACCGCATTAGAACAAACTTGCACTGACCACTCACTTAAGAGTTTGCGCCACTTGGACCCCCCCTCGTCTCTGCTCTATCATCCTGCACATTCTTGTCGAGGTTTTGTGCTATAATCCTCGTCGGCTGCACAACATAATTCTTTAAAACCTTACACAATTCACTAGCGCCTCCATTGAACCCTCACCCTTTCAACACCTTTCATGCCCTGCACAGCAGCATGTAGTGGAGGTCCTGGTGGTGTATTTCTATAGGTGTGGGGTCACTTGTTATGGTTTCTCACAGGGTGGGTAATGAGGGTTTTGCACACCCTCCCTGATTAAGCCATTTCTCAGTCATACCTTGAGCATTTTCACACAGGCCCTTTCTCCTTCAATAAATCGAACATTTTAGCTTTAGATCCTGATAAAACAATATCAATGCATAATGTATACATGGCTGTATGTATGAGGTGTGTAGTCCCCTCACCTGGGCGGGATGATTCATGGCGCCTCTCAGTTACCTCACACAGATACAGGCCGGAGGCGGGAAGCTCTGCTGCTGAGGAGAAATTAGTGCCGCTCCCAGGCGGCCCCAGAGGGTTATGGGATTTGCAGTGAGCGAGCCGCCTCGGAACGCAGGCAGCTAGCCAGGCCGCCACTACAACTCCCGTGAATGCTCGCACACGGAGACGCTATCACGTGTCACAAAGCAGCCAATCCGTAAGATTGTTTGGTAGTCGCCGTCCCTTGCGGTTCTTGTGGCTGTGTGTATTTACTTTTCATCTTCCTCATCCTGTTTGAGGAGCCGGTAAATATGGGGCTCCGGCCCTGAAAAGCGGGTTACACGGGTCAGTACACGTCACACATAACAATACAGAAGCTCATGAAGGGTCCTGTCTGTATTTTATTCTTAAATGTTGTGTCAAGGCCTGGAAGGTACTGCTTTATGTAGGGGGGGGGGGTGTAATGCACATTAAACGCTTTTCACATAATAGGCCTTATCGGGCGCTATATCGCTCCGCCTCATGTAACGGGGATTATGGGGTGCTATATCGCTCCGCCTCATGTAACGGGGATTATGGGGCGCTATATGGCTCTGCCTCATGTAACGGGGATTATGGGGCGCTATATCGCTCCGCCTCATGTAACGGGGATTATGGGGTGCTATATCGCTCCGCCTCATGTAACGGGGATTATGGGGCGCTATATGGCTCTGCCTCATGTAACGGGGATTATGGGGCGCTATATCGCTCCGCCTCATGTAACGGGGATTATGGGGCGCTATATGGCTCTGCCTCATGTAACTGGGATTATGGGGCGCTATATGGCTTCCTCCACCTCATGTAACGGGGATTATGGGGCGCTATATCGCTCTGCCTCATGTAACGGGGATTATGGGGCGCTATATCGCTCCGCCTCATGTAACGGGGATTATGGGGCGCTATATGGCTCCACCTCATGTAACGGGGATTATGGGGCGCTATATGGCTCCACCTCATGTAACGGGGATTATGGGGCGCTATATGGCTCCACCTCATGTAACGGGGATTATGGGGCGCTATATGGCTCCGCCTCATGTAACGGGGATTATGGGGCGCTATATCGCTCTGCCTCATGTAACGGGGATTATGGGGCGCTATATGGCTCTGCCTCATGTAACGGGGATGACGGGGCACTATATGGCTCCACCTCATGTAATGAGGATTATGGGGCACTATATGGCTCTGCCTCATGTAATGAGGATTATGGGGCGCTATATCGCTCTGCCTCATGTAACGGGGATTATGGGGCGCTATATCGCTCCGCCTCATGTAACGGGGATGACGGGGCACTATATGGCTCCACCTCATGTAATGAGGATTATGGGGCGCTATATCGCTCTGCCTCATGTAACGGGGATTATGGGGCGCTATATCGCTCTACCTCATGTAACGGGGATTATGGGGCGCTATATGGCTCTGCCTCATGTAATGAGGATTATGGGGCGCTATATTGCTCTGCCTCATGTAATGAGGATTATGGGGCGCTATATGGCTCCACCTCATGTAACGGGGATGACGGGGCACTATATGGCTCCACCTCATGTAATGAGGATTATGGGGCACTATATGGCTCTGCCTCATGTAATGAGGATTATGGGGCGCTATATCGCTCTGCCTCATGTAACGGGGATTATGGGGCGCTATATCGCTCCGCCTCATGTAACGGGGATTATGGGCCGCTATATGGCTCCACCTCATGTAACGGGGATTATGGGGCGCTATATGGCTCCACCTCATGTAACGGGGATTATGGGGCGCTATATGGCTCCGCCTCATGTAACGGGGATTATGGGGCGCTATATCGCTCTGCCTCATGTAACGGGGATTATGGGGCGCTATATGGCTCTGCCTCATGTAACGGGGATGACGGGGCACTATATGGCTCTGCCTCATGTAACGGGGATTATGGGGCATTAAATCACGCCGCCTCGTAACTGGGATTATGGGGCGCTATATCGCTCCGCCTAATGTAACGTGGATTATGGGGCGCTATATCGCTCTGCCTCATGTAATGAGGATTATGGGGCGCTATATCGCTCTGCCTCATGTAATGAGGATTATGGGGCGCTATATCGCTCTGCCTCATGTAACGGGGATTATGGGGTGCTATATCGCTCCACCTCATGTAACAGGGATTATGGGGCGCTATATGGCTCTGCCTCATGTAACGGGGATTATGGGGCGCTATATGGCTCTGCCTCATGTAACGGGGATTATGGGGCGCTATATCGCTCTGCCTCATGTAACAGGGATTATGGGGCGCTATATCGCTCCACCTCATGTAACGGGGATTATGGGGCGCTATATGGCTCCGCCTCATGTAACGGGGATTATGGGGCGCTATATCGCTCTGCCTCATGTAACGGGGATTATGGGGCGCTATATGGCTCTGCCTCATGTAACGGGGATGACGGGGCACTATATGGCTCCACCTCATGTAATGAGGATTATGGGGCACTATATGGCTCTGCCTCATGTAATGAGGATTATGGGGCGCTATATCGCTCTGCCTCATGTAACGGGGATTATGGGGCGCTATATCGCTCCGCCTCATGTAACGGGGATGACGGGGCACTATATGGCTCCACCTCATGTAATGAGGATTATGGGGCTATTCGCTCTGCCTGCCTCATGTAACGGGGATTATGGGGCGCTATATCGCTCTACCTCATGTAACGGGGATTATGGGGCGCTATATGGCTCTGCCTCATGTAATGAGGATTATGGGGCTATATTGCTCTGCCTCATGTAATGAGGATTATGGGGCGCTATATGGCTCCACCTCATGTAACGGGGATGACGGGGCACTATATGGCTCCACCTCATGTAATGAGGATTATGGGGCACTATATGGCTCTGCCTCATGTAATGAGGATTATGGGGCGCTATATCGCTCTGCCTCATGTAACGGGGATTATGGGGCGCTATATCGCTCCGCCTCATGTAACGGGGATTATGGGCCGCTATATGGCTCACCTCATGTAACGGGGATTATGGGGCGCTATATGGCTCCGCCTCATGTAACGGGGATTATGGGGCGCTATATGGCTCCGCCTCATGTAACGGGGATTATGGGGCGCTATATCGCTCTGCCTCATGTAACGGGGATTATGGGGCGCTATATGGCTCTGCCTCATGTAACGGGGATGACGGGGCACTATATGGCTCTGCCTCATGTAACGGGGATTATGGGGCATTAAATCACGCCGCCTCGTAACTGGGATTATGGGGCGCTATATCGCTCCGCCTAATGTAACGTGGATTATGGGGCGCTATATCGCTCTGCCTCATGTAATGAGGATTATGGGGCGCTATATCGCTCTGCCTCATGTAATGAGGATTATGGGGCGCTATATCGCTGTGCCTCATGTAACGGGGATTATGGGGTGCTATATCGCTCCACCTCATGTAACAGGGATTATGGGGCGCTATATGGCTCTGCCTCATGTAACGGGGATTATGGGGCGCTATATGGCTCTGCCTCATGTAACGGGGATTATGGGGCGCTATATCGCTCTGCCTCATGTAACAGGGATTATGGGGCGCTATATCGCTCTGCCTCATGTAACGGGGATTATGGGGCGGCTATATGGCTCTGCCTCATGTAACGGGGATGACGGGGCGCTATATGGCTCTGCCTCATGTAACGGGGATTATGGGGCATTAAATCACGCCGCCTCGTAACGGGGATTATGGGGCGCTATATCACTACACCTCATGTAATGGGGATTATGGGGCGCTATATCGCTCCGCTTAATGTAACGTGGATTATGGGGCGCTATATCACTTTGCCTCATGTAAAACCTTACTTTATTTTTCCTTTTTACATGCAATTACTTCAAAGATAAAAAAAAACAGCAGTATATGTTTTATAATGTTTTTTTTTTTTTTTTTTAATGCAGAAGTAATCTAGATACATGTTATGTAAGTGGTAGTGTCTCTTTTAAACCATTATGGCGCTGGTTCCTGTCTTCCCACATTCTTATGGAGACGTCACCTGCACATTTTACAGATTCTCCTGTTTGCTTTTTACTTTGTATAAAATTTTATTTCGGATGATAGCGACACCTCCGCGTGCTTCATCTGTTTGTCTTTGTGGTTAGGCAACTCTTTCCGCCTGGAAGGCCGTCCGCTAGAAGCTCATTATTTCCGTTTGGATCATGTAGCAGTCTCACTCGCAGCTCAGCCCCGGTACCAAGTTTTTATCAACTTTTCCATTCAAAGCCAAGCCCAGTCGTACATCTGGTTTTATACAGCCTTCAAGCGCTCCATTCAATGTGACAGATTAAAAGAACGCTCGGGCTGGCTTTGACACTTCTCTTCAATATACTCTGTAGATCAGGGATATCAAACGCCAGCCACAGCCCCCTCCCCAGTTGCTGAACGTCCACTCCCATGATGCTCTGTTCATGTATTGTATTTAAAGGTGTTTGGGAATTGTAAGCCATCAGCCTCTAGGTGGCACCGGAGTTTGAGATCCTCTGCCCTGGCAATGATGGCTGACTTTGGCACCACATATGTTTTCACAGTTACGTGCCCCCCCCCCCCCCGGGCCTGTCACCTATCAATACATTGGTTAAAATAATGCTTACATTCTAATGTCATGCAATTTCTCACAAATCTGATTGAGCACTCTGTGACGGTAGTCAATTAGGACTCTGGGCACCTGGTCTGACTGTTCATATTGCTTCCCAGCCCTCTCCTATGGTAAAGTCACCCTGTATTTAGAATTCTACGTACAGGCTGTTTGTGGCATCTTTGTTGTATTATTCCCTGATGTATTTATTGTAGTGTTGTGTTGTATATGCTGCCTGTTACTCTTATTTGTAAATATCTACTTAGCATTTCCTTTGTTATCCTGTGTGTTTTTTCCATCTAGTGCCAAAAGAGCTGTCTTAAACCAGATTTCTGCCACCTCCACCCCAGGAACTGCTGGAAGTTAAATCTGTAACCATGCTTTTCACTGTCCTGCTGTGCTGCAGAGTGGAGTGCCATCTCTTTGTCTATTACAACTGGTTGTGTGTGTGTGTTGTGTGTGTGTGTGTGTGTGTGTGTGTGTGCGGCCATTCAGTATGGTAAATCTGGGGTGTGGTTTACCTCTGCTGTTCTGGCCATCCCCTGTGTGTGTATTGTCCCATTGAAAAAGTCATTCTAAGGTCTGTGTTCACCCTGCAAGGATTTACGGCTTTTCCCTGAGTGGGATTGAGCCAGAATCAGTACTCCTTGGGTAATACTGATGGCAAGAGGGAGCCTTTCTATCCAGGGCTACTTGCCTTGGGTTCTCTCTCCCCCCCCCCCCCCATTGGTCCAGGAAGAGGTTTTTCCAATCTGGGAGCTGTAGCAGCAGTTTTGTCGCGTAGAAAGTTTTTTTTAAAATTTTTGCCCCTGTTCATTCCTAATGTTGTGACTGGGTACACAGGCTGATTGTACCACTGTTTTCTAGCCTCCAATATGCGTCTTTTGGCATTATTACAAGAATTCCATTTTTTTTTGTCCCAACATGTTCTTTTATAAGGTTTCAATGTGTTTTTTTTGTACGTGTAACAGAGTGACAATAAGTGTATTAAGAAACACAATCAAGGCACTCTCAGGTGTCAAAAATACAACAATGGTACTGGTTATGTTGTATTGACGTTGTAACGATAACTGAACCAACTTACTAATGCATGATGATGTGAGGAACAGCAATGGGGGAAAATGGAAAACGAATGGTGAACTTGAGCCGGTGTTACATAAGGGGATAAAGGTTTGGGAAGGTAGGGTAGGCATGAACAAAAGGTGGTGTATGAAAGGTTGGTAGAACAGAGCTGGAAAAAGGAGGCAAACTTATTTTAATTTAATGTTCCTAAAGGGACACTACCACTTACGTAAACTGTAACTAGATTATGTGTGCTTTACAAATAAAACTACCTTTTTATAAAACGCATGCTGCTGTTTTTTTCTTTAAAGTAATTGCATGTAAAAATAAAATTGGGTATTTTATCTCTGGGTTCCATTCTTTGGATTTTTCTCATGATGCAACATTTACCAAAAGCTTTGCTTTGTGGCTCTTGTTTATGTAAACTACAATATTTAACAGTTAATGAGGTGGAGGGAATGTTTAGACTCTATTGTACTCCAGGCTGAGATAAGAGCTGGCAGCTGAATGAGTTATGATAGGGAGCTTAAAAGTCTTCAATCTACCCCAATCTACCACACTAAACACTGTGAGTCGGTAATTGGCCCACTCTTAAGACCAAAGTCACACAGTGAGGATCAAGTGATGGAAAGATTTTGTTGGAGGGGGGGGGGTTACAACACAAAATTTCACACAATGGACGCACCCAGTGACACATATAATCACAATAAGGACATCTAATTTTTTGGTGGTAGTGGCCTTACCACGTTTGTTTTTGTTTGTCATTTGCTGGCAGTGAAGTGAGATTTTCTGATGCTATAATACTCAGACATTTTCATATGACATATCCCGTTACTTCAGAACATTACAATAAAGAAAACAACAATCTCTGAATATAGTTTTATTAGGAAAGTCTTATAAAGCGCAGAAAGTATCGTTTTGCTTCTGTCGAGACTTGATTTCCTTCAGTATCTTCTCTTTCTCTCTGTTCAACTCTAGACCTACAATAAAACAGATTAATGAGCTTTGTAATATATATATGTCTTGTTGTTTCTATTGTATTGGTTTTATATCCGCGTTATTCATTTTCTCATGCTTTTATGCTTTGATATCTTGAATGCCAGGAGGGTTATTTACTAAAGTCTGAATCTCCCACCAAATTGCACCGAACGGTGAATGTCACATACGTGCAATTTCGGAGCGGTCAATGTGCAAAGTACAGGCGAATTGACGATGAAATACGGTATTTGGAAATTTGTTACTCACATTTTTCAGCATCGATGGCTTCTCCTGTGAGGGAGAGAAGCTCCAGTTCCTTGATCAGGATCTCCACTTCACCCAGTTTATCGTGGAGGCTGGGAGTTGGAGTAAAACCATTTAAAGGTGCAGTGGGAAACTCCGTTGGCTTGCAGTAGTCGATTGCTATTCTAGGCGGCCATGTGGCGGTCCTCTCTCTTGGCCATTGTGGTTGGGCATTAGCTGTCTCTCTGGGCTTCCTCCGGATTTGACAGCTGCTTCTTGGATAGGTGATGGTGCCGATCTCGTACCAAAATGGGAAATAATTTATAGTTGATTTCCTCATCACGTTATATGTTCCCTCATGGTCTTTGACAGCTCTGCCGATGTTGAAATGCTTTTTGCTTTCTTTATCCAAGACCGTGGTATGGTGATAATGTTGTCTACCTGGTATATGTTGGGTTGAGTCCATGTTTGTTCTCTCCCAAACTTATTCAGGTGTCCAGGAGATCTCGTCACAAGAGTTACCCTAATGTGATAAAGACAATGACAATTTTAGGTTGGCTCATATTTGTATTCTCCGTTCACTGTGGTGATACTAAGGTAGTATTGCCTCGGCAGCTGGTCCGCCGCTCCAATTATGATGCCTGTTGCTTTATATATTAAAGGGACCTGATCTAAGGTAGTGGGAAGGGAAAGGCCGGGAGCTAAATAGTCATATGTAACAGTTATAGGGGAAATCCTTGGTTTTAATCCTCTCTGATTATAATCAGCAGCTATTTTGGCTGTTCTCTTGTGAGTCTCCTTAATGTTTGAAACCGAACGCACACTCCCTGCGATATCCCATCGGGGTTGGATTGGTTTTGGAGATTAATGCAATACCTCATCACTTTCAGGGTTATTCAGAGAGTGGTGAAAAGCCGGAGAATGACTGGAGAATGGAAAATTCTAGGACAAAATAGCCAATTTGGAAAGTGAAATGAATGGGAGAATTTTTCTGGTTTGACTATTTTTGACCTAGAATTTTTCATTCTCCAGTCATTCTCCTGCTTTTCACCGCTCTCTGAATAACCCTGTTGTTTGTGTCCATCCTGATCCAGCGACGGATGCTGCCATCTTTCGCCCTCTGTAGGTGTAGCTAAGTGATGCCGGTTGACTGTTGGTGCGTAGACTTGTCAGCCAGCATGCCAACAGCCAATCAGGTGCATAGACTGAGCTGAGGGCCATCCTGTAGGAGGGTCCTCCGCTCAGAGCTGTCGCTCACCATTGCGGCGTGTGACAGTAATGAGTTATTCCCTGTCAAATGAGCCCATATTGTTATGGGCGCAACAGGTGTTACTTTAAGTGACTTATTCCCTTATTTTTATTGAAATTTTAACAATCTACAGAATCCACTTTATCATCAACAGATTAAAGATAAACTAGTTATATGTTAGTACAACAGTAAATAGTTACAAAAACAAAGCATACATAGGTTGATATCATTTCAAGTCTAGATAAACCTGCAATCCCTCTATGGTGCTACGTAACACTACTTCACACCAGTCTGTAATGCAATATCCACCCGGTGTGGCTGCGTGAGCATACACAGGGTAACCTCTTACCATTCACCATGCGTGAAATAACACTTTGTACCTATCATTAAAAAAATATATATATATATATGTACTGTATATCTTGGGTTTCCCTTAAGTAAGGCTGGGTGATTCTCTTGATTTTTTTTTTTTTTTTAATCCCCCCCCCCCCTGATTAACCCCTTCACTACCAAGTGATAAAAAAATAAACCTTTGTCAGGGACCATTGTGTTTGTTTTTCGTTCGTTAAACGTTTGTTATTACAAACACAGTAAGAAATATTTGGGAATATTGCCAGTGTATTCCTATTTGGCAGGCAGGTGATGCCATCTACTGGTCAAATGGAGTTACTGCAGTTAGAGCTGCAGATTGTGGTTCCCTGCATCGGCTGCTGAAAGTCCGTTACTGACATTCAACTAGCCGACTTTTAGACAGTTTTATCACCTCGGGCATTATGCCCACGGGGCTAAATCTTTGGGGGCACCTACTGCAGCCCAAAAGCAAAATAAATTGTCTGCAGGAAATTAAATTCATTTGCTTTTGTTCTTCACATCTATAGCTCAAGATAACTCGTCATCGGAAGCCTGCTAATGCCTTTGGAAACCCGAGTTAGTTATCTTTGTAGTGAAGGGGTTAAGCAGATTTTGAGATCATCCTCGATTTTACTATAGCCAAAATCAAGGAATCTGGACTTTTTTTAAATTGACGGAGCGTCCGTCCAAGCATGAGCAGAGCAAAGCCCATTGGGTTCAGCAGACGCCAAACACTTTTTCAAGTTTTCTTTTATAGTACTGCGTTACATGTACGTGTAGGGTATTGCAAGAATGCTCTGTTTGTTCTTCAAAATGCAATATATAACATGTGCGGGTACACCGAAAGGGAACTATTACAGTTAAAGACGAACCTGGCAAAACTAAAGAAAAAAAAAATACTCGTGGGAAATAACCTGTCAGGGGTTAAAAGAAGTGGCATTTCCTTGGTAACATTTAGACTTTTTTTAAAAAACCAAACTGGTTTCCGTGGGACAATGTGTACATACGTTTTTGTTGGTAAAGGGGTTAAACACAATGTAGCTCCTTTTTGCACTAGGCGTCTGTACTGTCCATACCGTCACCCCAGATGACCTGAAACGGACCTGTAAAAAACCAACTGAAAAAAAACCGACCAACTGTAGATATAGGGCCGCATGGACAGTCCCTGCAGCACTGTGTTAATCAGGACCACTTGCCATGACATCACAAACTGTGCATGGATCAATACAGCTTATATCATGCTGGCTCACACCGTCACACAGGGGTCTGCTACGGACCCAGGCCGGAATATTACGCCCTGTCCAAGGCATTTATTCTGAATCCAATATGTGCGTCTAGTGGCTGTACTTGACTTTCTTGCACGTTGATACGAGGTGGCTCGTTGTGAAATGTTCCTTATACGTTCATTGTGTTCCCTGGCGTCGATAATCTCCATGTGCGTTTATAGATCTAGTTTTTGGGGCTATACAATTTTATCGTCATTCCTTTTAATACACGGGCATTCGACAGGCTTGTGAAAGGTTTGACGTAGAAAACAACGGTTATCAGAAGCCGAAATTAAGGGGTTAAAACACATTTATTTATTTTTTAAATAATTTTTATTACTTTCCAAATGTGTTCTTCCATTCCAATATATCCTCAATTAAAATACTATAAAGTCCACCCGGGCCTCCCCTCTGTCTTCTCATGAGATTAGTGATTAAAAAGAGCTACAATTCTCCTTTTTCTGTTCAGTATCGTGCTTTATTCACCTGCTTTTAACGCCATAGCCCCCGCACGTGCGCTTTAAATGAGCCGTACAGCTGCTAAACCTGCTCCTGATTATCCGGCACACGCCATCGTTTCAGCTTGTGTTTCCAATCGGCATGTGAGTGTCCCTGACACAACACAGATTTCTACAATGCACAGTCGCCTTTCGCCGATGTCCACATTATTCCACTTCTGTCTTTTAATGGGTTAAATTGAACTCAACACGGTTTAGATAGAAAAATATATTTATTAATCCAATAAAGCGTTTATTTCTTTCTCATCACTTTAAACAGAAGCATATGGTTTGCATTTTAATGAGTACTGTTTACGCCAGCGATTAACAAATTGTTCTGTTCTTTTTTCTTCTTTTGTTTTAGACAGTGGCGGCTCGGGTTTGACTTTATACACGGAGATGTTCAGAGAGGTGACCTGTACCGCTGATGTGTCATTGGGCTGGCCGGATGAATTTATAGG
Source organism: Leptobrachium leishanense (assembly GCA_009667805.1). Lineage (NCBI taxonomy): Eukaryota > Metazoa > Chordata > Amphibia > Anura > Megophryidae > Leptobrachium > Leptobrachium leishanense. Next base: position 12,099,228 of record CM019072.1, on the reverse strand, counting down.
AGTTGCTTCAAAACAAGGTAAAAGTTATGTGCCGGCTTCTCCGGTTAAAGGTGTATTTACCCTGTCTCGCTCGCCTTAGTTTGAAGGACCTAATCCATTGCCCATGGCTGGAGGCAGACACAATACGCCACTAATTAATCAGCCATTATCCAGGACTGTCAGTTACCTACATTTACCTTCTTTTTTTCCATTCCTTTTTCTATTTAGCAGGGATCTCCAAACTCTGGCCCAGCCGGATGTTGCTGAACTACAACTCTGATTCTCTGTCCCTCTATTGCTGGGGTTCGTAACCTCAGGCCCTCCGGATGTAGTGGAACTACATCTCCTGTGATGCTCAGCCACACATTAGGATGGCTTGTTCTATATATCAGGGATCTAGAGTGGCTTAGCATCATGGGAGATCTAGTTCCAAAATATCTGAGGGCTAAGATCTGTTACATTCAAAGATTTCTGGGAGTTGTAGTTCAGCAACACCTGGAGGGGCTGGAGTTTGGAGATCCCTGGTCTATAGTATATGTAAAAGACTCGTGGAAGTTGCAAACTGTGTTTGATTCCACTTGCTTAAAATATTTATCACCCCACCCTCCCAACTCAAAATTTCTGAGGCTCGTGGGAACCAGGGCCCAAATTTATTATTATTCAACACAATAACTGACACATTTTATTATAAGGAGAGCTTCCTCTCTAAAATGCAAACATTGGGCTCCGTTCACTATAGGTTCTGACAAGCGCAACTCGACTATAGTCTGAGTTGTACTTGTCGAACTCCGCTCGGATAATTGCACAGGGAGTCATTGATCACTGCTTCTGATTTAGCCAGATATTCCCTAACTGTTTAGGAGCGCCAGCGCTGAAAGGTACCACTCGGTGACTCAATCTGTTCACTCATGGTGAATGTTGCCCATTATCTGCTCAAATATTCATAACAAAAACTCTCAAACACTTAATGAAAGGTGGACTCAAACATATACATAATTAGAATGCAGATATTTATATAGCACCAACATAATCAACAGCGCTGCGCCACGATAAAGACCGAAACGTACACGAGTTTAACAAAACAGGAAAAAGAGTCTTCCTCAGTCGAGCATACACTGTCCATAGGGACATTGTACCTTGTAAAAGTCATGTCATAGTGATGAAACACGTCAATGATTTTATTGCTTTATATCCTCTCCATTGCCTTTTTACACCATTTAATGCTGTCCAGTTTTCCCATGGTTCTCACCCAATTGGGGTTTGGTTCCAGTGGTGACATCCCAAGCAACGAGGGGGCTAAGTAATATTGATGTGCCTTTTCTGCATTTTTTTCCTACGAGCATTTTCATACAGCAGGGGTTAAAATATACCTTGTACTTGTTGTATTGCCCTTTGTATATGTGCTTTGTTTTACAGTGAGACCCCTTCACTTTCATTTTGCTGTATAAAGTGAGGGTGAATTGCAGGGGATGAAGATAAGAACTACTAAGATGCTCTACACGTTTTTTTTTCTGTTCCTATGTTTGCCTTAATTTTTGTCTCGCTCCCATTGGTTATTGTAGAGCGCTGCAGAAACTGTTGGCGCCATATAAATGATGATAATAATAATGATGCATGAGGGCTGTGTGAGAAGTGCAATGGGGGGATTGCTGAGTTGTCATATCTGTTTCTAACCTCAAACACCGGCACAAATGGTACCCGTAAGCTAATTCCTAACCCCTACGCTGATTTGTAACTCTTACTTGTAACCCTAATTTCTAACCGAAGCACAGTTAAAGCCGTGGCCAAACTGGATCGTCTTTTTAACAATTTTTAGTTATTTATTTTTGATCAATATTTTTCCTATCCCTTCAGACAAATACAATTTTTGGCCAATATATCGATGCATCCCTAAATATTTATTGTGAGTTTTCTACTGCCGCGAAGGACTATGGAAAAAGACGTTTATGGTAAGAGAATGTAGTTTTCCTGGTACCCTGATTCATGACGGTCGCCATGTGAGAGCAGTCCCGTTACCTTGTAACCTTTTGTGGACTGTAATTGCGTGACAGTTTGTTAACACCAGATCCCCCACGTTACATTGTCTCTTGTCCATCCCTGATTTTCCCCACCTGTGCAAAATATTGCCATTTATAAGCCCTGGGATTTGTCATGGCTTGTCTCCAGACATTTCCCAGTGTTGTAATGTGTGAAACCCGTTTGTTAAATTTTAATATTGCGCATTCTTCTTCCAGTTCTTTGCACAGGTTTTCTGTGCTGATGCTCATTTAATGTTCTTTACAGAGTGTACTTGACTAAATTGCTCAGATTGCATGTTGTTTGTGTCTGTGGTTTGTGTCAAAGTGATGCTGTATAAAATGACAGTATCTTCTCCCAGCTTGGTATGGTTAGTGCCCAGACAACAACGCTAATTGTGTGGTTTTTTTTTTTCAGTAACCAGAACCGCAAAGTTACTTCCAGCCTGCTTTTGCATTGAAGTTTTACTTCAGACCCATTTTTGTAAATATGCACCCCTTAATTTATTATGTAGTAAGAGTATTCGAAGACTAACATACTTTCTTTATGTACAGTTGTGTTCAAAATTATTCAACCCCCACTGAAATTGAGTGTTTTGGCCAGTTTGACATTGATTTTGATCATTCAGTCATCTTGCTTACAATTAAATCAAAGAGGCACGTGTAGGTCAGACAATATAACATAACATTTATAATGAAATAACCACAAATGTCTTTTCTGTGCTCACATCATTATCAGTTTTATTCAACCCCCAAGTGACATTCAATCTTAGTACTTAGTACAACATCCTTTTACAGTTATAACAGCTTTTAAACGTGAAGCATAGCTTGACACAAGTGTCTTGCAGCGATCTACGGGTATCTTCGCCCATTCGTCATGGGCAAAAGCCTCCAGTTCAGTCACATTCTTAGGATTGCGCACTGCAACTGCTTTCTTTAAGTCCCACCAGAGGTTCTCAATCGGATTTAAGTCTGGTGACTGCGATGGCCACTCCAAAATGTTCCAGCCTTTAATCTGCAACCATGCTCTAGTGGACTTGGAGGTATGCTTGGGATCATTGTCCTGTTGAAATGTCCAACGTCTCCCAAGCCTCAGGTTTGTGACGGACTGCATCACATTGTCATCCAATATCTCCTGGTACTGAAGAGAATTCATGGTACCTTGCACACGCTGAAGCTTCCTGTACCTGCAGAAGCAAAACAGCCCCAAAGCATGATTGACCCCCCGCCATGCTTCACAGTAGGCAAGGTGTTCTTTTCTTCATAGGCCTTGTTCTTCCTCCTCCAAACATAGCGTTGATCCATGGGCCCAAACAGTTCTAATTTTGTTTCATCAGTCCACAGAACACTATCCCAAAACTTCTGTGGTTTGTCCACATGACTTTTGGCATACTGCAGTCGACTCTTCTTATTCTTTGGAGACAGCAAGGGGGTGCGCCTGGGAGTTCTGGCATGGAGGCCTTCATTACGCAGTGTGCGCCGTATTGTCTGAACTGAAACTTCAGTACCCACATCTGACAAATCTTTTCTCAGTTCCTCAGCAGTCACACGGGGACGTTTCTCCACTCTACGCTTCAGGTAGCGCACAGCAGTCAAAGTCAGCATCTATTTAATATTTTTGTTAGTGATATTGCAGAAGGTATTAATGGAAAAGTATGTTTTTTTGCTGATGACACAAAGATTTGCAACAGGGTTGACGTTCCTGGAGGGATCAGCCAAATGACAAATGATTTAGGTAAACTAAAAAAATGGTCGGAGCTGTGGCAATTGAGTTTTAATGTGGATAAGTGCAAGATAATGCACCTGGGGCGTAAAAACCCAAGGGCTGAATATAGAATATTTGATACAGTCCTAACCTCAACATCTGAGGAAAAGGATTTAGGGGTCATTATTGCAGAGGATCTAAGGGTAAGTAGTCAATGTAATAGAGCAGCAGGAAATGCTAGCAGAATGCTTGGTTGTGTAGGGAGAGGTATTAGCAGTAGGAAAAGGGAAGTGCTCATGCCACTGTACAGAGGAACTGGTGAGACCTCACTTGGAGTACTGTGTGCAGTACTGGAGACCGTATCTCCAGAAGGATATAGACATCTTAGAGAGAGTTCAGAGAAGGGCTACTAAAATGGTGTACGGCTTGAAGGAGAAAAGTTACCAGGAAAGGCTTAATGATCTTAACATGTACAGCTTGGAAAAAAGAGGAGACAGAGGAGATATGATAGAAACATTTAAATACGTAAAGGGAATCCACAAGGTAGAGGAAGGGAGTATATTTAAAAGGAAACAAAGTAGCAAAACAAGAGGACATAGTCTTAGATTAGAGGGGCAAAGGTTTAAAAGTAACATCAGGAAGCATTATTTTACTGAGAGGGTGGTGGATACATGGAACAGTCTTCCAGTTGAAGTGGTAGAGGCCAAAACAGTAATTGAATTTAAGCAAGCATGGGATAGGCATAAGGCTATCCTAAACAAAAGATAAATCCAAGTAAAGTATCCATGTAATTGGGCAGACTAGATGGGCCGAAAGGTTCTTATCTGCCGACATCTTTCTGTTTCTATGTTTCTATCTTCTTTCTGCCACGACCAGGTAGTGTTTCAACAGTGCCCTTTGCCTTGAATTTGCGAATGATGCTTCCTATGGTCTCTCTTGGTATGTTTAACATCTTTGCAATCTTCTTATAGCCATTGCCCTTCCTGTGAAGAGTAATCCCCTCTTCTCTTGTCTTCCTGGACCATTCTCTTGACTTCATCATGTTTGTAACCACACCAGTAAATGTCTAGAAGGAGCTGAGTATCACAGTCATTTTAAAGCTGCCTAATTGGTGCTTATTATTGCTCCGTGACATCCACAGGTGTTTTCAATACCTGATTGAAAACACTTGAATGAACCTCTGTTCTTCAGAGTGGTAGTCTTTAAGGGGTTGAATAATTGTGTCAATGAAGAATTCACAAAAGAAACATTTACTACTGTATTACAAAACCAATTGATGTCATTTTAGTTGCATATGGTTCTTTAAAAAGTCCTTGTAGGATTTCATTCTGAATACAATTACAAATGTACACTAAATTCCCTAAAACCCTTTACAGCATTGGGGGTTGAATAATTTTGAACACAACTGTATATGTTTCGGGTAATCCTAGGATTAACTGGGTACTATTGGCACTGCCCAGCGGTTTTGGGTAAAATCCTAAATGAAATGTCACTTCGGACTTTACCTGGGTAAACTGTGGATTACCCTAATGCCTCTGTTTAATCCTAGCCTTACCAAGCAAAAGCACTCCGAGTAGGGGGTAAAGTGCGTTTTAACCAGCTACAGGTCAAGAGCCTGTAGGCAGAGAAATGTGCGGTGCGCGCACACACAGGGACTGTTAAATATTATATATCCCTTTATAAATTGCGGTCAGAAATAGACATGAATGAGATTTGAGTGACATGACAACACATGGTTTGCAGTGACATCGCTCTATTGCTCATCGCTTTATGGACACCAAAATGACCAATGCAAGGTTCTATACTCGCTTACTCTGCAGATATTTTCTTGGGTCGCTCTGCCCCCTAAACAGCTGACTTACCATGTAAGCATGTTACGGTTCGGAGTAGAAAATAGAATATAAGCATTTCAATGCCTTGTTTCCCATCGGGAGATGCACTTACTTACACACCCACACACACGTATTCACACCTTCCACGTTCATATATACGCACATTGTCACGCACAAGTTAAAAAATTGCACCGTCCACAAAAGCTGAGCCTGTCATGTCCATTTTGCTGCATTTAAGATTCATTGTTGCAACTGACCATCACGGCAAGACGACGACTTGTACTTCTGAGGCTCAGAGAATAAACACTCTTTTTACCTGTTCTGTAAGTAAAGACTCTTTTTATGTAGCACACTACCTTTTCTTATCTATACAATTATGGCAAGCTGAAGACAATACAGAATGAAACAAAGTGATATTGTGTATTATAGTGTTATTTTACAGGTACACAACCTGGTACACACACAAAAAAACCTGGTACACAAGTCTTGTTTAAAGATGATTTAAATTTTATGGTTACAAAAATCGAGGATTTAGATTTTTTTTATTTTATTTTTGACACATCGATGCCCGGACAGACCCAGTCCGTCATTTAGAAAATCTATATTCCTCTATTTTAGTAAATACTCAAATCAAGGTTGGCCCCAAGCCTGATTTTATTTTTGGGGCGAAAAACCAGACAAAACAAAAACAGTTGCGATGGTGTAGACTAGAGTACTGTGATTTGAAGCGAATATATTGGTCCTGGTCCAGTGACGTAGTAGGACGTAATTGGTATTTTCATATGTAGTAAATGTGGTAAAATCATTTCATTTTTCTATCTGAAGTTATATAGTCTATATATATTTTTTTACAGAGACCTGCTAGTGGGAAAAACTGTATTAGTTTTGCTCGCTTCGAACGACCCCCCCTTCCTCGGTATTCCTCCACGTGGGATGTTTCCCGGGTGTTAAGTTTCCTGGAAGCCTGGCCGGATAATGGGGATCTGTCCCTACGGCAGTTGTCGGCGAAACTGGTGATGCTTTTCTGTTTACTCTCTTGTAAACGTGTGGGTGATGTTCGGGCCCTGGATTACCCTTCGCGTTCCTTTGGCCCGGGCGGCGTCACTTTTGATGTGTCTAGACGTACTAAGACCTCTATTTCGTCTGTATTTTTTCCGTCCTACCTGGACCGTCCTTTGTTGTGCCCGGTTAGATGTCTCAGACTCTGAGGGCCGCCTTGTGGGCTTTCGGACTGGATCCGTTTCCCCCCTGTTCCTGTCCTTCCGTGCCCCTCATCGCCCAGTGGCCTCGACGACCTTGGCTCGATGGTGCGCTGGTTGCTGGAGCTGGCGGAGGTCGATACCGCCTCCTATGGAGCCCACTCGGTCCGGGCCGCCATGGTTTCCTCAGCGGTGGCGGCTGGCTGTCGCCTGGAGGACGTCATGCGGTCCACGGACTGGTCGAGGGAATCTACAGCTCGTCTTTTCTATGTACGTCCTCTGAGACACTGGACAGAGATTGTTGTTGCCCAGCTTTGAAATGGCAAAATAGGAGCCTCCGAGTCCTGGGATAAAATTGAAGAATTTTCCTATTTCCATGACGGAAAGTTCTAATTTTAATAAGGACTTGGAGGCGAGTATTTCCCCCCCCCCCCTTTTTGGTTCCCTCCCTATCGACTGTTCCTTCATTAAAGTTTCCTCTGGTTGTCCGTGTCTTATTTACTGCGCGTGCCTGCGCCTTGCATTGTACTCTACGCCGCTTCTGCGCACATGTTCCTGAATAAAGATTTTACTGAGACTGGTTTCGTATTCCTTGACTGCGCCTTGCGTTGCAAGTTGTTGATGGCTCGGTTTTAACCTCTGCCCCGTGTTTCTTCTTCTCTTCCAGCCTCGCGCTGATCGACCTGCCTTGGCGGCGTTTTTCATGGTTTCCCCACGCCCGGCCGTGTTTGGCTTCTTCGTCTCCCCGTCGGGTAGCTCCGTTTCGTCCTGGAGATTCTGACTTCTGACCTGCAAAGAAAGAGGAGGAGCCTGTCTCTGGGCAGGACTAAGTGGACAGACTGGGAGAGGGTGTGGGCGTGTTTACCCTTGTTGTTGGGGAAGTTTTTGTTTTTTCATACTGTTAAACCTTTGCTGCTATAAATAAAGTAAAGAAAGAGATGGCAAAATAGGAGCCTCGGAGTTCTGGGATAAAATTTGAATATTGTGAAAAGGTGCAATATTCTGGGCTCAAAGTGTCCCACTCTAATCAGCTAATGAAGCCATAACACCTGCAAAGGGTTCCTGAGCCTTTAAATGGTCTCTCAGTCTGGTTCAGTAGGAATCACAATCATGGGGAAGACTGCTGACCTGACTGTTGTGCAGAAAACCATCATTGACACCCTTTATAAGGAGGGAAAGCCTCAAAAGATAATTGCAAAATAAGTTGGATGTTCCCGAAGTGCTGTATCAAAGCCCATTAATATAAAGTTATGTGGAAGGGAAAAGTGTGGAAGAAAAAGGTGCACAAGCAGCAGGGATGACCGCAGTCTGGAGAGGATTGTCAGGAAAAGGCCATTCAAAAGTGTTGGGGACTTTCACAAGGAGTGGACTGAGGCTGGAGTCAGTGCATCAAGAGCCACCACACACAGACAGATCCTGGACATGGGCTTCAAATGTCATATTCCTCTTGTCAAGCCGCTCCTGAACAACCAACAACGTCAGAAGCGCCTTACCTGGGCTAAATAAAAACAGACCTGGTCTGTTGCTCAGTGATCCAAAGTCCTCTTTTCTGATGAGAGCAACTTTTGCATCTCATTTGGAAACCAAGGAGCCAGAGTATGGAGGAAGAATGGAGAGGCACACGCTGCAAGATGCTTCAAGTCCAGTGTGAAGTTTTCAGTCTGTGTTGATTTGGGGAGCCATGTCATCTGCTGGTGTTGGTCCACTGTGCTTCATTAAGTCCAGGGTCAACGCAGCCGTCTACCAGGAGATTTTGGAGCACTTCATGCTTCCTTCCGCAGACGAGCTTTATGGGGATGCTGACTTCATTTTCCTGCAGGACTTGGCACCTGCCCACACTGCCAAAAGCACCAAAACCTGGTTCAATGACCGTGGGATTTCTGTGCTTGATTGGCCAGCAAGCTCGCCTGACCTGAACCCCATAGAACATCTATGGGGCATTGCCAAGAGAAAGATGAGCGACATGAGACAGAACAATGTAGAAGAGCTGAAGGCCGCTATTGAAGCATGCTGGTCTTCCATAACACCTCAGCAGTGCCACAGGCTGATAGCTTCCATGCCACATTTCCGCATTGAGGCAATAATTGCTGCAAAAGGGGCCCAAACCAAGTACTGAGTACATATGCAGCTTATACTTTTCAGAGGTCCCATATTGTTCTATGTACAATCCTTGTTTTGATTGCATGTCATATTCTAATTTTCTGAGATTGTGGATTTGGAGTTTTCATGAGCTGTAACCAGAATCATCACAATTATGACAAATCACCGGCTTGAACTATCTTGCTTTGCATGTAATGATTCTCATATATTACTTTCACCTTTTAAGTTGCATTACTGAAATAAATGAACTTTTGCACCATATTCTAATTTTTCGAGTTTCACCTGTATGTTCTATTTAATCCATGTTTGGTGACTCACATGTTTTTATTTTATTGAATAGTAAAAGTTACATTTTATCCAGCAGATCCTTTGTCTGTAGCAACACACTGTATTCTTGCCTTGCATACAGTATTGATTTTGGGTTACCCCCTATGACCATGGAAGACACGGTGTTACTCACCCAATGTGATGAATTACGGCTGTTTTCATTGACTTTTCTGTACAATTGCGGCTTATCTACAAGTACTTGTGACTACACTGGTTTAAATGGATTTTCTGCTTCACTAAGAAACCCTCCTTCTGTATCTTAAACATTTACAGAAGGGGAGGGAGATCTGTATTATTGTGCAAAGCTGACATGTCCGGAGTATTGAGCGCACATTGTCTGCAGCTAGAGGCCCAAAGGTAGACCGGGCGATGCTGGAGATTGCAAGAGACCTTAAAAGATCAGTGTTTGGAATGTGGACTCTCGGGAGCGCATTAAAACATCTGGGAGCAGTCCAGCGTCTTTGTGTCGACACAACATATCTTTTGTGTCAGATGGTTTGTGAAAAAGAAGAGCACAAAACCTTTCCTTTTTGTTATTGAGGTCTATGTGTGGAGCGTTTCTCTTTTATGTTTTGGAAGAAAATGAGATAAACTGGCCCCCGAACCAGAAAAGCTGCAGGTATAGATTGGAAGCTCCTCAGGGAACCGGCTCCCCTCACTCTTCAGTCTCTGTTCAACCATTCATTGTCTTCATTCACTGTAAAGCCTGTACCTTAGTATGGAATAAATTAATAAGGGATGTCAGACACATGACCAACTACTATGCTGAAGAGACAGCGATGCGCGCCATTTGTATCTTCTAACCATTGGCGTACATGCATGTATGTCTCCTGACACAAAAATGCACACTAATTTTGCATTATAATGGTGTGCAACTTATTTTCTTATGTATCACAATGCAAACTTGTGTACAGGTGGAGCACCCTTTTTCCCCGAATTTTCGGCACCCAGAGCACTCTGGATTTCGTATTCTTGCAGATTGCAGAATCTGGGAGATTCCAGTGCTATAAAGGTAGGAGATTGCAGCAGGAGAGCCTTGATCATCTTCTTGCTGCAGCAAGCCGCATGTACAAATGCTGGGAGCGCTATGCAGGGTTACTCTGTGGACATACTTATCATTGTGATCCTGAGCAGCATGTCACACGCTGGGGCTGCCCAGAGGCTCCCACCATGTGCCCGGGGTTTTGCTGCAGGGATCGGTAGCTGGGTTCCCCATTTGCAGTAGCCATCTAGAGAGCCCTTAATCTGAGATATTTCATCACCCATATATATTTTGCCTCACTCGTCATCATTCTGAATGGCACATACTTTCCCCTGAGTTACTCTGAGGTCCGCTCTGGTGGGAAAAGGCCAGAATGCCATCTCCTGTGTTTACTGTGCTCTCCGGCAAGACATCGTCAGATCTTACGAGTCAAGGATCATGGTGTCACTTTTGCCAAAACCAATGTGGTAATAGACGTTTTACAAAAAGAACAACCATAAGCTTTGTAAAAGACAATGGGCCCTATTACACTCTTGCTGCTAATGGTAGCGCTCACTTGCGTGAGCACTACCGTTAGCTGCGGTATCTACTGCATATTACAATCCAAACGGGTTAAGAAACCCGTTTGTGTTTGGTACCTTGCGCTCCTCTGTGCGAGGTTACTGTACTTTGCGCTCCCCATGTTAAGTATAGGGATCGCAAAGTGTTAATCAGCGCTGGCCTGGTGTTACAAAGTCCCAGTGCTGGTTAACGTCTGACTCTGGTTAGCAAAAAGTTAACCAGAGCCAGGACTTGGTGTTAACGGATTCTGCAGAAGCGGAATCCGTTAACACCAGCCTTAAAAATAAAAAAATTAAGCACATACTCACCCTCTGTACCGCGGCAAGGACCGCGCCTCCGGCCGACGGGAGCAGGGAAAAACTGGGGGAAAAAGTACCCTCAGTCTCTTCCTGCGTATCCCTACGCCGACCGGCCGGATCTCGCGAGGCTAGATCCGGCTGGTCATGTGACCGGCAGGGAGGAACTCAATGGAGTCCTATGGACTCTCCAGCGAGTGGATGCTTGGCGGGCGGCTGCGCTCAGCGCTGGTGCGAGCATCCAGCTTTTTATCGGGCGGAAACAATGCAGGCAGCATTTTCTGCGCCTGCATTGTAATCCAGTGTTAAAAAGCGGGCGCAGTTTTTCCTCCCTTGCGCCCGCGTTTTAACGCTAGGATTGTCATAGTGCCCAATGTCTTCAAACTGCTCCCCAGGGGATACTCAGGAGTGGTAGGTCACTTTAGCTTTCTATCCCGTTTTATTTAGGTTTTTGGTACGGGCTCATCTCTTCATTTATTTCTATGCTCATTATTGTAATACCACGCAGTTGACCTTATCTCTTCTATTATTATTATTATTATTATTCTTTATTTATAAAGCGCCAGCATATTCCGCAGCGCTGTACAATAAGCACAGTATAGACAGGGTTACAATACATTGAACAACATTTGACAAACAGCACAGGAGATGAGGGCCCTATTCCCGTAGGAACTCTTCTATACCAAGATTGACTATACCTGATATGCAAGTTACCTCCTGGGTCCCTGATATTGAGTATGGTCAATATGGTGTTCCACAGAAACAATGCAAATATTTTTTTTTTATTCTTATTATTATTCCAAACAAAATTAGTTTGCACTTGGGCTTCAGAACATACCCATAAAGTTTTGGCAGCGTGGGCATGAAATCCAAGGTGCCCAACACTTTAAAACCAGCTGGGAATGTGCCTGAATGACATCTCCCCTACTGATCCTGCACGGAGACCTGCACTGCAGTAAATCCTTTTGACCAGCAGATGGTGACCTCTCCCTCCAAATATGTTATTACAGTAAGGAATACAGTGGGAATATTCAGATATTTCTTACTGTATAATTATATAAAAAGATTTGCCAAAAACCAACTAGTTCCGGAGAGTGGTTTTCTGGAAAATCCCTTGATAATGAAGAATTCCAGTCTCCATCCCGTTCTAGGTCCGGTCACCCTATAACTACAACAAGATTTTGCCACTGGTGGATTTAATCGATGACCGGCGCGTTTTTATCACGAGAAGACCCGTGGCAGGGAAGAATTGCTTTTGCGTTCTTAACTCCCTTTGGAGACGCCAAACCACAACTCCTACAAACGTGGAATATTCCACTCTAGGGAAGGGGAGCTTTAAAAAAAAATGTGAAAGCATGTTGTGTTATTTAATATACGACCACAGAATGAGTTACCGTGTAAAACACCACGCTCTAATTAATGATACCCTTTAAACACAAAGTGTCTTCTTTCTGCGCCTTCGCACAGCTGAGGGTTGTGGTTCGGCGGTTGGAAATGAATCACGTCTGCTGTTTTAATTCAGTCAGTGTTGTCGTGATTACCCGTGGGCAGCACCTAGGCATGTTGAACTAGCACTCCTACTACCCTTTGCCAGGCAAATGATCGAAAATAGCTGTTAGAGTGGTGCAGAAGGCTCATTTTTTGTGTTTTTTGGCCAGCCACGCTGTGAAGCTGTAGAAACCCCTTTATGACTTTAATTCATGTAAGGAGGAGGTAAGGGGTTTAAAATTAAGACCTTGCAAATTCCCTTCGTCGTCTTTGGAACCTCTTCGGGTTGATTGCAGTTAATTATTTTATATTTACGACCATTGCTCTTCTCTGTTCATGGAGCAGAATGTGGAGCAGAGCTTTCCTGTCAAAATTTAGTTTTTGTCATCCAACAGGGGGGAGAGAGTGGACATCTTTTAGTTTACATTTTTTTTCTTTGAAAATAAATATATATGCAGGATAAATCTATTAACGTCATGTGCTTAATGCATTAAATCGTCAACACTTAGCTTGAACCCCCCGGTTTTTCTTTTTTTTGGGGGGGGGGTTATCGGCTGATTCATTTGACACAATTCGCCAGAGCCGAGATTTGAAAAATGGTCTAAAAAAAAAAACAAAAACAAAAAAAGGCTGGTCAGTAAAACGCCTGAAAAAGCTAAGTCTGCTATGCCTTTGAACAACGTGATAGCAGAATCGTGTAGCAAGGCTGGAAGACACTGCTCAGGCACTGCTACTTGATTACTACCTTTTAATTAATTGCTCCCTTCATTGTGTTTTCATGAATGGAGTTGGGTATAACACAGTACAGGCTCCCACAGAGACGTCTAATGGATACAGAACCAATGTCCTGTGTTTGTACATGCATTTATAAAAACATAATATTATCTATATTACATTTTTATTACTTTTTCAAGGCCTAAGCTGACATACCAAAAGCACCATTGTTTTAAAAAATAATCCTCGTAATAATAATATTTATGACATTATGAATAATATAGGAGAAATCATTAACTCATTGCAGTTTTATTATCACTTTTTTTTTTAGAGATTTCTGCAAATAAGAGTACAAATACATGTATCTGAGGCCCGTGGGGTATACATGTATCTGAGGCCCGTGGGGTATACATGTATCTGAGGCCCGTGGGGTATACATGTATCTGAGGCCCGTGGGGTATACATGTATCTGAGGCCCGTGGGGTATACATGTATCTGAGGTCTGGTGTGTGTGTGTTTGGCTATATTATATATAGTCTGGTGTGTGTGTGTTTGGCTATATTATATATAGTCTGTGTGTGGTCAGGGGGTAAATGTGGTGCCTGGACATACATTTTAATATTACCATAAACTGGACTGGCTTTCAGCAAAATCCTAAATTATTCATTGAAAAGCATCACATGACATTAAATAAAAGTATCGGTACTCGTGCTCTGTCTTAAAAAAAATGGTATTGGTTCATCCCTAAAATTAGCCATATCTGTGCCATCCTTAACGTATCCTAGACCAGTGACGGCTAACCTCGGCACCCCAGATGTTCTGTAACCACGTGCTCCATGACTCCTAGCCAGGAACAAAGCTGTCATAGTATCATGAGACATAAACAGGGTTATTCAGAGAAAGGTGAAACTCAGGAGAATTGGCAGGAGAAGAGAACAATCTAGACCAAATAGCCGATTTGGAAAGTGAGATAAATGGAAGAATTTTTCTGGTTTGGCTATTTAGATCTAGAATTTTTACTTCTCCAGTCATCCTCCTGGTCTTCACCTTTCTCTGAATAACCCTGATAGTTTCAAAACATCTGGGGTGCCGAGGTTCACCAACACTGCCCCAAAGGAACAATCCAGAACAGTCCCTGGAAATCCTTTGTGAGTGAGTGCCAGGTTTCCTCATAAAGTACCTCTGTATTAGTGCTTCACCATAAAACCCCCTGGAGCAGTATGGATTTATGCCCAATGAAAAGATCTCAAAAATACATAATTACTGCGTAGAGAGGAATAAAACCATGTCAGATAGGAGTCGTTTCGCACAAGCTTGGCGCAGATAAATGAAAAGCTATGATTTTTTTTTCTTTTCTCGTGTATAGTGTTTTGTCTAAAAAGCACCTCATGCATCACCTCTCATGCATCACCTCTCATGCATCACCCCTCACGCATCACCTCTCACGCATCACCTCTCACGCATCACCTCTCACGCATCACCTCTCACGCATCACCTCTCACGCATCACCTCTCACGCATCACCTCTCACGCATCACCCCTCACGCATCACCTCTCACGCATCACCTCTCACGCATCACCTCTCACGCATCACCTCTCACGCATCACCCCTCACGCATCACCTCTCACGCATCACCTCTCACGCATCACCCCTCACGCATCACCTCTCACGCATCACCTCTCACGCATCACCCCTCACGCATCACCTCTCACGCATCACCTCTCACGCATCACCTCTCACGCATCACCTCTCACGCATCACCTCTCACGCATCACCTCTCACGCATCACCTCTCACGCATCACCTCTCACGCATCACCCCTCACGCATCACCTCTCACGCATCACCTCTCAGCATCACCTCTCACGCATCACCCCTCACGCATCACCTCTCACGCATCACCTCTCACGCATCACCTCTCACGCATCACCTCTCACGCATCACCTCTCACGCATCACCTCTCACGCATCACCTCTCACGCATCACCTCTCACGCATCACCTCTCACGCATCACCTCTCATGCATCAAATCCTGGTTCGAGAACGCTTAATGTAGACGCATCCACATTTTCCTGCTGAACTTTTCGCCGCGTTTCCTGCTGGTGGTGGGCTTGGTAACGTGGAAATCAATGTATCAGCAACCTTGCATTTGATCCAGCTTAGTGTTCATATAATCCAGTTTATAGAAATTATCCCTTAGAAGAACAATAAACACATTCAATGTGCCCTTGTACTGCCCGGGTGCTCTATGTCTGCGATATCCCATCAGAGGGATGGATTTGTCTTAAAGATAATCAATGCCATGCCTCATCTCTTGATGAGGTATATTCTGGTTTGTGCTCACCTCGATCCAGCAGTGGTCACCGCCATGTTTCACCCTCCATGCGCGTTGCTAGCTGGGGGGCCTTCCTACACTGATACATGATTGGCCCCCTGACTTGTCAGTCAGCGTGCCGACAGTCAATCAGTCTCACAGACTGAGTGGAGGTGTCTCCTGTATGATGGCTGTCCGCTCACAGCGGTCACTTCCCCTGCGGCATGCCGCGGCCCTGTCACAACAGCGACAGCTAAGGTTTTCAAAGGGAATAACTCCCTTTTTTTCCTTTTTGTGTCAGCAAACTAATACTGCCCTTTATAAAGGGAGTGATTCCCTGTCAAGTGAGCCCCGCATGTTTTGGGCATGGCAGGGTCACTTTAAATCAGTGTTTCCCAAACCTCTCCTCGGGACCCTCAACCAGGCCAGGTTTTAAGGATCATCTTGGGGAAAAGCTGACTGAATTCTGCAATCACTGAGCAGCGAATCCTATCACCTGTGCTGTGCTTCACATATCCTGAAAACCTGGCGAGGCAGAGGTCCCGAGGACAGGTTTGGGAAACACTGCTTTAAATGATATGCGTCAGGTTTTGTGTCAGATTTTAATGACTCCTCTTTTTTTATTAATGTGCACCCGTCATGCCCGCAGGAATTTGGGCTCGTTTGACAGGGGTTCACTCTATGTGTGCTTGTATTTAATTTAGTAATACCTATATATTAAATAATGGATTAATTCCATTAACAAAAAAAAGTGTCTGGGTCTCCCTTCCAGATGGCATGTCACTGGAGTGACGATTGTGAGCGGAGGAGTCAGCCTACAGGACATCCCTCCGCTCACTTGGTCTGTCAGACCTCAGAAGCTCTGCCAATCAAGAGGGTACCATAGCGGAAATAGGGTTGCCAGAGGGGCTGTGTATTCCTGGACACACACAATTTATTTGCGACGATGGGCAGCACATGGAAAATTCCACCCCTCAGCGTGTAGAATCCATATGCTTCAGGTACGAAATCTGACCACAATCCCAGGTGACCTGCCTCGATTTCCTTGCTGCAGCTTATGAATTATACATGTTGCAAGGCAGCACTCTTCCCTTTGCATGAAATAGAAAGATGTGTCCAGCCTGGGAGCCCTACGTGCCGCTGAATAAGTGGTGAGCACCGGCTGTGATCGCTTCTCACGGGATGAGGTGTTACTTTGTTTCTGCATTCTGTGTTAAGCTGCTGCGATTGCTGTAGAATTTCCCCTTTAATACAACATGTGCGCATTATGCTTCCCTGTAACTTAACACAGGATATTGCCCAACCGTGCGTTTCAGCACTATATGCAGTCTGATGGGCCATATATATGTCTGGTGTTTTTATCTAAATTACGGACCACCGCCTTCATCATTTAAAGCCCTGACAGAGGCCCCCCCCCCCCCCGGGTAACTACTTATCATCACACAGTCATACTCGACTTACAACCTGCAGACAAATGCTATCTTCCCGGTGATAGTGATTCTCTGCCGTTATCACGAAATCCATCGCAGCGACTCCGGCTCTCTGGGCCCTTTAGGGGTAAAATCCTCAGTCGGAGTAACGGCGCCTCTGCGGCGCTGGTCTTGGAAATGCTGTGGGAAAGGAAGCGCTCGTTCGCCACGCGCACGTTGCATCGAAAACAAATCTGTCTGTCAACCGAGCGCGCTACAAATCATTCCGAAGCAAACCTTTCTGGACCTAATGGGCGCACGTTTCCCCAAATAAAACGCAGATTGGAAACAGGTTTTCGGAGCTAAGAAACATCTTTGCAGTGACTGATGTCAATAATACGAAGCCTTTCCAGCTCTGAGGTGCGCGGATCTTTTGTTCAGGATCCAGCAATGAGGAGAAGTCGGCAATAAATTCTAATCTTTGAGGGGCGGGGGGAGCAACCAGACCCTCTGAGTTGCAGAGACCTTTAATTTCCAACTTCTAATGCAAGCCAGAACTGTTTGTGCTACTTTATCTTCTTCATTTCGGTGATTTGCAGGGGATAACAGTGAAGGATCCGAGGGGAGGAAAAGTTCTGTTTGATTGGAGGGGGTGTTATCAGAGAGATATTATTTATTATTGTTACAGTCATTACATAGGAAGTGTTATTTGTTGAGGAAACATCTAGAAATTTATTAATATAAATTGTAACTTTGTTATTTTGCATCTGCACTACATTTTCTCTGCCCTAGACATGTATATGGTGCTTCTGAGACTGGTTAAAGGGACACTCTACTCAATGTTACTGGAGTGGTCACACTACTGTGAATTCCCCCCCCCCCATGAGGAGGTTCTGGGGGGGCTGATACAACCTCAACCTGCAAGACTTTGCTCCTGACCTCACAGTCCGCTGTGCTCAGCTTCCCAGACTTCGGGACCTCGGGGAACATAGTGTCACTGGAAGGCCGTGAGAGCCACTGGATTGACGACCTCACCTATGGTCGCATGATCTGCTGCTTTCAGCCACCTGTCATATCCTGCAGGGCTCCGATGGGGACCAGACACTGGGTTAACCTCCCTGACCGTATTCCCGAATGTGGCTCGGGGTTAATTTTTTGTAGACAAAGTGGTATCCCGGAACCACACTCGGTCTGGATACTTACATGTCCTGCGCTCCTTCGCTGATCCCCGCAGTCTCCTCCAGCCGCTCGCAAAGTCACACTGCCTGGTTCTCTTCTCACGAGGAGTGAAACAGGAAGTGTGACGTCGCGATCGGCTGCAGTGTGACTGCGGGGACAACGAGGGAGCGCAGGACATGTATCTGCCCGAGTGTGGCTCGGGGATACCGATTTCAGTATTGAACATCTGTAGTAACTACATCTGGCCAGCAGATGACGACATGTCCCTACCAAACAGCTTATTACAGTAAGGAATACATTGGGAATATTCACAAATTTCTTACTGTATAATTAAAATGATTTTCCAACAAAAGCACTGGTCCCTGATGGTGGTTTTCTGGAAAATCTCTTGGTAATAGAGGGATTGAGCATATGAATGGAATGCCGATAACTAATTTGATGTCCCTTTATCTTTTATTTTTATTTTTAAATAGATATTTCCTTCACACCGGAACACTTTAGCATTTTAAAGCAACCACGGTGTGAGGGGCATATACAACCCCCCCGGAGGTCTCAGAGAGGCTGCAATGGACCGGAGCTGTGCACGTGCATAGCTCTGATCCGTCGTTCTGCGCAAGCACTACGGAACTTGCGTACGGACACTTTTCAAGTCTTGTTTTAGTGCTCCATTCTGTTCCCGATGCCACACAATCGCAGAGAGCGCAAATTGCGCAGAAAAGACTCGGGGACTTCCAAGTTCGGGTGTACCTGAGCAGAAGAGGAGGAGCAGCGGGAAGGACAAAAGGTGAGTAAATTCACCTGAAAAAGAACAATTTGCTGCAAATTTTTATGACAACCTTCAGAAATTACCTGTATAATTGTATAAAAGTAACGTGTCTGTCAGATATTGCCACAAGGCATGTGATGTGAATATATTCTGCAGGAATGCATGAGCTTTCCGGTCACTTGAGGTGCGCACGGCTGAAAAATTTGTTTAGTTTTAAAATAATTTCGCTTTCAGAATTCCGTTTCATATTTCGGAGCTTGTTTCGGATCGATTTGATTGATTTGATATCGATTCGATAGATCAAATATCAAATTGATATATCAACTATCGAATCGAATTTCGGATCACTAAATAAGACACCAATTAATCAAATTTTTCTATTAAATGGCAAGCTAGGGTTAAGTATTGAGCTATCTCACAGATTTAGTACCAGAGGCCAATTAACAGGGACAGGTGCTTGTGAAACAAACTGATTTGTTGCATAAAGTCGTTTGCTGACTGTAGTACCTGTATGCATTGTAAGTTAAGATCGATTCGATGGTTTATCGATTTGAATTTCAGATTACTAAATAAAACCCCAATTAATCAAATTTTTTCTTTTTTATGATAAAACGGTATAGAGAATTAAATTCATTATATACAGTTTTGTTTCGAATTTGGACCAAATCGATTCGTTAATTCGTATTTCGGAAGTACTTTGAAATAACGAAATTCGTTACGAGTTTCAATTCATTACGAACGAGCGCACACCTCTACCGGTCACCGTACTCTTATTCTTTGTAGGTTTAAAGGTAGTAGATGTAGTTTAGTTTTCCTATGATACTCCTTATCGTCACTGCAATGTAGAAATAAAGTTTCGGAGTTTCTTGTTTTTTTTTTTTTAATTATGTTTGTTGTAAAGAGCATTTCGTAGTAACTGTAAGAGTTTGATTTTGTATGCTGTATGCTGTCTGCTTGTCCGTTTACAGTTAAAGACGTCACAACATAACCTAAGGCTAGGGTCAGACTAACGCATTTTTTGCGTCGTCTGTGAAAAAGTGCGTTCGAACGAATGGACGTATTTTTCACGGAATACACGATAGCGGTCATACGATGCGCATTTTCGTCCGTGATTTTGTACGGATCATCAATAAAACCCTTTTTGCGTCTGGACGTTATGTTGGCCGGACGTGTGCAGCGTCTGACGTCTCCTAATCACGCAAACACGCCGCTATGCGGCCGCAGCGCACTCTGTACGTCAGTAGTAGCGGTTTGACGTTCTCGAAAAAAATGCGATCGTTTGCCACATGCGTTGCACGGACAAACTTTCGTGCGGCCGTTCGTCGTATGTTCCCGGGCATTGGACGTCATTTGCAGCTAGCACGGCCGTGATTTCGTGCGGCTAAACGCACGTTAAAACTGCGTTCGTCTGACCTTAGCCTTAGCCGTTGTGTTCATTTCTTTTGCCTTGTGTTTATCCTGTCTGCCGTCTCGAGGTAAAACAAAGTGGCTGGTAAAAGTTTACAAACGCATAAAGCACAAAATCAAGGGGAGTATAGACCTGCGAGGGGAACTGATTAGTTTTGCAAGGTTTTTATCTTTTATTTATATTAATGTTTGTGTAAGGCACCTCCGTTTGGATTGTAGGGTGGGAGCTGTCCAATCAGCACCATGGAACCTGTAATACACCAACCACTGTCCTAGATGGATGTTTTCACATACCTGGCAGGAACACACACACTCCCTTTTAAGTGTGTACTGACCATCTGAAGATTTTACCTAAATGCAGTACCAAGCTGGATTATAGTCGGGAGAAGGATGTGATATCATCTTTAATGACCACTCCACCTAACCAGAGGTGCCGTGACGTGGCTGGTGGGCTTAAAACTTTAATGGCCATTAAGGCTGGTGTCAGACGAGCGCATTTTGTACGGACTGTGCGCCCGTGGAGTACGGACGCTCTTTCTGACGGAAGACGCAGTAGTGGCCACACAGTCCGTTTTTTGTAACGGACGTTATTTTTGACAGATGTAGCAGGGAAAATAAATTAAATATGAAAACCATTCTGTCCGTCACAAATGCTGGACGTATAAATGCAGCCCGTCTGACCTCGTTCATCACTCACACACAAAGCTATGCGGACGTGGTGCACTCCGCACGTCCGTTCTAGCGGTTTTACGTTCTTGCCTAACTTGCGCCCGTTTGTCGCGTGCGTTGTGCGCCCGCAGTTCGGCGCGCTCGCACTTCGTGTGGGGGTCTCCATTGGCGATTTATTCTATGCCGCGACGGACGTTATTATGTGCGCAAGAACGGACGTTCAAACTGCGCTCGTCTGACACGAGCCTTAAGGAAACCGAAACCTGTTTTTTGTTTCACATGGAGCCACAGGGGTGAGCGCAAAAGACAATCCATTTTTCTTTTGTTTTGTACATGAAGTGGGCTGGATACGTGTGGTTTATGCAGCCGCCCTGGTAGGGAGTAGGCGCAAAACCGTTTTTTCTGCATCTCAGTATATTGTGTTTTTTACGCATCCAGGTTTATCATTTTCTCCTGTGACGGCGCAGCGAGTGATTGATTCCACCTTAAAATCATTTGCAGTGATCCGGCGCTTTAGGGCAGGGAGAAGAGGTGTAGTAGTAAAACGTTGGACTCGGGCGCACGCGCGGCAGAAATTCACGCCAAGCATTGCAATTCCAGGGGACGAGCACGCAGAATCCAGCCTCTCCGTTTGACAGCTCTCACGTGCAGCAGATGAAATTACTTCGCTCGCACACGTGCTTGGAAAGAAGTGTCCGCTCCAGGATTTATATTTGGCTTTTAATTTATTATTTTTTAATAATCTCTGGCTCGCATGGCGGGTCTTTTCGCTTCTCTCTACTTACGCGAGGCTGAGTGGATAGGAATGAAATCCGAGGCGTTTAAAGGAAACTTGGAGCGCGCAGGCCGAATTCCACTTACAAAGAAAAATCTAATAATTCTTCATGTCAGAGTAAAGCAACAATCTAGCAGAGCTCTAATGTGATGCCTAGCACGCCGACTATTTTGCATGTGAATGTGTGTATGAGTTAACAAGGTCAGCGAAGGTGCGATACGGTACAAAAAACTGCCTTCTCGCTCTTAATAATACTCTTATTACCTATGACCGTGTCTGGATGCCCTGGTCTCTTAGCGGTTCTGAGTGCGGCAGGTCTTGGGGCTGGTATTGATGCAGAGTTAGAGGACAGTATATATAATTTCCTAAGGGTTTTTTTTGTCTTCTCCATTTTTCTTCATATTTCGGTCCTGAATAGTCTCTCGCATGGAGAAGATGTTTCCTGTGCATAGAGCAGAACGACTGGTACTCCACCACAAAGAACACCACTCGTCATTGTTCCTTGACGGTAAGGTTTTATCACCCAGCCGTGGATTGGCTTTCTCCGTATTATTATACTTTAACCACTTGTTGACAGGTCAGCCAGTATTACTAAAGAAGAAAAAAAACATTTAAAGTGACCGTGTTGTTCCAACCAGATGTTGGGGTTATAGAATAGGAAACCGCTCCAAATGTGTTCTAGCATTATTACATTTTTTTGATGAAGTTTATATTTGAAAATATGAGTAATTTTTCATTAGTTTGCTGTCACTCAGTTCCGTGCAACATGCTGCATGTGCAAGTGACACTCTGTGTAGCCGATTGACCGTTGACGGCACTGCACATCTCTCCCCCCCCCCCCCCGCTAGATCCATCCATAGAAAGGAAAACATTGAGGTGCCCTTCACTGGGTTGGGGATCACTAAAACCTGCAATATCTCTTCAAGGGAGGAGATATCTCATTGATCTCTTACGGGCATTCTATCCCCTGCTGGGATATCGCAGACACAGTGAAGCTGGGCACAACCGTTGCATGTTAAGTATACATTGGTATATACGGAATACGTAGAGGTTAGTGGAAGCGCACGGCGAGATATCAGTCACCACTGGTTCCACACAACAGAGTGTGGCCATTAGTCCCCAAATGTTAAAAGCCCAAAAAAAATGAATGCCAGTCACACGACAGGATTAGATAGAACTGCTTTAATAGGAGTAAGGATATACAATATTTCTCCTCCGTACACGTGCTTTTATCAAGTATATGTCAAGTGTGACGTCCACAACGCCAAAGAGTACCAGCACTCGTAGACTCTATTAATGTGTCTTTTTATTGGATGCCTTTGTGTGTAACAGAGCCCACCAGTGCTGGTACTTTCTGGTGTCTTGGACGTTATACTTGACATATATTCCTGATGGTACTTTCCGGTGGCTTGGACGACATACTTGACCTATACTTTATGGTACATTGTGGTGGCTTGGACTTCACTCTGGGTGTGACATAATCCAAATGTCAAGTACACCGTGGATTGGATCTACCCCTAACGCATTTTTCGCGTTGTCCGTGAAAAAGCGCGTTCGAACGAATGGACGCATTTTTTCACGGAATACGCGATAGCGGTCATACGATGCGCATTCTCGTCCGTGATTTTGTATGGATCATCAATAAAACACTTTTTGTGTCTGGACGTTATGTTGGCCGGACATTAGCAACGTCTGACGTCTCCTAATCATGCACACACGCCGCTAGCAGACGCAGCGCACTCTGTACATCAGTACTAGCGGTATCACGTTCTTGCAAAAATGCGTTCGTTTGCCACTTGTGTTGCGCTGCCGCACTTTTGTGCGGCCGTTCTTCATATGCTGCCCGGCATTGGACGTCATTTGCTGCTAGCACGGCCGTGATTTAGTGCTGCTAAACGCACGTTACTACTGCGTTAGTCTGACCCTAGCCTAAACCAGGGCTGTCAAACTCCGCCCCGCCATGATGTTTCTTAACTACAACTCCCATGATTCCCTGGCCACCTATTGCATTGAAGGAATTCTGGGAATTGTAAGCATCAACATCTGGGGGTTGTCAGTTTGACTGTCCTGGTCTAAACCCTTTTTTTTCTTGACTGTATATGTCAAGTATTTGATTTTATTATCAAGTAAGGATATTTTAAATACTTGATAAAGGTTCATGTTTTGATTCAAAACATTGTATCCCCCTTATTATTATACTTTATTTATAAAGCGCCATCATATTCCGCAGCGCTGAACAATGGGTATGATATAGACAGGGTTACAATACATTGAACAACATTTGATAAACTGATACATGAGGAAATGAGGGCCCTATTCCCGTGTGAACTCACAAACTAGAAGGGTTGGGGTGGAAACAAGAGGAGAGGACTGCATTGTGAGAGTGATGGACTGGTTGAGGCAGTGATCTGTATTAGTGAGTTGTGTGGCAGGCTTCCCTGTATGGGGATGTCTTCTACGAGAGGGAGAGATGTAGATAGTGGAGGGGTTGGTGGTAGAGAGGCAGGAGTTCCATTTTAGGATGAATGCAGAATAAAAGAGTAGAAGAGACAGGGAGCGCATTGTGCAGCAGTATGAGGACCTTGCACTTCTCTAATTCCAGCAGAGGGGAGGGGGAGCTGGTGGCCACTAAAACACTGCAGAGCTTGCATGGGAGAGACCAGAAGCCTGGGATTAGTAAGAGTAATTAGAGAGAAGTGGAGACAGCTGGAAAGGATGCCTGAAATTAGAGGCCGGTCCTGGGTGAGGAGGACTGATCAGTGTTGAAATTAAATTTGGACTGTGTGAAAAGGAAATTAGTTCAGGTAACTGTCTAGGTGTCAGAGGCCTTTGTTATGTGGGGGGAGGGGGGCACTAGTGAAATACTAGCTACATATTCTATCTAAAAATGCAGCAATTTAGAGGATAATCAGACAGAAATTAAAGCAGCCATATCTAATCCTGCAGTGTGACAAGCATCCCTTTTTACTTTTGGATTTAAAGTACAAATTAGATTATTTTGGGTCACAGAGCAGTAGGTTTAACAGCATTTGTCTTAAGTAGTCACTTATTATAGACAGACCATGTTCTGCTGGATCAGGGAAGACTAGAACGGGAAGCCAGATCTAGAAGGTCATCTCAGATCCTGGATACTCTGTTTTTTTTTTTTTTACTTTTCTGTGTTCTTCACATGTTCTCTGTATTCTGCAAAATTCGACGTGGTCACATCCAATCACTTCTGTGGCCATGTGGGCAGAGCTGGCATAAATAGTCAGTCAAGTACATACAGAGCGTGGCCTTGGAAATGGAAACTTGAATTGGGTCCAGATAATGCTTGGCCTAAACACAAGTGTCTCCTTCACTATAACAATGCATGTTTAAGTGATTCACTGCTTCCATTCTCCAGTAACTCCGTGGCGGCTCGGCACGCTCTACAGTACAGAGAAGATGCTTGTAAAAAATCTCCCTGTCCAGAAGTATTTATACATTAAAAAAATAAAGCCGGGATAAAAATGACAATAAATGGTACGGCTAATCTTTGTTTACATATCAGTAGTTTTTATTGTATGCTCCGGACGGGCAGCTGGTTCTCTTTACCATCAAGGCACTGGCTTTCTCCACCACCAGTATTAATAGCAACATTCATAATATGTTACTTTAAAAGCTGACTTCAGATAAACATAATTTATAAGGTTTAGCACAGTGGGGAGAAAGCAGGGGGAAAATGGGCTAACATGGAATGAACGGACAAATGTATGCAAAACATGCTGCTCTCAACCGAAAAGGCCGTCCAGAACTGAAATGCCAAGGACGTTTCCTCTACACGAGGAATACAGCAACCCCTGAGCATCATTGCCTCCTACTTAGGCCTTATCACGAGGGTATAGCTGATACCTCTCTAGGCACCTCATCGCCAGCTATACCCTCCTGACAAGGCTGAAATGACTGTCGGGGCGACCGTATCTCTCATGCAGAGGAGATTTTTTTGGCCTTCTCTACGAACCTCTATTTTTGGGTGATAGACTTATTTGCATATGGTATAACCTGATCTGTATTGGTACCATCAAGCAAAAAAAATCCCATGAGCCCAGAGCATTACTCCCCGACGAGACAGATACTAGTACCATGTTTTGACAAATATTGGCACAAAAATATGGATCATGTTATAATGTAACAGGTCACTGCTATGTGAGGTCCTCAATAAAGTGGAAGGATGAGAGCACGTAACCGCATGCAAAGATCTATTATCGCCAATTATGCTTTAGGCCTAGAAGGAATAGGCATCCATGGCTTACTCAGGACAAAGAATGGAAAATGGAATTGCATGAATTTCATACGTTTATAACGGCAATGGATACTCTGTTTATTCTGTAAAGGTAAAATATGCAGACGGGGGAAAAGGAGCCATTACTTTTTAAAGAATTGCGGGCCACTTATTTACTTGAGCCAAGTGTTAGGAGCATTATCACATCATGTACTTGTATAGGCCACGGTTGCTGAAAGGGGTTTATGAGCAGCAGAAGATGACCAATACTTTGAAGCTGTGGAACTGATGCAGAAGATGACCGATACTTTCTGAAGCTGTGGAACTAATGCAGAAGATGACCGATACTTTGTGAAGCCCTGGAATTGATGCAGAAGACGACCGATACTTTGTGAAGCTGTGGAACTGATGCCGAAATGACCGATACTTTGTGAAGTTGTGGAACTGATGCAGAAGATGACCGATACTTTGAAGCCCTGGAATTTATGCAGAAGATGACCGATACTTTGTGATGCCCTGGAATTGATGCAGAAGATGACCGATACTTTGTGAAGCTGTGTAACTCAGGGCTCAAAATTTCAAGTCCTGAGCTACCAGCCAGGCCTTAAGAGTTACTCGCCACCAGTTGCCCCACCTATCTGGCCTTAACTCCGCCCCTAAACACACCCTCTTAAATTATCTAAAAAATGACAGTTAAATTTTTTATTTAGAATAATGTTACAAATATAAACATTAACAATATTATAATAACAAAGCAATGTAAACATAGGAAAATAAGTGCTTTACATCAAATGGGATGCAACAAAATATTAAGTGTAACTGCTCAACTTTTAATAAACTTAGGGCCCTATTACATTCTCAGCGCAAAAAAAGCGTGCACAGCGCATTCAATTTTGCTCACAGCATTGAGCGTTAACGCGCGAAAATTGACAGTGGTATTACAATCCTCGCACATCCTATTACAAAATAACGCACGTAAAACGGACGCGCAAAACGTAGAAAAATACGCGTTCAGTAACGTTGTGCGCAGAAATCAGTGTGCGGACAGTTTTTTTTTTTGTGGTCCGCCTTTATTGTTTAACCTTATGGGTTCATCTGCAGTAAAATTATTTTGTACAATGAAAAATAAACGTTCCTCTATGTAAGATGACCATATCAGTACAGCACTGGGGTTACTAGGTTTGTATTCATCTCGGGGAGGCAGTGGGATGGTTAAGTCACTTGATGGGGTGCTGGGTGTAGCAGGCGGAGCCACCCTCCCCGGAGTCCTCGGTCAGGTCCCCCTGCAGTGACTCTGGTCCTCCTCCCCTGGAGTCTTCCTCCTCCTCCTGATCTTGGTGGGGGGGCTCGGGGAAAAGCAGCCTAAGGCACCCTGGGGGCTCCTGCATTGCCAGGGGCCCAGGTTGCGCACAGAGGATGCGGTCCATGTCGCTGTAGTAGTGGCAGATCTTGCAGGCGTGCCCGCTTTTCTTACTGAAGGCCTCCCGGGCCTGGTAGCACTGGTGCTTCAGGCCCTTGATGTGGATGTGGCACTGCTCGGGGCTACGCTCGAAGCCCAGCCCCCACAGACGGGCGGCCACATTCCGGTACACATGGCTGTTATGGAAAGTGCCGTCCAGAGCGGACTGCACATCCGCCTCCCCCAAGATACCCAGCAGGGCACGGGTCTCCGTGTCTGACCACAGGAAGCCCCAGGTGTTGGTTGCGAGCCGCCGTCCGCACGCATTCATTTTGCCTTTGTTGTTGGCTGGCCGTGCACCGGGCACGGAGGAGCTGCTGCTGAGAGGGGGTGGCGCCAAAGCAGCGTCCCTTCCCATACTCGTGTTACAAGTGTGGGAGGTGCGCAGGCGCCACACAACTCCGATGGCCGATTGACGAGTAAGAAGGCGGCGGCGGCACCCGACCGGTCAGTCTTCCCCACTCGCCCGCATTTAATTTCCACTCGCTGAACGCGAGTGGGCGAGTGGAAATTTTGAGGGCTGGTGTAACTGATGCCAAAATGACCGATACTTTGTGAAGCTGTGTAACTGATGCAGAAGATGACCGATACTTTGTGGCTGTGTAACTGATGCAGAAGATGACCGATACTTTGTGGCTGTGTAACTGATGCAGAAGATGACCGATACTTTGTGAAGCTGTGTAACTGATGCAGAAGATGACCGATACTTTGTGAAGCCCTGGAATTGATGCAGATGATGACCGATACTTTTTGAAGCTGTGTAACTGATGCAGAAGATGACCGATACTTTGTGAAGCCCTGGAATTTATGCAGAAGATGACCGATACTTTGTGAAGCCCTGGAATTGATGCAGAAGATGACCGATACTTTGTCAAGCTGCGTAACTGATGCCGAAAATGACAGGTACTTTGTGAAGCTGTGTAACTGATGCAGAAGATGACCATTACTTTGAAGTTGTGTAACTGATGTAGAAGATGACCGATACTTTGAAGCCGTGGAACTGATGCAGAAGATGACCAATACTTTGTGAAGCCCTGGAATTTATGCAGAAGATGACCGATACTTTGTGAAGCTGTGTAACTGATGCAGACGATGACCGATACTTTGTGAAGCTGTGTAACTGAGGCAGAAGATGACCGATACTTTGTGAAGCCGTGTAACTGATGCAGAAGATGACCGATACTTTGTCAAGCCGTGGAGCTGATGCAGAAGATGACCGATACTTTGTAAAGCTGCGTAACTGATGCCGAAAATGACAGGTACTTTGTGAAGCTGTGTAACTGATGCAGAAGATGACCATTACTTTGAAGTTGTGTAACTGATGTAGAAGATGATCGATACTTTGTGAAGCCGTGGAACTGATGCAGAAGATGACCAATACTTTGTGAAGCCCTGGAATTTATGCAGAAGATGACCGATACTTTGTGAAGCCCTGGAGCTGATGCAGAAGATGACCGATACTTTGTAAAGCTGCGTAACTGATGCCGAAAATGACCGATACTTTGTGAAGCCGTGTAACTGATGCAGAAGATGACCGATACTTTGTCAAGCCGTGGAGCTGATGCAGAAGATGACCGATACTTTGTAAAGCTGCGTGTCACGGTGGCCCCCGCACCCCCCCGGCGCCTGGCAGCAGCTTCCTCGCTGCTCGCTGGCCAGGCGCCGAGTGATATTGCGGGCGCTTCCGCACACGTGGGACGCCGGGGGGCGGGGCCTGGCGGCGAGACGCGGACCCGCCGGGTTTAAAGCCCAGACTCACAGAGACGCCGGTGCCCTGACGTGGTAGTTACTTCCCGCAGAGCTCTTGTATATTTTGATTAACTAACGATTCTGTGTATGACCCTTGGCATTGGCAAACTAACGATTCTGTGTATGACCCTTGGCATTTGCAAACTAACGATTCTGTGTACGACCTTTGGCATTGGCAAACTAACGATTCTGTGTATGACCCTTGGCATTGGCAAACTAACGATTCTGTGTATGACCCTTGGCATTGGCAAACTAACGATTCTGTGTATGATCCTTGGCATTGGCGAACGAACCACTCTGTGTATGATCCTTGGCATTGGCGAACGAACCATTCTGTGCGTAACCCCTGGTATTGGCATTAACTCTTCTAATTCTGGTATTGAGGTCAGTCTGTGTGGCACCCTAAGCACACATCAGACTACCCCTTGTTGTTAGGGTCTTGGGAAGAGCTAATTGTTCTAAGGTCTTGTGTATCATTCTATGTCTGTCTAGTCGTGCCGACCACTCTAAGGATCGGAAGGGTAGAGAGTGTCCTGCGTCTAGGGACCACTAGTCAGATAAACAGAAGGATCCGTGACGTCTCTCTTGTATGTGCTCTGTACTGCCATTCTAGTAGTCTGTCTAGTCGTGCCGACCACTCTAAGGATCGGAAGGGTAGAGAGTGTCCTGCGTATAGGGACCACCACTCTAGTATCAGGGGGATCCGTGACACTGCGTAACTGATGCCGAAAATGACAGGTACTTTGTGAAGCTGTGTAACTGATGTAGAAGATGACCGATACTTTGTGAAGCCGTGGAACTGATGCAGAAGATGACCAATACTTTGTGAAGCCCTGGAATTTATGCAGAAGATGACCGATACTTTGTGAAGCTGTGTAACTGATGCAGACGATGACCGATACTTTGTGAAGCTGTGTAACTGATGCAGAAGATGACCGATACTTTGTGAAGCCGTGTAACTGATGCAGAAGATGACCGATACTTTGTGAAGCCGTGTAACTGATGCAGAAGATGACCGATACTTTGTGAAGCCGTGTAACTGATGCAGAAGATGACCGATACTTTGTGAAGCCGTGTGACTGATGCAGAAGATGACCAATATTTTGAAGCCCTGGAATTTATGCAGAAGTTGACCGATACTTTGGGAAGCCGTAGAACTGATGCAGAAGATGACCGATACTTTGTGAAGCCCTGGAATTGATGCAGAAGATGACCGATATTTTGTGAAGCTGTGGAACTGATGCCGAAAATGACAGGTACTTTGTGAAGCTGTGTAACTGATGCAGAAGATGACCGAAACTTTGTGAAACTGTGTAACTGATGCAGAAGATGACCGATACTTTGTGAAGTTGTTGAACTGATGCAGAAGATGACCGATACTTTGTGAAGCCGTTGAACTGATGCAGAAGATGACCAATACTTTGTGAAGCCGTTGAACTGATGCCCTGTGTGCACGAGCAATTAGTAAAAGCCTCAGAAATGGAGTGCTGCCTGGGTTCACAATGTATAATGGGTAAGGTGCTGCGCTACAGCTGTGCTGCACATTGGCAAGCTACAATCAGCCCTGCTTAATGTCAATAATTCTCAGCAGGAGACATCACTAAGAGGTATTTGAGAAGCCACGTGCGGTTTGGTTTCGCTCAAACAAATAGTGAACAAATGGTGAAAAAGGCAGAGAGTCCAGTTAGAAATTGTAAGTATGGATTTTTTTTTTTCTTTAGAGGCCGTAACTGTGAGGGAATACAATTAAAATTAATATATGGTGCTACAAGAAATGGGAGATCTTCCAGGGCAATCTGGTTTTACTTTTTGTCTTTGTTTCATTCCCCTTGTTACAGTTGTGTGACACGTACAGGTTTACTATATCTCCTTTACTGGAGATTTAACCTTTTATCCATATATTGTTCCAAATGACAAATGTACAGATTTTTCAGGAAATCTCTACAATAGTAAGCGCCCTCTTACTTTATTACTGAAACTTTGCAAAACTATTTAAGGGAAGGAAGAATAAAAAAAATCCTAAAATGAGCTGGCCAATCAAATCCTTGGCATTGAGTCCGCTCAGAGTGCTGTGCCTATAAGAACCAAATGGTGAAAAAGGGATATTTGTCCCTCGTGAACCCTAGGCTGTCCATGACATCTGAGCCAGGGACGAGGCCAACATGGCGGCATCACCATGGGCAAGCTCCTCTGCATTGGATGTTTCCCCCAAAAAAGGGCCAGTTACGTATAAAGTGAAGGATGGGAGACGGTGGAACGTGACGCTTACAGACCTGTATGATGACGGCACCCAAAGCCAAGGGAAGTCTTTGGTTGCCGTTCCTCCTTGTATTTGGAGCCAGGCTGATTTGTACATTGTGCCCTAGCTATGATATGCGATCAACCTGTGTATTAGTCTGCAACCTTGAAACACTATGGGCCGTATTTCAAGCCTTCAGGGAGCCCCGAAGAGAAAATATCAGCGTGAGACGATAACCTCGGTTACTGACTCGCGACCAAGTCGCTGTATTAGTGCGTTACTCGCAGATATCAGCTGCGTTGCTGCTGTCCATCGAGTCGAGCGCCAAGCTCGCATTTGTGAGGTGGCGCAGGAGCTGTGGAAGGTCACTTTTGTTCCAAGTGTTCAGCTACACAGCGACAGATCAGGCCGCGCTCTGCGCCTCAGGGTGATCCGATTCTACTTATTTTGCAAAAAGAAAATCTCTTGGCACCAGAGCCTGAGAACCGGTATTCTTTGCAGAATATTAGCTTGAGACCCGAATGCCACAAATTACCAACTCTTATAGGAGCTGTTAATTTACAGAGCGCATCCACGATATTCAGGCTGCAAGCCAAGCTTTCGACCCGGTTTGCATAGCAGCTGGACGGTTACCTTAACGGCTCGGTTGGAAACGGGCTCCGTGTTTGGCACGTGGATCTTCCGCGAAGCACATTTTGCGACCGGATACTTGTGTACTCTCCCCGAGCTGCTGTTCACCGGCGTGCTACAAGCGAGCCTAATTATAAACCGCATTACAAGAGGCAAACGCTAGAAGTGCTTCAGTATCAACAATGGAAAACCATGTCGGATAATTAATGGCATCTGGAATGAAGTTTATTCTCCTCCACGCCCGGCGTCTGCATAAACCAGATCAAACTGCACATTAGCGGCGCTCTAGAAGCTGCCAAACGCATGCCTCCTCTTCCATTAGCGAATTTATAGCACGAGACACCCGGGGAGAATTCCTGAAAGCACCTTGAAAATAAACATGGGCCGGATTAAGGGGTTTACTTATGGAACTAATAATTGTTTTATTGGCATTACAGGAGGTCACAAAGGGGTTTCTCCTGCGCCTTATAGTACATTTCTTCCCTCACATTGTCACTCACGTGAAGATTACACGTACGGAAGGTGGGTAAGTAGATAATTTACAGACGGGGATGCAGTTATAGAAGATTTATGGATACACTCCTCGCCGGGCTTCCAGTATCCACGTCTTGTGACAGGAACCCTCACTTCAGCTTGACCTCGTCCTGTAAAATAAAGAACAGGCATGCAGGAGATAGAAAGTAAAGATCTCCCATTTTTCAACCACCCATTTTCAACAAACACAAGTTAGACATTTATCATGTTCCCCCATACATTTCCATCCCATCATTTATATATACATTACTGGAGCCAAGAAATAACAGCGGCTCTCTAGGGCCCGTCATTGGACTGTCCCAGTGATATATAGATATAATCATTTAACACGAAGGATTTACTTCTCCTCATGTATCACTTTACTTCTATGGAATTTCACTGGAATCCTGGTTTTGTGTGTGTGTGTGTGTTCATGTGCTTGCCATTTCACGACTTGATTACTGCGACTCGCTCCTTTATTGGCTTCCCATACTCGCCTCCGAACCCTCGGTGGTGAGAGTGGCGCATTCCACCACTTCCTCGCTCTGCAGGCAGAGGCACATTGTGAGCAAATAGATCTGCGTTCCACCACGTATCCCTCCTCCACCCTGGCAGGACCTCATTCGTGCAAGCTCTCCTCCATCCCCATGGAGTCCTACGGACTCCTGAAGCAGATAACACCAGCCGTGCTGAGCGCCGCGCTGTTACCTTGCTGCAGTTTGGCAGTATGGTGACTCGAGGTGCTGGCATAGCAGCTGGGTCATAATACGAACAATAAAGGTGAGACGCAAATGGAAAATGGCAGACGTGAACATCTTCCACTTGCGTCTTGCCTTTATCGTCCAGGTTGTGAGCTGGCACACATTTTTTACAACATTGCAAACTTATTGAAAACGGTGAAACACAGGTATTCAGACCCTTAACAGGTTATTTGTAGAATTTGAAATTTCCTTTTTGTTTTTTTTACGGACTATAAGGCTGGGGTCAGACGAGCGCACTTTTAACGTGCGTTCTGGCGCACATAATTACGGCCGCACTAGCAGCAAATGACGGGCAATGACGGCCAATATACGAAGTACAGTCGCACGAAAGTCCGGCCGCGCAACGCAAGTGGAAAACGAACGCATTTTTTCGAGAACGCTGAACCGCTAGTACGGACGTACAGAGTGCGCAGCTGCGGCATAGCGGCGTGTTTGCGTGATTAGGAGACGTCAGACGCTGCTCATGTCCGGCCAACATAACGTCCAGACACCCAAAGTTTCCTGGTTTGGATCCGTAAAAAATCCCGCACGAAAATGCGCATCGTATGACCGTTTTCGCGAATTCCGTGAAAAAATACGTCAATTCCTTCAGACGCACTTTTTTACGTTCGCGTGTAAAAATGCTTTCGTCTGAGGCTAGCCTTAGAGATTGCTCTCCTGCCACAGGCCGTGTGATGTTGATCATGCAATTGCGGTGATGGTACATGGTGTATTAATCCTAAAAAAGGAATAAAATAATTTGTTTTTGTTCAGTCGAGCCAAGCCGACATAGATTGGTAAAGTTTTGGCAACCTATCAATATAACGCTGCCAAAACCGCTCTATTTAACATTCATATTTATATTCTGTCCGATAAAATGACCGACTGGGTGAATCTGTGTTATTGTGTAACAGAGTGTGGTTTGTGCACGGAACTTCACACTCGCTGTGAACGAAGAGGAGAAAAATGCTTTATCATCAGAATAGTTTCCAGGTGAAATCCTTGTAACCTCAACAAGCGCCGAGCGAGAGAAACCCATTAATTTCACAACAGATTTCAGCAAATGACAGAAATGGCTCAAGGCTGTGTTACAAAAAAACATGGGGGGGGGGAGCTGGAAGATCCAATAAATACGCCCTCACAAGTATTGTGAAACATGGATATTGACTTTACTTTAATTATGGTTTGGCCTGGAGCCGCTCTCATTTGGCTTCTCCGGTGGCGACGGCAACAGGATATTTTGAAATCGTTCTATCGGCATGGAAGAGAAGCTTAACCTTAACCTGCCAAGGTCCCGGCACCGACTTTTCCATCAGCTTATGGAAAAATCCACTGCCTTGGCTGGTTGATATCTCTGTGATAATCCTTGAAATCACAAGGTACTTTATATGCTGGGCCTTACCTGGGTTTTATCCAGGGTTAGACTGGGCCCCATGTCTAAATTTCTAGTGGATTCAAGACCTTCCTCCTCTCGCATTACAGTCAGCTCTAAGGTTGACTTCCGTCCTCTTCTGCTACCAACTTTACACCTTTTTACCACATACTATCAGTGTTAGTGTCATGTCATCCGGGGTTTGTCCAGGGATGCGTAGGAGAGTGCCATGTCATCCTGTCTAGGCTACCATCCTTCATTCTGACATGGTTTACTCCTGTTTTGCATCAGTCTTGCAGAACACCATCACCATCCACCATTCTAGCTCTGCATCAAGGGTTCAACATTCTTATAATTCTGATTGGGGCAGGACCTGGACATCACACTCCTGTGGATCTCTGGCCTGTTTGCAATGTTCCAACCCTCTGATTTCCTGACCATGGGGATTGCTCAAAACTGTATTGAATTGCATCCCTTCTGGTGCCCTATTGTGGCTTCTCTCTCCTTCAGCGCTTCTTGCAGTTATATTGCTTCTGGTGCCCTGACCTTGGCTTTGTTACCAACCCTGACCTTGGCTTTGTTACCAACCCTGACCTTGGCTTTGTTACCAACCCTGACCTTGGCTTTGTTACCAACCCTGACCTTGGCTTTGTTACCAACCCTGACCTTGGCATGGTTTGGTTACCAACTCTCCTGCTCTTCTACATTCTGCTTCGACTTGGTGTTGTGGTTTCTTTTCACTGCAACGTATCTCGCTGTTGCATGGCTTTTGTGTGTCTTGACGTCGGCTTTGTTACGGACTATTCTGCTTTCTCCTACTTTTGACCTCTGTTCAGTCTCAGTGTTGTGGTTTTTTCTGGCCTACCCATGTGCGTATTGAGCGCATGCGCCAATCGCCAGTGACGGTATTTACCACTCTCTGTATATGACTTTATAAAACATGTAAGCTGAAAAGGGGGCTGGCGGGAATGGACTTTTTAAAAAGAAAAAAAAAAAAAATCAAGGTTAGCACTATGCCACATTTCAGTTTACGGAGCCTAAGCGTTCCTACGCCGGTCAGTTTGGCCGTCGACAATGTGCTGCGTGAGCCAGCTGTATCACAAACAATTCTCAGAAACGCACTACCAGGAATGAGCCACGGGACTCGATCCCCTCGACATGCTCCTCGAAGTGCTCAGAGGCTCCGATCTTTCCATATGCAATTATAATTTGGCCATCGTGCAACGCATAGTATAGAGTATCCAGTGACGGCCCGCGTAGCCCACAAATCACTCTAGACCCAAGGTCTCGCCTCGGATTGTTTAATGGTGGGTTTGTTTTTCACTGGAATCTTTCTAAACTTTACTGTTCGGTGTTATCTAGTGAGTGAAATGAAAATCTGCAGTCACCCCACCCTCTCGTTGTAACCCTTTTAGTTTCTTTTAAAAATTTACCTGTATCCAGCGCTTTTATCAAAGCCAGCGGCAGCAACATGTCACGTGACCACGAGGAGGCCAGGTGCTCCAATCAGCCAACCAATCCAGTGACTTTCAATGCTGTAGTACGTTGAGAGCCATTGCTGGGATTTAGTTCCCAACGATCCCAATGTATCAGGGACCTGAACTCAATGCTTAGGTTCTGGAGAGGTCTAAGCCCCTGCATCTGGAAGTCTGAATCAGCCCTCTGAGCCTCCCTCAGTGGGGGGGGGACGGAGGAGGGCACTCACAGCAGCGTGACTACTCAGATAAGATGAGTGTTCCCACGGTATAGAATTTGGGGAAAAAATTGGATATTGCACACATGCAATTTAAACATAGGCCTTGGAATCCATGTTTCCTTGATCTCAGGCCAGGAAGACGGGGAATGAGGCCGGTCACACCATCACAGGGCTCGAGAAAGGCTCTTGGTTGAAATTAAAGCTGTTTTTTTTGTTGTATGATTGTTGACGTGTGCCGAATCTGGAAGTCCCTGAAGCTTTACTACGCATTTTGCGCTCCTATGTAACTTGCGTTGCGTAGGAGATGCAAATAGGGCACTGCTATGGGACTTGCACATTTTATGTACTCAAGTTCCGTATCGTCTGCACAGAGCCATGGACCAGAGCTGCACGCGCATGCACAGATCTGCTCGTCCAGCTGCCTCAATGAGACCAGTCGCTAGCGCAGGTGGTCTCAGGGAGGGTGACGTCAGCATGCTCTCTGTGTGCTGACATCACTAGTGACCAATCTGGTGACCTGCAGCCGGGAAATTCAAAATCCTGGCTGCTGGTGATGCTAAACGTATGCCCTAAATAAAGTGTCTGTCACTAAGGATTTAACGCTCTATATACAACATAATGTCCATCCATGCGCGTTCCTTTAATAGGTGTAATTGTGGCATGTGGCACAGCTTTATCAATGCATCAGCCACAGATCATCTATCAACCGCACCATGTTATGACCGTTAGTCAACATATATGGAGCTGCTGGAGCCCACTCTCTCCTGGCGGGACCACAGACCTCATCACACTCGGGCAGAACAGCAAAAATAGGAGCCGGTGGATGCAGAGATTTTTTTTTTTTTTTTTTTATCCCATAAAGAGCAGAGGAATTCTAGAATAATGCATATACTGTGAGGTTTCAGTTCTCCTTATGTTATGACCAAGTGGTCGTCAATCGGATTGGAAACGGTCGAACATACTTTCATTTCTTTACGCATGCACTTTTCTTCCGGGGCCTGCACCTTAATGATCCACGTTGTCTAGCGGTCAGGTACCTTTAATTAACCGTGATGATTTTTCTTTAGCGGTCTTACACTGTCTCCAGCTTTCTGACAAAGAGTTATTCATAGATCGCCAAACTTGCCATCAAATGTCACCGTACGGTGCAATTTCATGGCAGTTCGGCTATTCAGAAAGTTGTCAATTTGCCAGATACGATGCAGATCGCTGCAATTCGGCGACTTTCAGCGGCAGCGAAACTGTCCCATAGAGAAGTAATAGTTAATCTACTCAGAGAACGCCAAAATGTCCGAGAAACACCCTGATTTCGGTGATTCCGTTCGACAGGTTTGAACTGGAGAATCCCATACTATTCAATGTAACAAATATAATCGTATTTACGTTTTTTTTTATCTGTTTTATTCTTTTAATTTTTTCAGCACACTGTCTTTTTATTAATTTTAGACTTTTCTTTTTTTAAGGCATTTTTTTAATATTCTGTAACTGACCTTTTTTTTTTTTTTTATTCTACACATTTTCATGCATTTTTATTGTTTTTTTTATACACCTTTTTAAAGATTTGCAGAGTTTGTTTTATTATTTTTCTCCGCAGTTCGGCATCTCCACATGCGGTGCACTTCGAGGACCCTGCGGTGAATAGTGAATTCACAGCAGTGTCGGCGAACTGGAAACGTCGAAGTGTGCCGAACCAGAAAACACCAAAATTTCACGCTTTTGGATTTCCTCTCCATCCTCGGTACTTTTTGAAATTTTAACACGCCACGCTTTTTTTTATTCATTACAGACATAAGTGGACGAGTAGCCGTATCATAAAAATAGTCCATGTTGTCCCGTAGCTTGACGCGTGCTCCTCTCGGCTCCGCTTGCTTGTCCCGTAGCGTGACGCGTGCTCCTCTCGGCTCCGCTTGCTTGTCCCGTAGCGTGACGCGTGCTCCTCTCGGCTCTGCTTGCTTATCCCGTAGCGTGACGTGTGCTCCTCTCGGCTCCGCTTGCTTGTCCCGTAGCGTGAGGCGTGCTCCTCTCGGCTCCGCTTGCTTGTCCCGTAGCGTGAGGCGTGCTCCTCTCGGCTCCGCTTGCTTGTCCCGTAGCGTGACGCGTGCTCCTCTCGGCTCCGCTTGCTTGTCCCGTAGCGTGACGCGTGCTCCTCTCCGGCTCCGCTTGCTTGTCCGTAGCGTGACGCGTGCTCCTCTCGGCTCCGCTTGCTTGTCCCGTAGCGTGACGCGTGCTCCTCTCGGCTCCGCTTGCTTGTCCCGTAGCGTGACGCGTGCTCCTCTCGGCTCCGCTTGCTTGTCCCGTAGCGTGAGGCGTGCTCCTCTCGGCTCCGCTTGCTTGTCCCGTAGCGTGAGGCGTGCTCCTCTCGGCTCCGCTTGCTTGTCCCGTAGCGTGAGGCGTGCTCCTCTCGGCTCCGCTTGCTTGTCCCGTAGCGTGAGGCGTGCTCCTCTCGGCTCCGCTTGCTTGTCCCGTAGCGTGACGCGTCCTCCTCTCGGCTCCGCTTGCTTGTCCCGTAGCGTGACGCGTGCTCCTCTCGGCTCCGCTTGCTTGTCCCGTAGCGTGACGCGTGCTCCTCTCGGCTCCGCTTGCTTGTCCCGTAGCGTGACGCGTGCTCCTCTCGGCTCCGCTTGCTTTTCGTTCAGGGATTAGTTCCACGGCTCTGATAATGTTTTGCTAAATTCAGCAAAGCCTCTTGTTGTCTGCAGCGTGGATTTACGACGCTCTAGTGATGCCTCTGACAGGTCATCTCTATGAGAAGCAATCTCAAAAATCTCAAACTATTAAACCAGTCTTTAAGTGATCAACTGAAACCCAGTCTGACGCAGATGGCCATGGTTCCCCATTCCTTTATGTGCTTTATTTCCCTGGAATCGCTGCTCATACTTGTATTCCACCGAGGCAGATCATCCTCCTCAACTCTGTCATAGAAATGTTTTACCCAGATATGTGTGTTGTTGTTGTTTTTTTTTTTATCAACGTGACTATTTTTCCTTCTCGTTCGCTCGTCCTTAATTGTCATTATCATAGAAGCATAAATGACAGTTTGTCATTGAATGTTTGTATATTATTGCTTGGAGTTCAAGGATTAAAATGTATATCAGAATCTGGAAATGTAGAGATAAAAAAAACACGTTTTTCTTAACCTGCCTGGCTGTCTAATTTTTTCAAAATTTCGTGTCTAAAAGCGTCTCAATTTTTTTTTAAAGGAAACGTGTTTTTGTACATAGCCTGTAATAATTAGGAATCACGCACTGAAATCCGTACAATCAAGCGTTCTTACTGGTAAAATCCTTTATAAATAAATTAATAAATAAATTAAAAATATATAGTAAATACACGGAGTCCGACAAAGTTTGAAACCCGACATAATAATTTATTATCCCAAAAATAATTATCCAAAATAATGCAAATAAATGATATAAAAAAAAAATACAACAAAAAACACTGAAGTCTGTCTGCAAGCAAGGGTGAGAAGATGTATGGTCTATTTCTTATCGTGTACTGCCACCTAGTGGCCGTTCATAAACATTACAATGTATAATCCAAAATGTAAACTGTAAAAAAGATTCCTTTTATGCTAGCCCCGCCCCTCCTGCATCGTGTGACTCGCAGGGAGCCTTCCAGGGAGCAGCTCGCCGCGATCACACTGCGGGGGACAGCCAGGGAGCCAGGAGGAGGTGAGTAAACATCCAGCCCGAGTGTGGCTCGGGGTTACCGTTCGCGGTAGTGAAATTTAACCCCGAGTCACACTCGGGAATACCGCCAGGGAGGTTAAAGAATGAAAGGACAGTTTGTTAAAAATAATTTAAAAAAGGCTTTATTTTAGGGCTGGGGAAATTAACTATTAATTAATCGATTTTTAATCGTTAAAATTTTTGATCCATTAAAATTTATTTTGATCAGGGGGACCCCATCAGCTCCGGTATCTGACTCTAGGAGTCCAAATCTGGAGCGGTACTGGCTTCCTGGGGCTCTGGGCGGCCCTACAGCAGCGGGCGAAGCAGTTGCTTTGGCGCCGCCCTTCAGTCACGTGTGCGAAGCGTGTGACGCACGCATCACACACAGCGAATGGCGCAGGAGGAAGACGGCAGACGAGAAGGCAGCGCGGAGGAGCAGTGAGTATGATGCTGCCTGTCTTAGTCCAGCCTCGGAACCAGCCAAACCCCAGCAGGGCCCAGACCCCAGGCCCAAGACTAAATGCCCAGACCCAAGACCCTGGGCCAAAGACCCAAGCAGATCAGCTTAAAGTAGTTGGATCTTTATGTGCGTTATAATTAATCAATTAAAAAAAAAATGGATTAATCGAACACGAAAATTTTAATCCGTACCAGCCCTACTTTATTTGTAATCACATTGACTTTTTATGGTAACAAATCCATAGTGAATCCGTTAAAAAAGAAAAAATAACACGAGAAAAAAAGACGCTGCTAAAATACACACTTTTGTATGTGTCCTTTTTTTAAGCACCGCATCTTTACTTAACACTTTTTGCAACTTTTTTGAAGACACGTCTTTTTTCTCACTTTATTGTGACTTTTTTTTGCTTCATTTCTGGAGGATACCAATCAGATTGCACGTCACTTTGTTACTTTAGGGGTTGTAGTTTGGAGGGGTAAGAAATGTAGAGGTTAAACATTACCATCACCTGACCCCCTCCTTGTTTTAACCTTTTAGTTTCCCTTATAACTCCCGTGAATCCAGCGCTGGTCTTGCTCTCATCTCTGCAGCATATGACGTGCTTTCTGCTCAGCATGTCATGTGACCACAGGGTCTGAGCATTCCAGCCAATCCAGTGGCTCTCAATGCAGGGAGGCTTTGATCCTATTGGGGCAGGTCTGGTATATGAAGTACTCCCAAGTCCAGGAAACCTGAGCTGAGGGCCTGGCCTGGGCGGGGTTATGACCGTGCATCTGGATGGCTGAATCAGCCCTCTGAGCCTGCCCCGGGGGGGGGGGGGTGTTAACCACAGTGTGACCACTCAGGTAAAATAGACTAAGCACACTGTGCAATGTGTCCCTTTAATCTCCTTATTTGAATTTTATATCAAGTCAGGAGGCTTCATATTTTGCATTCTCTTCTCTTTACTAAATCACAGCAGCAAAGAGAGTTTTACCTAGCAACAGTAAAAACCAATAAACAAATAGCATTCCCACAAGAGAGCAGTAAGTCCCTCCCACAGCCTCTTCTCTTTGCTGCTGACGACCAGGTGAGACATTTTTGAAACAGCTCCTGGTTGTCAGGCCTAGTTTAATTGTATTTTACTGTATTTTCGATTTGATCTTTCTGTAATTTTATTATGTTTTTTCTACTGTATTACTGTGGATTTAATCTGTTTTTCCCCATAGGATCGTCCCTGCTGTGCGGGCACTCTCCCTCCTGCAGGTTGCGCTTTGCCATTTGCTTGTGGTCTCCCGACGGGACGAGCGTTTTACACCTCTGACCGTCGGGTGACTATTGGCGATGTTTTGCCACGTTTTTAGCGTATTTTTCTGCACTTAATTACCTGTTGTGCGGCTTTCCCAGTTTTAACCGCGCGTGCGTGGTCTTTTCTCCTCAGAGCGTGGTGTTTTTACTGCACTTGCGCACCCTGGCGGCCATTTTGGTTTTTTTCCATATGCGTTTGCCGCCATTCGGAGCTCGCAACGCTGACAGGCGGCAGCACACTTCATGCGCCCTGAGAAATAAACAGCCTCCGCTTCCCTGCAGGACCCCGCAGTTAACTCGGATGAGCCCCGATACATACGCATATACCAAGCGACATTTTGTTATTACCAGCCCGCAACACATCGGGTGAGCCCCGATCACACAGCAATATATTGCGCTACTTTCGCGGAGAGATATATATATATATATTATATAAGATCCGCAGCGGGTGAGCCCCGTAACTCCCGATTTTTTTTGATGGACCCTCCACAATTAAATCCCATCAATCAGGAGGAGCTTAAGGCCTGGCTCCTTACTGCTATTTCCGAGACCCTACCCATAGCCCTGGCAGCTTTACCTCCACTTCCACAGCCGGATCCTCCGATGCTTTCTTGGGCCCAGTCCCCGGCTCAATCTGTGGACTCTCAGTCCGAAGCTGCCGCACCGTCACGCAAAAGACCCTGGAAGGGCCAGTCTGACTCCGCAGGCAAGGGCAAGGGCCCGCTAAAAAAATCCTCTCACATGTCTGCCCACCATGAAGGGGACGATATTTGCGACCTGGAGGATTACCCGGAGGAGGAAGGAGCAGAGACCGCCAGTGACCTGCCGGGTACTCCTAGCTCAACGGGTGAGCCCCGTTCTGATGCCATGGCCATTGTGCCTCTCTCTGCCGCCCCAGTACCGCCACGCTCCCTGGTGTCTTCGGGTACCACATTGTAGATCCTCGACGCTCGAGGAGTACCCTCTTTTGACCCGCGCACTACTACCCACCCCAGGTCTTCCGCCTAGCTCCCACCTGACCACGTAGCCGAGCTCCTGTGCTTTTGGCTACGCTGTCCCTTAGAAAAAGCAGACAGGGCACGTTTGCGCAAAATGCCCTCGCCCGACCTTGCCAGACAAGGTGTCTCTTACCCTGGAATTCGAGGATTTCATCACCTTCATGGGTAAGGCTGGCAGGGATCCTCGTCGTGGTCTGGAACAGGGCCTCCGCGTCGCTCAGGACAAACTGCTAGACGTTTTTGGCCCCCATTCTGTTATTTTCGTCATGGCGGACAAAGCCTTACCTAACAATACTCCGCTAGACCCCCGCGATGGTCCGAGAATGGGCACAGCGTGCTCTCTGCCTTTTTTAGGTAACACCAATGTTGGCATCTCTTCCGAACGCCGCAAGGCGGTGTTTTTTCGTTTTGATGCAAAACTTACCAGTATGTGCACCAAGGAGTTGGGTCCTGCAGCTAAGGGGTTGCTGTTTGGGGATCTCTTCTTAAAAGAGCTAACTGTAAGGTTAAGGTCTATACGAACCTGCAGAAGGTCCAGTATAATATGAAAAGAGTCTTCCACATACAGACTCGTTTTTCCTCCAGGGCTGGCGCACAAAGAGGTTGGGTCGCCAGCCGATAAAACAACTCCTATAGACCTTGCCTCACCACCAATCAATCAGAGCACGGACGTGCAATATAGACCAAGCTCAATCCTCGGGGAGTTCTCGTCGGTCGCGGCTTCAACAGCCCTCGGCCCGAGTCACTGATAGACAGGGAGCTTCGTTCCCTGCAGTTAAAAGGGACCATCCTCCCCGCACTAGACCACCCACGCTTCATAAGCCATGTGTTCCTAGTACACGAAAAGTCTGGGAATCTCCGTCCGGTCATAAATTTGAAAGCCCTCAATGCCTTCGTGTCCTATCGCCACTTCAAGATGGAGGGAATACACCTGCTTAGGGACCTCCTCTGAGACGGCGACTGGTTCACAAGACTGGACCTCACAGACGCGTACCTTATGGTCTCGGTCAATCCTGCAATTTTACTGGCACCACGACCTCTGGCAATTCACCTGCCTACCGTTCTGCCTCAGCTCCGCGTCATGGTGCTTCACAAAGCTCCTCAAACCGGTTATGGCCTTCATACGCGCTCAAGGCATCAGGACCATCATCTATCTGGACGAGATACTAATACTGGCTCAGGATCACGTCCAGTCCTCCCGGCACACGGCCTTAGTGGTTACACTCCTGCAAGGCCTCGGGTTCATCATCAACGTGGACAAGTCGGCACTTCGTCCAGCCCAAAAGGTCACCTTCCTGGGATTCGAAATAGACTCCACGTCTTGCCAACTACGTCTCCCTTTGCAAAAGCTTTGAACCTTCAAGAAGACCCTACGAGGCGTCCTGACGGACACCCTCTGCCTCTGAGATATGGCCTACTCTCTTTCTCCATCCAAGCCATTTTCCCGGACCCATTGCACTATCGGGAGATGCAACGTCTGAAGACTACATACCTCTGCCTCAATCCCTCCTACGACCAGTTGGTCCCTATCACCCCGGAGGTTTGAGTGGAGCTCCTATGGTGGCTGCGACACATGGAAGCATGGAATGGGCGTACTTCGTACTGGAATCGGACGCCAGCCAATCTGGCTGGGGAGCGACCTGCGGGTCTGTGTCCACAGGAGGTGCATGGACGCTAGAGGAACAGCACCTTCACATCAACTGCTTGGAGCTCATCGCCGGCTCCTTTGCTGTCCGCAGTTTTACCCAAGACCTCAGGGACTGCTCTCTACTCCTCCAAATGGACAACATCTCCACCGTCCAATATGTCCACCGGCTAGGGGGCTCCCGTTCCAAGCTCCTGTTGGACCTTACGCTCTCCCCTTTTCAACTACTGCCTGAAACCGAACATCTCCCTCACAGCAGAATATCTGCCCGGTTCATCAAACTATGTGGTGGATTGGGTTTCAAGATACTGGAGAGACTCCAGCGACTGGAAATTGGACGATGCAACGTTCCAACACTTGTC
The DNA here is from genome assembly GCA_009667805.1 of Leptobrachium leishanense. Classification (NCBI taxonomy): domain Eukaryota; kingdom Metazoa; phylum Chordata; class Amphibia; order Anura; family Megophryidae; genus Leptobrachium; species Leptobrachium leishanense. The sequence continues at coordinate 12,054,450 of CM019072.1, read as the reverse complement.
GATGCTGAGAGGGTCTTTTTCATCTCGATCGGTTCGCTTCCCGCTTGAACCATCAGATGCAGACCTACTTCAGCTGGCTTCCAGACCCGCAGGCGACAGCAGTGGACGCTTTCCTCCAACCATGACCACCGTCGGGAGCCTACGCTTTTCCACCATTCCCGATGATCACACGCACGATCCAGGAAGTCCGCAGACGGAGGATTCAGATTCTCCTAATCACACCCCTGTGGCACGCTCAGCCCTGGTTTCCTCTGACGTTGGAACTTTCTTGTCTCCACCTGCTTCTGCTACCGTCCTTCCACTCATTTGTGCTGGACCCTCAAGGCAGGCCACACCCGTTGGTTTTGGAGGGCAACCTTCCCCTGGTGGCGTGGACGATTTCCAGGCACCTTGCATGCTGCCAGGCCTATCAGATGCAGCTCGCTCCTTATTATGGGGATTCTGGGCTCCTGGCACAAGAAAGAGCTACCGTTACACCTGGAGAACTTGGTGTAGTTGGTGTGTGCAACAGGCTGATCCCGCTACAGCCCCTCTACCTCTAATACTTACTTTTTTAGCGGACCTTTCCACGACCGGAAAATCATACCGTACGGTTAATCTGTCCCGCTCAGCCATTTCGGCAGCTCACGCTCCCTTGGGTGGCGTTCCTGTGGGTCGGGAACCTTCCGTGTGTTGTCTCCTCCGAGGCATTCGGCTCGCTCGCCCGCCGGCCCCTAAGTATGCTCATTTTTGGGATGTTGTGCTGATGCTCGAGTTCCTGCGTAGCTGACCAGATAATGATTCGCTGTCCCTCCGTCAGCTCTCGGCTAAACTAACAGTCCTTTTAGGTTTGGTGTCCTTTCGACGTGTCTCAGATGTTAGCCACAGCGTGCGCATTGAAGGCCCTTTCTCCCCTGAGGGCGTAGTTTTCACACTTACCACGCGTACTAAAACAATTTCTCCGGAGGTTTCCTATCCTTACTTTCCTTCCGATCCCCTATTGTGTGTTGCTCGTTGTGTTTCCACTTACCTCTCTCGTTTGCGTCCCTTGCGCTCCTCTCCTACTGGCCAACTTTTGGTCTCCTATGTCACCCCTTACAAACCTGTCTCTTCACCTACCCTCTCTAGATGGGTTCGCTGGCTACTCTCCCTTGCGGGCGTTGCTCCTCACTTTGGCACGCACTCCGTGCGGGGCGCTGCGGCTTCCTCTGTTGCGGACGCCGGGGGTTCTCTGTCCGATACACTGGCGGCTGCTGATTGGTCCAGGGCGGTTACGTTCCGCACCTTCTATTTTCGCCCTCGTTCCCATGCATCTGGGGCTCTAGTGCAGCTTTAAAACTGCAAAATATGAAGCCTCCTGCCTTGATATAAAATTGTGGATTATTCCAGCCTTGGTGTTAGAATAATCTTAATTTTAATAAAGACAGGAGGCGAATATTTTTCCCTCCCGCCCATGCCCTGGTTGTTTACATTTGCCGCATTTTCTACTGAATAAAAAAAAAAAAAAAGCACCACCTCGACGACTCTGTGTCCATCATTTATCTAATTGTTTTCCCTCCATTAGTAGGATTGGATGTTTGCATGTCTAGTTAGTCTAGTCTAGGGCTAGTCGTCTCGACCTTGTTAATAGTGTTCTTGATAGCTCTTCGCTAGTGAGTTAGTTACCTGCTGATTGACACGTTTCCATCACATGGTACTTTCACGTATCCTCTGTTTTTTCCTTAGCCTGATTGGACTCCGTTGCTCCGCTGGTTGCAGTTCTGCGACTCGCCTGTTGAACTCCGGTTCCTCCTGTTCGGCCAGTTGACGTCAAGTTCACTTAGGTTTCTTCATCTTCAGTTGTTCCGGACTTTCTGTTTCATGGACATTCCTGCTCGTCCCGCACGCAAGAAAAGAGGCTGTGGGAGGGACTTACTGCTCTCTTGTGGGAATGCTATGTAAAACTCTCTTTGCTGCTGTGTTTTAGTAAAGAGAAGAGAATGCAAAATATTCGCCTCCTGTCTTTATTAAAATTAAGATTATTCTAACACCAAGGCTGGAATAATCCACAATTATATTCCAGTGCTTTCTTGTCCTTGGTGCACACAAAAAAATCCATTTATTTGATGCATTAACTCCTTCGCTGCGGAGGACGCGATGAGCGCGTCCACCCACAGGTAACGTTCCTCCCTTTGGGGCCAGCGATCGGCCGGGTTCCGGCCGATCGCTGGGCCCCCCGGTGCGGCCTGACATCCTCGATGTCAGCCCGAACCGCCGCCGGCCTAATTAGGTGTCATCGTGGTGGCGCAATGACACCTAATTCAGGCCCCCCCCCCCCGCATGTGCGGAGGAGGCGCCTGAAAGGGAGGGGGGGGAGGTCCTTCGGACCTCTCTCCCTCCCGATCGCCGGCGTTGCGGGGGTTAATACAGGCACCGTTTGGAAGGGCACAGCCTGCCCTTCCTAACGGTACCTGGAATTAACCCCATGGGGGCTGGATCACGAATCGGCGCCGAAAAGCGCCGGTTATGATCCTTTCCTGGAGCTGGCCGACATCTTGGATGTCGGCCAAGCTTCCGGGAATGCCCCCTGAGGACTGGCGTCATCGTGCTATGCACGATGACGCCAGTCTTGGAGTTAACCCCTAACTGCCACCAATGGTGGAGATAGGGGGTTCCAATGAACCCCCTATCTCCACCATTGGTGGCAGTTAGGGGTTAATGTTTGATATTGTTGGTCGGCCAGAGCATGGCCGTTCCAACGATACCAAACATGAGTATGAAAAAAGTTTTTTAAAAAAATAAAAAATAAAAAAATATTTATAAAAGAAAATAAGTTTTTTTTCTTTTTTGGTTTGTTAATGCAGCAATATTGTTCCCATTTCAATTATAATATGAACAATGATGCTGCACTAACGATTTTAGTATGCGGCGCGTTTGTTAAAAATCGCGTAATTTTCCCCAAAAAAAAATGTAACGAGACCCCATTTCTAATTTTTTTAACAAGCGCACCCCATACAAAATATAACCGCAATTGCTCGCATGTTAAAATGTGAAAAAAAAAACACTTTACACGCTGTAAATTATTGAAAATTCATATTTTATTGCATTTTTTGTTATAATATACAGGCAGGACATGACGTATACATATAATAATGACATATTATGAATCTGCCGAGTCTGACGGAAAGAACGATATATAATATGTCTGGGTCATATACTAAAATAAGCCTTCAAAACACGTTTAAACATGATGAGCAAAACCGGTAAAAATGACCTCAGCACAGGGGCGGGAAAAGCCTCAGCAGCGAAAGGGTTAAATATTCCATGTATGTCTTCTGTTAGGGTATTACATTTGAACACCTTTCAATAAACTGGATTCTTTATCACTATAGTAATTAATATCCTACTGTCCATTCTGTCTTGGTTTTTCTAGAAAATTATGGAATATTAGGAGAAAGAAACTTTTTTTTCTTCCTCTGAATTGTACCCTGTTGTTTGCAGACTTTCCCATTCCCGGACAGAGACACACGCGGATTAAGACGAGGATCCCGTCAGGGATAGTATATCTTGTTTGCGCCTGATCCTAGGTGGACCCAGCGAGCGTTTAAAACTTCTAAACTGCAGATGTACGGCTCTGTTTTGTGGTTCCACCTCATTCATCCTCAGATATTCACAATATGTTGTTTTTAAATTCCTTGGTATTTACGTTGGGGATAGAAAGCTATCTGACCTGGGGGATTCAGGTTTACGATAAGTCTTGTACATCTGTTACACATCGAGTTTTATCCTAACGCAACCTCCATGCTTCTGAAACAAACGCCGTCAACAGAGGCACCGTACAGTCAAAACATAATGCTGTCCAAGCGGTTTGGACCAAACCCATTTATTTCCATTCTGTGCATGTACGGTCAGTTTTATCATTTTATGGAAGCGGGGGCAGAATAGCACAATAGGTCAGGAGGACATTTAATTAGGGAACACAGGATGGAAGGTTTCTCGTTTCCGTATGATGTCCTATCAGCTAGCCATAGCAGGGATAGACGGACGCCTCTGTCACCTCATTATACACAATACATATGTAGTAAGTCTTGGTGCTTCCCGTCCATAGAGGTTATTTACTTAGTGCTGTTCTTTCATTGGAAGAACCAATGGTTTAAATTTGGGGACTTTCGTTGTAACCTTCACTGTTGTTTCCACCATAGATTCTCCAGAAGTTTCTTACAGTATGTTCCAGTGGGGTTTCTACCATTCCTTCCAGTATGTTCCAGTGGGGTTTCCACCGTTCTTTCCACCGTATTTTCTCCCATAGTTGTTTAGCGACGATTTCAGTAGTGTTTTAGTCGAAGTTGGCCTGCTTTAATGTCACCGTAGTTTGTATTGAAGTCCTATGAGGATCACCACTACAAAATTGCCAAGGTACATTCACTGATGTTGCAAATTACTAAATTTTCCTACTGCTGTGATGGGAAGTTTAGATTTTTAATAAGGACTCGGAAGCGAGTATTTGCATCATCCTTCTTTTATTGCACCTACAGCAGCAAAGAATGTATGCATTAAAATACTAAACAGTCCCCAACAGAGGGGGATCGCCTTCAAGTACGTTAGACCCTCCCCAGTCAATTAGCCCCTCCTCCAGTTCATTAGCCCCTCCCCAGTCCATATAGGCTCAGAGCAGGAGCAGCAAAATCCTCTTTCTTTGCTGCTCCTGCATCAGCTAAGTATCTCACGTCTTTTCTGGTTTTGCAGTTATAAAATTTTGTGTTTTTCCTGCTATTTTTTTTTATTTTAGAGTTTGGATTTAATTTGGGATCTGACTTACCCCGGGTTTAACAGCAGGGGTCACTTCCTATGTTACCGGAACGCCGACCGATGTTGCAAATCACAGTGTAACGTCACCGAATGGAGAGTAGCCACCGTTTACTGATTTTAATAGCAGTGGTAGTGTTTGCATCAACCTATCCCTGTTCGTGTTGAATGTTGCCTCTCTGGATAGTCACAGTTCACCGTAGCTACAACAGTGATTTACACATTTATTTGACACCATGGTGAAGCACAGGGTTTAATGAATTTTCCCCGGTGAGATTTCTGAATGTGCTAGTTCCTTGGTCCAGTGTCTGACGGGACTGCATGGGGGATATGGCTTGAGAAAGTCCAGAGGGGGACATCCTGTTTTATCCCCTGACATGATGACCTGTGTATTGAGCTATATAGCATATGGTTTGTGTATGAGATCTGTTGTGCCTCTTTAACCTCTTCACTACCATGATGGCGTAAAATCTCCAAAGAGATTGATTTTATAACTCAATCTGGTCATAGTCCGGGGCAGTGCAAGGGAATTTAGTTTATTGCAAATTATATTCATTTACAAACAGACTGAAATCGTGCCCCTAAAGTTTCCGCACTCTGGACATGACAGCCAATGTGCTGACCCTGTCTGAACCGCTGGGGCTTCTGCATCTGAAGCACGGAGCTGCGACTACATTACACCTGTAGTGGCACTACTTGGCCAGCAGATGGTGCCCTCTGCCCGTCAATTAGGCTCCTGACACTAGTGTAAGGTGGTTTTCCAAAAAAACACTGGGTCCTGCTATATTTTATGGAAAACCACTTGGTAGTGCTGAGACAAAAGTAGCAAAGTGCGTCATATTTATTCATTTTCAGAAAACTTCCCTCTCACTTCGGGACACTTAAACACGCAAGTGCAAGAGGTCCTTGTGTTCCTACAGGTTCAAGCACAACCAGAACTAAAACAGCCAGGAGTCCAGTAGTGACATAAAGATCTTAAAAGTACCGGCTGGGTGGAGTAGAGGTAATGTCACCGCTCTGCATGGAGAGAGCCTGTGGAGTCATGTGTTGGATCCCAGCGAGCACCTCTCCAGTAAGTGTCCTTGGGAAAGACACCTAACGGTACATACTCGCCACCCAGGACATACTGAAAACGAGAGAAATCTCAATGTATCCTTCCTGGTAAAATACTTTCTCAAAAAAAAAAAAAACGGCACAAAAATCACAAACCTGCAAAGTAAATTTACACTTGTACCTCTGCAAAGTAAAGTGAGTTCCCTGTGATCGAGGTGATGCCATGGCCTGCAATGTCACTGTTGGCCGGTGGTAAAAACGCTACGCAACGAACCCACGGCACCATGAGCCGGTCAGGTAGATTGAGACTGACGCTTCTCCAGGTTTTACAGAAACCTCTGTGCTGAAACAAATCTCTCGGATCTCTTTTCCAAGTCGTTTTACATATTTTTTTTTTTATTTGCTTGATGTTTTGGAAAATGTCAGCGTTTTAGTGTTCGAGGAATTGTCTGCAGGAGTCGCCATCGATCACTGCGGCCAGATCTGTCTGGAGATTGCTAAATGTTTCGCCTTCACCTGCAGAAATGTTTCGTCTGTCGTCGACGAATCGAAGCGGACATACGTTTTTATAGAAGGACGGCGCTTGCCAAATATTTGATAAGCTGCTTGATCGTTTTTTTCATATTTTTCCATCGATACGTGTTTTTTTGCGTGGGGAGAGAATAAGCCTGGCGAATCCAGCATTGGTGTCACGGCTTTGGCGCAGAGATTGCGCATATCGTGCAGGTGGCAGGTTGATTTATGGCTCTCCGGGCTGACTTCGCGCAGTGGAATAGGATACATTGGACGTGATCTGAAATCTTGGAAAATGTATTTGTGAACGGATTGAAAGTCACTGTTCGCTTTATCTAATCATTGGTGTTGTAAGATTTCGGTACCAGACAGGTGTGATACAAACTCTGTAACTAAGCAGCAGTGTGTGCACAGCACGTTATGTGTAGCTATTTGGTGGCTACAGAATCCACCCATCTGTTGATCAGGCTCATCTGTCACATCAGAATTAAAAAAGCCATAACCGGCTATTTTTTTCTCTCTTCTTTTTTTGCATAACTCCTCAAAGCTTATTTTACACATACATAACTATACTGACCATTACGCTTCTTTAGCCATTGTCACACTCACAAATGCTGTATCATTCATTCATACATACTGTATGTCTAACCACACACTTATACTTGTACAGACAGCTAGCCACATGCTCATTCACTCGCACACACATCTAGCCACATGTTCCTTCCCTCGCACACACATCTAGCCACATGTTCCTTCCCTCGCACACGCATCTCGCCACATGTTCCTTCCCTCTCACACACATCTCGCCACATGTTCCTTCCCTCGCGCACACATCTGTCCACACGTTCCTTCCCACGCGCGCACACATCTGGCTACATGTTCCTTCCCTCGCGCGCACACATCTAGCTACAATGTTCCTTCCCTCGCACACACATCTAGCCACATGTTCCTTCCCTCGCACGCACATCTGGCCACATGTTCCTTCCCACGCGCGCACACATCTGGCTACATGTTCCTTCCCGCGCACGCACACATCTGGCTACATGTTCCTTCCCTCGCGCACACACACATCTGGCCACATGTTCCTTCCCTCGCGCGCATCTGGCCACATGCTCCTTCCCTCGCACACACATCTGGCCACATGTTCCTTCCCTTGCGCGCACACATCTGGCCACATGTTCCTTCCCTCGCGCGCACATCTGGCCACATGTTCCTTCCTTCCCTCGCGCGCACATCTGGCCACATGTTCCTTCCCTCGCGTGCACACATCTGGCCACATGTTCCTTCCCTCGCGTGCACACATCTGGCCACATGTTCCTTCCCTCGCGCGCGCACAAAATCTGGCCACATGTTCCTTCCCTCGCGCGCACACATCTGGCCACATGTTCCTTCCCTCGCGCGCACACATCTGGCCACATGTTCCTTCCCTCGCGCGCACACATCTGGCCACATGTTCCTTCCCTCGCGCGCACACATCTGGCCACATGTTCCTTCCCTCGCGTGCACACATCTGGCCACATGTTCCTTCCCTCGTGCACACACATCTAGCCATCTAGGTTTTTTAAAACAGACACTACAGGACAATACACCGACTGAGTAAGGCTACCACAGCCGAAACGCGTCTCGGTATTTTTATGTCCCTTTTTATGGAATAAATGTATATTTTTTTTACTTTTAACCCTTCATTAGCCGTGTTTTGCTAATTCCAACCTGATACCTCATGGGAACAACACCACTCGATCTACCAACGAGGAAAAGAGGTCCAGGGCACCTACCTAAGAGTGCCTAAGTCTGTACTGACTGAGCCTGAGATTGAAAGGCTCCTTAATTGGTGAGTGCACTGTGTAATTACCTGTTTGGTTACCCTGCAGTATTACGCTATGGGAGCATTGTCTCCCATCTGTTCTTAACTCGTCTAGGATCTGCTACTTGATAAAGAAGGGAAGTGCCACTCTCTACATGGCCATAGGCAATTAAACCTAGAGCCGGGAAACCTTTAGGCTCATTTAAATGTGAGTGTATATACCTCTACAAGTAATAATCTTTGCCCAATTTGTCATCTCCTGCGCCAAAGATTTCCCCGTGTGCTTCTCCCTTCTCTTTTATGAAATCGAGGACGTGACAAACTTTCCAACGGAATAAGAAGGGGCACCACAAACATTGGGACTCCTGAGTATTTTATCTTCCATCTTCACGGACTGCTATACGCACTATTGCACTCATTGGAAATATTGGACACTTTTTGCACGTTTTGTGCATGTCCATCGGATTAGCAATGGACATTTAATTTGTGCACTTTATTGCTTATTATCTACAGGTTATCTACGTATCCTCCTATATGCACTATTGCACTTAGCCCTGCTGGTTTTATTATTTTAAGGCACCGCTACACTTTACGGTTTTGTTGCACTTTATTTCACTATTGTGCCTACTATTGATGCACTTTATTTCATTATTTATATATGCAAATGTTCCAATTGCATTCCAGTGTTTTGCACTATTGATGCGCTGTCAGGGATACCTGCCACACCTCCCACATCTAGCCACACGTTCCTTCCCTCGTGCACACACGTCTGGCCACACGTTCCTTTCCACGCGCGCGCACACATCTGGCTACACGTTCCTTTTCACACGTGCACACATCTGGCTACACGTTCCTTTTCACACGTGCACACATCTGGCTACATGTTCCTTCCCTCGCACGCACACATCTGGCTACATGTTCCTTCCCTCGAGCACACACATCTGGTTACACGTTCCTTCCCTTGCGCACACATTAGCCACATGTTCCTTCCCTTGCGCGCCCACATTAGCCACATGTTCCTTCCCTTGCACGCACACATCTGGCCACATGCTCCTTCCCTCGCACGCACACATCTGGCCACATGCTCCTTCCCTCGCACGCACACATCTAGCCACATGTTCCTTCCCTCGCGCACACACTGAGGTTACAATTTTGCGGCTATTAAAGCAACCCTAAAAATCGATGCAGTTTATTATACTTTGGGATTTCTCTTATTGGGCACTTTTGACATAGAAACATAGAAAAATGTCGGCAGATAAGAACCTTTCGGCCCATCTAGTCTGCCCAATTACATGGATACTTTACCTGGATTTATCTTTTGTTTAGGATAGCCTTATGCCTATCCCATGCCTGCTTAAATTCAATTACTGTTTTGGCCTCTACCACTTCTACTGGAAGGCTGTTCCATGTATCCACCACCCTCTCAGTAAAATAATGCTTCCTGATGTTACTTTTAAACCTTTGCCCCTCTAATCTAAGACTATGTCCTCTTGTTTTGCTACTTTGTTTCCTTTTAAATATACTCCCTTCCTCTACCTTGTGGATTCCCTTTACGTATTTAAATGTTTCTATCATATCTCCTCTGTCTCGTCTTTTTTCCAAGCTGTACATGTTAAGATCATTAAGCCTTTCCTGGTAACTTTTCTCCTTCAAGCCGTACACCATTTTAGTAGCCCTTCTCTGAACTCTCTCTAAGATGTCTATATCCTTCTGGAGATACGGTCTCCAGTACTGCACACAGTACTCCAAGTGAGGTCTCACCAGTGCTCTGTACAGTGGCATGAGCACTTCCCTTTTCCTACTGCTAATACCTCTCACTACACAACCAAGCATTCTGCTAGCATTTCCTGCTGCTCTATTACATTGACTACTTACCCTTAGATCCTCTGAAATAATGACCCCTAAATCCCAACCCTCAGATGTATCAAATATTCTATATTCAGCCCTTGGGTTTTTACGTCCCAGGTGCATTATCTTGCACTTATCCACATTAAAACTCAATTTATTTGTAGTTATCCACACATTGTCTGTTAAAGCATGATGGGCTGAATTGTGGAATGCTTTATCTGTGGATTAGGCGGTAGTGCAAAAAAAAAAGGGTTTGGCACCCCCTGGTGGCCTTGATGCACATTCCCATGTGTCTGCATCACTTTTGCTGGATCTGACACACAGGCCATTTCTGCCTCTTTACTGATAATGCAGCCCCCATGTGACATCATGCCCGATAAGGGACGCCATCTAGAGTTTAGAACCTTACATCCCAGCAAGATTCCTGTAAAGGATAAATTAAAAATATATGTGATTTTATTTTACTCTTTTAACCATCTCAGAATATATTTTTAAGAAAAAATGCTAGTTTACCCTAAACTCATATGTTCACTATACGAACCATGGTAGAGATGTACAGGAAAACGCTTGCGTGTGGATAACTAATTCATCGTGTGGTCCGTGACCTGAAGTCTTATCTACCATGATGACTAACCGTGATTATGAGTAATATCTCTGCATTACCAGCCTTAAATCATGCACGTGGGAAGGTATTCCATTCATTTCAACAAAGCCCTCCGCAGCACACCTTATATTGATTGCATATCTTGCGTTTTAAGAAGTGTCTTGTAAAAGTGTTCTCATGTTTACAGAGCAGGCAGGCGTTGTGATGTTTGTCTAACCTTGCTAAAGTTTTGTAGCTGATCAGTGGGTTTGCTGCACCAAAAGCTGTCGCTTACCTGCCGTATCTGATCTGAGATCAACGGCTGCCTTCAACTTTTACACGCAAGAACATAATCACAGATCAAGGCTCTGACCTTCTCCAAAATATAGTGTAACTTTTGAGTCACAACGTTAATTAGCTTTTATACACTTCCCCTGCCTCTATGTCATATTGCCCTGAAAATGTCCAAACCGCGGCTTTTACCATCTCCTTTATGTACTGTTTTTCTCCTATTCTCATGTCAAATGTCTTTTTCCCACTCTTGTCCCTGACCCTGTCTATACCTTTTTTAACTTCTCCCACCCCTGACCCTGTCTTGTACCTTTTTCCCCCTTTCTCACTCCTGACCCTGTCGTGTACCTTCCCCCGACTCTGTCATGTACCTTTTCCCCCTTTCCCACCCCTGACCCTGAATTGTACCTGTTCCCCCTTTCCCACCCCTGACCCTGTCGTGTACTTTTTCCCCCTTTCCCACCCCTGACCTTGTTGTGTACCTTTTTCCCCCTTTCCCACCGCTGACCCCGTTGTGTACCTTTTCCCCCTTTCCCACCCCTGACCCTGTTGTGTAGCTTTTTCCCCCTTTCCCACCCCTGACCCTGTTGTGTACCTTTTTCCCCCTTTCCCACCCCTGACCCTGTTGCATACCTTTTTCCCCCTTTCCCACCCCTGACCCTGTTGCATACCTTTTTCCCCCTTTCCCACCCCTGACCCTGTTGCATACCTTTTTCCCCCTTTCCCACCCCTGACCCTGTTGCATACCTTTTTCCCCCTTTCCCACCCCTGACCCTGTTGCATACCTTTTTCCCCCTTTTCCCCCTTTCCCACCCCTGGACCCTGTTGCGTACCTTTTTTCCCCCTTTCCCACCCCTGGACCCTGTGGTGTACCTTTTTCCCCCATTCCCACCCCTGGACCCTGTTGTGTATCTTTTTCCCCCATTCCCACCCCTGGACCCTGTTGTGTATCTTTTTCCCCCTTTCCCACCCCTGACCCTGTTGTGTATCTTTTTCCCCCTTTCCCACCCCTGACCCTGTTGTGTATATTTTTCCCCCCTTTCCCACCCCTGACCCTGTTGTGTATCTTTTTCCCACTTTCCCACCCCTGGACCCTGTTGTGTATATTTTTCCCCCCTTTCCACCCCTGACCCTGTTGTGTACCTTTTTCCCCCATTCGACACTGTCGTGTACCTTTTTCCCCCATTCCCATCCCTGACCCTGACGTGTACCTTTTTTTCCCCTTTCCCACCCCTGAACCTGACGTGTACTTCCCCCCCATTCCCATCCCTGGCTCTGTCATGTACCTTTCTCCCCCCCATTCCCACCCTTGACCCTGTCGCGTACCTTTCTCCCCCCCATTCCCACCCTTGACCATGTCATGTACCTTTCCACCCTCCCACCAACGCTACACTTCTATATTGTTTTTTTAACCTATTTCCTGCAAGTCATCCCTGTCCATCTGTTCTCCTCTTTCCAACCTAACCCCCATTCTTCTGCCTGCACTTCATCTTTCCCCGTTTCCCCCTGCTGTCCAAACAAATGTAAGCCTTTTCACCCTCTCTTGAACATTGCAGTTGTCCATTATCTTTTCCCCCATCGGTCCCATACTTTTTTCTTATGGTTTCCTGCCTTTCTCCAGGTTCTGTGTCTTTGCGGTCTCAGCCTTCCATTCCATATTTTATTTACCTTGCGTGTTCTAAATAGTTAATGTGTTTAATCCTTTTTTTTAATTCCTTGTCTCAGAGCACTTTCTAAATAAGTGAAAATCTTTGGTTTTATGATGTCAACTTCGCGTGGGCCGTCCCGTGAGCCTTACTAATCAGATGGTGAGACGCTGACGCTGGCAATATCGGAACATGCCGGGCAAAGTCCAAGGTAAGAATATAAATTCTTGATTTATTATCTGATTAAGGTGCAATTTGTGCAGCGTTTCGTAAAGTGCAATTTTCTTATGTATCGGTTCACGTCCATTCAGTTGGTTGACGTGAATCCAAGAATTGCACTTGTGGAAAAACCTATTCCAAGCTAAAGCCAAATGGAGAAAACCAAGCAACGAGAAGCAGAATGTAATTATCTCTATGCCAGGCTAAGGTTTTTTGACCAAATAAAAGTAGTCTTGGCCAAAAAGTGAAATGTGGCTGATCACAATGTAACACGGCCCTGCATGCTGTGCTGCAGCAGGGTGATGCCCATTCCTCCTCGGTGATGCTCCGCTAGGCCTGTTCTGAATCATCTTCAGGTTTTTGATCTGTTTTTCAGATTTTTTTAAGGTAATTTTTGGTAGGTGAAACCCAGGTTTTACCGGATTTGTATCTAAAGTGCCAGGAAAGAAGTCCATTAATTTTTTTTATGGAAAATGGTTCGGGTGCTCCTTCGTAATGTTCTGGGTTCTTTGTTCACGGCGAAACACCAGCTGATGCATTAAGAAGCATTTTGTCGAGTCTGGATGCTGTAGATCTACTTTCATGATGCTTTTCCGACTTTTAAAAGCATTTTGGGATTTCTTGGAATCGGTCTCGGGTTAGGCCAGATTTACGATATCCCCATGTCCATCATAAATCCACGTACGGTTAATATAGTCGTATGAATCTGTGAATTTGTGTGTGAGAAGGTGCGCTCTGGAACACGTACAGTTTCTTTTTCCCCCTCCATCTTCCATTGCATTGATACAGATAATTTTCGGCCTTGTCTTAGTTTCTCGACGTTAGTCATAGAGCTCTTTAGTGCTCGCTTGCTCCCGTATGCTACAGTGCAGCTGAATTTCACAAACCTGGGGCCCGATTCAATTTGAAAGGGTAAGCGACGCTTTACAGCGCTGCGGAATATGCTGGCGCTTTATAAATAAAGAATAATAATAATAATAATAATGGAAAACTCCGGTGCAAGTCCTTTTCCACTTGTGGGTCACCATTAACCTCTGAATTCCAACCAAGCCGTTTTGTCGGGAGATTGGGTCGTGCTATTTCCAGGGCTGTGGAAATGTTTACAAAATCTACTTGTCCAATGGACTAAACCAGTAGCCCAATCTACTTGCCCCTAATGAAAATCTACATGTCCTGACATGCAAAATATTAAAATACTATTTTATTGAAAATAAGCCCCCTCTACCGTGAAAACAAAAACATATTGTTAGTTACACCGCTAAACACACTGCCAGGGACGAACACAGCTACACAATCACATGTGAATGCCCAGTGCACACGCCCTTTGCTGCACACAGGGTTATTCACTGGCAAACACCAACATTTCACAAAGCTAAAATCAAAAGAGCGACAGAAGCTTTGCTTTGCACACAGTGATAGTGTCACTCTGTAGCTCTTTCAATTTTACCTTTTTGAAATGCTGGTGTTTCTTGGTGCTGCAACACTGGAAAACGCCAGCCGTTAATGAATAACCTTCACTAGTATTTAGTTTGATATTCGCGTTTCCCTGCACATATATGCCAAAAGCCCTGGTTTCTGTCGGACAGTCATGATTTTTCCAGACCTGCACGAGTGAGGTTCAGTATCTGCTCTGAACATTAACCCAGGACAGACAGGTATTCAGAGTGATTCATGGTGTTTGTTTATATGTTGGTGCTAAAGGACAGATTTGACCTTCTCATCTTTATTTACATAGAAATGTTGGGACAGGGCTTCCCTGTGTTTTTTTTTCCTCTCAATATCATATTGAACTTTGCATTAAAGAAAGAGAATATTTTTTTCATATATAACTTTTTTGGCACCTACAATTGAGATGTTTCACCTTCCCAGTTCCCACATCTACTGAATAATTCCTGGTTAAAAAAGGTAAAGGTTCTGTAGGTCTAACACCTAGATCTTAACATGACAGCATTTTTTATATTTCAATTGTCCCACTCCCCGTGTTTGCTGGCTTCTCCGGCACTAAACAAGCTCCTTCAGTGTTCTTGTTCCCCTCACTCACAGACAGGGGGCTGCAGACATCACCCCGAGCCTTGTCCGAGGAGAGGGAAGAAGTCCCATGCAGGGAATCTTATTTTCACTCTGCTAAAGTGCTGCTGTAAATTTAAGCAGCTGACAAGGAAAACCGTGTTCTGCAGAAAGGCCGACCTCGGCTCGGCTCTGCTCGGCTTGTCCATCGGGCTAAAAGGGCATGAAAAGTACCAGCCCAGCACATAAAGGTTAATGTTCGGGGCATCGGGCTATATGAATCTGGCAGGCCTGTGTACCTGAGCCGCTGATGGATAACGACAGCCGTGCGCCGCCGCTGTTATCAATTCTAGGAGTCCATAGGACACCATGAAGCCAGGCGTGCCCCCAGCTCGAGCTCTGCGGGAATGAGCAGGTTCACGCTCAGATGGCGGAAGGATTTGCTGAACAGCTGCATACGGGGAGAGGAATCGGCGGATCGCGCCGCTTTCTTCACCGAGGAATCCGAGGTGCGTTTGGGACTTTCTAATCTTCATGAAGATCCGCGCTTTAAAATCACAGGCGTTGCAAACACCGTCGAAAGTAACTATGGTAAATTGAGAGGAGCCAAAGTCTGTAGGGTTTTTTTTAACGTAAGGCTAACAGTAGCAGCCCATTGTTCTCTGTTGTTTGCAGGAACTTCCCTGGCCGGTGTTTGATTTTCCTAATCTGTTCAACGTATCTGAAACAATAGTTATTGTTGCAACAACAGTAAAAATCTGTGCTTCTACCTGGAGACATGTCTGGGCACTGAGAGGGTTAATATAGTGTTCTCCCTGCCACTGCAGCACCCATGGGTGACCTGCACGTTTCCCTGTAATGGTGTTTACAGAAGGCTTGCATTGAGTGTTATTGTGCTGGGTGAGGATGGATCCGAGTTAGTTTAGCCAATGCCTTATCTGCACCATATAACCGTATTATGACACACACTCCTGGTAGGTGGACGGGGCTTTCCGAGCAGGTAAAGGAGCGTCTGTCTCTGCTCGCATTGTCTTTGACACACCGTTCTCTGCCGCTCTCATTGATTTTTCCATTTGCAGGATCAGGCTTCCCCCCCCCCCCTCTAAAGGGGAAACTACCGAGGTGATTGACAGTCAGGCTGTTTGGATTGACCTGGCCTTGTTGACTAATAATGAAGCTGTGCGAAGCCATGATGGATATGGAAATGCCAGACTACACGGAAACGCTGGACTCCTCGTACACCATGCTGGAATTTGACAGTATTCGGGTCCTGCCTAGTAACACCGGTATGTCCTATCACTGACTGTCTGTCCGTCTGTCTGTGTAACCACTTCCCATCATGGTTCTTCTGCTACATTTTATTTTATAGACTTCCTTATAGCCTGAATCACAGTGACGCTCTGTTGTTGGGAGGGGGTTCTCATACAGATTTCGGTGTAATTTTTTATTATTTGACCAGTGTTTTAGCTGACAGGACATGTTCAGGCTCGTCTTGAGTTCCGATAGCTCTCGATGATACAGGGGAGTTATGGAGAGCATAAAAGGAACAAAAACCCCACAATCGTACAGCATGCCGGAGGTGACGGGCGCTGGGTTTATATGGTCATAACAATAAGTATCTGTCAACATCCACAGCTTTGATACACCAGATAAAATGCACTGGAGACTTTATCTCCGTCTTCTGAACAGTGTGCTTACACAATGTTTTAAATGAGAATTATAAATATCCTAAGCAATTTCTGTCTATACAATAACATGTTAATATGTAAGAAATGATGAATTGTTACACTGCAAGAGTACATCATTGAAAGTCATGACAAAATCAAACCCAGGGTGCCACGTATGTTTCTCCAGACCTGCGAGTCACCCGGCACTGTGCATGTTACATGCTGGATCTTCTGTTCCATATGTGGTTTTAGATGCTCATATAATGTCTGTTTATGTATCAAAGCTTCCCAAGGGGCGCATTCGGCGACTCGGTAAAAAGAACAAATCTGTTAACAATCCATTAAAAGTAACAGCCAACGTTTCGGCCCATAGAGGCCCTTTTGAAGAGTGTGTGTGTGTCCAGATAAGTGTCCTTGCTCCGGTGCAGAGCTCTGATAGCCGTCACAAAACTCGGATGTAACAAAACTCGGATGTACACGGAGGCTTGTGATAAAAGAGCTTTGTTATGTTTATTCAATAAATGTATCACTTTTTTTACAAGCCTCCGTGTGCATCTGAGTTTTGTGGAGTGTGTATATATATTTCTCCCTCAAGCACCAGGCATAATTGTTGTTTTTGCAAATTGGGGAAGACTTAGTACCGCCCTATTGACTGGAGATTTTATATATGTATATATTTGTTATCCAGCTCTCATACCTTCCTTCCTTGCGTTGGTAATGTAGAGTTTATGTAGGTAACACTCTCACGTGCTACTAATCTTATGATATAGAAAAAGAAGCATGGTTGCACTCAAGGTTGTGAAAATAAAACCATAAACTTTATTTATACCATGCTAAAACATTGCCAGATGTTTCGTGTCCTCCACCTTGATAAAGGCTCATCAGGAGCTGAAATATCAGTCAACATGTTGTTTTAGCAAGGTATAAATAAAGGTTTTCTTTTTACAACTCTGAGTGCATCCATACGTGTATATATATATATATATATATAATATATATATTATAAAGAATCCAAGTAGACCTGCACTCCACCGTATGTAGCGTTTCTTGCTCCGATGACTAATCTGCCTGCAGTCACAATGTACAAAAAAAGTTTCAGACGCACATGGAGCCTCTTACATAGGATATAAAGAAATAATTTATTGTATGATTCTGGTTCCACGTTTCAGTCCCAATTGGGACTTTCCTCAGGATAGCAAATACAAGTATTACAACATATATTTATTTTAAAGTATTTTACCAGGAAGGATGCATTGAGATTTCTCTGGTTTTCAGTTTGTCCTGGATTCAAGAACATTGTATTGTTACAGAAATACAAAGTAATAAAATGCAAGATGTAAAAAAAAAAAAATTCTACAGATTAACCAAAAAATACATATATTCACTGTTAAATATTTACAGGCGCAATCTGTATATAGTCACTGTTACATGTTTACAGGTGCATTCTGTATATAGTCACTGTTACATGTTTACAGGTGCATTCTGTATATAGTCACTGTGTTACAGGTTTACAGGCGCATTCTGTATATAGTCACTGTGTTACACGTTTACAGGCACATTCTGTATATAGTCACTGTTACATGTTTACAGGCGCATTCTGTATATAGTCACCGTGTTGCACGTTTACAGGCACATTCTGTATATAGTCACTGTTACATGTTTACAGGTGCATTCTGTATATAGTCACTGTTACAGGTTTACAGGCACATTCTGTATATAGTCACTGTTACATGTTTACAGGTGCATTCTGTATATAGTCACTGTGTTACATGTTTACAGGCGCATTCTGTATATAGTCACTGTTACATGTTTACAGGTGCATTCTGTATATAGTCACTAACAGGTTTACAGGTGCATTCTGTATATAGTCACTATGTTACATGTTTACAGGGGCATTCTGTATATAGTCACTATGTTACATGTTTACAGGTGCATTCTGTATATAGTCACTGTGTTACATGTTTACAGACGCATTCTGTATATAGTCACTGTTACATGTTTACAGGTGCATTCTGTATATAGTCACTGTGTTACATGTTTACAGGCGCATTCTGTATATAGTCACTGTTACATGTTTACAGGTGCATTCTGTATATAGTCACTAACAGGTTTACAGGTGCATTCTGTATATAGTCACTATGTTACATGTTTACAGGGGCATTCTGTATATAGTCACTATGTTACATGTTTACAGGTGCATTCTGTATATAGTCACTGTGTTACATGTTTACAGACGCATTCTGTATATAGTCACTGTGTTACATGTTTACAGACGCATTCTGTATATAGTCACTGTGTTACATGTTTACAGGTGCATTCTGTATATAGTCACTGTGTTACATGTTTACAGGCGCATTCTGTATATAGTCACTGTTACATGTTTACAGGTGCATTCTGTATATAGTCACTAACAGGTTTACAGGTGCATTCTGTATATAGTCACTATGTTACATGTTTACAGGGGCATTCTGTATATAGTCACTATGTTACATGTTTACTGGGGCATTCTGTATATAGTCACTATGTTACATGTTTACAGGTGCATTCTGTATATAGTCACTGTGTTACATGTTTACAGACGCATTCTGTATATAGTCACTATGTTACATGTTTACAGGGGCATTCTGTATATAGTCACTATTTTACATGTTTACAGGCACATTCTGTATATAGTCACTGTGTTACAGGTTTACAGGCGCATTCTGTATATAGTCACTGTGTTACATGTTTACAGGCTATATAAATGATAACCATATACAAATATTAGTCAGGACTCCATAAGCGCACGTATACCATGCCAGAAATCAGAGTGTATAACATGCAATGTCTTCCATGTTATGCTGATTTCTGGCATGGTATACGTGCACTTGTGGAGTCCTAACTAATATTTGTATATTGCTATCATTTATATAGCGCCAACAGTTTCCGCAGCGCTTTACAATAACCAAAGGGAACGAGATACAGATAAACGGACATAGGATGGAAACATGAGGTGTAGCGGGCCCTGCTCATAGGAGCTTACAATCAACAATATATATGTTGTAGTATTTGCTATCCTGATGAAAGTCCCAATTGGGACTGAAACATCGAACCAGAATCCTACAATAAATTATTTCTTTATATCCTATGAAAGAGGCTCCATGTGCATCTGAAACTTTTTGTGTGTGTATATAATATATGAGAGAGAATGAACACACACTATACCAGTAAATAATCCATCATTAATACACCTATGTAAACCACACCGTTACCTATGTGGTGGCTTGTTATTGTCTGGTATCGCAGCACTTTGGATTCCAGTTTTCTGCAGACCCTCCTCTTATCACATCTCTAAAGTGAACGCTTGTCAAGAAGGGGGAAAAAATACCCCTCTTGCTGCGCCAGTGAATGATAAAATTCAGCAGAGATGTGAGGCAGACACACTTGTATTTGTTTATACATATTGTAGTAGCATAAATGTTAATGTAAAATTATATTTTCAATACATTAAAAGCCTAGCTTTGTAGGATTGTGCTGCTGCACCGAGCACTCGTCTGATTTTACAAAGGGATTTATCTTCATGTAGGCTTTGCGGTTGATAAGTTGCATCTCTCATCGTCCTCGAGGGGGACGTCTCCATACGGTAGCCGGTGTTTCTAAAGCGCCACGGCGGTATCTGCTTGTGAAAGTGGAGCAGTCGCCATGGAAACCTAACGCCATGTTCCCCGTCATTAGACTATTCTTGATTTTATATATTTTTTTTTAACATATTGTGCTTTATTGAAAAAAACTGAACTCATACACAAATAATATTAGCAGAGAAGGACATATCAGTAAAGTAAAACGAAAAAAAAAAAAGACTAAAACATTGCATAGAATGAGGCGAATGCAGTAAATACAATGTGGTGGAGCAAGTACAACAATCAGGTGACAGGGATTCTTGATTATATTAACCTGGACCCTCCCTTAGGGGGGTTAATCGGGTACCACCAATGATTGCTGACCGTTTACACAGTGAAAAATCACCTTTGTTAAAATTCAGAAAAACTGTTTCACAAGAGTTAAATCCGACGTGCAGAAGCGGAGGCTTCACTGTGAAGCTTCTCCTGTTGCTCATCTTGTGAAACGTCTAGTGCATCTTCAGAGTTGCAACACTGGCGATTTTTGACATTGTAATTTCAACAAACACCGATACCTGAGAAACCACCTATGTATCCATGATGCACTTTCTCGGCCTTTTCCGCACAATTGATAAAATGATGGGTCGGGTCGGGTGGGGTGGGGGTTTATTCATGTCATGTCAAGGGGAACAATCTGATCTTTAATTCTCACACTGAAGGAGTTACATTTTTAATGTAAATTGCAGCTCTTTCCATTCATAGGATTAGGCATGTGTTCAGCCGTACTTTCCGTAGGACTTGTTCATGGCAGGAAAAACCGCAAGCGTGATTAAAATGCAAAGGGACCGAGTACATTTCACAAACAATACGGTCTGCTGTCACTTACCTGGTGTGTGGGGAACGAATAGTACCCACAGGGGATAAACAAAGATAATCAGACATTTCCTACAAGCACACCGTGCCGCGATTAGCCACGGGTTATTGCTGCGGAATATCTTGCTGATTTTAAGAAGCCTAAATAAAGTGTGTTATTTGGTGCGGAGGAAAGGCAATAATTTTATATTTACTCTGGGTCTCCCGTCACAGATTAATTGCTTTTTAATAGTTAACATATTTACGCGCATTATTTGAGCTGTATTTATAATATACACAATGCTGCCGTCGGTAAAGGTGGAAAATTTATTTATCAGCCATATACAGTCAGGTCCAGAAATATTGGGACATCGACACAATTCTAACATCTTTGGCTCTATACACCACCACATGTTGGAATGAAACAAACACAATGTGCTTTAACTGCAGACTGTCAGCTTTAATTTGAGGGTATGTATATCCAACTCAGGTGAACGGTGTAGGACTTACAGCAGTTTGCAGATGTGCCTCCCACTTGTTAAGGGATCAAAGGTAATGGGACAATTGGCTTCTCAGCTGTTCCATGGACAGGTGTGTGATATTCCCTCATTACCCCAATTACAATGTGCAGATAAAAGGCCCAGAGTTCATTTCAAGTGTGCTATTTGCATTTGGAATCTGTTGCTGTCAACTCTCAAGATGAGATCCAAAGAGCTGTCACTATCAGTGAAGCAAGCCATCATTAGGCTGAAGAAACAAAACAAACCCATCAGAGAGATAGCAAGAACATTAGGCATGGCCAAAACAACTGTTTGGAACATCCTCAAAAAGAAGGAACGCACCGGTGAGCTCAGCAACACCAAAAGAACCGAGAGAACACGGAAAACAACTGTGGTGGATGACCGAAGAATTCTTTCCCTGGTGAAGAAGACAGCCTTCACAACAGTTGGCCAGATCAAGAACACTCTCCAGGAGGTAGGTGTATGTGTGTCAAAGTCAATCAAGAGAAGACTTCACCAGAGTGGATACAGAGGGTTCACCACAATATGTAAACCATTGGTGAGCCTCAAAAACAGGAAGGCCAGATTAGAGTTCGCCAAACAACACCTAACAAAGCCTTCACAGTTTTGGAACAAGATTAAAGCTTGGTGCAGGAAGGAGGGCTTTGGGTTTTTAGAGCACTGGGCTCATTTTGCACTGGGGTACAATCTGTATAGTTGTGATAGATTGCACCTTAATGGAAGAGGGTCTGCTGTGCTAGGGGAGAGGATGGTTAAAAGGTTGGAGGAGACTTTAAACTAGTGGAAGGGGGGGAGGGATACAGTATCTTACAAAATGGAGACAGAGCAGATAGCGGAAGGGTTTCAGTTCAGACTAAGGGGGGTGGAGCCGGGGGGATGGGTAATGTCAGAACAGTGGAGGCATGTAATGTAAAGTCGCATTCAGCATGTGTGGGTAGAGACAACATTAAATGTATGCTTGCTAATGCAAGGAGCCTTAATAACAAGATGGGGGAACTAGAGGTAATAGCATACACTAAGCAATACGACATTATAGGAATAACAGAAACATGGTGGGACGAAACGCATGACTGGGCTGTAAACTTAAACGGTTATACATTGTTTAGAAAGGATAGGAAACATAAGAAAGGGGGTGGAGTGTGTTTATATGTAAATCAGGATTTAAAGCCTAATATTACACAACTGGAAAGCGATGAGGGAAATGTGGAATCCTTATGGGTAAATATTTCGTTGGGGAATAAACAGGGAAGTCAATTATTGGTTGGCATATGCTATAAACCACCTAATATAGATAATGATGAGGAAGAACAACTGTTAGAGCAAATTAGGAAGGCTGCAGAACATGGTAGCACTTTAATTATTGGAGATTTTAATTACCCGGACATTAATTGGATAGTGGGACTAGTAATTCAGCAAAGGGAATCCGGTTTCTGAACATTTTAAATTATACCTTCATGTCACAACTGGTAGAAACACCAACTAGAGAGGATAACTGTCTGGACCTGGTTATAACAAATAATGTGGATCTTTTCTCAAATATTAATGTAAAAGAACAGTTGGGAAATAGCGACCATAACATGGTGACTTTTGAAATAAACTCAAAAAAACACATTCATAAGGGGCATGCTAAAACATATAATTTTAAAAAGGCCAACTTTATTAAAATAAAGGAAGCTCTCAATGTCATTGACTGGCAGAAACTCTTTCACGGGAAAAACACTGAGGATAAGTGGAATATCTTTAAACTAACACTAGAAAACTACACGTCACAATATATTCCACTGGTTAATAAATATAAAAGAAACAGACTGAAACCAATGTGGCTTAGTAGGAAGGTAACTAAGGAAATGAAAAATAAAAAGAAGGCATTTAAAGCTTTTAAATTTGATAAATCTGAGGCATCCTATAAAGCATATAGGGCAGCCAATAAAGCATGTAAAAATGCGATTAGATGGGCTAAACTAGAAAATGAAAAAGAAATAGCCAAAGAGAGCAAGACCAACCCTAAAAGATTCTTTAGGTACATAAATTCTAAAAAACCCAAGAGTGAAAATGTAGGTTCACTAAAATCTGAGTCAGGGTTATTGTTAACTGAAGATCAGGATAAAGCAGAAATTTTAAATGATTATTTTTCTTCAGTATTTATCAAAGAGAAACCTATAACAGGAGACATGAAATTCATTAATAAAAACTTACTAATACAAAGTGACTGGTTGACTCAGGACAAGGTTTTACACAAATTAAACAATGTGAATGTTAATAAAGCCCCAGGGCCAGATGGAATTCACCCGCGAGTACTAAGAGAGCTATGTGTTGAAATATGTAAACCTCTGTTCTTAATCTTTCAAGATTCTTTTCTTTCAGGAATAGTACCAGAGGATTGGAGAAAAGCTGACGTGGTCCCTATATTTAAGAAAGGTTTAAAATTTGTGCCTGGGAATTATAGACCTGTGAGCTTAACATCTGTGGCTGGGAAAGTATTTGAGGGGTTACTAAGGGATAATATTCAGGAATTTATTGGGAGGTATAATGTAATTGGCAAAAATCAGCATGGTTTCATGAAACACAGATCATGTCAGACTAACCTAATTACGTTCTATGAGGAAGTAAGTAGAAGTATAGATCAGGGGGTCGCAGTGGATGTGATTTACTTAGATTTTGCCAAAGCTTTTGACACAGTTCCACACAAAAGGTTACTACTTAAATTAAGAAAAAATGGTCTAGATGAAAATACTTGTTCTTGGATAGAAAACTGGCTAAAAGATAGGGTACAGAGAGTGGTCATAAATGGTACATTTTCAAGATGGACACCAGTGGTAAGTGGTGTCCCTCAGGGGTCTGTTATAGGACCAATACTATTCAATTTATTTATAAATGACCTTGAGATAGGCATTGAAAGTCATGTATCAGTGTTTGCAGATGACACAAAGCTAGGAAAAGTAATACAATGTGAGCAGGATGTTACTTCGCTGCAGAGGGATTTAGATAAATTGGGGGACTGGGCACTTAAATGGCAGATGAAATTTAATCTAGATAAATGTAAAGTTATGCACTTTGGAGTGAAGAACACACAAGCAATTTATACCCTAAATGGTACGGAGTTAGGGAAATCCAAGCAGGAGAAGGATTTGGGAATAATCATAGACTTCAAACTAAGTAACAATGTGCAATGTCAAACAGCAGCCGCCAAGGCCAGCAAAGTATTGGCATGCATTAAAAGGGGAGTTCACTCACGGGATGAAAACATAATTTTGCCTCTGTATAAATCAATGGTCAGGCCGCACCTTGAATATGCCGTGCAATTTTGGGCACCTGTCTTAAAAAAAGATATTATATCGTTAGAAAAAGTGCAGAGACGGGCAACTAAATTAATAAGGGGGATGGAAGGGTTAAGTTATGAGGAAAGACTAACAAGCTTAAACCTGTTTAGTTTAGAGAAAAGGCGCCTTAGAGGGGATCTGATAACCTTATATAAATATATACGGGGCCATTATCAACCATTGTCTGATAACCTATTCATTAACAGGACTATACATAGGACAAGGGGTCATCCATTTAGACTGGAAGAAAGAAAATTTAGCTTAAAGCATAGGAAGGGTTATTTTACGGTGAGAACAATAAAGCTGTGGAATTCTCTGCCTGTTGCGGTGGTTGGGTCAGAGTCTGTACAGACTTTTAAAAAACGACTGGATGACTTCCTGCAGACACAGAATATTAAGGGTTATAATATTTAATATGTGGGTAAAAGCTTCTTGATCCAAGGAGAAATCTGACTGCCATTCTGGGGTCAAGAAGGAATTTTTTCCCAGTATGTTGCATATTGGCGAGCGCTTCAGACTGGGTTTTTTGCCTTCTTTTGGATCAACAGCAGTAGGTTATGTGGGAGAGGCTGAACCCGATGGACGCATGTCTTTTTTCAGCCTATATAACTATGTAACTATCCTATGGACAGATGAGACCAAGATCAACTTGTACCAGAGTGATGGGAAGAGAAGAGTATGAAGATGGAAAGGAACTGCTCATGATCCTAAGCATACCACCTCATCAGTGAAGCATGGTGGTGGTAGTGTCATGGCGTGGACATGTATGGCTGCCAATGGAACTGGTTCTCTTGTATTTATTGATGATGTGACTGCTGACAAAAGCAGCAGGATGAATTCTGAAGTGTTTCGGGCAATATTATCTGCTCACATTCAGCCAAATGCTGCAGAACTCATTGGACGGCGCTTCACAGTGCAGATGGACAATGACCCAAAGCATACTGCAAAAGCAACCAAAGAGTTTTTGAAGGGACAGAAGTGGAATGTTATTCAATGGCCAAGTCAATCACCTGACCTGAATCCCATTGAGCTGCATTTCACTTGCTGAAGACAAAACTGAAGGGAAAATGCCCCAAGAACAAGCAGGAACTGAAGACAGTTGCAGTAGAGGCCTGGCAGAGCATCACCAGGGATGAAACTCAGCGTCTGGTGATGTCTATGTGTTCCAGACTTCAGGCTGTGATATAGTACAAAGCATTTGCAACCAAGTATTAAGAAGGGAAAGTTTGATTTATGATAATTATTCTGTCCCATTACTTTTGGTCCCTTAACAAGTGGGAGGCACATCTGCAAACTGCTGTAAGTCCTACACCGTTCACCTGAGTTGGATGTACATACCCTCAAATTAAAGCTGACAGTCTGCAGTTTAAGCACATTGTGTTTGTTTCATTCCAACTCCATCGTGGTGTTGTATAGAGCCAAAGATGTTAGAATTGTGTCCATGTCCCAATATTTATGGACCTGACTGTATCTGTGCTCCTGGTATGTTTATTATTCCAAACAATGAAATTGTGATTTTTCGTGCACATATTCTAGGTTGTTATTGTTCGTATTTATCGTAGTTGGATGTTTTGTTTATTCATTGTCCTTTTTTTATTCCATTAAGAAAAGGCCAAGTAACAACTTCAAATAGAGTGAGTGTTAGGACAAAAACAAATGAACAGCAACATGTCATACTCCGGGGCACTGTGACATTTGTCACGGCTCACATCGTCCAGTGCTGATCCAACACCATGGAATGTCCTGCCTACTCCTGCGAGCACTGAAGTGGTCCCAGGTGCTCCAAGACACCCTCCAGCTGTGCCCTCTGCTATGGGTGATGCTTCCAGCCAGCCCTTTTCCTGTCCCTGCCATCTTGTGCCTCCTGTATATCTCTTGGTGGGTTGCCCTCTGTGTCTCTGTCTTGTTACTCCGTCCTGGGGTCCTATTCCATCCTTAACACTAACATGTGGACGCTAACGGGGAAAATCTGTGCCTGTCGCAGAATAGTGCCACAGTTGTAGTACTCCTCACCTCTGTCTTTCCTCCTCGCCTTTTGTTGCCAGCCCTTTTCCTGCCCTACCCCTCTCCCTTACTCTGAACCTACAGCCATAGCATCCTGTTTCTGTATGTGGATTTGCTCCAATAAACCCCTGGTTTAAACTTCATCTGTGTTTCCCGTGTGTCACTGCATCCCGGGCTCAGAAACCCTCTCCCCCCCCCCTTGGTTCACCTGCACCTGGCAACATTATCAGGGAGAGTTGTGTGGCATTAGGCTCCATTCAGTTGTATAGATATAATTTTTTTTTTTATGTCCTGAAGAAAGTTGCAACAGTAACTGAAACTTAAATATTGACTTTCTCCCTATAAATTTTGGATTGTAAGAAGTTCCAGGACTGCAGGTCTATTTTGCTACATTGTATTTTACGTCAACCGGGGCCAATTTTGAAGTGAGTAACCCTTTGAGTGCAAGAATTGTGGTACAAAGTGTGTGTATATATGTGTGATTTAATTTGAACATGTACAATCATAAGCAAATTTTTTTTCAATAGAAACAGGTCGGTAAAAGCATAGTTTTGTTTGAATCTCGACACAATACTGGAATACACGGTGTGTATGTTTTATTTATTCTGCAAATTCATACAACATTAGTCCAACCCAACAGATAAATCAAATTCTTGTTCTTCTTGCAATGCAAAGACCCATTACATTGCGGGATTATTCAGAAAGCGACAAACTTGCCATCGAATTGCACCGAACAGTGCATTTCAATGTTTGGTGCAATTTTGTGGCAGTTTGTCTGTTCCCTAAAAAATATACTGGCGAATTGAGAGTGAAATACAATACAGTGCAGATCCCTGCGATTGTCCCATAGAAAAGTAATGGTTAATCTATTCACAGAACTGCACCGAAATGTCCGTGAAATGCACAAATATTCAGTGATTCCATTCGACAAGTTTAAGGCTAGGGTCAGACTGAGGCAGTGCGAACGCGCGTGCAGGGGCACTTAATCACGGCCGCACTAGCAGCAAATGCCGGGCAATGACGGCCAATATACGATGTACGGTCGCACGAAAGTCCGGCTGCGCAACGCAAGTGGAAAATGAACGCATTTTTTCGAGAACGTAAAACTGCTAGTACAGACGTACAGAGTGCGCTGCGTCCGCTAGCGGCGTGTGTGCGTGAATTGGAGATGTCAGACGCTACTAATGTCCAGCCAACATAACGTCCAGATGCACAAAGTGTTTTATTGATGATCCGTACAAAATCACGGACGAGAAATGCGCATCGTATGACCGGTATCGCGTACTCCGTGAAAAAATACGTCCATTCGTTCGAACGCACTTTTTCACGGACAACGCGAAAATGCATTCGTCTGACCCTAGCCTAAACAGGCGAGTCCCATAGGATTCTTTTACTTTTTTTAAAATTACTTTCATGTTCAGCAAACCTGTGTTTGTTGTTTTTTTGGAACATCTTTTTGTACTTTTTTAAAAAAAAAAATAAACAAACTTTTTGATTTCCAATTTTTTTTAAAAGGCTCTTTTCTTCTCCTGTATCGGTCCTTTTTTTTCTTCTTTTTTTCTAGGACCTTTATTATTATTATTATTTAGACACATTTTAATGGCACCTATTAGAAAAATAGCAGAGAAAAAAAAAAGAATAGCAGAGCTCCGTTTCTTCTTTTGTTTTTTTCCTTTCTTTCTGCAGTTCACCGGTCTTTGGCAACTCCATCTGTGACTCTGAGCTAAATAGTGAATTCACTGCAGCGCCGGCGAAATGGAATTGCTGAAGTGCGCCGAACTAGAAAGCACCGAAAAATTTCAGTGCTTTCTGAATGACCCCAAGAACACATCCCAGGGTGCTGAATTTAATGTCTTGGTCATCATGTGGTCGCTGATGTTCCTGATGGGGAAAACCCACATATGGCTCTGGAATACCAATGGTCAGACCATGCAAGTCCAATCAAAGCCTGCAAGAACATCATAATTGGCCAATTAACCCCTTCACTACTGATATTGAGATATCTCCACCCGCTGATATGCAGCCCAAAAGCAAATGAAATTTGTTTGCTGCAAATGAATTTCGTTTGCTTTCGGGCTGCAGAAGGTGCCCCAAAGTTTTAAAGATGGAAAATCAGCTGCTGAATGCTCAGAAATATCAGACTTTTAGCAGCCGATGCAGGGAAAAAAAAGAACATAGACCTGCTGCTCCAACCTCAATCTGGCAGTAGATGGCGCCATCTACTGGCCAAAAATAGGTTATTTACAGTAAGAAATACAATGGGTAGAAACTCAAATATTCATTACTTAATAATTAAAAATGATTTTACAAAAAAACACTGGTTTCTGACAAGGTTTTTTTTGGAAAATCGATTAGTAGTGAAGGGGTTAAGGCCCAAGGCCGATTTCAAGTGTAAAACCTTCCTGACGCGTGAAATGTGTTACAGTTAAGGACCATCGAGAACTCGGTCATACGACTCAGGCCGCACTGTACAGCTGCAGGAGCCGCAATCAGCCGGGTTAATGCAGTTGCTGGGTGCCTCGGCAGGAACGGAATTACAGGCTCCGCACTTTTGCAATGTCCGCTGAACAAAGCGTGTATCGGCTATCACGGTGTTTAGCAAATCTTGCCCCGTGTCATTAATGCCCCAGAGTATTCGGGGCTTCCAGTTACCTTCCGGAAGCTGAAGCTTCGTCGTGTCGGTGAGGAGCTATGGGGACCCTGATAGATCTACTGCTCCCCCAGTGCCAGTAATCTGTCCAGTAACCAATCAGCAAGGTGTATGCACTTTAATGAGCTTTCTCCTGGAGATGGAGGAGCTGCCAGAGGAAAGGTTAGTCCAGGTATCTCTGCAGGGTTGGCAGGAATGGAGAGGCGCTTGGTCAGCCTTACTATTGTTTGCGTTGCTGTTAATCAGTGACTCTCTCACTTGGTGCTGCACTGTTTGGATAATAACTTGTTTACCTTCAGTAACTATTTCTGTTTTACAACTTTGAAACACACACAAACATATGCTTGGTGTGGTGAGGATAGAAAGATTTAACGAGGCCGCGCAGGGGAAAGCGCTCTCTCAGCATGTGCCTCGCGCGACCGCATTGTTAGCTGCTATGTCAGGAAGAATTTGCTGGTGGCACAATGTATTGATCGGCAGCAAAAACCGAGGTAGGACGGCATGGACCTTATTCAGTCAATGTATTTGTATGTGCATCCCCCCACCCAATTGTCCCCCATAAACTTATCACGAGTCTATGCTGGCCATTGGGTACACCGGGCTAATGCCCGGTTGGCCACAGCTATGTCCCACCCACCCCCCACCCCTCCAGGCTTGCCTGTCCACACCAAACCAATGCATACTTTCTTGGGAACCGCCCCTTCCAGTCCAGCCACACCCCTAATCGGGTAGTATAGGAAGTGTAAATGTATAGTGACCTGCTGGCCGAGCCGCGCCTTGTCTCCATATAACAGCTGAACTGCTAAAATTTACAAATAGGTCCATTAACGGCTCATAAATGTTAGCGGCCTAATGGAATCTGTATTTTTAGGGGTTCCTCCATATATTCAGGGTGTGCGGGTGTCTTTTTAGGGGCTCCTCCATATATTCAGGGTGTGCGGGTGTCTTTTTAGGGGCTCCTCCATATATTCAGGGTGTGCGGGTGTATTTTTAGGGGTTGCTCCATATATTCGAGGTGTGTGGGAGTCTTTTTAGGGGCTCCTCCATATATTCAGGGTGTGTGGGCGTCTTTTTAGGGGCTCCTCCATATATTCAGGGTCTGTAGGTGTATTTTTAGGGGCTCCTCCATATATTCAGGGTCTGTAGGTGTATTTTTAGGGGCTCCTCCATATATTCAGGGTGTGTGGGTGTGTTTTTAGGGGTTCATCCATATATTCAGGGTGTGCGGGTGTCTTTTAGGGGTTCTGCCATATATTCAGGGTGTGCGGGTGTCTTTTTAGGGGTTCCGCCATATATTCAGGGTGTGCGGGTGTCATTTTAGGGGCTCCTCCATATATTCAGGGTGTGAGGGTGTCTTTTTAGGGGCTCCTCCATATATTCAGGGTGTGCGGGTGTCTTTTTAGGGGTTCCGCCATATATTCAGGGTGTGCGGGTGTCTTTTTAGGGGCTCCTCCATATATTCAGGGTGTCTCTTTTTAGGGGCTCCTCCATATAATCGGGGTGAGCGGGTGTATAACCGCTGCAAAGCCATAAAACTCTCAGCAATGAGTGTAAACTCTAATAAATACAGGTAGAAATCACTCGCTGTAAATTGGATACAATCTGTTGTTTTGTCCTAAATCACATTTTAAAAAAAAGGTGCTCTGTTAACGCAGCCTTTTGCTCGTTGGAGCGCAGGACGTGTTTTGTGTGTGGAGCGCAGGACGTGTTTCGCTTGTAAACGTTCACATTGAGGCCCCGTTCACACCTGGGCGTTTTACAGCGCGTAGGAACACACTGTAAAACGCCCTACGCCCCAAGAAGTACAGGAGCTTCTTTGGGGTGTAATACAGCGCGTTTGCGGCCATAGATATGGACGTAAACGCGCTGTTATTGGTGTTTGCCCGTTTTCATATGAACGCTGGGTTCAAACGCTGGTAAAAAATGAGCGTATGAAATCCGCTCGGGTGTGAACCCAGGTTGATTGGTGCAGAGTCGGCTCTCAGGAGATATTTAACCTCGTAATAGAATTCGACCTTTGATGCCATTAGTGATATTTATAACGGCCGCAGCTAATAACACCATAAAACCTGGAGAGAAAGTGGAGAGCACTCAGGGATAAACCCACTATTAATTTGATCGTAAGAGCAGCACATCTATCAACAGAGAAAAAGTGAGCTCAACCGACCCCAACATCAACTGCTCACTGCTGGATCAACCCTGAGGCTGACGGAGATACAGGCCCGTGTCTCAATATAGGCCCAATAAACCTGTAGCAAGATGGTGGATAGCATAGAGACACATTGGGAAGGGGGGGGGGGTTAGATGCAGATACATTGAGAGGGTCAGCGCCTTAATTGGGGTCAGAACAAGAAGATACATACATGTATATCTATCTTGGTAGTGAAGGGGTTACACCAGTGGGTGCTGCTTTGTGATAAATGGTACGTGCTGCATGTGAAGCACCAGTGCTTTATTCTTTGTCTTTCGTTTTTTTACCCAGAAATTATATCTGTGGAATCGAGCAGCCCCGGCGTCCTCGTGAACGGTGTGAATTCCCTCTGCGCCATCTGCGGAGACAGAGCCACAGGAAAGCACTATGGAGCCTCCAGCTGTGACGGCTGTAAAGGCTTCTTTCGCAGAAGTGTTCGCAAGAACCACGTGTACACGTGCAGGTACAGTTACTTTACGTCTGGCGTACACTGTGCGCCATGCTGCGTGCGCCGCTGTCACAGTGTGCAGCATGTATCCCTTTAATTCTTGGTTATCAATGTTTCCATTCCGCGCGTAGATTTGGTTTTATCATCCAGATATCGATCGCGTCACTAAGCCCTTTCTTCCATCGCAAATAGCTTCCTGATTTCTAATGATTAATACACATAAACCTGTGGGAGCAATTTATCACGTAGCGATACTCTGCGTGCCACCAGACCTGAAACATGGGGTACACACCCAGACATTGCACCTCACCAGGGCACTGGAAACTATTAGTGGGGATTTCCTAATCCTTCCCGATGCCTCATGCTGTGATGGTGGGAGCAGTGTCTGTATCATTTTAATACACACACACATAGGATCCAGGGGTTGTACATATTCTGGACCACGCAGGAAACAGGCTGCCCTGTATTACATAGAATTCAGCTCTTGCAGGAGGGATATCCGTTCCCAGTTTGTGTCCATTAATCTGGAATTCCTCCATGGTAACGGGTTGACGTTCCATTCAAGCAGGATTTAATGTCTGTAACATGTGAATTCTGGGGCACTTCAAGTCATAAGTCGTCAGGAAAACATGGCAGACTATGCAGGCCTAACCATACGACACCACCAAATCCACCCATGGAATACCTTCCTCTCCCCTGGGGATGGGGACTATAGAACAGATACAGTAGGGATTGAGGGAGATGGGGCAGAGTGACAAAGGAGGGGAGAAGATTGAGGCGGGGGGCACAATGCAATTGGGAGAGATGGGGCAGAGTTACAACCAGATTAGAGAGGTGCAGAAAAAGCACAATGTGGTAAGGGAGATGTAGCATAGACATAAGGGGGTGAGCGATGTGGTGGAAAGATACAAAGTGGCGAGAGAGAGAGGCTCTGGAGAGATACAATGGGGTTAGAAAGTGGTGGAGTCCTACAATGAGATGTGGAGGAGTCATACAGTGGTATGGGAGAGAGGTGGAGGAGTCATACAGTGGGATGGGAGAGAGGTGGAGGAGTCACAGTGGGATGGGAGAGAGGTGGAGGAGACATACAGTGGGATGGGAGAGACGTGGAGGAGTCATACAGTGGGATGGGAGAGACGTGGAGGAGTCATACAGTGGGATGGGAGAGACGTGGAGGAGACATACAGTGGGATGGGAGAGACGTGGAGGAGTCATACAGTGGGATGGGAGAGAGGTGGAGGAGTCATACAGTGGGATGGGAGACAGGTAGTGGAGGAGACACACAGTGGGATGGGAGAGAGGTGGAGGAGACATACAGTGGGATGGGAGAGAGGTGGAGGAGTCATACAGTGGGATGGGAGAGAGGTGGAGTCGTCATACAGTGGGATGGGAGAGAGGTGGAGTCGTCATACAGTGGGATGGGAGAGGTGGAGGAGTCATACAGTGGGAAGGGAGAGGTGGAGGAGTCATACAGTGGGATGGGAGAGGTGGAGGAGGCATACAGTGGGATGGGAGAGACGTGGATGAGTCACACAGTGGGATGGGAGAGGTGGTGGAGTCATACAGTGGGATGGGAGAGGTGGAGGAGTCATACAGTGGGATGGGAGAGGTGGAGGAGTCATACAGTGGGATGGGAGAGGTGGAGGAGTCATACAGTGGGATGGGAGAGGTGGAGGAGTCATACAGTGGGATGGGAGAGGTGGAGGAGTCATACAGTGGGATGGGAGAGGTGGAGGAGTCATACAGTGGGATGGGAGAGGTGGAGGAGTCATACAGTGGGATGGGAGAGGTGGAGGAGTCATACAGTGGGATGGGAGAGAGGTGGAGGAGACAGTGGGATGGGAGAGACGTGGAGGAGTCATACAGTGGGATGGGAGAGAGGTGAATGATTCATACAGTGGAATGGGAGAGGTGGAGGAGTCACAGTGGGATGGGAGAGGTGGAGGAGTCACAGTGGGATGGGAGAGGTGGAGGAGTCACAGTGGGATGGGAGAGGTGGAGGAGTCACAGTGGGATGGGAGAGGTTGAGGAGACATACAATGGGTTTGGTTTTAACCATTTTTCTCCTTTTCCTCCTCGTTCTGAAGGTTCAGCAGACAGTGTATTGTGGATAAGGATAAGAGGAACCAGTGTCGCTATTGTCGCCTGAGGAAATGTTTTCGTGCAGGAATGAGGAAAGAAGGTTGGTCCAGCGCCCGTGCAGGCTTTCTGTGATATTATGGTGGTTTTATTGATATGTGAATATACATGTTACGGGCGGCCCGTGTACTTATAGATCTCCTGGTGCTTTCCTAGTTCTAGAATAAGTGCAAATCTGGTTAAAGCGAAGTAACTGGTAACACAATGGCAGCTGTGTGCCGTCCGTTCATTCATTAAGATTAATGAGGGGGACTCTGCCGGAGACGGCCAAGAAAAAACCCAGAAAAAAAAGCCCTGTTGTAGCCAAAAGCAATGAGATGTCTGGAAGCCATGGACTGGTCCGTCTCCAGGCCTGGAAGGAAAACTCTCCACGCCAGCTCAAACAGAAACATGAAAATACATCATTAGAAACGAGAGCGGATCGTGCCAAAGCGACTATAAGGAAACTCGCTGAGAGCCAGGAAAGTGGCCAAGAACAAGCAAAAAGTCCCGTCCAGGAACCTTCTATGCCCACGCTCATTGATTTAATACTCCATTGAGGGTTCCAGAGATGGGCTACAGGTTACGACATGGACGAGCGGCCAAGGGCAATGCCAGAGACGTGCAGCCAGGGGGCTATGGCGGAGACGTGCAGCCAGGGGGCTATGGCGGAGACGTGCAGCCAGGGGGCTATGGCGGAGACGTGCAGCCAGGGGGCTATGGCGGAGACGTGCAGCCAGGGGGCTATGGCGGAGACGTGCAGCCAGGGGGCTATGGCGGAGACGTGCAGCCAGGGGGCTATGGCGGAGACGTGCAGCCAGGGGGCTATGGCGGAGACGTGCAGCCGGGGGCTATGGCGGAGACGGGCACTATGATGCGATGAAACAATACACACTTCACAGAGCGTGGCTGACAGGTTGACGTCTTTGCGTCTGAATCCTGAGCCGTGTGTTTTAATATCACCGTGACTTGTGTCCGTTACGATTCATTCTGCTTTCAATCCGGTGCCCTGTTAGCAGTGGTTTGTCGTTCCCCCTATACAAAACACACAAATGCTGTTTACGTTGCAGGCAGTGACAACCTGAGGGTGAATGAACCTTCAGCCTTGATTTTTTTTTTTGTGTGTTTTTGTTGTCTGTGAGCTTTTATCTGGCGCTTTGTGTGACGTCTCTGGAATTCCTCGGCAAGGCTCGCGTTCACAGTAATGGATTGAGCAACAGAACCGCCCGGCAGGACTTATCTCTCCGGCATCTGAGTAAACCGGGCCCTGGCTGAAGCCGTGTTTTGTATTTTGGGTTAAAAACAAGTTATTAAAATGAATGTAGTTAAAAAATAAACTATGTTTGTACATTTTTGTTACAAAGCCGTCACCTAATGATATGATGCTCCTCTCATTGTAACCCCACCCCAAGGCAGAGGGGCCGGGCTGTGAGTGGTTACAGAGACAGCTACATTTCTCCTGCATTGGACTTCTTAATTGTAAAATGCTGTTAATGGGGTGGGGGATGTATAGGGGGTTTGTCCTGCCGCCCCTCCCTCATAATGTATCAACATTAAAGGAACACTACTAAAAAGAGTTACATTTTTTTATACCATAAATTAGCTAGCGGCTGCCGACAACCTGCGCCCAATTATTTTTAACTTTTTTTTCCCCAGGTGAATTTACTCACCTTTCCTCCCTCCTTAAACGCAGGGGTGCCCGAACCCACAACGCAGGGGCGCCCGAACCCAGAACTCCCTCAGTGTCTTCTCATAATTTGCGCTCCCTGCGCTACTCTCCACCCCGCATCTTAGACAGTTCAGGGGCCCCGGAGGCTGGATACTCCACACGCTCAGGCCACTTTAAAAGGGTCAGGTGTGTAAATTATACCTTTAAATTACCACACATTTATAACTGATCAGGAGGACTGTGAATAAGAGGTCACTGAACAAGCGCAAAGCAACGCCCAGCGAGCGATTTCTAACAGCATTTACTATAGATACAGACCCATGGCTGGGAGGTTTATTCCTCTGCAGCTCTGTTATACACCCGCACACCCTGATTATACGGAGGAGACCCCAAAAAGACACCCTGAATATATGGAGGAACCCCTAAAAAGACACCCGCATACCCTGAGTATGTGGAGGAGCCTCTAAAAACACACCCGCACACCCTGAATATATGGGGGAACCCCTAAAAAGACACCCGCACACCCTGAATATATGGAGGA
Organism: Leptobrachium leishanense; assembly: GCA_009667805.1. Taxonomy (NCBI): domain Eukaryota; kingdom Metazoa; phylum Chordata; class Amphibia; order Anura; family Megophryidae; genus Leptobrachium; species Leptobrachium leishanense. The sequence goes on along the minus strand of CM019072.1, from coordinate 12,018,142 downwards.
ACCCCTAAAAAGACACCCGCACACCCTGAATATATGGAGGAACCCCTAAAAAGACACCCGCACACCCTGAATATATGGAGGAACCCCTAAAAAGACACCCGCACACCCTGAATATATGGAGGACCACTAAAAAGACACCTGCACACCCTGAATATATGGAGGAGCCCCTAAAAAGACACCCGCACACCCTGAATATATGGAGGAACCCCTAAAAAGACACCCACACACCCTGAATATATGGGGGAACTCCTAAAAAGACACCCACACACCCTGAATATATGGAGGAACCCCTAAAAAGACACCCACACACCCTGAATATATGGAGGAACCCCTAAAAAGACACCCACACACCCTGAATATATGGAGGAACCCCTAAAAAGACACCCACACACCCTGAATATATGGGGGAACTCCTAAAGACACCCACACACCCTGAATATATGGAGGAGCCCCTAAAGACACCCACACACCCTGAATATATGGGGGAACTCCTAAAGACACCCACACACCCCCTTAAATTTATTTATAAAGGATTTTACCAGGAAGGATACATTGAGATTTCTCTCGTTTTCAAGTATGTCCTGGGTTCAAGAACATTGAATGGTTACAGAAATACAAAAGAAATAAAATGCAAGATATTAATCTGTATATTTGTGTTCTTTTTAACAGAAAATAAATAGGTAGGAAATAGTCATTATGTTACATGTTTATATGGAGGCGCTCCTATGGAACCAATGCCTGATCGGGGCGTTGGTTCCTATGGTTAAAGCTCTTTGGTTGCAGCGCTTGGCTTGGCCCCTTGGTTGGGGTGAGTATCGGCCGCTCAGGTATCGGAGCCCCTGACTTTTAATGATTCTCCTTTTATATGTGCGTTTAATCCCTGCTTTATTAGACTCTATGCCGCTGCTGTCTGACCATCCAATATGATTTTACTGTCCTAAAGCTAGGGAACATTTTTTTCAAAGTGCACCTTTTTCCGCTCACAATGTATCCTGTGTCGGCCCTAGGTGGCGACTTTCCCACAGGATACATACGGTTTCTGGCCTGGGTCCCCATCCTTTTTTTCTCATGGGTACACGGCCTCAAGGGACCTGAAGACCAGGCTTTAGATTGCACCAGATGGGCCCTGGTATGGGGGAGGGGTGTAACGAAGAATTCCCCGCTCGTAAAAGGAGTGATCGTGTTGCATTTGACGGATTGAGCCGCACGGTTTGGGTTTATGGAGCTCCTCGTGTGCCCGTCACATGGCAGAGCATATGATATAGAAGACCTGTGAGCGCACGGGATCCGTCCCAGCGCTCGGCTCATTGCCACCTGTCTGTCCGGTCTTTTTGAGAATCTGTGATGGTCTCGGTGGGCATCAGGGTAATGTGAGCGCGCCAATCCTGCAGATGGCGGGCAATTTAACCCCCCCCCCCCCCCGCTAGCTGTGGCATGATTTATACATGGCTGGCGCAGTGATATCAGCATTACTATAGAGGAATCCGGGCTCAGCGTGGGGGTGATGTGTAATTAGCACAAGATGCGTTTCTTCTGAGTCACGCGAGTACCCGGGCTGGGAATATTACCGTTAAGACACATGGGGGGGGGCCATCCCGGGGGGGTCAGCCTGGCAGAAAGTCATCACAAGGTCTGGAAATCGCTGAAATGCGTTGTGCCGAGGCGCCAGGGCATTTTTTATTAATTCCTTCGTATCACGGTTTCGCTGGGATGGACTGGCCTATCCTCTACTGTAAAGGGCAATAAATATCTCACGGGAGCCACATCCAGCGCTGGGTAATGTTTAACAGGGGGGGGGGGTCTGATGCTTCAAAGCATCCCAGCAAGCATTGCTCCGATCATTAAGAGTCTCTTATTGAAGATTAAACGTAACGCTAATTACGCCGGAGTTAAACGTGGCTGAGGATACGGCGCTCCACGAGGACGGCCGCCGATAGAAGCGCTCCACGAGGACGGCCGCCGATAGAGGCGCTCCACGAGGACGGCCGCCGATAGAAGCGCTCCACGAGGACGGCCGCCGACAGAGGCGCTCCACGAGGACGGCCGCCGATAGAGGTGCTCCACGAGGACGGCCGCCGACAGAGGCGCTCCACGAGGACGGCCGCCGACAGAGGCGCTCCACGAGGACGGCCGCCGATAGAGGTGCTCCACGAGGACGGCCGCCGACAGAGGCGCTCCACGAGGACGGCCGCCGACAGAGGCGCTCCACGAGGCGCTCCACGAGGCGCTCCACGAGGCGCTCCACGAGGCGCTCCACGAGGCGCTCCACGAGGCGCTCCACGAGGCGCTCCACGAGGACGGCCTCCGACAGAGGTGCTCCACGAGGACGGCCGCCGACAGAGGCGCTCCACGAGGACGGCCGCCGACAGAGGCGCTCCACGAGGACGGCCGCCGACAGAGGCGCTCCACGAGGACGGCCGCCGACAGAGGCGCTCCACGAGGACGGCCGCCGACAGAGGCGCTCCACGAGGCGCTCCACGAGGACGGCCGCCGACAGAGGCGCTCCACGAGGACGGCCGCCGACAGAGGCGCTCCACGAGGACGGCCGCCGACAGAAGCGCTCCACGAGGACGGCCGCCGACAGAAGCGCTCCACGAGGACGGCCGCCGACAGAAGCGCTCCACGAGGACGGCCGCCGACAGAAGCGCTCCACGAGGACGGCCTCCGACAGAGGTGCTCCACGAGGACGGCTGCCGATAGAAGCGCTCAGACGCCTCGAATTGACTCTTTATACTTAATTTCCTGCATGCAGCGTGTTATCAGGAGTGCGACGGCCTGAAATCCGCCCCGCGTCACACACCGTTTATTTTATACTCTTGTTCTTTGGCAAAGCACATTCAGGTTACAGAATGCGCAGTGTTAAGCTCGGGCATCGCGATCACACGCAGCTCCTTCCAGGCCTCAAAACCTCCAACATGAGAAGCACAATCCCTCATTATTTGATGTCTGTAACACAATCCTTGTGATCCTCACCGTGAGCCCCGACACAAAGGTCTCTCTCCAAAAAAAAACAATCCTTGAAAGCCTGTCTTACATTGGGACTTACTGTCATTATATGCTTCACGTGCGTCTCTGTGCCCGGGCTGCCATGTCTAACCTCGCCACTACCTGTGCCATGATGTATAGCCAGATCATGGGACGTGTAGATCGCAAGCACTTGCGGTGCTCGAGGATGTGTTTCTCCTTGGGGTCCTCATATCTCCTTACACGCCATCATAGCACAGCAACATCAGCTGCCAACCTGAGGGCTGTGTTACCCATGCCGGCAGGGGCACACCACTGCTCCTCCTCTGCCAAATCGCCGGTGCTCTGCCGGTAACATAATAAGCTTTCAGGTGAGGCTGTCCAACCTGTGGCCACCGGGGCCAGTTCACACTGACTGTGATAGTTGGAAGCCATAGAAGTGCCATGGTCAATGCTGGATTAGGAGGTTTGCGGGCCTGGAGCGAAAAAGATACATGTGTCTCTGTCATGTCTGTCAAGCCTCCCTCCGCCCCATTGTTCCTCTCTCTCTTCATTCCCTTGTGCTGCTGGTAATTGGTGCTGACATAGCTCCGTTTCCCCTGGCCCTATTTTGAGCTCGGGCCTGGAGCTGCAGCTCTGATATCCCTTATCTGGCTCTAGCCGGGGTGGATCAGGGGGACCTGCCTGTGTAGAAAATTGTTTGAGTCGAACCCGTGCAAGTCATTAAATGGCGATATCGGTCTTGTTTTGCAGCCGTGCAGAATGAACGGGACCGCATCAGCATGCGCCGGAGCAGCTACGAGGAGAACGGGTCCCTGTCGATCAGCGTTCTGACCCAGGCCGAGTCCATGGTCCACCAGGTGAGTGACGCACGTTTACCACATCCTCACGTGAAACATGGCGGCTCCTTTACAGGTGATATAATAATAATAATGCATCTATCGATGTACACGCCGGTTTATCCCCAGCTGGGGGGGGGGGCTTTACTTTTCACACGTGTACAAGTTAAAGCAAAAACATAAAGAGAATTAACCCCGGCATTTCCAGAAACTAGAATTCAGAGCATGGCAGGACAAGCCGCACCATAACGCTCATCATGCTGCTGTCTGGACTTTGGGAAAGGCTGGGTTTAGTGGATCACCCCCTAGTTGTGCTATCGGTGTGGAGGGAAGGTGCTGGAGACCCTCTACCCGGGCGCACATCACATTATCCCGGCTCAGGCTTAAGGCTGGGGTCAGACGAGCGTGATTTCTACGGGCTGTACGTCCGTGCAGTACGGACATCGTCAGTACGGATGACGCAGTAGTGGTCACACAGTCCGTTTTTTCACTGAAGTTATTTTTGACGGATGTAGGAGGGGAAAATAAATTACAATGAAAAAACATTCTGTCTGTCAAAAATGCTGGACGTATAAATGCAGTCCGTCTGACCATGCTCCATCACTCACACACAAAGCTATGCAGACGTTGTGGACGTGGCGCACTCCGCACGTCCGTTCTAGCAGTATTACGTTCTTGCCTAACCTGCGTCCGTTTGCCGCGGCCGTTGTGCGTCCGCAGTTCAGTGCGGACGTACTTCATGTGTCGGGCTCCAATGGACTTACTTTCATGCTATCACGGACGTACTTTTAGGCGCAATCACGGACGTGAACACTACGCTCGTCTGACCCCAGCCTTAGTTTTCGCATTGGGGATCAAGGTTTGAATCATTTTGCTGAATGAAGAGCCGACACTCAGGCTGCCTTCGGGACGGGCTCTGTGCATCGTAGCACACCACGCAAAGTGCGCTGGGGACAGCGTTTAATTGCACGTTATGTTCAGTGGTTTATAGTGTCACGCTGTGAAGGCCACAGATGCCGGTGTCGTTGCACCAGTACTTTGCACAAGGGTTTTGGTGCCTCGTGGATGAGGCGGGAGGAATCTGTTGCATCTGGGTGGAAGGAGGAGTGTACGGGAAAATGCTTGTAGCCTTTTGCTAATGCAGTATTCTGCAGGCAATGAATGGGTTAATCCTGACACGTGATTCTGATAATAGCCTGGGGTGGGGGAGACCTGGCGGAAATCTGCCCCACGTCTGGGGGAGGCGCCGCGTTCGCATTAAAACCTTGGCCGGGGTTTGAAACATCCAAAGTGACAGCAGCAAAAGATTTGGATTTCAGGAAATCTGATAAAGTCCGAGCGTCCCATAATAACCTGGCATTCAGGGCAATAGCGCCACCATGAGGCTACACTGGAAAGAACATGCCTTAAAGGTCCCTGTAGCCTGAAAAGCTTTCATGTCTGGAAAAGGAACCTGCTCTGCGTGAAGCCAAGTGAGCTCTGACCACTCGATCCCTCACCTTCCTGACATGCTCTGTGTGAGGGCCCAAGACGCCCGCGGTCCCTCACCTTCCTGACATGCTCTGTGGAAGGACCCAAGACACCCACGGTCCCTCACTTTCCTGACATGCTCTGTGTGAGGGCCCAAGACTCCCGCGGTCCCTCACCTTCTTGACATGCTCTGTGCAAGGGCCCAAGATGCTCACGGTCCCTCGACGCCCGCGGTCCCTCACTTTCCTGACATGCTCTGTGTGAGGGCCCAAGATGCTCGCTGTCCCTCACCTTCCTGACATGCTCTGTGCGAGGACCCAAGACGCCCGCGGTCCCTCACCTTCCTGACATGCTCTGTGCGAGGGCCCAAGACGCCCGCGGTCCCTCACCTTCCTGACATGCTCTGCGGAAGGACCCAAGACACCCGCGGTCCCTCACTTTCCTGACATGCTCTGTGTGAGGGCCCAAGACGCCCGCGGTCCCTCACCTTCCTGACATGCTCTGTGGAAGGACCCAAGACACCCGCGGTCCCTCACCTTCCTGACATGCTCTGTGTGAGGGCCCAAGACTCCCGCGGTCCCTCACCTTCTTGACATGCTCTGTGCAAGGGCCCAAGATGCTCACGGTCCCTCGACGCCCGCGGTCCCTCACTTTCCTGACATGCTTTGTGTGAGGGCCCAAGACGCCCGCGGTTCCTCACCTTCCTGACATGCTCTGTGCAAGGGCCCAAGATGCTCGCGGTCCCTCACCTTCCTGACATGCTCTGTGCGAGGACCCAAGACGCCCGCGGTCCCTCACCTTCCTGACATGCTCTGTGCGAGGGCCCAAGACGCCCGCGGTCCCTCACCTTCCTGACATGCTCTGTGTGAGGGCCCAAGACGCCCGCGGTCCCTCACCTTCCTGACATGCTCTGTGTGAGGGCCCAAGACACCCGTGGTCCCTCGCCTTCCAGACATGCTCTGTGCGAGGGCCCGAGGTCCCTCGCCTTCCTGACATGCTCTGTGGAAGGACCCAAGACACCCACGGTCCCTCACTTTCCTGACATGCTCTGTGTGAGGGCCCAAGACGCCCGCGGTCCCTCACCTTCCTGACATGCTCTGTGGAAGGACCCAAGACACCCGCGGTCCCTCACTTTCCTGACATGCTCTGTGTGAGGGCCCAAGACGCCCGCGGTCCCTCACCTTCCTGACATGCTCTGTGGAAGGACCCAAGACACCCGCGGTCCCTCACCTTCCTGACATGCTCTGTGCGAGGGCCCAAGACGCCCGCGGTCCCTCACCTTCCTGACATGCTCTGTGTGAGGGCCCAAGACGCCCGCGGTCCCTCACCTTCCTGACATGCTCTGTGAGGGCCCAAGACTCCCGCGGTCCCTCACCTTCTTGACATGCTCTGTGCAAGGGCCCAAGATGCTCACGGTCCCTCGACGCCCGCGGTCCCTCACTTTCCTGACATGCTCTGTGTGAGGGCCCAAGACGCCCGCGGTTCCTCACCTTCCTGACATGCTCTGTGCAAGGGCCCAAGATGCTCGCGGTCCCTCACCTTCCTGACATGCTCTGTGCGAGGACCCAAGACGCCCGCGGTCCCTCACCTTCCTGACATGCTCTGTGCGAGGGCCCAAGACGCCCGCGGTCCCTCACCTTCCTGACATGCTCTGTGTGAGGGCCCAAGACGCCCGCGGTCCCTCACCTTCCTGACATGCTCTGTGCGAGGGCCCGAGACGCCCGCGGTCCCTCACCTTCCTGACATGCTCTGTGCGAGGACCCAAGACACCCACGGTCCCTCACTTTCCTGACATGCTCTGTGTGAGGGCCCAAGACGCCCGCGGTCCCTCACCTTCCTGACATGCTCTGTGGAAGGACCCAAGACACCCGCGGTCCCTCACCTTCCTGACATGCTCTGTGCGAGGGCCCAAGACGCCCGCGGTCCCTCACCTTCCTGACATGCTCTGTGTGAGGGCCCAAGACGCCCGCGGTCCCTCACCTTCCTGACATGCTCTGTGTGAGGGCCCAAGACTCCCGCGGTCCCTCACCTTCTTGACATGCTCTGTGCAAGGGCCCAAGATGCTCACGGTCCCTCGACGCCCGCGGTCCCTCACTTTCCTGACATGCTCTGTGTGAGGGCCCAAGACGCCCGCGGTTCCTCACCTTCCTGACATGCTCTGTGCAAGGGCCCAAGATGCTCGCGGTCCCTCACCTTCCTGACATGCTCTGTGCAAGGGCCCAAGATGCTCGCGGTCCCTCACCTTCCCGACATGCTCTGTACGAGGACCCAAGACGCCCGCGGTCCTCACCTTCCTGACATGCTCTGTGCGAGGGCCCAAGACGCCCGCGGTCCCTCACTTCCTGACATGCTCTGTGTGAGGGCCAAGACGCCCGCGGTCCCTCACCTTCCTGACATGCTCTGTGCGAGGGCCCGAGACGCCCGCGGTCCCTCACCTTCCTGACATGCTCTGTGCAAGGGCCCAAGACGCCCGCGGTCCCTCACGTTCCTGACATGCTCTGTGCGAGGGCCCAAGACGCCCGCGGTCCCTCACTTTCCTGACATGCTCTGTGCAAGGGCCCAAGACGCCCGCTGTCCCTCATCTTCCTGATATGCTCTGTGTGAGGGCCCGAGACCCCTCACCTTCCTGACATGCTCTGTGCGAGGGCCCAAGGCGCCCGCGGTCCCTCACTTTCCTGACCTGCTCTGTGCAAGACGCCCGCGGTCCCTCACCTTCCTGACATGCTCTGTGGAAGGACCCAAGACGCCCGCGGTCCCTCACCTTCCTGACATGCTCTATGCGAGGGCCCAAGACATCCGCGGTCCCTCACGTTCCTGACATGCTCTGTGCAGGGCCCAAGACGCCGCGGTCCCTCACCTTCCTGACATGCTCTGTGCGAAGACCCAAGACACCCGCGGTCCCTCACCTTCCTGACATGCTCTGTGCGAGGGCCCAAGACGCCCGCGGTCCCTCACCTTCCTGACATGCTCTGTGCGAGGACCCAAGACACCCACGGTCCCTCACCTTCCTGACATGCTCTGTGCGAGGACCCAAGACGCCCGCGGTCCCTCACTTTCCTGATATGCTCTGTGCGAGGGCCCAAGACGCCCGCGGTCCCTCACTTTCCTGACATGCTCTGTGCGAGGGCCCAAGACGCCCGCGGTCCCTCACCTTCCTGACATGCTCTGTGCGAGGGCCCAAGACGCCCGCGGTCCCTCACCTTCCTGACATGCTCTGTGCGAGGACCCAAGACACCCACGGTCCCTCACCTTCCTGACATGCTCTGTGCGAGGACCCAAGACGCCCGCGGTCCCTCACTTTCCTGATATGCTCTGTGCGAGGGCCCAAGACGCCCGCGGTCCCTCACTTTCCTGACATGCTCTGTGCGAGGGCCCAAGACGCCCGCGGTCCCTCACCTTCCTGATATGCTCTGTGTGAGGGCCCGAGACCCCTCACCTTCCTGACATGCTCTGTGCGAGGGCCCAAGGCGCCCGCGGTCCCTCACTTTCCTGACATGCTCTGTGCAAGACGCCCGCGGTCCCTCACCTTCCTGACATGCTCTGTGGAAGGACCCAAGACACCCGCGGTCCCTCACCTTCCTGACATGCTCTGTGCGAGGGCCCAAGGCGCCCGCGGTCCTCACTTTCCTGACATGCTCTGTGCAAGACGCCCGCGGTCCCTCACCTTCCTGACATGCTCTGTGGAAGGCCCAAGACACCCGCGGTCCCTCACCTTCCTGACATGCTCTGTGCGAGGGCCCAAGACGCCCGCGGTCCCTCACCTTCCTGACATGCTCTGTGCGAGGGCCCAAGACGCCCGCGGTCCCTCACCTTCCTGACATGCTCTGTGGAAGGACCCAAGACACCCGCGGTCCCTCACCTTCCTGACATGCTCTGTGCAAGGGCCCGAGACGCCCGCGGTCCCTCACCTTCCTGACATGCTCTGTGCGAGGGCCCAAGACGCCCGCGGTCCCTCACCTTCCTGACATGCTCTGTGGAAGGACCCAAGACACCCGCGGTCCCTCACCTTCCTGACATGCTCTGTGCGAGGGCCCGAGACGCCCGTGGTCCCTCACCTTCCTGACATGCTCTGTGCGAGGGCCCGAGACGCCCGTGGTCCCTCACCTTCCTGACATGCTCTGTGCGAGGACCCGAGACGCCCGCGGCACATGTGAACAACCAGGCTCTCTGTGGGCAAACAGGTGGCAGCTTCTGTTTTCCTGCTCTCAGGACACAAACCCATTGATTCATGCAGAGAAGGCAATGGCTGCTGGGGCCGCACTGCATGTTCCCCTCTGTACAGCGATTCATGGACATGCTCTCTAGGCCTGAATGAGAGGCTTCTGATTGGTCGCTCCGCTTCCTGGTCTGGCTGCGGTCACAGTAAATTCTCCGAATATTTTCACATTTTATAAACCTACATATATACGTGTATCTGGCACAGTATGACTCGTGTTTATAGAGCTGCTTCGTAATGCTCGGCGCGTGGGATGACGGCTTACTTTGCGGTGTTTTTTTTTCTCAGTTCACTCCTGTAAGTCCACTTCATGGAACGGACATCGCCATGAAGAAAATCGCCACCATCAATGACGTGTGTGAGTCGATGAAGCAGCAGCTCCTCCTGCTGGTGGAGTGGGCAAAATACATCCCAGCTTTCTGTGAGCTGCCCCTCGATGATCAGGTATTTCTCCGGCAGTATGACCTGCACGTCGGCCATCGCATGGATTTAACCGTTAAGGTGACAATGCCTTCTGTAAAGCAGACATGTCCTCATGCAGCGAAAATGGGACAGGTTTTAAGGATCGCCTTGGGGAAACGCAGACTGAATCCAGCAATCAATGAGCAGCAAATCATATTACCTGTGCTGTGTGTCAGATATCCTTCAAACCTGGCCTGTTACTGCTCCCTGAGGACCAGGGATGGGAAGCATAGACATAAAGTGACATGACGGGTTTCATTAAAGCAAGTCATTTTGACATCAGGGGTTAAATGCACGTTTACAGGCGCCGGGGCCGCAGGTCAGGGTTGTTGGTTGTGTGTCCTCAGGCTGAGCAAGACTTTAGATGCGTATTAACCCCGTGCAGAGGCTTTCATAAAGTGACACCCCCAGACTAAGAGGAGAAATCCTGCAGGTGCCCGACGCCAAATATGAATGAATTAAAGAGGAAACTGTAACTCTGAATATTCTTCATTCCCTCAGCCCCAGTAAACACTACTGTATCTCCATTTATTGGGCAGATCTGCACCGCGGAGGAAAAAAACTAAACCCACTCTGCTCTGGGTGCAGACGGCGCAATCCCATGATGCTCTAGCTCTGCTTATGCACCCGATAAGAAAGTGCTCCTTTATAGGGCCATGTGCAATCCTGCGCTAAATTGTCACCAGTGTGCACACGGTCACGCCGGCCATGTGCACGGCCCTCTCTGGTTATGCCCGGCAGAACATTATCAAATCAATGCTTTTTTTTCTGTAATAAACCTTTAACGGTAAAACCCACAGGATTTCTGTGCGAGCCACTTTACTGTAAAACCGCTGGTATGCAGCGGCACGTTACACCTCGAGGGGCCGAGAATTAACCCGGTAACCATTATTGATAGCCTGGGGGTGCGGCGTACAAACCGCAGCAATGCCCTGTGACAATGTAACCTCTGCCATGAGTGATATGATCCCGATCTGCCATAACAAACACTGTTTTATATGGTTACTGTCCCGGATCGTGACGCAAGGCTCTCACTGATAAATCCTCTGTAACCTCAAACACGGGAACCTGGGAATAAAGGCTTAATAATGCAGCCAAAATGACTTTATTTTCCCACGTGACGGGTTTTTTGTATCGCCTGGATCTACTTATTAATGTGACCATGCAGGAATGCACCGTATAACCTCAGACGCCGCAAAAATAACCTGCTTCTAGAGGCACGCACCGAATCCACAGCAAGAAACACAAATGTTAAAACGCTCACACCACCATTCAAATCTCCCCCCCCCTCTCATCTGCCAACAGGTGGCCTTGCTGCGAGCGCACGCCGGGGCCCATCTCCTCCTGGGAGTCGCCAAACGCTCGCTGCCTTACAGAGACTTTCTGTTACTGGGTGAGAAATTACAATCTGATAAAGTGTGTGATTCCCTCATGTCCCCGGGCTGACGGTGTCCCAGCTTTGGGTGACTGAGCCCCCGCATAGGATGTCACTGATTGCGCCGGCAGTAATGTGTTTGCTCTCTGCTGTTGCAGGCAATGATTTCATAATCCCCATGCACTGCCCGGAGCTGGAAATAGCCCGCGTGGCCACCAGGATCCTGGACGAGCTGGTCAAACCTCTACGAGAGATTCAGATCGACGAGAACGAGTACGCCTGCCTCAAAGCCATCATATTCTTCGATCCAGGTAGGGTTACATCACGCACATGCGCTGCGTGTAACTTGTAGCAGGTTACGTGTTGGTTTGGTTTGTATCGAGCGTTATTCTATATGTTACAGCACAGGAGGAGGTGCAGACACATTGAATGGGGGATCCTGCTGAGGCTCATGGACCCCAGGGTGACCTAAACCCCTGCAGAGCTTCCAATTGGAAGATAGAGGATGCAGGCGGCTCACAAGAGCTGCAAAATAAAGAGAACCTGCCACATTTCAGCTGGAATCAGCCCGTTACAAGCCTTTGGGTAAAAGCGGAAACGTCACAGGCTCCTTAATAAAAGTTCTCTTTATTTGACAGCTTTTTGGCGCGTCCAGATCCTCTAGCTTTCCTTATTCCGTATGTTGATGTAAAATGTTTTGGCTTCAATCACCTCTGAATGAACTCCGGGTCCTCCCCTTCCCTACGTTTAACATCGATGCACCACTTAGTGATGGATAGAGGTTGTGAGGTTTGATTCAGTGATTGCTACACTTGCCATCTCACTTCATTACAAACTACCGTATCCCATGATGCTCCAGGCAGACGTGTCGCTTGCATTTATTTCTGGAGCACAAGATTAGCTGCCGTAGCGTTCCCTGACGGTGACAGGCGACCAGCGCTGCCTGGCTCATATTATAAAGAATATATATATATATTTCCGTCCCATGATCCTTTTAATTAAACACATGAATGACATAGCATTTGCTACCTTCCTCCTCCAATCAAAAGCCCAGAGCCTGCCTGGAAATGCTTTTCTTTTTATTCACCCTATTTATCTGTTAAAAGGGCTGAAAAGTGAATCCTGGAGTCACGTGGCCTAAATAAAAAGCTGCGCTTATTCGCCAGTGACTGTAAAAGGACAGACAAGCGTTTCAAATATTGTCACCTCCCCCCATCCAAATGAACCTCCAGTAAATGACGATAACCTGTCCGTGCAAACCCTTATAAGCGGAGGCTCATGAAAAAGGCCAAGAAATGGCAAGGTTTGCCAGGGCCGTGTGGAGCAGCACCTCTGAGAGCCGCAGGGATTAATCAGAGAGCAACGTCAACGAATTCTGCCGTTTTACAAAAAGAATGTACAAACCGCTAGCAAGTTCCGTAGCGTTGTACAATGGGAGGCAGAACAACAAATACACAAGTTAAAACACACACAGAACAGTAGGAGAGAGGACTCTGCTCCAGAGCTTACAATCTAGGAGAGGGGACCCTGCCCCAGAGCTTACAATCTAAGAGGAGGGGGGACCCTGCCCCAGAGCTTACAATCTAAGAGGAGGGGGGACCCTGCCCCAGAGCTTACAATCTAAGAGGAGAGGGGACCCTGCCCCAGAGCTTACAATCTAAGAGGAGAGGGGACCCTGCTCCAGAGCTTACAATCTAAGAGGAGAGGGGGACCCTGATCCAGAGCTTACAATCTAAGAGGAGAGGGGGACCCTGATCCAGAGCTTACAATCTAAGAGGAGAGGGGGACCCTGCCCCAGAGCTTACAATCTAAGAGGAGAGGGGGACCCTGCTCCAGAGCTTACAATCTAAGAGGAGGGGGGACCCTGCCCCAGAGCTTACAATCTAAGAGGAGAGGGGGACCCTGATCCAGAGCTTACAATCTAAGAGGAGAGGGGACCCTGCTCCAGAGCTTACAATCTAAGAGGAGAGGGGGACCCTGATCCAGAGCTTACAATCTAAGAGGAGAGGGGACCCTGCTCCAGAGCTTACAATCTAAGAGGAGAGGGGACCCTGCCCCAGAGCTTACAATCTAAGAGGAGAGGGGACCCTGCCCCAGAGCTTACAATCTAAGAGGAGAGGGGACCCTGCCCCAGAGCTTACAATCTAAGAGGAGAGGGGACCCAGCTCCAGAGCTTACAATCTAAGAGGAGAGGGGACCCTGCTCCTTTGGCAAACACCGACACGCCGCTGTGATCAGGCCGTATTGTGTGGATTTCTTGCTTCTCTCGTCTGGTTTTACACGTTTGTTGCTACAGCTGCGTCAAGCTCTGATCGAGCTCACAGCTTATTAAATCTGATCATTCAGGCTCAGGGTAATGTGTTCACCTCATACACGCCGCGCCATGCTCTGTCCCGGGCGCAGTCACTGATTGTGTTGGCTGGGTGAATGTCATTAACCCTCGATGCTCCTCTTTTTTTCCTCGCAGACTGTAAAGGGCTGAGCGACCAATCCAAAGTGAAGAACATGCGCTTCCAGGTGCAGGTCAGTCTGGAGGATTACATTAATGACCGGCAGTATGATTCCAGAGGACGGTTCAGCGACATCCTCCTCCTCCTCCCGCCCCTGCAGAGCATCACGTGGCAAATGATCGAGCAGGTCCAGTTTGCCAAGCTCTTTGGCGTTGCCAGGATTGACAGTTTGCTGCAGGAAATGCTCCTGGGAGGTAAGTCACGCTGCAGCCGCGCATCACTAACTCGCAGCAAGATTCTGCATTGTGCGTAACACGTATGGCAGAGCTTGGTAATGAAAGGGTTAATGTAAAAAATATATAACCGTTCAAACATGGGATGTGCGGCCAACACACAGGTAAAAGCGCATTGTGATCCCATACAAGCCGTGCTGCAGTGAGGGAGAGATCTGAGGCGTCTGTGACTTCATTGTGCTCGGTTACAGCATTAACCCTTTGTTACTCTTATCCCAGGGTCTGCCATGGAGACACAGTACATGCATTCAGGAAGCGCCAGCATGAACCTTGAATTAATACCAGGACACACAGTTCACCCAATCAACCTTCATTCTGTTATCCACACGGTATCATCCTGTGAGTATCCCACGCGCCGGCGATTTGGTCACAGGGTGGCACGCTGTCTCTAGCGCCGACGCGTCTGTGTGTGCATGCAGTGACAAACGTCCCATGAGGTGCTGAGACGCCGCAATGTCTGTAGTCTCGTTAGGGGTTATTCACTGAGCACCGTTACTTTAAGAATGGGGGTTTTACTCCAGGGACCTGCAATGCAGCCAAACTGCGGTGAATTTTCTGGCCCGGTCTTACTGCTCACCGTATTCTCTGCAGAGGTTGCTCAGCGCCGTTCTCTTTGGAGTTTGTGGTCTTTCTTTTAGCATTGCTGTCACCCGTGTTTTGCTTGGAGTTGTCCAGGGTTTCCTTTGTAACTCCAGAGATTGTGAACAGCCGCAGGTTACGCATTTTACAGGACGGCTGCTCTGCTGATCGCAGCAACTTCGGCGATATACAGAATGCAACACCGGCAGCGCGCAGGTTTACTGTATAGGTAACAACGGTGAACATAAGCTCTCGTGGGGTGTTACGGGTCACTGCTCACCCCTTGCCCATCCCTGTAGACGTGACGTTGAGAGTTGCTTGAGGCAGACACATGCCGTCTCGCAGTACATTTCTCTCCAGTTTGTTTCACTTGCTGACAAAGTTTCTTTTTCGTTCAGCATCTTCAGAAATCTCTCTCCCTTCGCCTCCTGTCGCTTCCAGCAACGATGACTACAAGTTTGCCGTGGCCCCAGGATCCTCCATGCCGCTGCTGCACCCCCGCACAGTCATTGCCAAAAAGGAGGTGCTATAGCCGATGTTTCAGACACTGGGAACGCGCCTCACATGAAGGATTTGTACTTTTACTCACACAAGGTGTAAAGGCAAAGCTCAGCGGAACGTGCCGGAGTCGACCTGCTACATGTGATCACATGTGTCTGTGAGGGGGGGGGGGCAACATTTACATAGTAACACGGGTTGGAGATCCTGGCCAGAGAATGTGTGGAATAGAACACGCAGGCGGCACCGGAAGAGGCACCGGCCGTGCGGAGCTAAAACATGAGGGCATCAGAATTGTGATGTTTTTCCACATCTGGAGGAGCGGTTTCACCATTTAACCAATCCGGGGGAAGATCTTTATTACCTGAGCAACAAAAAGCCTCAAAAGCTCCGAAAAGAGGGGCTAAAGTTTGTTAGCGATTCAGTGCCTTCCTGGGTTTCCCTGGGATTCTGCCGCCGTGCCGTGGATATCCGTCTGAGCGGTTCGCATGTTTTATGTGGTCGTGCCGCGCGGCTCCTCTCGATCAGGACATTGCAGGTTTACCTTTTACCTCAGAGTGAAATCAAAGCCATGATTCTCCGTTTTGGGCCACGGGGCATAAAAAGCAATAACGTGAAGGACGTGGATTCACAGCCGAGCGCACGATAACCTTATTTTACCTATGTACAGGTTTTATAATTCTTTTGCCTTCATTAAACCTCGTCACTTTCTCTGAAGCCCCTGAATCTGACTCACAGGCCCAGCATCCCTCACCCCAAAAGCCTGCGATCCCCAGCGTTTGGACTATCTGTGTGTAATGCTGAAATGTTTCATTATGAAACGCCTCTTCGGGACGTGTGTATACAGTTATTTTTAATCGTTTTGTCTTATAAGTGATATTAACCCTGTACTTGCTGCCTCCAGTTCTGCTCCAGCCGCGTGAAAGCAGACGCTCGCTGCAAACGGTCAGATTTACCATAGAATGAGCTGTCTGTGCATTGTGTGAAATGAAAGACCTTGCAATAAACGTACCCGTTACGGAGCCGCGCTCAGCGCCTCAGTTACTTGGCTTGTGTTTGGGGGGTTTCTTTCTGCACAAAAACGATAACAAACCGCGCTCACCCGCGACGCCGTAACCAAAAATATAAACATGGGGCTGAACTGCAAACCTTATCCAGATTCACAGCCTTTAGGGGTCTGGGAGGGCGACACCCGGCCTGGCATCTCGCCCACAGCATTTAGGCTTTGCAAATCGATTGATCGATCTATATAAATCAATAACATGCAGCATATTGTGTCCATCGCAAACCCCCTGTAAGAGCGGCCGCAGCACGGGAGCATCGAGGAAGCACAGGACGAGGAAAAGTCATTTAGTAAATTTATTTTACATAGAAAATTACAAGGGTTTAAAAAAATTAAAACAAATCCCATGTAGCTCACATAGACTGTCACGGTGTCCGGAGGAAATCGGATGCAAATGACGCCTGACAGACCACCAGTCCATGATGGGAGCCCATCGTGTACGGTCACAGGATGCTGTGATCATCACCCCATGCCCGTCCACGCCAACCATAGCTCACCCCCTGCCCGTCCACGCCAACCATCGCTCACCCCCTGCCCGTCCACCCCAACCATCGCTCACCCCCTGCCCGTCCACGCCAACCATCGCTCACCCCCTGCCCGTCCACCCCAACCATCGCTCACCCCCTGCCCGTCCACGCCAACCATCGCTCACCCGTCTGCCTTTCCACGCCAACCTTCGCTCACCCCCTGCCCGTCCACGCCAACCATCGCTCACACGCCAACCATCGCTCACCCGCCTGCCTTTCCACGCCAACCATCGCTCACCCGCCTGCCTTTCCACGCCAACCATCGCTCACCCCCTGCCCGTCCACGCCAACCATCGCTCACCCCCTGCCCGTCCACGCCAACCATCACTCACCCGTCTGCCTTTCCACGCCAACCATCGCTCACCCACCGGGCACGGTGCATGATTTAAACAGAATATGGGGGGCGGGAAGCCATGGCGGCTACTGCCTTGGTAGCCGAGAAAATACAAATCAAATGGATTGTTTTCTGTCTCTGACCTTAATAAAACCCCTTATCACCAAGACAGTGCTGCCAGCCCCCCCCCCCCGGACAGGATTAGCAATGCCCGACTTTAGACTAACCTGGTAGGAGAGACATTTCCAAAGTCTCTCATTGCTCCCACGGAAGAAATAGCAGCATTCCTGGGAGGGGGGAGAGAGACGACACAAAGGTGCGTGAACAACAAAGAGGCCACAGATTGTCCTGGGAAAACACCAGACACCGAACAATAATCTCTGGCCATTTGATGCAGAACCAGAAACAAGTGGCGCAAACCTACAGCGCCCGGCGCCATAACCAGCACAACAACAAGGCGCGCCGGACAGCCCGGGCCCTTACACATTCCTAAACTGAGGGTAATGAAAACAAAAAAGGTGAATTTCACAAAAATGTCTCCAGCTGAAACAGGCGACAGATCGGCCACGTTTAGGGAGCCCCGGCCTGGTCAGGAGGCTTAGGAGTTTGTGAGAGTCCGGCTGAGAATTAGCCAGGAATCTCAAACTCCGGTCTCTTCCCCCCCCCCACAGGTGTTTATGGCCTAAAATTCCCAGAATTCTTTGAATGTAATAGATGGCCAGAGAATCATGGGAGTTGTAGTTCAGCAGCATCTGGGAGGCCCAAAGTTTGACATCCCTGACCTTCCTGCACTCACTGGGGATTGGTGTCATTTATATATCACAAACGAGAGCTCTGGCCAGCACACAGCCAATCAGTGCACGCAAACGAGAGCTCTGGCCAGCACACAGCCAATGGAGTGCACGCAAACGAGAGCTCTGGCCAGCACACAGCCAATCCGTGCGCACAAACGAGAGCTCTGATCAGCACATAGCCAATCCGTGCGCACAAACGAAAGTTCTGGCCAGCACACAGCCAATCCGTGCGCACAAACGAAAGTTCTGGCCAGCACACAGCCAATCCGTGCGCACAAACGAAAGTTCTGGCCAGCACACAGCCAATCCGTGCACGCAAACGAGAGCTCTGGCCAGCACACAGCCAATCTGTGCGCACAAACGAGCGCTCTGGTCAGCACACGGCTAAAGTGATAGTAGCACAGTCAGAGCCCTCGGGCTATAATGACATGCCAAATCAAAACCGTGACAGGTAACGGACGGGACCAGCTCGTCGTATATTCCACAAAAAGCACTTTATAGGGAATAAAACCAAGGTTTGTGAGGGGTCCCAGATCGACCAACAGCCCTAGTCTCCAGCCCTACGAGTCGTCCCCGGCGCTCAGGTCTCACGAGGTTTAGGCTCGATACAGAGAAGACGCAATAATCCAGAACATGCTGCCGGTGCTGAAACACTGAGGAAGCCGTCTCTGCACGTGAGGGAATGCATCATTACAGAAGCTCAACCAGCAGCCGAAACATTGCACACCTAAAAAAAAGCGTCTTTCGTGGAATATATCGGGCAGGCCGGCTCCCGTCCTTTCCTGTCGCTGTAACAAGGAGCTGGTTCTGAGAACCGGCATTGTATAAAGCTGCAGAGGGACCGGCTGAGCGCCCGATTCATTCAGCTTCTACAGCAAAACAGAACGAGTGATTTTGTCCCCCCCCCCCACTGTTTTGCTTAAAGGAATGTTAAGGAACACGCACCGCGTTACGAGACTTTCACAACGTGACTTACAGGGATCATCACACGGTATACTACATTAAAACGGTACCTTGTTCCCTGCCGTCCCCACCGCCAGTCACATGACCTGTATCCATGACATCCCGGTCACCGGGATGTGCCGAACATTTTCACGAGGTGAGATTTAAATCCCCCAACTGTCTGGAAGTTGGAAGTCTCAGATTAACCCTTCAAGAAAGCTGCTGATATGAGAAGGCAGCAAACCCACAACAACACAATGTAACCGACACCAGAGACACTGCGTGAGCCGAGGAGCGCATCCAGCAGACGAGGTCACGGCGAGGAGCGCATCCAGCAGACGAGGTCACGGCGAGGAGCGCAACCAGCAGACGAGGTCACGGCGAGGAGCGCATCCAGCAGACGAGGTCACGGCGAGGAGCGCATCCAGCAGACGAGGTCACGGCGAGGAGCGCATCCAGCAGACGAGGTCACGGCGAGGAGCGCATCCAGCAGACGAGGTCACGGCGAGGAGCGCATCCAGCAGACGAGGAGCCGCTGACGCCATAAAAAAAAATTCACATCGTCTCATTTCCAGCTGCAAAGAAATTACTGGTGAAGGTAATGGGCTCTCCTGAACCCGAGACTAACACCCCCCCCCCGGTCCTCCTCATTCTCCACATCAGCACAGACACCAGGGTACAGCACCGGTTACACAATGACCGGATGTATTGGGGGTTACTGTGCGCTTACACCCACAGGGTATTGTGTCGGGGGGGGGGACGACCATAAGAGAAAGAAAACCATGTCCATACAATATGAAAGTGAAACGAGGACATGGGGGGGGGATCCTCACCTGCTGGTCTCTTCTATCCTCTCCAAGATTGCTGACTCGTGGGGGGGGGGGGCCCTAAAAGCGCTGCTGTGTTATTGCCAGGAAACAAAAACAGGTAAAGCGATACATCATTCAGGTTTTATTCCTCGAGACATGAACAACCTCTGCCACATCCGATCCTGTGCACTACACTTCCCATGACTCTCAGGCAGCCGTACAACATCTGTCCTGGCAGCAGGGGAGCACCGTCAACAACGGCTTCCTATCACAAATCAGACCCCTCCCCCTTGCAGGTCGGTCCTTTAAAACGGCAATACTGGAATAGGATATTCCCCGGTCACAGTCAGCGAGCGCTCCCCCGGTCACCGTCAGCGAGCGCTCCCCCGGTCACCGTCAGCTGTCACTGTGCGCTCCCCCCGGTCACTGTCAGCTGTCACTGTGCGCTCCCCCCGGTCACTGTCAGCTGTCACTGTGCGCTCCCCCCGGTCACTGTCAGCTGTCACTGTGCGCTCCCCCCGGTCACTGTGCGCTCCAGGTTTGCTCTAGTGTTTTGCTACAAGTAACTAAACGGATAAATCAGTGCGTCAGCGCCTCCTCCTGCGGAGACTTTAATTTCATACACCACACCACCGTGGAGCGGAGAGCACTGCTTTGACATGAACGATTCCGGGTCACCACAGCATCGTGGGATTTAGCCATCAGATGGTCACGCATGGCCACGTGTCTAAATGACGAACATTTCACGTGTACACGGTAACATGCCGAAAAGAGGAGCAGTGTTCTCAGGGTTAAGAAACACAAAACTATGACAGGGGACACCGAATAAGGAAATCATCGCGGCCGCTAGTGGTCATCATATGCATCATCCGAATGACAACATGGACTCTAGACGTCATCATATCAGATACGGGTCATCTAGCAGTGACATCGTGGCCTCTAGAGATTATCCTGCCACACGTGGATATACCGGCAGTATCCTCCTGGACACTAGTGGTCGTCTTGATGGATCATCGGTTACCCCCCCCAATAAAAGCTTAATAGACCAGACACAGAAAGAGTCCAAATCATGAGTAATAGCGACTCGACTGAAAAGCAGCATGGCGCCGGGGACCGCAGAGCAGCACCGCATGGAGCCAAGGACTGCCTAGCAGCACCGCATGGAGCCAAGGACCGCCTAGCAGTACCGCATGGAGCCATGGACTGCAGAGCAGCACCGCATGGAGCCAAGGACCGCGGAGCAGCACCGCATGGAGCCAAGGACCGCGGAGCAGCACCGCATGGAGCCAAGGACCGCGGAGCAGCACCGCATGGAGCCAAGGACCGCGGAGCAGCACCGCATGGAACCAAGGACCGCAGAGCAGCACCGCATGGAGCCAAGGACCGCAGAGCAGCACTGCATGGAGCCAAGGACAGCAGAGCAGCAGTGCATGGAGGTAGTGTAATGAGCCATGATTATATCCCGGACACCTCCTGCTGAAGCCACCGCGGGATTAGAGGAGCTTCACGTATGATGATATTCAGATTATTCCCGGGAGACTGTGGATGCTTGTGGCCACTTGCTGAACACGTGCAGATAACGAGAGGAAAAACCAGGGAAGATGGGACGGAAAGCGGAGGCAGAACGGGGAGACAATGGAAAGAGCTGATGTGGACGTGAAACCATACAGGAAGCCGTCCCAGACTGGTGATCTGAGCTCCTCAGCGGCGGCGCGGCCTGGCATGCTGGCAGAAGGGTTTTCCATGCGGACGTGTAGTGAATGTGGATTAATCTCTCAGAGGGATCCGGTTCACAGTGCATTAAAAGAAACATGAGAGCAGCTCCATGTGCGACACAGCAATAAACACGTATCTCCTTAAAGCTCGGCGTCATTCAGCTCGTCGACGCGATGTGGGAGGGGGATCACTACAAGTCATGATAACATTCATTTATCAATGGGGGGGGGGGACGCAGACGCAACGAAGAAAAAAACGATCCGTAACCCTGTATCAGAATAAATTACAGCAACTGGCGAGGATCTGGATTTGTTCAGTGGTCAGTGCGTGTCACCTTATTGCCAGCCGTAACATGGGATCCTGCGCGGCGCTCCCGTAAGCCGCCTTCATGAAAGGAGACGCGGGCTTTACACGCAGTCACAGGCTGCTCGGCACCCTCTGATTCCCTCGTGCAGAGTCTCCCAGCGCCAGATAAATACAGCAACGTCAATCGGGATTGTTCCTGATTAAAATCAAAAAGGTCTTCAGACGGAGAACTCCGTGCCGCCTTTCCTCGCCCTCATCAAGCGTCTGATTTGTAAACCAGCAAACGGGTTAATCCACAGGAATGATGGCTGACCCCCGAACACCGAGCGCATGCCGTCCCACCGCAGCCTCCGCTCCCAGGTTGGCTTCTCGCTTTTAAGTCGCTCGATTTCCTGCAGGAGAAGAAACAGAAACAATAAAGGACGCGTTGTGCCACCACCCGCCTGCACCTGTGACCAGTCTATAGCGTAACGTCCCAATACCAATCACTCGAGATCAGCCTCAGCAGCCCCCCCCCCCCCCGGGAGCCTGGCAAGCGCATCTACAACCGCCTAAGACAAATGGAGATTCATTTGATGTAAAGGGGGCTATTCAGAAAGCCCTGGTGTTTGCCAATGTTACAACTGCTGGAGCTTCACTGAAACAAAACTCCAAACCACATCAGGAGAAGCTTCACAGCAAACACCGGCGCTTCCCGAATAATCCCCATTGCCTCGTTTTATTCACTCCAATATTTGCTTTTTTATATTTCAACCTGTTGCATCGCAGACTCGTGAAATACACGCGTCTCGTGCCGGTTACACGCGGCTCGTGCCGGTTACACGCGGCTCGTGCCGGTTACACGCGGCGTGGATTCCGCTGCATCCAGCGTCTCTTGGCCGCGGTCGGAAGCCTCCCCTGGCCGGGTTACTGCACATACATGTATATAAAAGGAGTCGGGCAGGCAGGGAGTTACGAGTTTCTTGCTCTGTGGCGGTTTCAGACCTTTAAAAATAAGGATTGGCAGATCGCTCACCGTCTCGTCGTTGCATATGGAGTGGAGCTGGGTGCCAAACATGACCGCTGTGAACGTCAAGAACAGGAGTCCCTCCAGGCACAGGAAAATCATCAGGATGACCGTGACCGGCGGCGAGAAATTACTGCATGCTGGGAGAGAAGAGCTGCGCTCAGACGCTTTCAGAAAAAACATGAGGATACCAGGAGTGCGGCGGCTTAGCAGGTCTTTATTAATGGAAGAGGTGCTTTGCCGCGACAGAAAACCTGATGCCAGGCGGCATCTACTAGAAATGTGATCTGAAAACCACGTCCCGAAGACGCCTGAATAAAAATAACCCGGGGATTCTGTGTGTGACCCCCCCCTAATGTGACACAAAAATGCAACGCCCCCTAATGCAGCATAAGGCTAGGGTCAGACAAACACATTTTTTCACGGAATACACGATAGCGGTCATACGATGCGCAATTTCGGCCGTGATTTTTATGGATCCAAACCAGGAAACTTTGGGTGTTTGGACGTTATGTTGGCCGGACATGAGCAGCGTCTGACGTCTCCTAATCACGCACACACGCCGCTAGCGGACGCAGCGCACTCTGTACATCAGTACTAGCGGTTCGACGTTCTTGCAAAAATGCGTTCGTTTGCCGCTTGCGTTGTGCGGCTGAACTTTCGTGCAGCCGCACTTCGTGTGTGAGCCTGCATTGGACGTCATTTGCTGCTACCACGGCCGTAATAAAGTGCGGCTAAACACACGTTCACACTGCATTCGTCTGACCCCAGCCTAAAATGCAACTCCCCCTAATGCGCCATAAAATGCAACGCGCTTCTACTACAATGGCAGCGGGTTAGCTGGTGCTGAGACTCTGCAAACTGGAATAGGACCCTAAAGGATATACTTTATAAATGAGGAAAAACAATCCCCCAGAATGCACGAAGCAGCCATCAGGATACTGGAAAAGCGCGGCACTGCGCCACTTTGCTGATTTTCGAACACGGCGCAGGAAGCTCAGGGATAATGTGGAGACAGATCACCTTACCTGTCCACTGACCTCGGACGCAGGTAAAGAGCTGGATCCCACACAAGGCCAAGGCGTGGGCCGAGATCAACGCTATGTACATCTGTGAGCATACGGAAAGAAATGGTCAGGATGACACCGTCACTTCCTTTGCTCCTACATGTGGGAAACGGGTAAGACTGGCGCAGCGTGGTGTAGGAGGGCACATGCACATTCCTGGTACAGCTGAGGTGGCGAGGGGAATGGGCAAAACCCTCAAAGCAACAAACACAGCCAGCAAGGAGATGATGTGACGCGTTTCCCAGGATCCCCCATGCTTTTCTATGTGTGGAAGGAGATGAGGAATCTGATCTTGGTTACACGCATTTTCCCCTCACAGCCTCCACCTTTGGTCAGAAGTCAAGGGGGGGGGGTGTGTGTGTTTACCACCCTCATCGCCCTGTCACCCCCTACAAGACTCACCGTAAAAAGCACAAAAAACCTCTGGTTCTTCTCGCCCACACAGTTGTTCACCCACGGACAGTGATGATCCATCTTCCGGATACATCTCTTGCAAATACTACAATCAAAAGCAGCGCTGGGATTAAAGGCGTCATGTTACTTGCTTTTGTGTCTGCGTGTGTGTTTGTGTGTCTGTGGCTGCACGTGTGTGTATGTGTGTCTGCGCATGTGTGTCCCAGCACAACACCGGTGTAAAAAAAATGACACAACTCACAATTTCCCCATTTGTATAAAGATCTACACATTCACTGTTGCGCTGTAAAAACAGAACATGAAACCGTCATGATAAGAAGCGGCGCGCGGCCTGTAACAAATCCCAATACTCTGATCCAGGTGCATCGTGTACGAGGTGTCATTTAATCACTCGCCTTGACATCGGCAACTGAGCTGACAGTTAAATTGTCAGTATAAGTAAACAATAAAGCTGTGTTGTGCAATGGAGGGTTTAGTTACAGGGTTTAGTCATGTGACTCTGTGATGTCATCAGAGGAGATTTTGGGTATTGCAGTATATGCCGTGTGACCTCTCCTGTGTGTACAGCATGGGTACACAGATTACATATCTGTGCTGCCCCCCTCCACTGTACACAGACTCCCACCCCATAGGAAACCGGTCGGTATGAAGTAGGACGGAGAGACAGGGTTGTGGCGGCCGGGGTTACCTGCAGTGGTGCGCGCGCTCCGGTTTGATACTGCAACATTTGGGACACTTGTAGATCACCTCTCCTGGCTTGAGCTGCAGGCTCTCCATGTACTCTTTGGTGGCATTTCCCTTGGGCACCGCACCCTGCAGCAGATCCAGACACGAGAGTATTATTACCATCATAATCACGTATACAACGCCAACAGTGTCTGCAGCGCTGTACAATAACAAATCAGGAATTTAACAGATTTCCAAACATACATAGGAACCAGAGACAAGAGGTGCAGAGGGCCGGCTGCACCCAGAAGCTCGCAAGGTGCAGAGGGCCGGCTGCACCCAGAAGCTCGCAAGGTGCAGAGGGCCGGCTGCACCCAGAAGCTCGCAAGGTGCAGAGGGCCGGCTGCACCCAGAAGCTCGCAAGGTGCAGAGGGCCGGCTGCACCCAGAAGCTCGCAAGGTGTAGAGGGCCGGCTGCACCCAGAAGCTCGCAAGGTGCAGAGGGCCGGCTGCACCCAGAAGCTCGCAAGGTGCAGAGGGCCGGCTGCACCCAGAAGCTCGCAAGGTGCAGAGGGCCGGCTGCACCCAGAAGCTCGCAAGGTGCAGAGGGCCGGCTGCACCAGAAGCTCGCAAGGTGCAGAGGGCCGGCTGCACCCAGAAGCTCGCAAGGTGCAGAGGGCCGGCACCCAGAAGCTCGCAAGGTGCAGAAGGCCGGCACCCAGAAGCTCGCAAGGTGCAGAGGGCCGGCACCCAGAAGCTCACAAGGTGCAGAGGGCCGGCACCCAGAAGCTCGCAAGGTGCAGCGTGTCCCGTGGAGTAACACAAAAATACCGGGTTTTAGCGATGTAAGCGCACGGGGTGACACTTTATGGCCATGTGAAATTCTGAACAGCCGGTGTATTATTATTATTATTCTTTATTTATAAAGCGCCAGCATATTCCGCAGCGCTGTACAATAAGCACAGTATAGACAGGGTTACAATACATCGAACAACATTTGACAAACAGTACAGGAGGAGATGAGGGCCCTATTCCCGTAGGAACTCACAATCTGGGAGGGTTGGGGTTGGAAACAGGAGGAGAGGACTGTAAGGTGAGAGTGATTGATGGTTGCGTCAGTGAGTTGGGTGGTAGGCTTCCCTAAATAGGAACGTTTTAAGGGAGCGTTTGAAGGAAGAGAAGTTAGGGGAAAGTCTGACAGTACGAGGGAGAGCGTTCCAGAGAGTGGGGGCTGCGCGTGAGAAATCCTGCAGTCTATCATGGGAAGAGGTGATGCGGGGAGAAGCTAGGCGCAGGTCACTGTTTGACCTTAGGGAGCGGGCTGGGGTGTATTTGGTGATTAGTGAGGACAGGTAGTGGGGAGCTGAGTTAGTGAGGGTTTTGTAGGTAAGGATAAGGATTTTGAACTTAATTCTGCAGTGGATGGGGAGCCAGTGAAGGGACTCGCAGAGGGGAGCGGCAGAGACAGAGCGGCGGGTGAGGTGAATTAGCCTGGCGGAGGCGTTCAGGATGGATTGTAGGGGGGAGAGGCGGGACAGAGGGAGGCCAGATAAGAGATTATTGCAATAGTCGAGTCGGGAGATTACCAGGGCGTGTATGAGTTGTTTTGTGGTGACAGTGGTAAGAAATGGCCGAATTCTGGAAATATTACGCAGTTGGTATCGGCAGGAGGAGGAAAGAGACTTGATGTGGGGGATGAAGGAAAGAGCAGAGTCCAGTGTAACTCCAAGACAGCGAACTTGGTTTGATGGGGAGATGGTGATACCCTCCACCGTGATAGAGAAGTCAGGAGGTGGGGAGGCATTAGAGGGAGGAATAAGTAGGAGCTCAGTCTTTGACATGTTGATCTTTAGGTGGTGGGAGGCCATCCAGGAGGAGATGCCAGATAAACAGTCACTGACTTTTGAAAGGACAGGGGGAGAGAGATCAGGGGTAGAGAGGTAGATCTGAGTGTCATCAGCGTAGAGGTGGTAATTAAAGCCAAAGCTGTTGATGATTTTGCCCAGGGAGGAGGTGTAGATGGAAAAGAGCAGAGGACCAAGGACAGAGCCTTGAGGTACACCAACAGATAGAGGCAATGAAGAGGAGGAGTTACCAGCAAAGGACACACAGAAGGACCTGTTGGATAAATAGGAGTCAACCCAAGCAAGTGCAGTGTCACCGAGACCCAGAGAGTTGAGGGTCTGTAGAAGGAGGGGGTGGTCAACAGTGTCAAAAGCAGCCGAGAGGTCAAGCAGGATGAGAATAGAATAGTGGCCGTGTTTTTTAGCAGTTAGGAGGTCGTTGGTGACTTTGGTGAGGGCAGTTTCAGTTGAGTGTAGGGGACGGAAGCCAGATTGCAGGGGGTCAAGTAGGGAATTGGAGGACAGGAAGAGGGAGAGGCGGTTGAAGACTAGTTTTTCTAAGAGCTTAGAGGTAAAGGGAAGCAGGGATACAGGGCGGTAGTTGGATGGAGAGTTGGGATCGAGGGATGGTTTCTTTAGTAAAGGGGTAACTAGCGCGTGTTTGAAGGCGGATGGAAAGGAGCCAGTGGAGAGAGATAGGTTGAAGATGTGTGTGAGAGCAGGGGTGAGGGAGCAGGAGAGGGGAGGAATTAGATGTGAGGGAATGGGGTCGAGCGGGCACGTGGTGAGATGTGAGGAGGACAATAAGGAATTGACTTCCTCCTCAGTGGTTGGGAGGAAGCGGCAGAGGGTGACAGAGGGGACCTGTGGGAGTGGAGGTGGCAGATAACTGTGGTGTAACAGAACAGGGACTCTCTAAAGCCGAATCTGCGAGCGATTACAGGATAAAATGACTGGAGCCACAGTTTTCTATTAAAACTTTATAATCCGTTTTCTCAAAGACAGACATTTTTAATATTTGGGGATGGTGAGGTGCGAGAGGTGACACAGATTATCCAGCATTGTTACAGAGCATTTCCTAAGGAGTCACAGTGTGAACAGTGTGTAAAGCACAGCATGAGAGCCGCATTGCAAGCAGAAACACTGATTCCTGACGCTCACAGAAATCAGAGGCCACTGATCTCTGGCTTCCTGCCACCGATCCCTCAGCTCTTGATCCCCGGCTTCCTGCCACCGATCCCCCAGCTCTTGATCCCCGGACTTCCTGCCACCGATCCCCCAGCTCTTGATCCCCGGACTTCCTGCCACCGATCCCCCAGCTCTTGATCCCCGGCTTCCTGCCACCGATCCCCCGGCTCTTGATCCCCGGCTTCTGACCAAGCACACTTATTTCGGAAACTGTATAACACAGCGTAGACTCACCGGATCTGTGAGCATGGTCCTCATGTGGGATGTCAGGGCAAGGACGGCCAGGCAGTTGAAGACCGTCCCGTTGATGACAGAATACCAAAAGTCTCTAGAAGGCAGCAGCATCACAAATGTCACCACGAAGTCGGCGTACAAAACCAGCATCCACGTGATGACAGCGCAGACCATCCCACAGCCGTCCCGTATGAACCACACTCTGTCCGCCAGGTCTGCATCGGGCGGCGGGGGGCTGTAGCCATCGCTTTCGTTGAGGAGGGGGTGATGCTCGACATCGCGGAACCTGTGGCCTGCGGACTGCATGGCTTCCGGGGGACGTCCTGCTGGAGAGAAAAATCACTGGAATAAGAACAAGAACACGAGAAGGGTCATTGTAAAGGGTCATCCAGACGTGGACCCCTTGCTTGATGTGCCTAGAGGGGTGTCAGCTATACCCTCCTGACGAGGCCCAATAAGGCCGAAACGATCGTCGGGGGTTGCTGCACCTCTCGTGCAGGGATGACGTCCTTGGCAGTCAGCACTGGCCACCCTTTCTGGGTGAGAGCAGGCTGATTTGCATATGGAAAATTCATCCCTGTAATGGCACAATCAAGCTAAAACCTTGTTTGTGAGACCTGAGCGGGCCCCCACCGTAGAGCAGGCCATTGTGCTGTTGCTCGTTCTCAGGACCCTCACAAACACCCCCCTTGTTTCACACGAGAAGATCCAACCTCACAGACGTACTGAACCGCAACGGACCACCTACTCACATCACACACAGCCAGAGGGATAAATGCACAAGCCACACGGTACTCACGGGGGCCGCACGGTACTTGGTAACTAGACACCGTTTTATCTTGGGTCCCCGAGTTACCTCATTATATCCCAAATCCACAGGACGTCTGCTCCCCCGCGTTGCCGATAAAGGCGATTCACTCGGCCTGTAACCTGATCCAGTGCTTAATGGGTTAATTTATAAAATATGCGACACCAGAGCCGGCCCAGATACTGACTAACTACAACTCCCTGCCCTCAGGCCTGGCACAGGATCATGGGAATTGCAGTTTGTGATCGCTGCTCTTGCATCACACCAATAAACGCCCGTCAGCTCCGCTGTGTAATAAGGGGCCTGAGCTTTCATCCAGTTCCGTCGTGTTGAGGATTTCTGTGTCGTCACGTTCTGGAGATTTCGGTTCCACGACCCGGTCAGAATTTTTCGAGGCAGAATTTATGACCTCCTTGTTTAAGGCCGGAGAAGCCCTCGGGAATGAGAGCACATGTGGATGTATGGCTGCTCGGTCACAGGCTCAATCTTTGGTAAAAAGTGGAGCCCAGGTTTTAATTAGCGCTGCAACTAACGATTAGTTTCATAAAATAGATAAGTTGGCCGATTTTATTTTTAGATTCATCGGATAAAAGAAAAACATACGCAAATTACATACTTTGCGCAGACAAGGTAACACGAGCGCCTGGTCAGAGTGATGGATTGATGCTGTGTGCGCAGCTTAAGCCCATGCCTGCTTTCCCCCCAAACGAAGGCTGCTACAAGCGCTCGGACATGATGAGGTCAGCACTAAATCAGGATGAGACGGGGGGGGGGGGGCGTCACTCCACACAGACTTTAGCTTATTAGAGTGTCCCTTTACCAATAATTTCAAACTGAGCGGGAGGAGGATCCAGAGGTGGAAGGGAGTGAGTTTGTTGAAGGGCCTTGACCCGAGTGTGAGAGCGACTGGGTTTGGAAAAAAAAAAACAGACCTGAGTGTGGGAGGGAGTTTGTGGGAAGGGACCGAAAGGGCGAGAATGGCAGCTCCAAACCAAAGAGAGGGTGACAGGCAGGTTGGGGTGGTGACACAGGACGAAGCAGAATCTGAGGTTATAACGTTTAACTCCCTCTAAGTGTGTGCTGTACACAAAACGATTAATCGATAATGAGAATAGTTGTTTCGGCCCTAATTCTGATTAAAGGAAAAAAAACAAACACATAAAACATAAAAGGGGGATAAAACAAGCACCCGGGGGCTCCTGGACTTACCTTGCGGATGCAGTAATCGCTATTTTGACATGGCAGGCTCTGTGCCGGCTCCCGGGACACGATCGATCATGTCTCTTGTGATCTGCAAAGACAACATCAAGGAACAGCTTAGCATTTCCACCTCAAGCAAAACGGGCGCAAAGCTCTTCCCTCCCACACGGCGAAGGAGGGAGAATCAGTGCAGCGGGCCATTCCCTCGTACCGGAGCCCTGAAATCAATGGGAAGAGCCCGAGCAATTAACATAAAATAAACACCCCGGGCAGGAAGGAGCAATCCCAGCTTTTGGACAGACTGACGTGCGGCTCACAGCTAAGAAATACCGGTTCTGGTGCTTTGTATACGCCGCCCTGCGCTCTATCCAGGGCTGGTGATCAGACACATAAAATCTATCCAGAAAAGGAACAGCAGCCACTAATAACATGTTTATTACACATTCTTACAGCCTCCAAGGTCTGACATAGACCCATAGAGCCCAGAATAAGAGGACCCCAGGGTCAGCGATACATTGTGGCAATGGCCCAGTAAGCACAACAATGTATCCCCAGACTGAAACACGTTCTGCTATTCCAGCCACTTTATAGAGTAAAGCGCGCACATGGATATCTGGGGTG
This sequence comes from Leptobrachium leishanense, assembly GCA_009667805.1. Taxonomy (NCBI): domain Eukaryota; kingdom Metazoa; phylum Chordata; class Amphibia; order Anura; family Megophryidae; genus Leptobrachium; species Leptobrachium leishanense. The sequence goes on along the minus strand of CM019072.1, from coordinate 11,987,458 downwards.
ACTAGATGACGGACTGGCATGTAGTGAAAGGATAGACAAGCAGACATAATGAAAGGATGGAGACGCAAACAGGGCGTAGAAAGATGGAAAGACGTGACAAAAGGACAGACAAGTGGATGTATGAAGGACACACTATAGGGGGATTAAAGGGTTAATAAGAAAAAGAAGACTGGACAAAACCAAATGAAGGCTGATGATTGGGAGACAGACGGACAAATAGACAGACCTGGGTATGACCCACAGGTAAGGCATCCTACCATCGAACCCATCACAAGACAGACTGACTCGGGGAAAAAATGATGAATAAAAGAACATTTTTGTCAGGTTTTATTACGTGTGCGCCATGTTTGACTATTCTAAGCGTCGGCCGGGAAACACGTGCAATGAGCTGAATCCCTGGTGTACATAAAATCCAAATTACAAGCCATTAGTCCAGCTGGAATCTGCAGGGTCTGTCCGTCCGTCTGTCTGGACCCCTTCTTTCTAAAATCGAGTTCACGGCCAGGACACTGGGAATGATACGCACGCAGATCTGCCGGCATTACTTGGTGTGAGGAATGGCGTGTTACTTGGCACGAGCCGGCGCATCGAGGAATCAGAGGATCGTTTTGATAATGAATTACTGTTTAATAGGGAGCAGTAACCGCGTGATCAGCGAAGAATGTCACCGGACGGGTTCAGCCAACGTGTAACGCGCAGTGGCCTCACAAACATAGGAGAGGCGCTGATAGGACACATAAAGCCTCCACATGGGTGTAACTAAACCATTAAAGCTGCTGTGTATATGTGTATTATGTATAAAAATAAGCTATTTATTAGCAGGCAGAGCGTCAGGAGAGGGTGACATGACCCACTTCCAAAAGACAAGCGTGCAAGCAAACATAAGAGCAGAACAGGCAGAGCCAGCCCGATCCCGGCTAAACACCGGGACGCCAAAACCTCCGGCATAGAAAGTGTATTCAGGGACATCCAGCAGAGCTACGTGTGACGAGGGAATAAGAAACCGCGCTATGGGGTCATTCAACGAGCGCCGGAGTTTGCCCAAGTTGCAACAGCAACAAACGTAGCGCTTTCGACAAAAGTGACATCCAAACAGTGAAGCCTCTCCTGCTGCTGCTCACATTTAACGTTTGTGAAAGGGCAGTTTGTTCCTGTGTTTTACAATTCCAGCGCCTTCTGAAACCCCCCCCCTTAGCGCTGCATGAATAATCCATGATCTGGATACAAAATCATGAGGGGGGGGGGCGCAGGTGTAGAGCGTAATGAATGGATACAAAACCTGGAGGGAAAGCTCCTTCACGGCCGCGTCACCAGGATGGATCAGCCCCTCGGTCTGGGTGCTGTATGGTCTAATGTAACACTGTCAAATAATCCCAAAATCTAGAAGCCACAGGATTGATCCCAGGAGCCCACGGCTTCCCTGACATTTCTTTGCGTCACATGGAACCTGCGACGAGATTTATTCTACATATAGTGCGGCCCCTCACCAGCAATGACCACATATTAAGCTGACATTATGCTATGCACTGCATGATCTGTGATAAATCATACAATGTGTCAGCGTGATTAAATGGGTCAGCAAAGCTTCCACACAGAGGGGTGTCCAGAAAACCACTATCAGGAACCAATGGCTTTATGGAAACCAACCTAAATTACCCTTTAAAAACGTGCGCATGCTAAATGTGCTGTAGTTATCATTGCGGTGCGTTTAGACACTGCATGCGCTGACAGGCGCTGACAGACGCTGACAGGCAGAGGGCTCCCTCTGTTGGTTGATTTCAGAACCACATCTAAAACCGTAGTGAAAAGTCTCCGCTTCAGTGAGTTACTGTACATTGGGCGACGTCTTTGATGCACTGTAACTTTAAGGACATTTTCTGGTGCGCATTTACAATGAGATCCACCTGCAAGCCCCCACGATATGTCCATGTCGAGTTAAGCTGATCTCCGGCACCTGCTGAAGCTTTCGAAGAGCGAGTGAACTCAATCACTGTAGTAAAGGGGTTGAATAAAACGATGTTGTAGTTTTTGACGTCCGGTGGTAGTGCACGCAATTCATGCACAGGCTACCCTGTGTGGCCCTCCCCGTCAAAATCTGCGATGGACGCAGGGAAGTGCAGTCACACAGACGCACTCAATGTGACCTCAGCAGAGTCCGTAACCCAGTAAGGCTGGCGGCACACGAGCAGAGGAAGGAACTTCCGTAAAAGTGGACGTTCCTTCCACTCTCTGCGCTCAGCGTACAAAGCGCGATCCTCCTATGGAGAATCGCGCTTTGTATCCTTTCTGCGTCCGTTTAGCTTTTTGACAGGGAGGGCTTTTTCACGTCCGGTGGATGGCCTTCCCCGTCAACAACCCCACGGACGCAGGGAATTTGAGCCATAAATACGCTCGTGTGCCGGGGGCCTAACATATCTGATGTCCACTCTGGATGGATCAGTCTCCAGCTCCAACGCAGGAGTTTGTTTGCAGCTTCTTTACACTGTCCGGCTCTTAATTTGTATAGTCTGATTCACTGCTCCCCGTCCTGACCTTAGTTTCCATATTTACGGTTCACTCCTACCTGTCCTGACCTTGGTCTGAATATTTACAGGTTCAATGTTCCCCCGTCCTGACCGTGACTTGCATAGTCTATGATCCGCTGCTGGTTACCTGGCCTGATTTGTAGGTTAATCGATGCACATCTGCCAGTCCTGGCTGTGACCTGTTTATCCACCGTTACCTGTCCTGAGCCTGACCTGCATTATTTCTATAATGCTCTCTGTGTATTACTCATTCGGTGACACATGTCCTGTGGTATCGTTTTAAACCCATGATACTGTGTGACCTGGATGGTTCGTGAGGACCAAAATGTGTTACATGTGATATATACATCATATGACGCGGTGCTATTTGTATTAGAACATAGGCGGTATGAAGAAAGCTTTATGGTGACATACAATCATTCTGTTAGCCAATGATGGTGGAGATTGGGTGTCATGTGACAAGCGTCCAGCAATTTGTTTCCGCTGTAATCACAGTAAATATAGAGTATGTATACAGAGCCTTGGTATGTGTTGGATGTAATCTATGTGAATATTTGGATGTAAGTGGAATTTTCGGCACTGGTTCATGTAACGTTCGCTGCACACTGGGAGCCCGGAGCCAATTCTCCTAACAAGTGATAAAAAAAGGCTCAGATGGAGACGAGCGATGTCAGTGGAGGAAGGAATGTCACTCAAATTAGTCTGCGTCTCAAGGACATTGTCACATCTGGGTCACTTATCAGTCTCGCGGCTCTCGCTCGCCTCCGAACGCCAGGAGCTCGAGCGACGTCAAGGCAAGAGGGACACTCTGGAGACTCGGCATGGAACGCATTCCAGTTATTTCTGCTCATTAATTACACGAAGACGGATTTGTGTAAATTTGTTACGAAATCACAAAAATCCTCTAGAAATCAACAGGCTGAGAACTACATGAAGGTCTGTGAGAAGGAATGAGACGAGAAGGTACGCCGGCCAGCGCCGCGAGTGTGCGAACGAGGGATCATTTATCAACGCTTCATAATGCAGAACGCAACATTTCAGCGTTAGTCAATCCTACATTCCTGCGCCTATTTCCCTTCCGGTGAATGGTGCCACCATTACTTCTACCTCTCAGGTTCGCTGCCTCGGGGTCCTCTTGGACTGCGATCTCTCCTTTACTCATCACATTCAGTCACTAATCAAATCCTGCTACTTCCACCTAAAAAACATTGCACGCGTCCGTCCCTTTCTTAATCAGGACTCTACTAAAATGCTCATCCATGCTCTTATTATCTCCCGCCTTGAATACTGTAACCTCTTCCTCTCTGGCCTTAAAAAACCCCAGATTCTCCCTCTGAAGTCTGTAATGAACGCCTGTGCCAGAATCATACACCTCACGCACCTCTCACACCTCACCACTCTGTCAATCCCTACACTGGCTCCTGTTACCTTTAGACTTCATTTCAAAATACTGGTGCTCAGATACAAAGCTCTCCATACCTGCGCCCATGCCAACATCTCCTCCCTTATTAGCAGGTACATCCCATCCCGACCCCTTTGCTCGACCAATGATCTGATGTTATCAGTTCCTCGTACCCGCCTTCAGGACTTATCCCGAGCTGCCCCCTTTCTATGGAACTCCCTCCCCTGCAACATCAGACTCTCCCATCTCTCCAGTCCTTCAAGAAGTCTCTGAAAACGCACTACTTTAGAGAAGCCTATCGGCTCACTCCATAATCCCCCTCTGTACATTTCTTGCTCCTTCTTCCCACATGCACCCCCGTTATTCATATTCTCTATTAACCCTCACCTAGTGTGTCACCCCGACTCAGATTGTAAGCTCTCAAGCAGGGTACTCTGTTCGGTGTTTGTAACATGTATGTATATTTTTTATTCTGTCCCACCCATTGTACAGCGCTATGGAACTTGTTGGCACTTTATAAATGCTTGTAACTGTAGGCCGTGCACTCACCTCATAAAAACCACAGGGGTCTATTAACAAAGCCCCAAAATTTAACGAAATTTCATCAATTCCATTACGCTGAAAATACGGTGCATTCACTATTCACTGAATGTTCATCGTATTTTGCCCAAAAACGAAGTTGTCAAAGCAGTTATCCGACATCGACAAAAAGTGCCAAATTGCGCTGACAAGCCCCGGAATTGCCTGTGTATTCCACTGCAAAAAAAAGTCTCCTTATGTTTACCCACAGGCTGAGACTTTTTATATTTTCCCCCTTTTTTTTTTTCTCTCTCTCTCTTTATTTTGGCACTCTCTGTGTGGTCCCGAGGCGCGCCATTATGGCTCTGCTTGTCGTACTTGGCCCTCGGAACACCGGGCCTCGTGACGTTGTCCCTCCATGGCCTCCTTCGGGAGCGTGCCAGGAGTGTCACGGTTATGGCCGGTGCCTTTTCCCCACCCCCTTCCCTCCTTTTTTAGTTATTTATGCTTTTCGTCCTTTTTATAATTAATATTCTATTTCTCTTTGTAAACACACGCAGAGTTTTCTGATTTTGAGTCCCCCTCAATTGGGGACGTTACTTGTTGATGTATCGCTATCCTTTGACGACCTGTTTGTTATTAATAGAGGTTATCCAGACAACGTTTAGTCGCCCTGTGTGGCTAGAATTGTTTGGCATGTTTCATTGTTTGGCACTTATTTTATACCATCAGGGTTATCCAAAGAGATTCGAAAAGTCACCGCACGTTCGGTGACTTTTCGTTCTCTTCAATTCGGTTCCTTTTGCCGATTGCATTTCGGTGACCCTGCGGTGTATTTAGCAAGCAGCACAGGGTCCCCGAATTGCAGGGAAAAGCTGCCGAAAACCTGACGAAAACTAACCGAATGCATGCTGAAAACAAGCAAAAACATCTGGATTAACCTTCGAAAAAGCCGAACAGGAGCCGAACATGAGCCGAATCACACAGAGCCGAAGCAGCTGTGACGTAGAGGAGGCAGTGAATAAATTAGCAAAACCATTTGTATGAATCTGGGAAAATGAAACGCTGTTTGCAAAGAAACTACTGAGCGAAAATGTCTGAAATTTTCACAGGAGGTCCAGGGAATGATAATAAAGAGGGCTGTTACAAAAAAATAAGTAAACTGAAAAAAAAATCAAAAAAAAAATCGGACTTTTTTAAAAAAAAAAAAAAATCTGAAAAATGCTTAAAGTATCCTAAAAAATCTATAAATAAAGAGACTTTTTGCTGCAGAATTTTATAATGAACGGTTTATTAGATATTGAATTAAAACGGGAATATTTTTAACATTGAAGCCTATGGGATTCTCCTGAATAAATTTGCCAAATTAAACCACCGAATGGCAGGGCATTAGGGGAACCTTTCACTGCTGGTTTGTGTTCTCTGAATAGCCGAAGCAGTGCTTTTTCATGGGGATTTCACTGCCCTCGAACAGGCACCGAATGTGCAGGCAATTCGCCAGGATTTGGCGAACTGCCTGCTCTCTGGATAGCCGAATGGCCAGGAAAGGTAACCGAACGCTGATTTTCAGCGTTCGGTTACCTTTCTCAAGCAATTCGGATCTCTTTGGATAACCCTGCATGATGTAATGCTGACTTCTTTCAAAATAAAAAACTTTTTTTTTTTTTTTTTTTTTTTAATTTAAAAAGTCTCCTATTCTACTAGGAGATCTGAGCAATAAAAATGTGTCTAAATAATAAAACAGCCCTTTAAAAATAAGAATCTCTAAAAATAAAAAAAAAATAAAAAAAAAAGGCACCTGGGCGAGTGCAAATTCTGAGCCTTATTTGTACAGCTCCACATCGTCACAGATACATTTTGAGGAGAGATGGTTCATTGCATTTGTATATCTGTATATTACAAAGACCCGGTGGGATGAGATGAGCAAGGATTCTCTGCCTTATACAGAGGTTCACAAGGTGAGTCTTCGTGTGGCGACATGGACGAACAGAACACATCTATGAAGCAATGCCCAGTGATCACACAGCGCACAATATGAAGGTGCCTTTGACCAATGGAGCCCGGCCACGACAACTGGAAAAAAGCAACAAGATATAGGGCCTGGATTCTTGGCGTGTGAATAGGAAGGCGTGCAGACGTATTTTGGATAAAGAAAATGACATAAGGAGGAGAGGATAATATGACGCACGATGGAGTGAAATGACACAGGAAATAAAGCATGAATACATGACATAGAGAACCAGCAGGGTGCTAAAAAAAAAAAAAAAAAATTAACAGACAGCCACACTGACACTTCACACAAACACACCCCTGTGTACACATACACGTTCAACTCTCAGATCCCATACATCATTAGAGGAATGACCCATTTTGGAAGTGATCCTCCACAAATAAACACACGGCACTTCACACAAACACACTCCAAGCGGAACCACAATCACAAAGTTGAGCAGCGGGTTGTTGTAGAAATTCAGTTTAGAAAAAAGTAAAAGCTGCCCGGTGCTGTGCAATAAGGATAGACTGATTATCCGAGGCAGATTTTCAGCAAACCACTGATATATAAATCGGTATCGGCTGTTTATTTGCAGATATTGCCAATAATTAGACGAGCCGGCTCACTGCAGCCGCGACACGCGAGATCCCGCAGATCACAGTCGATCCAGAGCTTCTCCCATAGCAGGCTGACAATTCTGGCTGGCTTCCCTCCAATCTGGCAGGGAAATCCCTATACAGGAGATGCAGGGTCTATTGGTCTCCTGTTTTACTGGTACTGTATGTCCTACGGCAGTGGGTCGGCAATCTTGCCCCTCTGGATGTTTTGGAACTACGCTTCCCATGAGGCTCTACCAACCTAATGAGTAGCTGAGCATCAGGGGAGATGTAGTACCAAAACACATGGAGGTCCAAGGTAGCCAACCCTTTAGGTACAGGGTCATATGAGGGATCATTGAAAAAGCCAGGGTCACTCTAGACACTGACAAAAATATTTATTTTATTAAATTGAACAAATGAAGAGGACACGGTGCAATGTTTAAAATGCATTCAGTTAGTGGCATAATGTCAGATTTATGTTGGTTTTTCACAACTTTAAATGTACAGAATAAATTGGCCAGAAAGGCTGCCGGTAATCAGAATCGGTGTCGGCCGTGAATGATATCGGTTTATCCTAGCGAGTAATGCCTGTAAATACAGAGAATAGGATGGGGCTTCACAGCTAAAGAAACATCAGATCCAAAGGACACAATGAATATTTAATAATGTTAAAATGCCGTACTGAGACGCCTAATGACTCCTCGTCACGCCGCGCCATGAAGCAATGCTCAGGGGTTAAAGGTTGAAAGCAATCTAACAGCAGCGAGCAGGTTTTCAAAGCGATCCGTGGTTTCATTGTGACGTTGCGCCTCTCTTTATTACCCTGGATATCAGATTGTACCAGCTCCCTCCAGCTTTTTACTCAAAACCCCATGCAATATGTCAAGGACTTTCCTGTAGATACCTGGACGTATGATTATAGCAAACCTCCCTGCTCCTCCGCGTTTCCGTACACACCTGCAGAGCAACATTATTTATACAATATATTAATGTATACTTTAGATTTACCCAGTCGTAGAGGCTATATTTTAATTAGGGGCTGATGGAGCAGCAGCTCCAGGCCCATACCCCAGAATAGGCCCAGAGAAAGGATAACTATGTCTGCATTGATGGACATTTGGACCCCTGTATCTCCAACTCCATAATAGCTACAGGGTCATATTAGGTATCATTGGAAAGGCCAGAACGTGGCCTTTCCAGTGATACCAAATATGACCAGGTTTTCTGTAGCAGTAAAATTAAAATAACCTTTATTTTTTCATTTTCTTCTAACACCGCAATATTTTTCACTTTTCAATTATAAAGTAAATAATGATGCTGCACTAACTCACCATAACATTTCTCATGTCACCAACAAGTGTGGAGGTGATGGCGCAATCCGTTGTTACGAATTGTTACATCAAAAACCTAAACTGCTGCACTGCAGCGAAGAGCACTGAGGGAGGGGGGATTTTGGACCCCTGCGTCAATAATCTTTACACTTCATAAGGTCAAGTGAGGCATCATTGGACAGGACAGAGTCTGGCCTTTACATTAATACCAGACATGATCATGTAAAATCTAAAAATAAAAAACTTTTTTTATTTATTTACTTTTAGTTCCAAAGCGATGGTATTGTCCATTTGTCATGTATAAAATGAGCAATACCACTGCCATTACTCACCTTTTAATTTCCCACAATGGGAGCAAGGTCAGGGTTTTATAAATAGTCATATTATTCATAAAATACCATCCTCCAAAACACAGTGGAAATATTTCTCTTTTTTTTATTAAAATTTAATATTTTCTCAGAAAAATGCAGTAACAGGTTCCCATTTCACTTTATATTTTCTTTTCAAGAATGAATGAAACTTAAATCACACAGTAACTGCCTGATTAACAACCTACAATATGTTTTCATTTCACTAAATTCCAAAAAAAAGCCACCAAAGTATTCAGCCCCAGGCCCATAGAGATCTTAATCTGGCCTGGAGAGTGATAAAAGGTCCAAGGAACTGGCCGGTGCCAGCGCATCGATGCCGTATACGCATTAAAGCCACCTCATCTCCTGTGCAATGACTAGGACACAGATTGAAGAAAGAAAATACCTAAAGGACCTAAAAACGCCTGAATTGCTGCTGCTGTGTGGAGGGAAACAATGTAAACACGTGGCGATACATCCACTGTAAGAAAACATAAGAGCTCTTCTCATGCTTTACTGTATAGACGGAAGCCTTAATACAGGGGTCAGCAACCTTAGCCCTCCAGATGTCATGGAACTTCATTTCCCACGAGTCTCAGCTAACTTGATGGTCTGCTGAGCATCATGGGAGGTGTAGTTCCAAAACATCTGGCACGTTGCTGACCTCAGAAATAGATCCAATAAGCATTTTAGCAACCAAAATCCTTTACTTTCCCGCCAAGAAGAGGTTAATTACAGTTATTTAGCATAACCTGCTCACTGCTTCTTATCTTCCTTGTTCACAGAAGGGGGTGAGAGTTTGTGCTGTGCAGCCATATTGATACTGGGTTACCCGCCCGGCGGTAAGGGCTTAAAGAGGATCTTAATGCAGTTCACAGACTGTATTATTAATAGGGTTGCCAGGTCGGCCATGTTTTCCTGGACATATGTTACTATTTCATGCAGGGGGGGGGGAGGACCACAGGGGAAAGTGCTTCCCTGCAACATGGATAATTCACATTCTGCAGGAAGGAAATCAAGGCTGGTTACCTGGGATTCCTCATTGATTTCTAATCTGCAGCGTATGGCTTAAACATGCTGCGGGGTGGCATTTTTCATGCACTGCCCCTAGGCATGAATAAATGATGTGTCTCCAGGAAGACGTGGCCGATCTGGCAGCCCTAGCTAAGACTGAACGTCATTAGAAAATTCCTCGCCACGAGGAAAAACATAAAAATAGACGAAGGACAGAAAGAAGCAACGGAGGGAACGTTAAAAACACTTTTTGCAGAAAGTGACTCGAGCGGCGGCTGTATCCCATTCAATAGGGGGAACCAAGAATAAGGTGCTCCTCCTAACATTAGTGAGCCCCAAACATGCGGACCATCCAACACCTGCCCCCAAAACATAGGAACGAGAACAAATTGCCATCACATGCAAATCTATGATGTCCCATAATCCCCTGCAACCATCACAGTGACCTCTGCGTGCCTTTCTCACACCTGAAGATAATAAGATTTGTGCCTGTATCCCTCTCCATGGAGCTCGCCCGGCCCGGAGCCCTGCATGACAAGTGCAAAACCAAGGGTTAAAATGTGTATTACTCTCATTAAGATTCTCTGTGGGGTTTAACCCTCGCACTCCCGCATCTACGCATTAGAAGCACTATTTTTTTACAGCGCGTCGCCATCTTGTTAACAGCCCTGGCACATCAGTCTGAAGTCCAATCAGAGCTGCCGTTGTTTGCCAGTCAGGTGAGATTGGAAGAGCTGGCCTATAGGAGACAAGCAATGGCGGCGCCCAGTGGGCCAACATGGCAGGTGCGCTTTAAATGTCCTCACTGTGACAGATAGGAATACAATATATTGTGAAGACAATCGCTTGGCGCATCTGTCTCATAAAAGCAGAATAAAAAATGGATGAAACGTTGTATGTTTGTAAATAGAACAATCCGAGGCAATGAGACTTTACGACCAACAATGCGCCGGAGCATCCAAAGACGCCGTGTCTGCTTCTATGAGAATATCAGAATGAAAACATAGGCAGCTGGAGATCCCCGACATATCCGGAACCAGTGTGAGCGCTGCTATTTCAAGCCATTGGTTTTCAGGAGCCGCGTCTACGTAGAAAGACAGAAGCATCCACACCCTGCATTATAAGACCGCAATCCATACTGTAACCAGTTACTGCTGCACCGGGAGGACCGGGGGGCCTCAGACCTCACCGGCTCTGTTCACGCCATGTGGGATGTTAACAGAGAATCTGTAACATGTCCAGCGAATAAATGGAAGGACATCGCGACTGTCAGGGAAGACGATTCCCAGGGGCATTATGGGACCTGAAACAGTTGTGCCACCGTCGTGCTCAGACATGGATACAATATGTATCTCAGTAACTCCTGTATCGTCTCTTCCTTCAGACGGAGCAACAATAACATGAGTATCTATAAAAAGACAGAAATATTGCAAACACAGCTTCACGGGCGCATGGATCAAAACGCGTCCTGCAGGAACGCACACGATCAATACATTTACAATGCATATCAAAAGGTTACCCTGCCTCGGTATATGGTGGCGCCAGGAATTATGGGACCTGTGGTCAGAACAGCTGCGGAAGAAGAGAATGAGCAATCACGGTATTGCTTCACACATTGACCAACAGCATGCGAGTGACTTAACAGGAGGAAGGTCGGTCACACCTCAAGGATAGGATATTGCGGCTTCAAATCAGATCAGGAGGTTTGGGCTCAGAACATGCGCCTTTATCACATGATACCCGATATATTCTGAGCCGGAATCTCCAGGTTTCTCGATCCAAAACAATGCAGCGATGTGCGGCCCTCGAGCTGTGACCGACCCTCTGATTTCTTAGAATTTTTGGGATATTGTGGCTGCCCTGGAACCTGCATTGAGATATACCTTGAGGTGTGCGCTCCCTGCGGATTTTTTGCACTAATTAAAAAAGCAGGTAAAGTGTAGAAAGTGGAACAATCTCCATGGAAACCAGACATGTTGACAAGACCCATCCTTTGGTTTCCATGGTGATTGAGCCAATGCTCCATTCAGTACAAAACCTCCCCGGTGTATCCTGCTCACCCCCTGCTCCCCTGAGGGTCCATCCCTAAAAGGGGGCCGAACAGACACGCGGGTCCTCACAGACACGCGGGTCCTCACAGACACGCAGGTCCTCACAGACACGCAGGTCCTCACAGACACGCAGGTCCTCACAGACACGCAGGTCCTCACAGACACGCAGGTCCTCACAGACACGCAGGTCCTCACAGACACGCAGGTCCTCACAGACACGCAGACAGTTTCACACGCAGACAGGTTTAGCGCCTTTTAGTCTCTCGCCCTGCGCACGGAACAGACACTGCGCACAATGTCACATGACTTCCATTCTACAGGGATGCAGATTGGTGTCTCTGGGATTACAACCAATCAGAAGGCAGGAAGTCAGGATTGAGGAGATGAGGTCAGTTATGTGACCTGAAGCGGGTCCTCACACACTAATGAGGCCATCGGATCGGAACCCACATATACCGAGGCCACGGTGACCCTATACAGAGCTCACAGCCGCCGCCGCCTTCTCCTGCTGCTGCACAACCCAGATACTAATTCGCAAATTATGTTTTACAAGGGGAGTGTCCTCACCTCGCCGCATGCCAAAATTATTATAGAGAGCATGATGCACAGGGTGTCGGGCGTTATAAAGTGCGGGGTCACATCACGCCGGGTTATTCCCGCGCCTGAGATGCCTTTCTTGTGGAGTCACAAGCCTCTGGCGCTCCTCATGCAGACTGTGAGACCCGGCCCGGAGGGAGGAGATTACTAGAAACAAACTGACCGGCGCTCATGGACTCCAGGGACATCCAGGACAGCAAACATCTGTATCAAGAGGGAGGCCGAGCACTCGGGTCAATTTTATTGCAGGTTATCCAGATGACAACGTTTCGGCTGAAATGTCAGCACTTCACTGATACCGATGTGTCAGCTGCAATGTTGTCATCGAGGTAATGTAACCTGAATGCACGTCCTCCCATCTGTAACTGGATACTATTACGTCACGACGCTGAGGGAAATCCCCCCAAACAGAAATTAATCAGGGGTCCCTCCACGGCCTCATCCCCCCCCCACACATCCACCTCGGTAATAAAAGGCCCCCAGCGATCTCGTCTCATTAATCTCCAGTGAGACGGAGCACACACAGGCTGACCTAAGGGAAACCCACACCGCCAGCTGTCACAGGCCAACTCCTCCCATGATGCATTGCACGCCTTGACAGATCCAGAGGCCCGGCTCCTGTGGGCTCCTGGAATAATACCTAAAAATGGGACACATATATGAATAATTAAAAACAACTCTCTGCGGCTCCTGGCGGTCTGGAAACGGGCGCACGGTGCAGCCTAGAGGGGTTCAGAAACCGGGGCCCTCCTCTAGGTGTTTTGGATCCACATCTCCAATGATAATCTGCTATTCTGGAAGAGCCTCATGGGAGTTGTAGTTCCAATTACATCTGGAGGGCTAAGGCTGCCGAGCCCTGGTCTGAGATGGATAACCTTGCCACTCCACATGCTTCTGAATTACTTGTCCCATGATGCTCAGCCAGTCATAGAGCTGTAAGAGCATGATGGAACGCGTAGTTTAGAAGCATCTGGGGTTGTCTAGGCTAGGGCTGTCACTTTCACACTTTATACAGGAACAAACTTTCTGTATTTTACTACACTCGTTGAATTCTTACTCTTAATCGTCCCTTTCCATGCTCCCCCCCCCCCATTACCCTAAATCTCCGCCTTCCGGTCACTTTACAGTAACTGATATTTTTTGTGTTTATTTTACAGAGATTGAGCTTTCATCCCCTCATTACGGAAACTAAATGGGAGAATACAATAAAATGTGCGGATATATATATATATACACACACACACACAACACACACACACACAGACACACAGAGAGACACACAGAGAGACACACACACAGACAGAGAGAGACACACACACAGACAGAGAGAGACACACACACAGACACACAGGACACACACACAGAGAGACAGAGACACACACACAGAGAGACAGAGACACACACACAGAGAGACAGAGACACACACACAGAGAGACACACACACAGAGACACACACACACAGAGACACACACACACAGAGACACACACACAGACACACACACCACACAGAGACACACACACACAGAGACACACACACACAGAGACACACACACACAGACACACACACACACAGACACACACACACAGAGACACACACACACACACAGAGACACACACACACACAGAGACACACACACACACAGAGACACACACACAGAGACACACACACACAGAGACACACACACACACACACAGAGACACACACACACACAGAACACACACACACAGAGACACACACACACACAGAGACACACACACACACAGAGACACACACACACAGAGACACACACACAGAGACACACACACACAGAGACACACACACACACACACAGAGACACACACACACACAGAGACACACACACACACAGAGACACACACACACACAGAGACACAACACACACACAGAGACACACACACACAGAGACACACACACACAGAGACACACACACACAGAGACACACACACACAGAGACACACACACACAGAGACACACACACACACACAGAGACACACACACACAGAGACACACACAGAGACACACACACACAGACACACACACACACAGACACACACACCACAGAGACACACACACACACACAGAGACACACACACCACACACAGAGACACACACACACACAGAGACACACACACACACAGAGAACACACACACACAGAGACACACACACACACGAGACACACACACACAGAGACACACACACAGAGACACACACACAGAGAACACACACACACACAGAGACACACACACCACAGAGACAACACACACACAGAGACACACACACACACACACAGAGACACACACAACACACAGAGACACACACACACAGAGACACACACACACAGACCAGACACACACACACAGAGACACACACACACAGAGACACAACACAACACAGAGACACACACACACAGAGACACACACACAGAGACACAACACACAGAGACACACACACACAGAGACACACACACACACAGAGACACACACACACAGAGACACACACTCCTCCGCAAATATATTACAAAAAGCAAACACACAAAACCAAGATGAACACATTTATACATGTAAATACCAAAACATGCTGCAGTCACAGAGCTCAGGCAGTGTGTGCCCCCCCCCCCCCTCTGGTGGCTCCAGCTGATCATGCAGGAGGAGAAGTCATTCCTCTGGACAATGTCATGGCTTCTGTGACAGGATATTGGCTGTAATAACAAGGGAAATCCTAATTAATGAAGCCTGTCACCCTGCAGGCATATAGTGAGGTCAGCCCCTGGTGCCCCTCATGCAGTGATTGCTAGCTCTGCTGCCCAGTGGCACACTCTGGGATCTGGGGCCTGATCCTGCAGCAGGCCCCGGGGCTGGAGGCTCTGCTGGCCCTCTGTGCTGCTCAGGTGAAGGCTTTGTGACGGTGCAGGAGGCGAGTTTCAGGCCGCCGGGTGTCCGTGCCCTGCCTGCACCTCTCGCCACACACAGGGCGATATAGAGGCAGCCCCTTCATCTGGGAGGACTCCCTGATGGCTGCTATGACAGGCAAGCTGCCTCCAGGTGACAGGCCCATCTCACCGAGCAATCCTGTCACTCCCAGCCAGATCCCAGGGTCCCTTACCTGCTCTCCATGTCCGGTCCCCTCTATTGTCCCTTTATTCACCGGCCCCGCGGCCCCTGCTCCTCTCATCCGACAGCTACTTCCGGGGTCGGTGGGATCGTCTCTTTCCGGAGACGCATGAAGGGTCCTTCGGTAATTTTCGGGGCTGCGCTAACGCGCCTGCGCAGATCGATCTATACGTAACTGCCGGATCGGCCATATTGCTTATGGGCAAATTGAGTTCTGACAAGAGCCTTCCTTTATATGTAAACAAGAGACAACTTTAATGACACAGACAGTATCCCCCCCCCAATAAACACAGACAGTATCCCCCCCAATAAACACAGACAGTATCCCCCAATAAACACAGACAGTAATCCCCAATAAAAACACAGACAGTATCCCCCAAAAAACACAGACAGTATCCCCCTAATAAACACAGACAGTATCCCCCCAATAAACACAGACAGTATCCCCCCCCAATAAACACAGACAGTATCCCCCCCAATAAACACAACAGTATCCCCCCAATAAACACAGACAGTATCCCCCCAATAAACACAGACAGTATCCCCAATAAACACAGACAGTATCCCCCCAAATAAACACAGACAGTATCCCCCCATAAACACAGACAGTATCCCCCAATAAACACAGACAGTATCCCCCAATAAACACAGACAGTATCCCCCCCCAATAAACACAGACAGTATCCCCCCCAATAAACACAGACAGTATCCCCCCCAATAAACACAGACAGTATCCCCCCAATAAACACAGACAGTATCCCCCCAATAAACACAGACAGTATCCCCCCAATAAACACAGACAGTATCCCCCCAATAACACAACAGTATCCCCCAATAAACACAGACAGTATCCCCCCAATAAACACAGACAGTATCCCCCCAATAAACACAGACAGTATCCCCCCAATAAACACAGACAGTATCCCCCCAATAAACAGACAGTATCCCCCCAATAAACACAGACAGTATCCCCCCAATAAACAGACAGTATCCCCCCAATAAACACAGACAGTATCCCCCCAATAAACACAGACAGTATCCCCCAATAAACACAGACAGTATCCCCCCCAATAAACAGACAGTATCCCCCCAATAAACACAGACAGTATCCCCCCAATACAACAGACAGTATCCCCCTAATAAACACAGACAGTATCCCCCAATAAACACAGACAGTATCCCCCCAATAAACCAGACAGTATCCCCCCCCCAATAAACACAGACAGTATCCCCCCAATAAAACACAGACAGTATCCCCCAATAAACACAGACAGTATCCCCCCCAATAAACACAGACAGTACCCCCCCCAATAAACACAGACAGTACCCCCCCATAAACACAGACAGTATCCCCCCCAATAAACACAGACAGTATCCCCCCCATAAACACAGACAGTATCCCCCCCCAATAAACACAGACAGTATCCCCCCCAATAAACACAGACAGTATCCCCCCAATAAACACAGACAGTATCCCCCCAATAAACACAGACAGTATCCCCCCAATAAAACACAGACAGTATCCCCCCAATAAACACAGACAGTATCCCCCAATAAACACAGACAGTATCCCCCCCAATAAACACAGACAGTATCCCCCCAATAAACACAGACAGTATCCCCCCAATAAACAGACAGTATCCCCCAAATAAACACAGACAGTATCCCCCCAATAAACACAGACAGTATCCCCCCCAATAAACACAGACAGTATCCCCCCCAATAAACACAGACAGTATCCCCCCAATAAACACAGACAGTATCCCCCCCAATAAACAGACAGTATCCCCCCAATAAACACAGACAGTATCCCCCCCAATAAACACAGACAGTATCCCCCCCATAAACACAGACAGTATCCCCCCCCATAAACACAGACAGTATCCCCAATAAACACAGACAGTATCCCCCCAATAAACACATACAGTATCCCCCCCCAATAAACACAGACAGTATCCCCCCAATAAACACAGACAGTATCCCCCCAATAAACACAGACAGTATCCCCCAATAAACACAGAAGTATCCCCCAATAAACACAGACAGTATCCCCCCCAATAAACACAGACAGTATCCCCCCAATAAACACAGACAGTATCCCCCCAATAAACACAGACAGTATCCCCCCAATAAACACAGACAGTATCCCCCAATAAACACAGACAGTATCCCCCCAATAAACACAGACAGTATCCCCCCCCAATAAACACAGACAGTATCCCCCAATAAAAACACAGACAGTATCCCCCCAATAAACAGACAGTATCCCCCCAATAAACACAGACAGTATCCCCCCAATAAACACAGACAGTATCCCCCAATAAACACAGACAGTATCCCCCCAATAAACACAGACAGTATCCCCCCAATAAACACAGACAGTATCCCCCCAATAAACAGACAGTATCCCCCAATAAACCAGACAGTATCCCCCCCCAATAAACACAGACAGTATCCCCCCCAATAAACACAGACAGTATCCCCCCATAAACACAGACAGTATCCCCCCCAATAAACAGACAGTATCCCCCCCCAATAAACACAGACAGTATCCCCCCCAATAAACACAGACAGTATCCCCCAAAATAAACCCCAAAAACACAGACAGTATCCCCCCAATAAACACAGACAGTATCCCCCCCAATAAACACAGACAGTATCCCCAATAAACACAGACAGTATCCCCCCCAATAAACACAGACAGTATCCCCCCAATAAACAAGACAGTATCCCCCAATAAACACAGACAGTAATCCCCCCCAATAACACAGACAGTATCCCCCCAATAAACACAGACAGTATCCCCCCAATAAACACAGACAGTATCCCCCCCAATAAACACAGACAGTATCCCCCCAATAAACACAGACAGTATCCCCCAATAAACACAGACAGTATCCCCCCCAATAAACACAGACAGTATCCCCCCCAATAAACACAGACAGTATCCCCCCAATAAACACAGACAGTATCCCCCCAATAAACACAGACAGTATCCCCCCCAATAAACACAGACAGTATCCCCCCAAATAAACACAGACAGTATCCCCCCAATAAACACAGACAGTATCCCCCAATAAACACAGACAGTATCCCCCAATAAACACAGACAGTATCCCCCCAATAAACACAGACAGTATCCCCCCAATAACACAGACAGTATCCCCCAATAAACACAGACAGTATCCCCCCAATAAACACAGACAGTATCCCCCCCAAATAAACACAGACAGTATCCCCCCAATAAACACAGACAGTATCCCCCCCCAATAAACACAGACAGTATCCCCCCAATAAACACAGACAGTATCCCCCCAATAAACACAGACAGTATATCCCCCCCAATAAACACAGACAGTATCCCCCCAATAAACACAGACAGTATCCCCCCAATAAACACAGCCAGTATCCCCCCCAATAAACAGACAGTATCCCCCAATAAACACAGACAGTATCCCCCCCCCCAATAAACAGACAGTATCCCCCCAATAAACACAGACAGTATCCCCAATAAACACAGACAGTATCCCCCCAATAAACAGACAGTATCCCCCCAATAAACACAGACAGTATCCCCCCCAATAAACACAGACAGTATCCCCCCAATAAACACAGACAGTATCCCCCCCAATAAACACAGACAGTATCCCCCCAATAAACACAGACAGTATCCCCCCAATAAACACAGACAGTATCCCCCCAATAAACACACACAGTATCCACCCAATAAACACAGACAGTATCCCCCCCAAAACACAGACAGTATCCCCCCCCAATAAACACAGACAGTATCCCCCCAATAAACACAGACAGTATCCCCCAATAAACACAGACAGTATCCCCCATAAACACAGACAGTATCCCCCCAATAAACACAGACAGTATCCCCCCAATAAACACAGACAGTATCCCCCCAATAAACACAGACAGTATCCTCCCAATAAACACAGACAGTATCCTCCCAATAAACACAGACAGTATCCCCCCAATAACAGACAGTATCCCCCAACACAGACAGTATCCCCCCAATAAACACAGACAATATCCCCCCCAATAAACACAGACAGTATCCCCCAATAAACACAGACAGTATCCCCCCTAAACACAGACAGTATCCCCCCCAATAAACACAGACAGTATCCCCCCAATAAACACAGACAGTATCCCCCAATAAACACAGACAGTATCCCCCCAATAAACACAGACAGTATCCCCCCCAATAAACACAGACAGTATCCCCCCAATAAACACAGACAGTATCCCCCCCAATAAACACAGACAGTATCCCCCCAATAAACAGACAGTATCCCCCAACACAGACAGTATCCCCCCCAATAAACACAGACAGTATCCCCCCAATAAACACAGACAGTATCCCCCCAATAAACAGACAGTATCCCCCAACACAGACAGTATCCCCCCAATAAACACAGACAGTATCCCCCCCAATAAACACAGACAGTATCCCCCCAATAAACACAGACAGTATCCCCCAATAACACAGACAGTATCCCCAATAAACACAGACAGTATCCCCCCCAATAAACACAGACAGTATCCCCCCCAATAAACACAGACAGTATCCCCCCAATAAACACAGACAGTATCCCCCCAATAAACACAGACAGTATCCCCCCAATAAACACAGACAGTATCCCCCCAATAAACACAGACAGTATCCCCCCCAATAAACACAGACAGTATCCCCCCAATAACACAGACAGTATCCCCCCATAAACAGACAGTATCCCCCCAATAAACACAGACAGTATCCCCCAATAAACAGACAGTATCCCCCAATAAACAGACAGTATCCCCCCAATAAACACAGACAGTATCCCCCCCAATAAACACAGACAGTATCCCCCAATAAACACAGACAGTATCCCCCAATAAACACAGACAGTATCCCCCAATAAACACAGACAGTATCCCCCCCAATAAACACAGACAGTATCCCCCCAATAAACAGACAGTATCCCCCCAATAAACACAGACAGTATCCCCCCCAATAAACACAGACAGTATCCCCAATAAACACAGACAGTATC
This sequence comes from Leptobrachium leishanense, assembly GCA_009667805.1. Lineage (NCBI taxonomy): Eukaryota > Metazoa > Chordata > Amphibia > Anura > Megophryidae > Leptobrachium > Leptobrachium leishanense. The sequence continues at coordinate 11,966,896 of CM019072.1, read as the reverse complement.
CCCCCAATAAACACAGACAGTATCCCCCCAATAAACAGACAGTATCCCCCCAATAAACACAGACAGTATCCCCCCCAATAAACACAGACAGTATCCCCCCAATAAACACAGACAGTATCCCCCCCAATAAACACAGACAGTATCCCCCCCAATAAACACAGACAGTATCCCCCCCAATAAACACAGACAGTATCCCCTAATAAACACAGACAGTATCCCCCCAATAAACACAGACAGTATCCCCCCCAATAAACACAGACAGTATCCCCCCAATAAACACAGACAGTATCCCCCCAATAAACACAGACAGTATCCCCCAATAAACACAGACAGTATCCCCCCAATAAACACAGACAGTATCCCCCAATAAACAGACAGTATCCCCCAATAAACACAGACAGTATCCCCCCCAATAAACAGACAGTATCCCCCCAATAAACACAGACAGTATCCCCCAATAAACACAGACAGTATCCCCCCCAATAAACACAGACAGTATCCCCCCACAGACAGTATCCCCCCAATAAACAGACAGTATCCCCCAATAAACACAGACAGTATCCCCCCCAATAAACAGACAGTATCCCCCCCAATAAACAGACAGTATTCCCCAATAAACACAGACAGTATCCCCCAATAAACACAGACAGCATCCCCCCAATAAACACAGACAGTATCCCCCCCAATAAACAGACAGTATCCCCCCATAAACACAGACAGTATCCCCCCAACACAGACAGTATCCCCCCAATAAACACAGACAGTATCCCCCCAACACAGACAGTATCCCCCCAATAAACACAGACAGTATCCCCCAATAAACACAGACAGTATCCCCCAATAAACACAGACAGCATCCCCCAATAAACACAGACAGTATCCCCCCCAATAAACACAGACAGTATCCCCCCAATAAACACAGACAGTATCCCCCCAATAAACACAGACAGTATCCCCCAATAAACACAGACAGTATCCCCCAATAAACACAGACAGTATCCCCCCAACAGACAGTATCCCCCCCAATAAACAGACAGTATCCCCCAATAAACAGACAGTATCCCCCAATAAACACAGACAGTATCCCCCCCAATAAACACAGACAGTATTCCCCAATAAACACAGACAGTATCCCCCAATAAACACAGACAGCATCCCCCCAATAAACACAGACAGTATCCCCCCCAATAAACAGACAGTATCCCCCCCATAAACACAGACAGTATCCCCCCCAATAAACACAGACAGTATCCCCCCAATAAACACAGACAGTATTCCCCAATAAACACAGACAGTATCCCCCAATAAACACAGACAGCATCCCCCCAATAAACACAGACAGTATCCCCCCAATAAACAGACAGTATCCCCCCCATAAACACAGACAGTATCCCCCCAATAAACACAGACAGTATCCCCCCAATAAACACAGACAGTATCCCCCAACACAGACAGTATCCCCCAATAAACACAGACAGCATCCCCCAATAAACACAGACAGTATCCCCCCCAATAAACAGACAGTATCCCCCAATAAACACAGACAGTATCCCCCCCCAATAAACAGACAGTATCCCCCCAACACAGACAGTATCCCCCAACACAGACAGTATCCCCCAATAAACAGACAGTATCCCCCAATAAACACAGACAGTATCCCCCCCAATAAACACAGTATCCCCCCAATAAACACAGACAGTATCCCCCCCAATAAACACAGACAGTATCCCCAATAAACAGACAGTATCCCCCCAACACAGACAGTATCCACCCAACACAGACAGTATCCCCCAATAAACACAGACAGTATCCCCCCAACACAGACAGTATCCCCCCCAATAAACACAGACAGTATCCCCCCAATAAACAGACAGTATCCCCCAATAAACACAGACAGTATCCCCCCCCAATAAACACAGACAGTATCCCCCCAATAAACAGACAGTATCCCCCCAATAAACACAGACAGTATCCCCCCCAATAAACACAGACAGCATCCCCCCAATAAACAGACAGTATCCCCCATAAAAAACACAGACAGTATCCCCACCAATAAACACAGACAGTATCCCCCCAATAAACAGACAGTATCCCCCAATAAACACAGACAGTATCCCAATAAACACAGACAGTATCCCCCCAATAAACACAGACAGTATCCCCACCAATAAACACAGACAGTATCCCCCCAATAAACACAGACAGTATCCCCCCCAATAAACACAGACAGTATCCCCCCAATAAACACAGACAGTATCCCCCCAATAAACACAGACAGTATCCCCCCAATAAACACACAAACACAAATATAGAAAACAGGGAAAGATAAACAAGCAGGCCTGTCTGGAACGGATCCCAGATACCAAGCCCGCTGCCTCTATATAAGGGAGTCTGACCCTCATGCTGCCTTTATATAGGGGCCCTGGCCCTCATGCTGCCTTTATATAGGGGAGTCTGACCCCCATGCTGCGTTTATATAGGGGCCCTGGCCCTCATGTTACCTTTATATAGGGGAGTCTGACCCTCATGCTGCCTTTATATAGGGGCCCTGGCCCTCATGTTGCCTTTATATAGGGGAGTCTGACCCTCATGCTGCCTTTATATAGGGGAGTCTGACCCTCATGCTGCCTTTATATAGGGGAGTCTGACCATCATGCTGCCTTTATATAGGGGCCCTGGCCCTCATGTTGCCTTTATATAGGGGAGTCTGACCCTCATGCTGCCTTTATATAGGGGCCCTGGCCCTCATGTTGCCTTTATATAGGTTGAGTCTGACCCTCATGCTGCCTTTATATAGGGGAGTCTGGCCCTCATGTTGCCTTTATATAGGGGAGTCTGGCCCTCATGTTGCCTTTATATATGGGAGTCTGCCCCTCATGTTGCCTTTATATATGGGAGTCTGCCCCTCATGCTGCCTTTATATAGGGGTCCTGGACCTCATGTTGCCTTTATATAGGGAAGTCTGACCCTCATGCTGCCTTTATATAGGGGAGTCTGACCCTCATGCTGCCTTTATATAGGGGAGTCTGACCCTCATGCTGCCTTTATATAGGGGAGTCTGACCCTCATACTGCCTTTATATAGGGGAGTCTGACCCTCATGCTGCCTTTATATAGGGGAGTCTGACCCTCATGCTGCCTTTATATAGGGGAGTCTGACCCTCATGCTGCCTTTATATAGGGGCCCTGGCCCTCATGTTGCCTTTATATAGGGGAGTCTGACCCTCATGCTGCCTTTATATAGGGGCCCTGGCCCTCATGTTGCCTTTATATAGGTTGAGTCTGACCCTCATGCTGCCTTTATATAGGGGAGTCTGACCCTCATGCTGCCTTTATATAGGGGCCCTGGCCCTCATGTTGCCTTTATATAGGTTGAGTCTGACCCTCATGCTGCCTTTATATAGGGGAGTCTGGCCCTCATGTTGCCTTTATATATGGGAGTCTGCCCCTCATGCTGCCTTTATATAGGGGAGTCTGGCCCTCATGTTGCCTTTATATATGGGAGTATGCCCCTCATGCTGCCTTTATATAGGGGAGTCTGGCCCTCATGTTGCCTTTATATAGGGGAGTCTGGCCCTCATGTTGCCTTTATATAGGGGGAGTCTGACCCTCATGCTGCCTTTATATAGGGGCCCTGGCCCTCATGTTGCCTTTATATAGGGGAGTCTGACCCTCATGCTGCCTTTATATAGGGGAGTCTGACCCTCATGCTGCCTTTATATAGGGGAGTCTGACCCTCATGCTGCCTTTATATGGGGGCCCTGGCCCTCATGTTGCCTTTATATAGGGGAGTCTGACCCTCATGCTGCCTTTATATAGGGGAGTCTGACCCTCATGCTGCCTTTATATAGGGGAGTCTGACCCTCATGCTGCCTTTATATAGGGGAGTCTGACCCTCATGCTGCCTTTATATAGGGGAGTCTGACCCTCATGCTGCCTTTATATAGGGGAGTCTGACCCTCATGCTGCCTTTATATAGGGGCCCTGGCCTGCATATTGGAGTATTAAATCTGGTATTCATTCTTGCTGTTCAGCACATGACCACCAGAGGGCAAACTGTGCCCCCCCCCCAGCAATCACATACAAATCCATATTACAGTATGAAGGACCAGAATCCCACATGTTATTTAACCCCTTCATCACTGGGAACATTTCTGCTCAGTAACAGATGCCGCCAGAGGAATCCCAGGCTCACAGATTGCTCTAGATGTTTGTCTTTTGAAATATAATGTTTATTAAGAGAAAACAGAATTTTTCAGAGCCCAAAAATTGAAATCTGGAGCTCTATGGTAACACGGTGTGTCCATGTGAAAATGCAGAGAAATCACTGATTGATATCACATGACTGATCAACAAGCCCCTTAACACGTAAAAAGAATTTCCAAACACGTATAAGTCCCTCACTTACGTTTTGATTCTGCGGTGCAGAGGGCGGCACGATCCGCTGCTTCCTCTCGCCGTATGGAGCAGAACAATAGGAACAAATAGTTCCCGGTGTCCTTCCAGAGCCCCATCCACCCTCCTTACGCTTTCTCCCCAGTTTTCCTATGGAGGAATCATAGCAGCGCTGTTGCTGCTGGTATTAACATCTGGTTCCTCCCTGTGAGTTGCTCACATAGAGCCAGTAACAAGGAGCCGCTACCGGTTAGTGCTTTGCAGCAATATTTCCCTTTATCAGCTCCCTGTTACATCAGAACAGGGCCTTTTTCTGGTAAAAGAAGCTCTTTAGTAACCAAAGCTAATTTTTACGTCTGCACAAGTTAATCCTATTTATTCTGCGGCTTTCGCTCTGTGAACCTCTATTAACTGGTTCAATGCTGGGGAGGAGGATTTCTGCTGCTTTGTTCAGTGATGAGGAGGGGAAGGGAATTGGGATAATGTTACAGGGACCCAACAAGAAGCCAATATGTATTTTGGTTCCCAGTGAGCGTGTCTGTAACTTCAGACCTTCGTAAAGGAATATTGATGTACAGCTGTAATGTAAGGGTTAACTCATAGAAGGCACAATAAGTAGTATGAATTGCTAAAATGCTTCTTTTACCAGACTGGATTCATTAATCCAAACTTTAGAAAACGTTACTATATCAACACACAGCCAAATTTCCCAGAGAAACCTGGTGTCATGTTGGCGTATACAGGTACAGCCGAACGTATGCTGCTGTATTAGACTGGGGTATATGTGTACAGCTGCACTGATACTGTTATATAGAGTTGGTTATACAGATACCGCTGCACTGATACGGTTATATAGAGTTGGGTATATAGATACAGCTGCACTGATACTGTTATATAGAGTTGGGTATATAGATACAGCTGCACTGATACTGTTATATAGAGTTGGGTATATAGATACAGCTGCACTGATACTGTTATATAGAGTTGGGTATATAGATACAGCTGCACTGATACTGTTATATAGAGTTGGGTATACAGATACCGCTGCACTGATACTGTTATATAGAGTTGGGTATATAGATACAGCTGCACTGATACTGTTATATAGAGTTGGGTATACGGGTACAGCTGCACTGATACGGTTATACAGAGTTGGGTATACAGATACCGCTGCACTGATACTGTTATATAGAGTTGGGTATATAGATACAGCTACACTGATACTGTTATATAGAGTTGGGTATACAGATACCGCTGCACTGATACTGTTATATAGAGTTGGGTATATAGATACAGCTGCACTGATACTGTTATATATAGAGTTGGGTATATAGATACAGCTGCACTGATACTGTTATATAGAGTTGGGTATACAGATACCGCTGCACTGATACTGTTATATAGAGTTGGGTATATAGATACAGCTGCACTGATACTGTTATATAGAGTTGGGTATATAGATACAGCTGCACTGATACTGTTATATAGAGTTGGGTATACAGATACCGCTGTGCACTGATACTGTTATATAGAGTTGGGTATATAGATACAGCTGCACTGATACTGTTATATAGAGTTGGGTATACGGGTACAGCTGCACTGATACGGTTATACAGAGTTGGGTATACAGATACCGCTGCACTGATACTGTTATATAGAGTTGGGTATATAGATACAGCTGCACTGATACTGTTATATAGAGTTGGGTATAAAGATACAGCTGCACTGATACTGTTATATAGAGTTGGGTATACAGATACCGCTGCACTGATACTGTTATATAGAGTTGGGTATATAGATACAGCTGCACTGATACTGTTATATAGAGTTGGGTATACAGATACAGCTGCACTGATACGGTTATATAGAGTTGGGTATACAGATACAGCTGCACTGATACGGTTATATAGAGTTGGGTATACAGATACAGCTGCACTGATACGGTTATATAGAGTTGGGTATACAGATACAGCTGCACTGATACGGTTATATAGAGTTGGGTATACAGGTACAGCTGCACTGATACTGTTATATAGAGTTGGGTATACAGATATAGCTGCACTGATACTGTTATATAGAGTTGGGTATACAGGTACAGCTGCACTGATACTGTTATATAGAGTTGGGTATACAGATATAGCTGCACTGATACTGTTATATAGAGTTGGGTATACAGGTACAGCTGCACTGATCCTGCTCTACATAGTTGGGTATACAGATACAGCTGCACTGATACTGTTATATAGAGTTGGGTATACAGATACAGCTGCACTGATACTGTTATATAGAGTTGGGTATACAGATATAGCTGCACTGATACTGTTATATAGAGTTGGGTATACAGATACAGCTGCACTGATACTGTTATATAGAGTTGGGTATATAGATACAGCTGCACTGATACGGTTATATAGAGTTGGGTATACAGATATAGCTGCACTGATACGGTTATATAGAGTTGGGTATACAGATATAGCTGCACTGATACTGTTATATAGAGTTGGGTATACAGATACAGCTGCACTGATACTGTTATATAGAGTTGGGTATACAGATACAGCTGCACTGATACTGTTATATAGAGTTGGGTATACAGATACAGCTGCACTGATACTGTTATATAGAGTTGGGTATACAGATATAGCTGCACTGATACTGTTATATAGAGTTGGGTATACAGATATAGCTGCACTGATACTGTTATATAGAGTTGGGTATACAGATACCGCTGCACTGATACTGTTATATAGAGTTGGGTATACGGGTACAGCTGCAATGATACTGTTTATATAGAGTTGGGTATACAGATACCGCTGCACTGATACTGTTATATAGAGTTGGGTATACGGGTACAGCTGCAATGATACTGTTTATATAGAGTTGGGTATATAGATACAGCTGCACTGATACTGTTATATAGAGTTGGGTATACAGATACAGCTGCACTGATACTGTTATATAGAGTTGGGTATACAGATACCGCTGCACTGATACTGTTATATAGAGTTGGGTATACGGGTACAGCTGCAATGATACTGTTTATATAGAGTTGGGTATACAGATACCGCTGCACTGATACTGTTATATAGAGTTGGGTATACGGGTACAGCTGCAATGATACTGTTTATATAGAGTTGGGTATATAGATACAGCTGCACTGATACTGTTATATAGAGTTGGGTATACAGATACAGCTGCACTGATACTGTTTATATAGAGTTGGGTATATAGATACAGCTGCACTGATACTGTTATATAGAGTTGGGTATACAGGTACAGCTGCAATGATACTGTTTATATAGAGTTGGGTATATAGATACAGCTGCACTGATACTGTTATATAGAGTTGGGTATACAGGTACAGCTGCAATGATACTGTTTATATAGAGTTGGGTATACAGGTACAGCTGCAATGATACTGTTTATATAGAGTTGGGTATATAGATACAGCTGCACTGATACTGTTATATAGAGTTGGGTATACAGGTACAGCTGCAATGATACTGTTATATAGAGTTGGGTATACGGATACAGCTGCACTGATACGGTTATATAGAGTTGGGTATACGGGTACATCTGCACTGATCCTGCTCTATATAGTTGGGTATACAGATACAGCTGCACTGATACTGTTCTATAGAGTTGGGTATACGGCTACAGCTGCAATGATACTGTTATATAGAGTTGGGTATACGGATACAGCTGCACTGATACGGTTATATAGAGTTGGGTATACGGGTACATCTGCACTGATCCTGCTCTACATAGTTGGGTATACAGATACAGCTGCACTGATACTGTTATATAGAGTTGGGTATACGGCTACAGCTGCAATGATACTGTTATATAGAGTTGGGTATACAGATACAGCTGCACTGATACTGTTGTATTAGACTTGGGTATACGGCTACAGCTGCAATGATACCGTTATATAGAGTTGGTTATACAGATACCGCTGCACTGATACGGTTATATAGAGTTGGGTATATAGATACAGCTGCACTGATACTGTTATATAGAGTTGGGTATACGGGTACAGCTGCACTGATACGGTTATACAGAGTTGGGTATACAGATACAGCTGCACTGATACGGTTATATAGAGTTGGGTATACGGGTACAGCTGCACTGATACTGTTATATAGAGTTGGGTATACGGGTACAGCTGCACTGATCCTGCTCTATATAGTTGGGTATACGGGTACAGCTGTACTGATCCTGCTCTATAGAGTTGGGTATACAGATACAGCTGCACTGATACTGTTATATAGAGTTGGGTATACGGGTACAGCTGCACTGATACTGTTATATAGAGTTGGGTATACGGGTACAGCTGCACTGATACTGTTATATAGAGTTGGGTATACAGATACAGCTGCACTGATACTGTTGTATTAGACTTGGGTATACGGATACAGCTGCACTGATACTGTTATATAGAGTTGGGTATACAGATACAGCACATGTTTTTGCCTTTAACCTGTGTGGTCCTTCCTCCCTGTGCAGAGTTTCTCTGGTACAAACCTCTTTTTTCACATCAAAACACAAAGCGACATAGCGATTATCTGCTCGTCCGCAGCCACACAAACAATACTGCCGGGGTTTACAGCAACAGGCCGTGTTATCGCAGAGCAGCACCGTGCACTGCAGAGCGCGATGGCCCGGCGTGGCGTTCTGATGCTCCGGTGTTTGGCTTTTATGTAAGATTATACAGGCAGCTCATCATGAGATCAGCGGGTGCTTTCCTGTTGTGAAGCTGGAATCCTAATCAGGGGACGGCCAAGCCCCACTCCACTTTTATTTTCAGACAGATAAGCTTTGGACGTGTTATTAATCACGGGGTTAAATGGCTCCGCTGGGAACACACGACCGACACAAACTTTTACACAAAATCATCAACATTTGTCAGGATTTTGGGTTCCTGCCCAAAGCAGCTTACGGCATGAGGACGCTGCGCTGTGTGAGTTACATACCGTATACGGAGGCTTCTATACCGCGGCGATGTCACATGTACTCATACACAGCGTCATGGCGAATAAAAACGGGACAGGATAGGGCGAAAACATTCCCGAACCAGAGGGAAGAAACCCTGGAATACATTAAATACAAAACATGATTAAATAGCTGAAAATATTAAAAAAATAAACACTGGAAAAGAAGAATGAAAACTTATAATGCAGTGAAAAACATTCTAAAATAGGACCGTATATACATGGAATAACCTCCCAGTGGGGGCAGTAACAGTGATATAGAAAGGGTAGTAGATACATGGAATAACCTCCCAGTGGGGGCAGTAACAGTGATATAGAAAGGGTAGTAGATACATGGAATAACCTCCCAGTGGGGGCAGTAACAGTGATATAGAAAGGGTAGTAGATACATGGAATAGCCTCCCAGTGGGGGCAGTAACAGTGATATAGAAAGGGTAGTAGATACATGGAATATCCTCCCAGTGGGGGCAGTAACCGTGATATAGAAAGGGTAGTATATACATGGAATATCCTCCCAGTGGGGGCAGTAACAGTGATATAGAAAGGGTAGTAGATACATGGAATATCCTCCCAGTGGGGGCAGTAACAGTGATATAGAAAGGGTAGTAGATACATGGAATATCCTCCCAGTGGGGGCAGTAACAGTGATATAGAAAGGGTAGTAGATACATGGAATAGTCTCCCAATGGGAGCAGTAACAGTGATATAGAAAGGGTAGTAGATACATGGAATAGCCTCCCAGTGTGGGCAGTAACAGTGATATAGAAAGGGTAGTAGATACATTGAATATCCTCCCAGTGGGGGCAGTAACAGTGATATAGAAAGGGTAGTATATACATGGAATATCCTCCCAGTGGGGGCAGTAACAGTGATATAGAAAGGGTAGTAGATACATGGAATATCCTCCCAGTGGGGGCAGTAACAGTGATATAGAAAGGGTAGTAGATACTGCTCCCACTGGGAGGCTATTCCATGTATCTACTACCCTTTCTATATTACTGTTACTGCACCCACTGGGAGGATATTCCATGTATCTACTACCCTTTCTATATCACTGTTACTGCCCCCACTGGAGGATATTCCATGTATCTACTACCCTTTCTATATCACTGTTACATGGAATAGCCTCCCAGTGGGAGCAGTAACAGTGGATATAAAAAGGGTAGTAGATACATAGAATAGCCTCTCAGTGGGGGCAGTAACAGTGATATAGAAAGGGTAGTAAGATACATGGAATAGCCTCCCAGTGGGAGCAGTAACAGTGATATAGAAAGGGTAGTAGATACATGGAATAGCCTCCAGTGGGAGCAGTAACAGTGATATAGAAAGGGTAGTAGATACATGGAATAGCCTCCAGTGGGGGCAGTAACAGTGATATAGAAAGGGTAGTAGATACATGGAATAGCCTCCGTGGGAGCAGTAACAGTGATATAGAAAGGGTAGTAGATACATGGAATAGCCTCCAGTGGGAGCAGTAACAGTGATATAGAAAGGGTAGTAGAACTGCCGCCCCCCACTGGGAGCTATTCCATGTATCTACTATCCTTTCTATATCACTGTTACTGCCCACACTGGGAGGCTATTCCATGTATCTACTACCCTTTCTATATCACTGTTACTGCCCCCACTGGGAGGCTATTCCATGTAACACTGATATAGAAAAGGTAGTAGATATACATGGAATATCCTCCCAGTGGGAGCAGTATCTACTACCTTTTCTATATCAGTGTTACATGGAATAGCCTCCCAGTGGGGGCAGTAACAGTGATATAGAAAGGGTAGTAGATACATGGAATAGCCTCCCAGTGTGGGCAGTAACAGTGATATAGAAAGGATAGTAGATACATGGAATAGCCTCCCAGTGTGGCAGTAACAGTGATATAGAAGGGTAGTAGATACATTGAATATCCTCCCAGTGGGGCAGTAACAGTGATATAGAAAGGGTAGTATATAGATGGAATATCCTCCCAGTGGGGGCAGTAACAGTGATATAGAAAGGGTAGTAGATACATGGAATATCCTCCCAGTGGGGGCAGTAACAGTGATATAGAAAGGGTAGTAGATACATGGAATATCCTCCCAGTGGGGGCAGTAACAGTGATATAGAAAGGGTAGTAGATACATGGAATAGTCTCCCAATGGGAGCAGTAACAGTGATATAGAAAGGGTAGTAGATACATGGAATAGCCTCCCAGTGTGGGCAGTAACAGTGATATAGAAAGGGTAGTAGATACATTGAATATCCTCCAGGTGGGGGCAGTAACAGTGAGTATTAGAAGGGTAGTATTATACATGGAATATCCTCCCAGTGGGGGCAGTAAACGTGATATAGAAAGGGTAGTAGATACATGGAATATCTCCCGGTCCGGGTGGGGCAGTAACAGTGATATAGAAAAGGTAGTAGATACTGCTCCCACTGGGAGGCTATATCCAGTATCTACTACCCTTTCTATATTACTGTTACTGCACCCACTGGGAGGATGATTTCCATGTATCTACTACCCTTTCTATATCACTGTTACTGCCCCCACTGGGAGGATATTCCATGTATCTACTACCCTTTCTATATCACTGTTACATGGAATAGCCTCCCAGTGGGAGCAGTAACAGTGATATAAAAAGGGTAGTAGATACATAGAATAGCCTCTCAGTGGGGGCAGTAACAGTGATATAGAAAAGGTAGTAGATACATTGGAATAGCCTCCCAGTGGGAGCAGTAACAGTGATATAGAAAGGGTAGTAGATACATGAATAGCCTCCCAGTGGGAGCAGTAACAAGTGATATAGAAAGGGTAGTAGATACATGGAATAGCCCCCAGTGGGGGCAGTAACAGTGATATTAGAAAGGGTAAGTGATATCATGGAATAGCCTCCCAGTGGGAGCAGTAACAGTGATATAGAAAGGTAGTAGATACATGGAATAGCCTCCAGTGGGAGCCAGTAACAGTGATATAGAAAGGGTAGTAGATACTGCCCCACTGGGAGGCTATTCCATGTATCTACTATCCTTTCTATATTCACTGTTACTGCCACACTGGAGGCTATTCCATGTTATCTACTACCCTTTCTATATCACTGTTACTGCCCCCACTGGGAGGCTATTCCATGTAACACTGATATAGAAAAGGTAGTAGATACCTGGAATATCCTCCCAGTGGGAGCAGTATCTACTACCTTTTCTATATCAGTGTTACATGGAATAGCCTCCCAGTGGGGGCAGTAACAGTGATATAGAAGGAGTAAGTAAGTGATACATGGAATAGCCTCCCAGTGTGGGCAGTAACAGTGATATAGAAAGGATAGTAGATACATGGAATAGCTGCCCAGTGGGGGCAGTATCTACTACCTTTCTATATCACTGTTACTGCTGCCTACTGGGAGGCTATTCCATGTAACAGTGATATAGAAAGGGTAGTAGATACATGGAATCGTCTCCCAGTGGAATCAGTATCTACTACCCTTTCTATATCATGTATCTACTACCCTTTCTATATCACTGTTACTGCTCCCACTGGGAGGCTATTCCATGTATCTAC